>JAVLUX010000016.1:37067260-37744760 GCA_032164185.1 Moxostoma hubbsi | reverse complement strand
TTATCTTTGTGCATAAGGTTTGAACATCCTCAAAAAAGATCTTGGCATGCAGATATAGCATAACTGCCACTCTGTATTGCTTGGATAGGATGGATTACTCGAACACATGGGTCTCATACATATCTTTTATCATGTTTAATTCAGATATGTATTTATTATTTTACTCCGTTAACAATGAAACTGGTCAACGTCCGCTTTCTCGATTCTGATGAACCTTCCTGAAAATAATACAATATTCCATCCAACCAATCAGCATCTGCATGTGCCGCAGACGTGCGAGCATGTGTTCTCACTGTAAATAGATCAATATACTGTTTGCATTCCTCCGGGGTGCAAATGTCAAGACACCCCGGATTCTGTTGTGCTTTAAGAGATTAGCCAAACCTCGCCAAGAAATTTAATGGCGTGAGAACGAGCTCTTTTGAGCTTCAGTGGGTTTAGCAGGGGGTTGAAGGTTGTTCTGTGTGGCATGGGGTCCTCTCGCCACAGTGACGGTTTGTAATGTGCCCCTGGCCACAGGCAATAAAACTGTGAATTCTACTGTACCTGCCAGCTGAGCTTCTTATGATATCTGATGCAAACCCAAAGCGTTACATTCCAGAGGAACCGCTATCAAAGGCTTGGGCACTCTGTAATGACATCAGAGCTCTCTGATGTAAACAGGCATGACGGACCTCTGGAGGCAAGTGTGGTTTTACAGAGCATAAGTAAATCATGCACAATTACAGTACCAACAGCAAGTCGGGCAGCCTGTGAGAGATCCCTTACAACCTTACAATAGCTGCTACTGCCGCCTTCCCCATGAAATATAACCACTTACATTGACTCATACACATACACACTGTCTCTCATTCTTCCAGTGGTACTAGATGCTGTAACTTGGACAGCAGAGCTGCTTGTAAATTTTTTGTGGCATGCAGTAACACATATTTATGTACAGGCTATTAATTAGGTGGCTGACATTATAGGAGATGGAAAAATCTGATAATTTTGGAAATAAACAGTCTTGAGATATGATTCTGCTGCACAGTTTTTGATATGTGACACAAAATGGTTTACAGCTGCTTCACTAATGGTCTGTTTATATCTCAAGTCCAGCATTGATAGCATAGCATATCTGTACTATTTGTTTTAATGCATAAAGTGATGTCGATTTAACATGTTGATTTGGTGTGATTACTTATAAAAATTAAGTGTTACAACACTAACATAGTTAATCATGCTTCCTGACCTGTATGTAAATCTCTCAATAAAAGTATGTATTTTCCTAGCATCAGAGCTATTCAAACATGAACAATATGCAACTTGGGGTTTTTATGAGTCGTGTCAGCAGGGGGCAGTCAGCATGCCTCAACAACCCTCACAAGCAGCGCAGCTGCAGAATGATAGTTGGTCACACAGGACATGTTCTTGACTTGCTGGGCTGTCAACTTCACTTTTAACATCCACTCACAAACTTCCCTAAGCATTTCCCATCAGGGAATCCCCAACGGCATTTAGAAAGTCCGTTCCACTTCATTGAGTGGGCGAGGGAAGTTTCTGTTGACAGATGCTCAACCCCTCGATTTTGACGGAGCTTCAGGCAGCTCCATATCCTACAATGCAACTTGATTGTGACATCACAGCAGATCACACTTCATCAATCCCACCCCCACACAACTCTATTGAATGACGTAATGGAAAGCTGTAAGTGAAGTTGGGTCAAATAAGCATTTTAGAAGAGTTATATTGAGATTTAAACACATAATCTACCATACAATGACACAGTCATAGCCTGTGTTCATTGCAATTCTACCATTTTTGTTTAAAACATGATTAATCCTTTCTAACAATTATTTTGAATAAAAAATTAATTTATACATGACAAGATTAATTTCTAAGCCTCTGAAAATACAACTAAATTTTGAACCAGTCATGGCATCAATCTCTGAAGACATTGTCTTCTCAGGTGCAAAACTGCAAGAGCAACAATGAGCTCCAAGTGTTCAAAGCCTTAGGCCATTCCATTTCCACGGAGACGTGGCTCAGCGACAGAGTTCCGGACACCGCCATTCAGCTAGACGGGCTTGCCTCGTTTCGTGCCAACAGAAATGCAGCTCTGTGCGGTAAGAGTCGCGGTGGTTGCTTGAGTGTTTACATTAACACAGAATGGTGCAATAACTCTATGCTAGTCTCTAGTTACTGCTCATCGCTGGTGGAGCTTGTAACTGTTAGATGCAGACCTTTTTATTTACCAGGGGAATTCACCACTGTTATTATATCCGGAGTTTACATTCCCCCCCAGCGCTAACGCTAAGGAAGCGCTCTGTGAACTGTATGGGGCTATGAGCGAACAGCAGAACGCTCACCCTGACGGACTGTTTATTGTCGCCGGAGATTTCAACCATGCGAATCTCAAGACAGTGCTCCCTGAATTCCATCAGTATGTGGACTTTGCAACAAGAGGGGCAAACACGCTTGATCTTGTTTACACAAACATCCCAGGTGCGTACCGGGCGGAGCCCCGCCCCCACCTCGGCTACTCAGACCACATCTCTGTTATGCTAATTCCATCATACAGACCGTTCATCAGACGCACAAAACCGCTCCAGAAGCAGGCGAAAACCTGGCCAGCAGGAGCCATCTCTGCTCTTCAGGACTGTTTTGAGTGTACTGACTGGCACATGTTCAGGGAGGCTGCAACATATGGCGACTCTACCAACCTGGAGGAATACACAGCATCAGTGTCCAGCTACATCAGCAAGTGCATTTATGATGTCACCTTCTCCAAGACCAGCACCACACGCTCCAACCAGAAGCCGTGGATGACTGCGGAAGTGCGTGCGCTGCTTAGGACCCGAGACTCCAACTTCAGAGCAGGCGACAAGGCTGCCCTAAGTACAGCGAGGGCCAATATGTCCCAGGCCATCAGAGAGACAAAGCGTGCACACGCCCAGATATTCCACAGTCACTTCCAGGACAGCGGCAACACGTGGCGCATGTGGCAGGGCATCCAGGCCATCATCAACTACAGGACAACGTCAGTTGCCTATGACAAAGATGCCTCCCTTCCAGATGCGCTGAACGACTTCTACGCTAAGTTTTAAGCACAGAACGACGTGGTGGCGAGGAAGACCGCCCCTCCTCCCAACGACCAGGTGCTCTGTCTTACCACGGCTGATGTGAGGAAAACTCTACATAGAGTCAACCCACGGAAGGCTGCTGGACCAGACAACATTCCTTTCAGAGTGCTCAGAGGATGTGCAGACCAGCTGGCAGATGTTCTTACCGACATCTTTAACATCTCTCTGAGCAGCGCCGACGTTCCAACGTGCTTCAAGGCCACCACCATCGTCCCCATGCCAAAGAAGTCTTCAGTGTCCTGCTTCAACGACTACCATCCCGTCGCACTCACACCCATCATCTTGAAGTGCTTCGAGAGGCTCGTCATGAGGCACATTAAGACCCAGCTGCCCCCTCACTAGACCCCACTGCCGTTCACATATCGTCCCTCTGCAACTGGATCCTGGACTTCAGTCAGTCCAGGATCTCAGTCAGTCCAGATCTCCACCACCAACACACTGAGCACTGGGGCCCTCCAGGGCTGTGTGCTCAGTGCACTGCTGTTCACTCTGCTGACTCACGACTGTGCAGCAATGCACAGCTCGAACCACATCATTAAGTTTGCCGATGACACGACCGTGGTGGGTCTCTTCAGCAAGAGCAACGAGTCAGCATACAGAGAGGAGGTGCAGCAGCTAACGGACTGGTGTAGAGCCAACAACCTGTCTCTGAATATGGAAAAAATGATGGTTGTTGACTTTAGGAGAGCACAGATTGACTGCTCTCCGCTGAACATCAACGGCTCCTCTGTGGAGATCGTCAAGAGCACCTGTTCACCTGGCGGAGAACCTCACCTGGTCCCTCAACACCAGCTCTATTACCAAAAAAGCCCAGCAGCATCTCTACTTTCTTCGAAGGCTGATGAAAGCACATCTCCCACCCCCCCATCCTCACAACATTCTATAGAGGGACTATTGAAAGCATCCTGAGCAGCTGCATCACTGCCTGGTTTGGGACTTGCACTGTTTCGGACCGCAAAGCCCTGCAGATGATAGTGAGGACAACTGAGAAGATCTTCAGGGTCTCTCTTCCCTCCATCAAAGACATTTATAAAAAACTGCATCCGCAAAGCAACCAGCATTGTGGATGACCCCACACACCCCTCACACATACTCTTCACCCTCCTGCCGTCTGGCAAGAGGTACCGAAGCATTCAGGCCCTCACGGCCAGACTGTGTAACAGGTTCTTCCCCCAAGCCATCAGACTCCTCAATACTCAGAGACTGGACTGACACTCACACACACGTGTCCAGAGTTGCACTTTAATTATTGTCACTTTATACCTGGCTGCTACCTCAATAACTGCTATGTCCATAGAACACTATCTCATAGTATGTTATGTTTACATTTGGTATTTTTAGAAACTGTCATCTTTTTGCACTACGCTGTACTGGTCGGCCCTGCACTATCTCTCACTGTGTCCATCGTCCTGTTCATTTTTAGTAATTTATTGTACTGTCCCGTGCTTTTTGCACACGTTTGCACGTGCACTTTATGTAGAAATGTCTCATGTGGTTCAGTGTTTGTCCTATGTTGTTTTATGTAGCACCATGGTCCTGGAGGAACGTTGTCTCATTTCACTGTATACTGTACTAACTGTATATGGTTGAATGACAATAAAAAACACTTGACTTGACTTCAACCCACTGCATGGGATCCATCATACATCCAAGTCCATGAAACGTAGGGAAGTTAGTGAGGGAAGGGCATACAAATTTTAAGTGGAAAGAAGCCCTGGACGAACCACAACAGAATCGTGGTTCTTGAGACATGCTTTTCAAACTACTTTACCTTGACACAATGTCCTAAAAATGTGGTGTTTATGATGCCAAAACTGAGGCAGCCCAAAAGCATCCATCAGACATATGCACATAGGCTGACAATTCAAATCAGACAGAACGCAAGAACACTAGACATTGACTAACTCTATTGCAATGCTGTCGACTGTAGGCGTGCTCAATGAAACAAACAATTCTAAAGCCACTTTTTGTATTGTCTAATAATTAATGCTTTACTTGTGTGCCGCAATAATGCAACACATTTCAGTTTGAATTATAACGTTTTACAAGTATATTTTAGATTTGTTGTTTGTATTTTGTATTATTTACATTCAATTAGCTTTTATTTTTAAAACACATTCTTGGTCTGATTGTGCTCAATTCATCAATACACAGTATTCCAAAGGAATATTCATCAAAATATAATGACATATACCAAACGTTGGAAATAAATCAAATGTATTCCTTTCTACCGTGCTACAAAATAGATTAAAGTAGATAAATCAAGTGAAAATTATAATTCAGATACAAATATAACTGATGCAGTATAACAAAATATAATTTACTTGCATTGCTTCTCGATGGTGTGATTTTCGCAACAGTGTGATGAAGAGCAAAAGTTCAAATTCTTATTAGGCATACTTTTTTTTTTTTAAGTGAGAAACTGTTAGTATATGTAGACACAGTGGTCAAGGTGAGGGGGCATGGCCTCCAGACACTGACTCGCATGCGGTGCAAATTGAGTAAAACATTAATTGGTAACCTACAGAGATCATAAATTGTTCAGATTTCAGTAATCATCATCCTTTGCACAGACAGATATTACCTCAGCATTTCCCCTAAAGATGTTTCCAGAGGACACATCGCTTTGCAGTTCTGTTCCAGGGCTCTCAATATGAAACCGAACCCTGGGAGCGGTTCGGCCTGAGCTTCAGAGAGCAGAGAGACTTATGTGTTTCTGAAGATGATGACAGATGCAGAGCCTTGATTTCACTTGATTAACTAGAATAAGAAACTCTGTGATGCATCAGTGAAACAAAAAGACCATCTTTTTCTACTTGAACTCTCACTACACTAAGACCTTCTGAGTCACTGGTCAAAAGTGTCACAACAAATATGTTTCTCCATTTTGGGCTCATTACTGGAAAAAAAGCAGTTGTCTTTGAAAATTCATAAACGCAATTATTTTTCAGTGATGCCTAAAGAACACAATGTTCCTATGGAACACAATTTATAGTTTTTGGTGCTTCTTTCCAGAGTAAGGAAGAAATTTGTATTATGATTATTGTTGTTATTATTATTATTATTATTATAAATCATTCACAATAAAATCGCTCACAAATAAATGATTTTATGTTGACTTAAAAGTTGCAGAGATTTCAATAAAATATATAATTTTATCTGAAGTTTACTGAATTTCCTCTAAATGTGTGTTAGCTTTTACATGTGCGACTATGTCTTTAACTAATTAAATTCTTCCAAATCCATTTCAGCCTCAATCATGTGTATTTCCATTAAGAAGACCATACAGTGTAAGATCAGACCAACCGCGGCCTGTTGCATGCAAAAAACTTTATTCATTTTGAAGGCAAAACTCTTGAAATATGCCTTTTTGGAATATAAATTCTTATTAAATATTCCCAGATCAATGAAAATAAACGTCTTGGCTGGGGAACATTTCATGGAAGAGAAAGTGAAACGGAACACCACCTTTCCATGGTACGTGTTTCTTGACAAATGGAGTAGTTTATTAGTCTGTTCTATCAAAGCTGATTGAAAACTGCATTTCTGCAGTTTGTTCACATTAATTGCAGCCACATGTTAATATTCTGCTTTCCTCATTTCTTTTTAAAGGAATTATTGATTCAGGTAAAAAAAAAAGGCCTCTCTATCCTCAAAGGAATTCTCAGTGATTGCTGCTGTTGGCAAACGGACCTTTATTGTGTTTAATCTGATGGAGATGACGGGCATTTGTGGAACCATCTATCATTTCCCAATGCATTCTGGACTCTATATAATTTTCCAAAAAGGGTTTTACAGGGGTATTCAGAAACCAAAGGACAGGGGTTCAATAGAAAATAAGATATGTACTGGTGCTTCTCAATTAATGATTAAACATTTTAAAATTAATGAACCCATCTTTTACTGATATAATATTATAACTGTGTATTCATATATAGCTGTTCAAGGATGAGATATAAACAAAGTAGACAACAAAATTATTTCATATTCACCCTCATGTCACCCCTAACTCAAACTCAATTGTGTATTACAGTTGGTTTTGTGTAATACAAAAGGATTCATTGGGGTAATTCACAGACTAAATGTTCAAACTGCTTTTTCCAACACAAGAAAAAACCTGGCTATGTCAAGCTCCATAAAAGTAGTCCATACAAATCAATTCCATTTACGTTTTCTAAAATCATGCAGTGTCTTTGTGTAAGGAACAGAGCAAAATTGCAAATTATGTCAGCCACAAACTGTTTTCTATTTTTTCTTCCTCAAGGGGGCGCTCGACAGTTCAGAAACCCGAATCCCTGGTGATCTGAAATGATGATATATGTTTCAGTGGAGACATTTGTACTCTACAAAATTATTTTTAAACAACAGATAACTCCAAGGATTCATACCAAGGGATGAAACTAAGCTGCAGCAATCTCATTACATTTTTTTTTTTAAATGCCTTATCCAGTTATCATAAATGACTGTGATGGGGCCATCCTGACCAGTGCTGAGAAACGTAACGGGTACCATTTCACCATGTCATCAATGTGCCACTCCAGCAGCAATCTGTTCAATCATTTAAACCTGAATAATAATCTTGCAAAACTTTAGTAACCACTGAATTAAAAATTCAACATGCTACATCGTGGGTTATCTTTTCAGATCTGAACGGACCTGAAGCAATAACAAATTGCATTGTGTGGTTCCCCCCTAGACGTACGTAATCTAGTTATGGTCCTTCCAAAGGTTTTTGTTTTTCTCTCTCTGTTAACAGATGATCCATAGGACCAATATGCTTCTCAGAATAACCAGTAATGTAACATCTAGAACTGTAATTTCCAAAGAACCATTAAGTCAATTCAAACAAGATCAAATAAAGAGCCATTATTTTTAAAGGCTAGTTCACACTGCCCCAACAAACATCAAATTCTAATGGTTGTTGGGTTTGTTGGATTTGTGTATTTTCCTTGTTGGTATATGAAAGTGACCGTTATGTTAACCCCAAATTCTAAATCCAGCAGCATATTTTGGATTGTTTGAAATGTTACCGTTTGTTGGGGCAGTGTGAACAAGGCTTAGGTGCCACTTAGACGGAGCACTTTCTTACAATTAAATAGATACAGTGCAATGATTGGAACAGAATGCTGAATACTAAGGAAACTGCAAAACATGGTGCAAAGGTCAAAGATTTACTGTAAGCGGATGTTTACTTAGAAAAACAATTACAAAATAGCACAGATGGACACAAAACTGTGTTTAGTGCGAACGGAAGAGTGTAGAACATTCTAGATCCTTTCGACCTACTCGAACTTCAGATGAGCAGTGATTTGTCCAATAAGACTAAATTAAGCTCTCTCATTTAGCAGAGGGAAGCAAGATGGAGAGGTATTCCGACAGAGCTGATGTACTCAGTGCTCTACATCCTGTGTGGATCCAAACGAGTGGCAGTAGAAATCCCTGCTGATGGATGGCTGGTATGGGGCCAACGTTCCGGATGAGAATGGCTGCCCAGTGCTGGGATGCTCTCCCAAATCCCCCGTGAAACAGTCGCAGCTGCTGCGTCAGTCACCTGAGCATTCCTGTTTTTTCATCGAACAAATAGCAATCAGGCCCTCAGCGTCTGACCTGACAAATTGATTTGGAATCCCTTCTGACGATCTGTCCCTGCTTTGCATTCCCTCTGTGGTCAGCAATGAACCAAGTGGGGTGGAGATGAGAAAATGGCTTTCGATATCATTGCTGCTCAAAGGACGTGATGTGGGAATCTTGCTCTGAGTAAACATCCTCTTTGAAAGAAATGCTGGCTACATGGAAACTAATCAGAGCTGGGGGTGTATAAGATAAAAAAAGTAAAGTTGTTTAAAATGGAAATGTTGCTCTGAATGTTTTCTGATTAGTGTTCATATTTATGCATTTAATGACAACAAAATGACCACACACTCAAAATGACCCTCGGAATACTTGCCATTTTAGTTTAAAGATATATTCAACTGCAAGGGAGGAAAGGAAATACAGACAAGGAGAATAAAGTAAAGAAACTGCTCAATAACGTAATTCAGTGAGAATGCAACACTTCTTGACACTAATTTGTTTGACATTGTGCTGTCAGGAAGACAAACCATCTTTGACCAACTGCAGCCAACAAACGCATATCAAATTCAGCTCTCGTCTTCTCTCTCTCTCTCTCCCACCTCTCTTATGGAAGTTATTCGATGTCTTCTATGACTTGCTAAATGATAATGTCTAAATCTCCACACAGCTGCCACACTGATCCACTGCAGGACTCAGTAAGGATTGAAAACAGTAAGAGAAAGTCTTTCATTCATAAACATTATTGCTTTCCCATGAGAGAGAGAGAGACAAGTTTGAAGAACCATACATAACTTTAAGGAACTTCACCCAAATATGAAACATCATTTATCTCATGTCGTTAGAAACCTGCATGACTTCCTATCTTCCGAAGAACACAAATGGTCTGTCGAGCTCCAAATAATAATAAAAAAAATTGTAAAAATAACCATAAATGTATGATAAATCGGGATGGGAATTGTGAGTAAGGGAATTTGACCATTTCGGTTCCAATTCCTCACAAAGATTACAATGTCTTAACAGTTCCATTAATAATTCTTACTTTTTTGGAAGAAATATTTGGAAATAAGAAATTTGTATTGCATTCATTGCCCTCAGCAGTCTGTTACCGAATGATGAGATCATTACAGTTGTCAACTTACACTAAGTAAATAAAAAAATTCATTAATTTTGTTTCATAAATACCACTGATTACAACACAACTAATAATCTGTAGGTCTATTTTAACTGTGTGTTTAACACTGCATTTTACGTTGTAATTTCAGTATCGAGGCAGCACCTCTGCTGAATGGTGGAACCAAAATACTTTTGTGGTGTTTAAAAAAAATGGAACCACTTCTGAATAAGACCAGGTTCCCGGTTCCCAACACTAATCATGTGGTCCCTATACTGTAACTAGTGTACAAAATACAGGGTTCCCATTGACATGGACATATATAATGGAAATGTCAAGGAGGTCATAGAAATATCAGGGATTTTAAAGTTGTGATTTACAGAACTGGAAAAGTCAACTCAATATACTGTACATTCAGCATGGTAATATAGTATGTCCAGGGTTGGGGAGTAATGGAATACATGTAACAGGATTACATATTTAAAATACAAAATATAAGTAACTGAATTGCACTACAGTTACAATTTAAATACAATTGGTCATTAGAATACAGTTACATTCAAAAAGTATTTTGATTACTTAAGAGATTACTTTGCATTTTATTGCCATTTGTTTCATTTCATATTTAGTCCTTTCAGATGGAAAACATTTTATACATATAAATGATGTGATCCAAAGTGCATTTGAACAGCGGTGAAACACTTTCTTATGATGTTACATTCATACGAGCAGACAGAGAAGTACGTTTGCACGATCATATTTTTTTATCAAGAAAATTCACAACAAATTCTATTAGATTTTTTCTAGTAAGACCTTTGGTATTTGGGCAAAAATCTTATTCTTGAAAATAATTTTTGTATTGTTTTCCTGTAAATCCTTAAAACAAGATAAATTCATTCATTCATTCATCTTCAACCGCTTATCCTGTACAGGGTCACGGGAGGCTGGAGCCTATCCCAGCTAACATTGGGCGAAAGGCGGGGTACACCCTGGACAGGTCGCCAGTCCATCGCAGGGCCACACATATACAGACACACACTCATACTCACATCCACACCTAGGGCAATTTTTTGGAGACACCAATTAACCTAGCCTGCATGTCTTTGGATGGTGGGAGGAAGCCGGAGCACCCGGAGAGAACCCACGCAGACACGGGGAGAACATGCAAACTCCACACAGAAAGGCCGGGGCAACCGGGGTTTGAACCCATGACCTTCTTGCTGTGAGGCGACAGTGCTAACCACTGCACCACCGTGCCGCCCAAGATAAATTAGATTTATCTAATTTCTAATTATCAAATGAAAATTTGTCCCATAAATGTTTAAAATGAATGACTGGAAAAGTCATGGAGGTTAATTTGTCAAAAGTTGTGTATGAATCATGAATCCTCTGAATTCATATGAGTGTGTGTGTGTGTGTGTGTGTGTGTGTGTGTGTGTGTGTGTGTGGAGCAAGCAGCTACTCCATATACTTGCACTCTTTGAAATATTGTGTAATGTGTGATGCCAATGATGACTGGTCATGTGACATGTGAGAATCAATGAAGTTCGACTTCATTGGTGTCAATCATGTCTTTGTGTTCGTCAGAAAGACAGCCGTAGCCTACAGCTTTGGAACAACATATGTAGACTAAACAATTCCTTAAAAACTCATCCCTCTCTTTGCAGAACTAAGGCCAATAAATACTGTACCTACATTAAGATGCATACTTCAGCATTCACTTACACACACTCACTCACACTAAAGCCTAATTTAGTTTATTGGCTTGGGAGGTGGCTCAACTCCAAGCATAACATTTTTCCCCTTAGGTTGGAGAATGGGGAAATCGGAGATGCAGTTAGACATAAAAAGTGAGAACTAGTCTGGTCTCCACACCCTCCCGTACCACAAAGTGCCTGTGTCCTTTACGGATTACAGTGGAAAGTAGGTAGGGGGCCAGGGCTGATCAGATCCCCAGCCTTGATATTTTATTTCTTCTGACCCTCAACTTGCCTTTTTGGTAGACTTGTGCTTGAAAGTTGATCCAGGAATTAGACTACAAGCTTCTGCTTACGTCTACACCATTGGCGACCTGTGGTCAAATGAGCACGTTTTCTGAAAGAACTCTCAGTGTAAAGCTAAATTTGGAGCTGTGGCCAAGCATGTGCAACTTCAAATCCAACTTGCAACATTTCCCGATCCTGTTCAACATGATCAAATGGGAACTCAACATGTTGCTACCGAATGTTTCCTGTACACTGACATCGACTCCATTCTGCTGATTTACTGATGCCATCTCCGATGTAACATCTTTGCATCAACTCAAATATGTTTACTATTTCCTGTGGTGCAACGGATAGCAAGTTGTGTGAGCAGCCTCAGACACACGGTAGAAACACGAGGTCTGGTCCTACAAAAAACAAGAAGGTATTGCGTTCACATAATCAATGATGAGCGAATGAGTGATTTGGAGTTTGCATTTTCCCTCTGAGATTTCATTTTTACTACATTAAAGGATGGGTTTAGGGTGTATAGTTCATAAAATATAAGGCCCTGATACTGTATTACATAATTCACAACTAAAAACAACTAATTTACAACTACCTTTTGGCTCCCTCTGTTTCCAAATTCAAATTCAGTTCAGTCTGGTCTGAACAAACAAGCAATAGTAATAGTGACAATTTTATTAGCAAACTTGAATAATGTTAAACCCCACTCACCTCAACATGTACACAATGGCATAAAAGTGTATGAATTTTCCTGTTTATTAAAGCTGTACCACTTAGTAGAATAATTAAAAAACAAATGGTGTCTTGTCATAAGCTGTTTGAATGTTCGAGCTCTCTGTCCTTGTGTCTTTTCTTAGCACCTTATTAACACTGTAGCATCTCTCCAAAAGGCATCCAGTCACGACTGCCACGTTTGGTCCTGCTGGACCCTGTCCATACACTTTACCAAAATCTATGTATATCCCATTCAGGTCTGTTTCGTGCAGACAGTACGCACAAAAGTTACCAAGGTTTTTCCCTTGTTCAAGAAAGAAGAACACTTCGATAATGATTTGGGTTGAATTTAATGGAAAATATAGGAGTTATGCTCCGTAGCGCGGCAGAAATTTGAGCAGCCTCTGGAGTCGTAGCTGGGCATTGCCGACAGATGCTGAGTGGTGGCGGCGGCATGCGTACCTTCATTGAAAACAGTTGCTTTGAATTTTAGAATGAATTTTGAATTTACACCCCAGTGTGGAACACCCTTAAGTTTCAGAATTCAAAACTTCCTCCTCACTGTAAAAAGAGCATTTCTTGAAGCCAAGCTGACAATGCGACTCGTTCTCTACTTCCTCCACATTGTGATGTCACACTCTGGAAGACATTTGCAACTGACCACAACACAGAAACACCAACCTTTACCTTATCACTTCAGTAGTCCTGCCCAGTAGGTTTGAGCAGTGAGATGCAAGAAGAAAGCAGATCAATCAAGTTCAGAGAGACAATCACAACAGTAGGTGCTAATTTTCAAGTCTTAAAACAAGAAACCGCTTCAAGACTGAGCATTTCTGACAAAGGGTCAGAATGAGGGAGAAAAATTATAATTTTTTTCCCCCCAAAATTTTTTTGTCATAAAACCCTACTAGTATTATAAGTCAACCTCAAGGAACGTATTGAAATAATAATTAAAAAAAAGCATTTCATGACCCCTTTAAAGCTGCTGTATGTCATTTTTGCAGCCACGTTCACACTAATACGTCTTTGTTTGAAAATGCATAGATTTAGCTACTTTTATGCCTCTCATCTACCCCCGAGCTTTGCTTTCCTCTTTTGAATATGACTTTGGAAAAGAATTTGCTATTTTAACTAGTTTTCAAACTGTTCCATGTTCATTACAAGTTCACCTCAATCGACAGCATTTGTGGTGTAATGTTGATTACCACAAAACTTATTTTCAACTCGTCCCTCCTTTTCTTTAAAAAAAAAAGCAAAAATCAGGGTTCCAATGAGGCAATTGTAATGGTAGTGAATGGGGGCCAATTTTTGGAAGTTGTAAAAGGCAGACATGTGAAGCACTTACATTCATTCTTTTGTTAAAACTCAAGTATGAGCTGTAAAGCTATTTAAATGATCATGTTTACAGTAGTTTTAAGGTTTTTGGGTTTGCTGACATCTTCATAACAACGAAGTTGTAAAATTGGCTTTAATCAAAAACTTTCTAGCAAATCAGTCCACTGTCGGCCATCTTTGGAACACTCTCACCCCCAATTTCCACCAACTGCGGAACAGCCGCGGATCGGCTCCGCTGCGTGTCGGATCCGTGCTCCGCCGTCCTTCAATACCTACCAGATCCGGATTTGTCGCGGAACGGCTGCGGCTATGACTGACAGCTGAAGTCACGTGGACACACGATATCTTGCGAATTTACGTATGATCGCGCGATATAACAGGATGTAGTTTTTAAAAAGAACCACAAAACCAGCAACAGTTTGTTTCCATCCAGAGGAGTGGAGGGGAAACAACTCTGTGCTGACCTGCTAATCTCCCTTTTTTGCGGAGATTATTGTGATTCAACCAAGTACAATATTTTTTTCCACTTTAAGCAAATGTCAAACCCAATATTAAATAAATGGTTATATATATATATATATATATATATTATATATATATATATATATATATATATATATAAATAAACTATATATATATATATATATATATATATATATATATATATATATATATATATATATATATAAATAAACTATATATTTATAGTTTAACTAAAATTCAACTTCATTACATAACCTAATACCTGTAAATAAAGTTATTCATGCAAATCAAACAACCCTGCAATGTCTGCTTAATTCAAAGTTTTTAATGGGTTTAACATGTATAGCTAGAGAATGCCTTTACAAGTACATGGATAAACTATTTGCTTTCTATCTGCATTTATTGGACAAAATTAGTGACTTTACCATCCACACCCATTACTCCTGCTACTGTTTTCCACGCCATTTCCTTTTTAAGGTTGTCCTTATAAAAAGGATGCAACGGGTCATAAATGATTTGGTGATTTTTGTACTTCCAGAATCAGCATCTCCTCATCCATGTTGTCTGTTGTCTGAAAAAAATCTGACCTTTTGACTTCATGCCTGTCTCCGCCCATTATGACGTTTTCAAGGTGTAGTGCAGGGAAATACGATCCGCCGTGAGCACTGGGTATTTTATTTTGAAAATTACCGGATATTTTATTTTGTTTCTGTGCTCGACTTCCTGCGGCGCTCTCCGGCATCCGGCAAAAATAGAAACTATGCGCATCTGCTCCGGAGGGCTGCGGTCGCCGGAGCTGGGACGGAGTCGGAACGCAGACGTTCCGCAGTCAGTGAAAATACACACATTGACTTTAATGGAAACCTATTGACTCCGCCGCCGTTCCGGAGCGGATCTGCAGCCGTTCCGCAGTTGGTGGAAATTGGGGGTTAGGAGGCTATTTCCAGCCCAACATGATCTGTAAGGCGGGACTTCCTTTCTGCATCTGTTGACAGTTGGGCACTATAGCTCCTTGATTGGGCGTTCCAATTTCTCCCATTAATTTAAATAGAAGTGGCCGTCTCTGCTAATATTCTCTGCTATAACATTATACAGAAAAGGTTAGTAAGTGATTTTATCAAACTAAAATCATGTTAGCACACATATTGTTTATGCCTTGTGGCTATACTTTTAAAAAAGTGAGTATTTTAAAGTTCAGAAATTGGCCCCCATTGACTCCCATTGTAAGTGCCTCACTGTAACCTTGACTTGCTTTTTTCTAAAGAAAAAGAGGGGCAAGTCTAAATACATTTTTGTGTTAATATTATGCTACAAACATTTTCGATTGAGCTTAACTTGTATTGAACCTGGAATATTCCTTTTAAACAGATTAGTGTGGACGTACCAAACAGAATTGCAAAGATAAGACGGAGGAGCGAGGAAACAAAGTTGGACAGTTTAGGAAATGAGAAGCACCCTCTTTCCTGCAATGTTCATTCTGTACCCTGTTCCCCTTCACTGGCTCAATAATGTTTAGTTTTTCCTTAAGGAACCAGACTGTTGCGCTCTGTAGCGGGCTAATAGGTCATTGTGAAGCAACATTTTTACGAGAAAATTGCTGTGCAAATTAGTTAACGTTAGTTGAATTGTTGATAACACATTTTGTTAAATATTTGTAGGTATCTCCATCACCCCCCTTGAGTACTGTACGTTAAGTGTGTACAATGGGGACCGCACACTTTCGGGTTGACCAGTCTTTCACATCTTTCGTTCATTGCATGGATTATATCTCTAGCCTTGTTGTCTATGCACATTAAGCTGGGATAGGAGGCATATTTTAACATTGACAAAATTACCCACATTAGCTTTGGTGGATACGTCTATCTCACACACACTCAACCAAGAACAAACCCAGGTGATAAATAAACACACACACACAACCAATGCCAAAGCCAAACACTGTAAGTGAACACTCACATCAGTGCTGCCAGAACCAAATCCTAGCAACCAAATACAGACACACACACATATGCACACGCGCACACACACACATCCTACACAAGCTTGAACCCTAGCAACTAAAACACATATGCATGCACATACAAACACACACTGCAGTGTTCAAGGCTCTCCTATTACTGTTTTAATAGGGAATTTGAGAGTGTGTGGAGGCCCAGGCGCGAAGGCTGTCTCTGCACATAATCGGCCGCAACTAATACATCCCACAACTGCACATGAAGGTGATGGAGCCCCTTCTCATATCAATGTGGAAACAGGTGCACTCTGCAGCCCAGCAGATGTCTCATAATGCTCTCAATATCCATGCAGAGAAACAATGCATGATGCCCTGCCAAGGTGGTCCGACTTCTGGTTATTTTCGAGGATGTGTGTGTGTGTGTGTGTGTGTGTGTGTGCGCGCATTCAGACTCATCACTATGTGGGTAGACCTTGATTTAAGAGATCTCCCAAGTTAAATAGAACAATATGAAAGTCAACAAGAAATCAAAGTTCACCCTATTTTTACTTTCTTAACACACATTCCTAGTTTTATTGTGTATGATTCGTAAGTGTATGTTATTCCAAAGAAGAAGAAAAAACTAAACAAAACAAAAATGTTTTTCTCTGTAATCATTATTTCACCAAAATGTAATCCCTGCTCTGCCCCTGAAATGACTTTATTTTACTGCTGATGTCAACTAGACTATTAGATACAATTAACCAAAAACCAAACAGCTATTTTGGCAACTTGCATTAAGGTCTGGCTCCATTCTATTAGGGAACACCCAACTATTTAATCAATTCCCAATGGTAAAAATCAAGTCCGGCCCTACATTTGTTTATTCTCGTTTTCTTGTTTCACTGAGAAATATGTAACATAATAGATTGGTTGCAAATGCTGTTTCATATTGACTTATGCTCTATTGACAACTTATGTGTGGTTCTTCCAGTTTTTAGAGAAAGCAATGCTGTTTCATCCCTCTAAAAATGTTCTGCATGCACAAAAATACACCTACAGTGAGGAAAATAAGTATTTGAACACCCTGCTATTTTGCAAGTTCTCCCACTTAGAAATCATGTAGGGGTCTGAAATTGTCATCGTAGGTGCATGTCCACTGTGAGAGACATAATCTAAAAAAAGAAATCACAATGTATGATTTTTAAACTATTTATTTGTATGATACAGCGGCAAATAAGTATTTGAACACCTGAGAAAATCAATGTTAATATTTGGTACAGTAGCCTTTGTTTGCAATTACAGAGGTCAAACGTTTCCTGTAGTTTTTCACCAGGTTTGCACACACTGCAGGAGGGATTTTGGCCCACTCCTCCACACAGATCTTCTCTAGATCAGTCAGGTTTCTGGGCTTTCGCTGAGAAACACAGAGTTTGAGCTCCCTCCAAAGATTCTCTATTGGGTTTAGGTCTGGAGACTGGCTAGGCCACGCCAGAACCTTGATATGCTTCTTACAGAGCCACTCCTTGGTTATCCTGGCTGTGTGCTTCGGGTCATTGTCATGTTGGAAGACCCAGCCTCGACCCATCTTCAATTCTCTAACTGAGGGAAGGAGGTTGTTCCCCAAAATCTCGCAATACATGGCCCCGGTCATCCTCTCCTTAATACAGTGCAGTCGCCCTGTCCCATGTGCAGAAAAACACCCCCAAAGCATGATGCTACCACCCCCATGCTTCACAGTAGGGATGGTGATCTTGGGATGGTACTCATCATTCTTCTTCCTCCAAACACGGTTAGTGGAATTATGACCAGAAAGTTCTATTTTGGTCTCATCTGACCACATGACTTTCTCCCATGACTCCTCTGGATCATCCAAATGGTCATTGGCAAACTTAAGACGGGCGTTGACATGTGCTGGTTTAAGCAGGGGAACCTTCCGTGCCATGCATGATTTCAAACCATGACGTCTTAGTGTATTACCAACAGTAACCTTGGAAACGGTGGTCCCAGCTCTTTTCAGGTCATTGACCAGCTCCTCCCGTGTAGTTCTGGGCTGATTTCTCACCTTTCTTAGGATCATTGAGACCCCACGAGGTGAGATCTTGCATGGAGCCCCAGTCCGAGGGAGATTGACAGTCATGTTTAGCTTCTTCCATTTTCTAATGATTGCTCCAACAGTGGACCTTTTTTCACCAAGCTGCTTGGCAATTTCCCCGTAGCCCTTTCCAGCCTTGTGGAGGTGTACAATCTTGTCTCTAGTGTCTTTGGACAGCTCTTTGGTCTTGGCCATGTTAGTAGTTGGATTCTTACTGATTGTATGGGGTGGACAGGTGTCTTTATGCAGCTAACGACCTCAAACAGGTGCATCTAATTTAGGATAATAAATGGAGTGGAGGTGGACATTTTAAAGGCAGACTAACAGGTCTTTGAGGGTCAGAATTCTAGCTGATAGACAGGTGTTCAAATACTTATTTGCAGCTGTATCATACAAATAAATAGTTAAAAAATCATAAATTGTGATTTCTGGATTTTTTTTTTTTAGATTATGTCTCTCACAGTGGACATGCACCTACGATGACAATTTCAGACCCCTCCATGATTTCCAAGTGGGAGAACTTGCAAAATAGCAGGGTGTTCAAATACTTATTTTCCTCACTGTACATAGGAAGCCATGAAAATCACACTGTTTTAAAAGTGTAGCCAAAGTATAAACACTCAAATAATAACATGTGTTAACAACCTTGTCTGTGCAAAGTTATAGCCAATATCTCCTGATCACCCTGTCAGGGTTTATTGTGCGATTACAACCGGCTGACTGTTCATTATCCCTTATATAATCAGTAGTTCAACCTAAAACCTAAAATAATTCCACCTCTAAATAATGATTTAGAAAACATTACAACTCAAATAAGAATTTGTTTCTTTATTGAAGATTTAATTTATTTGCTTTAACTAGGCATATACTGGTATCGGAATCGTGAATCCTCTTCCAAAATATTTGTGTTTGATTGTGTTTGAAAATGAATACCCGGCCTTTAGCATGTCTGGTTTGAATTTCTTCATTTAATATGGGCTTAATAATTTAGCTTTCACTAATTCAGTACAGGCTTCGATATATCGCATTCAGCTGGTAATGCATGGTCAATGCTAATGCTGTTAAACCTATAAATAAACACATCATGGACAGGTGTGTACACAATACAATGGAGAAAAATTTAAAAATCCCTGCACACTGTCGTAGCTTGCAAATCTTTATTAGATTACAGTATTTTGGGCAATTCACTTCTTCAGACATTCTATTAATTTCTCTGAAAATTCTTCCAGTTGCAAGGGATGTACAGTATATGACTATTACAAAGTTTTATAGTACCTGAGAAGTTTCACCAATGATACTTGTGATATGCTCATCTGAGCTAAAAAGAAAATAAATAAAAAAATGTAATGTGCTGGTGTAATTTCTTTACACTCATGCTTTGTCAGATAATGATGACCTGATGCCCTCCTTATATGGCATTTTCATGAGTGTGTATTATGACAATTGTGAATCAGCATGCACACACACCCTAGTTACAAAATGTTTGGAAATCACTAACACACATTTACCTAACAATCTTGGGTGTGCAAACACAGCGTTTGTGGATCCGGAGGAAAGTTTTAGGGAAGGTTTTTTTATGTTTAAATGACTCTTATCGTAACCTTTTCCATTTACTCCATTTACTTTAAATGTAAGAAAGTTTAATAAATGAGGCCCATTGAGTTTTCAGTACAATTGCAGTTACTAGTTACTCACTTAAAAGTTCGAAAAGGACCCAAAAGTATCATAAAAGTAGTCCTTGCCTCTATTCCAAGGCATATGGTTTTAGTGCGAAACACTCGTTTAGCATTCATGAGTGTATGAGAGAAGCTTGATCACAGTTGTACGTTTGTTAACTTGCATTGTTTTTATTGCCAAACAATGCTAGTTCTTACATGAATATGTAATGTTTGATCTATTTTGGCGCATCATACACAATTGTAGTTTGGAAGGGGCAGTTTGGAAATTCAGAAAAAAAAGGCCAAATTTAACAGACAAAACATTTGAAACCTCTTGTTTCTGATTTTCTTGTGAGATCAGTCTGATTTAATCTATGTTGTATTTAACCCAAAATATTCTTATGGAAATTTACACACACACACACACACACACACAGACCCCATTCAATAAAAGCACACGCACAAACAGTCTCTGAAAGTTCATTGTGCTTCCTGTCTACAAATATAGCCTCCATCAGTTTTTTTCAGCTCACTCGGTAAAGCATCCTAAACAGTCCTTATATGAACGTGACCTGGCTAAAAATCTGACCATGATAAAGCCGCTATGTGAAGTCTGCTCTGAACCTTTGCTCTGACTGTAGAAATAGAAGCAGATATTACCGGCCTGATGGAAGTAAGGTTATGGCTCACTGCCAGCCTCCGGAGAGTGCCAAAGCCAGATGGCATCAGACCAGGGCCTGGCACACACATGAACACACACCTTAATAACCAGCTGTATGAGCACTCTTTTGTTCACAGATGCTTTACAAACAGTGTGCATGTTTCATGTGTCTTTCTGTGAGTGTGTGTCTTTGAAGTCAAATGTAGGCCTATTCTTGGGCTGGACACTGATGTGTGATGACAACCATAAAGAACCAAAATAAAAAAATCACGTGATCATGGCAGCCATTAGCAAAAATACACAGAAAATTCTCAACTTTCAAAGTAGAAAATCTTGCATGTTCGTGAGTGCATGAGAGAAGCTCGTTAAAAGTAGCGTACTGTCCGTGTTCCCACGTGAACTTACATGGTTTTAGCTCGTAGTAGAACGCAAGTTCTCATTTAAATATAACGGACATCATGATTTTCATTGAAAAATTACTTACATTTCAGGTTTTTACTCAGCACAACCTATTACATGCCTTCATAAGACTTGGAGTATGATGCACAAGTTACATGGACTACTTTCATGGTCCTTTTATTTCTAGTTTGAGCCTTAAAATGAGGAAAAATTCATTGCTATTGGATGGAAACAGCTAGATCACAAGGGAGGTCGGTATGTTGTTTCAGAGAGATCAGTATCCTAGGATAATGCACATTCTGCTGACTTACTGAGAAGCTTATCTCCTATTAAACATGTTAGCATCGGCTCCAGTGTGTTTTCCTTTCCCTGTGGTGTCAGCAGCAGGGTAGACCCAGGTTTGGATCCCGCATTGAAACCAGGAAGTGATTGTGTTTGCATAATCAGTGACGAGTGCGATTCGGATATTGCATTTTTCCCTCTAACTTTAATTTTTTACACCACTGATGGTTAGGTTTTAGTTTGGGTTGGGGGTACAGGTTATAAAATATGCATTCTTCATCACAACTTGCTTTTGGCACCCCTCTGTGAACAGTACACCCAGAAAATGGAGCTCACATGTGCTCATACGCCCAACAGCACTTGCAGCTTTGAACACTGGAGGCAGTGTTTAAAATTTCTAAAAGCACAGACTGGTTTAGGTTTCACTGTGAAAGCAGTTTGACCGAAAAGACAGACGGATATTCATTAAAACAACTCATGTTGTGTTCCTCATAATTTGCAACAATGTGAAGGTGAGTAAGAAAATAAGTAAATAAATAAATTACAGCTGGTAACCATCAGCAATATGACACAAAATGTTCAGGAGAAACTTTCCAAAAACTATTTTCAAACTTGCATCCACACAAACCCTTCAGCAACAAAGAATAATATCATGAATATGCCTCTTTTCTTATTCAAAACGTAACGCACCCAAACTCAAGTCTGGCTCAAATGTCACTATCAAATCAGGTTTCTAACACATAATTAGCATGAATTTCATGAGTCAGTAATATATTCATGCAGGTGGGCAGTGTTTGTCATAGAGTCACGTACACTGGGTGTCCTGTGATTGCTGAAGCGAGTGTCTGGAAATACTCAACATGCGTGCTCCCAACTTTGCTCATTGGAACTCAGATCTGGACCCAAAGTCCCTCGAGTCATAGATGCAGTGAGACTGATCACTTTAGCAACTATCTTGAGCTCTGTTGTCAAAGCAGCAGACAGGAAACAATATAAATTGATTTCACAATTTTGCTATAATAATCAAATTTGATGCATTTTTTTTTAAATGTCAATCAGTGGAGAAAGATGCATTATTGTCTGCATTGTGGTGTTGTTACACAAGCTACCAGCTAGGGCTAAATGGGCCATCCTAACCAGCCTTGATTTAATTCAGGAATCAAAATACTTGTACCAAAATCACATGATTCAGGACTTTAGAACAGCTAATGTGTAAAGAACATGGTATATGAATATGATATTCAAACAGTACAATGGTATATTCAACCACGGAACCATAATTGGCATAAATAGAGCAATGAGTTTCCTATATCTGATAGAGCATGTTTGATTCTCTTTTATAAACAATATTGATTAAAGCAGCAAATTGTAGCATGCCATTTTCTAAGAAATAGACCATCACCATGGCAACTGAGATATCAATATTATCATTATTATAATAACTATTATTTTTTTTAGCTTGATGGTCAAATTTTTATGACATGCTGAAATCGATATGCAATTAGTTTTGAACAAGCTGAACTGTAATCTGTAGTTACTCAGGCGACACATTATTTTGGTTTAAGCAAAGTCTTCTACTAAAATCAATATTTCCACCATTTGGAATATACGACTCCAGTGGTGGTAGTCAGCGTCAGTACTTGCTAAACTACCAAGGCCCCCATGGATATAGTTTTTACATTCTCAAAAAAGATTTAAATACACTGTCAGAGTGACATTTAAAATATGGACCAAGGGTGAAGTTGAGGGGATGCAGGCAAAAAGTTGCTATAGGGATGTATTGTCATGACAGCAGACAAAAGAGGAATGAACTAGTCAGCTGCTGACAATCACACATTCTCTCCCACAATACACTGCTAAAGGAAAGAATATATTCTGCCCAGCAGGGGTTTGGCTCTCTCTGAGGGATTTGCTTAATGACCCAAAGGTGTAAGACTGAACTTCCTGTCTGACCATCAGAGCTAAATGCGATCACGCTACAGGTGTCAGGGTTGTGAACGGAAGAGGCGAGAGAGTGAGGATCCAAATGCAGAACTTTAATTAGAAACTAAATAAGGGGATACGATGATTAAAGTATGAGGATGGTAACACAACAGCAGTATGCTGGCTACCAATGCACTACATACAAATAAGAACTGAAGCTGGAAAAAGGAACAAGAGGATATGCAGTACATACACTAGGGCTAACATGGAGACAAGGAACACCTGGAATACAATTAGGGAAATGGATAGGAAGACAGACATAAGAGGAAGACACAAATCTTCAACTTAAGAGTCTCTTATAAATTTCAAAATAAGAGTCCTTTGGGGGAAAACACAGGAATGATATAACAACAAGAAATGAACTCATCACACACCGTGACGAGGGTAATTACGTAATGGTATTTTCCACTGCACGTTACGGTTTGACTCGCCTCAACACTACTCGCTTTACTTTTCTGAGCTTGCATTTCCACTGCAGTTTAGTGCCTCCTCAATGTGGGTGGGATTATAGGCTGATCTTCATAGTTGCACTGCCTCTAATGCTGTGACATCATCTTAAACACAAACTGACCAAAACAATAACACAACCACTAGCTGTTAGCTACTAGCTCATTGTGCTGCATAAAGCAGTTGTTGCATGGTGATTTTACACAAGTGTAACAGTTAAATTGGCCTGGTTGTTTTAGAAACAAGCTTTCCAGTAACTGGTCAACTAAATTAAGTGAATCAGAGCATTGAGTTAACATAACAAAACGTACCATCCTCCGTCGTGGCTGAGTCCAGGGCACTCTCCCTCCCATTACTCACCGGTTTAGATAGTGTCCATTTGGTTGAACCACTTCCACTTTTCCTTGATGGTTCTGTAGTCACTTTTAAGTTTTTTTTTTTACTTTTCCCTACACTGTTGGTAGCCAACAGCTGAGACACTTCCTGAGAGACTTTTTTGTTTCTCTTGTTTATTGAACACGGCGTGGTTTTGCACACAGCGTTTCTTTTTACACAATTCGAAAGTCGCTTGAACAAATTATAACGTTCTCGCTGTTGCTAAATTTAAAACTAGAGGGTTGATGTCGCGTGTCGGAAATCCAGTGACGCTGGTAGTGACGATTCTCCCTGACCAATCAGTGATCTGCAAGATTTTAACGTCACATTTATTATCGGCTCGGCTGGCTTGGAACCTCGACCGAGATGGTACTAAAAAATGATCAGGTACCAGGTACTATCCTCAGTGGAAAACCCCCAAAAAAGCGAGCAGAGTTGAGTTGTACCGTGCAGTGGAAAAGCCCCACTAGATGTAGGGCACAACGGGGCTTAAGGCACCCCTTAAGGAAATTTAGCTTTATTTCTGATCACAAAATGTTCAGAGGTAAAAAAAAAAAAATTAAATACTATCAAATACCCCAAATACTATCCTTTCGTTTATTGGACAGTTGTTGATTTTTTTTATATTTAATCACTGTAAACAAAACTGAAAATGATAAATAAGTATTTTGTCTCAAAATAAATGCGATCATTTCATGGATTTTCATTAGCTACATAAATTTACAACATTTAAAAAATATATACAATTTTTTATCTGATTGCCTTAAAATCAACTTTTAGACATTACACACAATGAATGTGGATCAGGAACATTTTACAGTGTATAGTGACAAACAGGTGTTTAGGAAAGTCCTGTGGTAGTTTTTGTTGCTATTTAGTGTTTTGGGATAAAATTAAATAAATGGAGCCTTTTACCCCACTGGGGCATTTAGCCCCATTGTACCCTAATGTATACTTCATGAAAAGGACAGCAAGCAAACCTCTGCCAGCTTAACATCCTATTAATGGTTTAATTGATTGCTTTTGGAATTAAATTAAATTAAGATCTGTTCCCGCATCATGATTTTAGGGGCGGCTGTTGCCATAGTTACAATAAACAAGAACTCGCACACCATCAGCAGCAGACTTACAATGTATGTGAGAGAAATATTCTTTACTTCAACAGATTGATAATTTTGTCAAATTTAGATGCAGTTGGACCAAATGGATTTTAAACTGGGCTCACATTGTTTCTTTAACTGTGTGAAGTCATGTAGATGTTATATCAAATCCTTAGTGGTTCAGTTAAGCCATAATCAGTCGAGAACATGAAACTTGAGATAAACAAATGATAAAGTTTGTCATTTGTGTTTATTGTTGATTGGTGTATGTCTGTGATCTGCTTACAAGAGATCCTGATGCATTATTCTGTTCATCATAATCATGTGAAAAGTCCCATAAGATTATCTTCACACCAGTCCATTATTTATGCAAGCAGATGTTAAGATTTTAGATTTTAAATTAGATTTTACATATTTGTAATTTATATATATATAATTGTTGGATTTACTCCATCTCATGGATTCCTCGTTCACTGACATTCTGAAAAGCAAATGTTGTCTGGGTTTGTGACAGAAGCTTCCAAGAAAGGGAAACACCAACCTCCAATAATGTGTTTTTTATTCAGTTATAATAATAATATAATAATACAATTTCAGTGAGTAAACACGTGAGTCTTGAATTGTTTAAACATATGTATGTATTTACTTGAGTTTTGGTGGGAGTATTATCTTTAGTCAGTGAGGGTTATCTTTATGTTGATAATAGAATGGCCTCTAAACAGATAGCACAAAGTTTGAAGCACTGGTCCAATGGCTTAAAGATCAAATAAACACCCTTAATCTGTTCCTTTTCTCACCATGTCTTATACAAACACAAAGCCAAAGCTGCCATATATCTTAGTAACAACCTGTTTTATGGCTTTAAAGTGTCAACAAATAAACAAGAGCTTTCACACCATTTCCCCCTTTAGCTAGTGAACTACATGGGACCTTCTTGACCTCGTTTGTAAAAATATGCATCAAAGAGGACATTCGGAGCACTCAGTCGTGCTATCACTGTAATTCTCTTCAATTTTGGCATATATACACCTAGTTTAGTGGTAAACTTTGTTGCCCCCCTGCTGAGAAGGACTTGGACTTTCCCACGCTGTTGAATTGCAGCCTCACACTTTTGGAGAATACTGTACCACATGTCTTGCTTTAGAGGATTTTCACCCACAAAGGCATGTGCCTGCTTGTTAAAAAAAGACATGGGTTGTTTTGTCAGTAAACAGTTTTAACAAGACCACAATGACATGACTGGCATTCTGCTCTTATATTGAAGAGCTTTAGGGAAATCCTCTGAGTGGAAACTGTGTCTATAGTCATTTGTAGACCTGTCTTTGAATGAATTCACTACCACAGTGTTATTGAAAAGTATCACAAAGATGTTTTGATTTTATTCTGCTCGTGCTCGTATGAGTGAAGCTCACCCAAATCTGTCAACTATAGATTTATGTTTTGCTGAAAGGAAATTCGGCAATTAAGATGTTTGTCATTTGGAACTTTCATTTAAAGACAAACTAACAGCCCATTTAATAAAAAAAAATAAAAAAATATGTTAAAAAATGTTTTTTAAATGATCAAATATTTCCACATCATGGTAGTGTGTGCTGTACTGCCTTTAATGCTGATTACATTTACATTTATTCATTTGGCAGATGCTTTTATCCAAAGCGACTTACAAAAGAGGAAAACATAAGCGAAAATCTTAAGGAGACATTTGTACGAAAAGTGCCATACTTTTATTAAATAAAAATAAAATAAAAAATAAATAAACTGAAAAATATATTGTATTCTAGAAATAAGAATCGCCATTGAGAATTATGGATATTACACACACACAAAGGAGAGAAAATGACATGAAATTGTCACCATGAAAAAAAATCACAAGGTTCCCTAAAGATAGGCTTTATTTTCTCCATGAAAAATACAATATTTATTTACTTATTTATTTATATTTTTTGATTTATTGAAATGTAATCTGGAAATGTTTTTGTTACATTTACTTGCATATACTATAAGTTCATTTCTGCCCCTCTTTAATTCTCATTTGTAATGAAGTGAAATTATTGTAATAATTTATTGTAACATATATGTAAAAATAAATTATTACAATAATTTTACTTCATATATATATAATATATATTGTATAAAAATTGTGAAATCATGACATCATGGATGTGTTGTACTGCCTTTAAATAATGCTTATTCAAATAATAATAATAATAAAAAAATCATTATTTTATTTACTCTAATACAGCAACAACAAAAAAAAATGCTTTTATTACAGTAATGAGAATAACCATTATAATAATTTTTTATAAAAAAAAATGGTTAAATGACACGAGGGATTATGGTAACAAGAATTTCGAGGGAATTGTGCTTACTTGCTTTGACAATTAACACGTTTACATGCACAGCAATATGACGATAACTATCATATATCAGTTTATTTAAAAATTACAACATAAAAATGTGTTGAAGAGATTTTAACTCATCGGGTGATTCTCTGCTTTTGACGTCAAAACATAAACAGGCATGCGCACATAACATATTGCGCACATTGGAAATGCCAGTAAGATTGGATGTTCTGGTATATCCAATGTGCGCAATATGTTATAATGTGTTTATATGCAGAGCAAAATCAGAGTAAGAAGCAAAAATATACCTGTGTCAATCGGTTTATGCTTAAACCATTGACGTTTCCTCGATAACGTGAAACAGTTTAAGACGTTTACATGACCTTATACATTGTCAGCTTATTAAACATTATCAGCAAAAGATTGTGCACGTTAACTCATCGTCACCATGAAAAAATCACAAGGGTCCTAAAGACAGAATTTATTTTCTGTAGCTATGCAACATAAAATATTACATGTTTTCATGAGAATCACTCACATATCTTTTGGAAGATTTGCTAAATTTGATATCTGTGCCTTTTCATGACTATAATTTGCATATCAAGTATTGAACATGATCTCACTTAAGTTACAAAGTTAGAATAGATATTGACAAGGCTACTGGCTTCTTTTGGAAACTCTAACCCTGTAACAGTGTGAGCCAAACAATACGGCAGTGCTTGCTAGGTTAGGTTTCACATTCACAGCGGAACACACGCTAAGCCTATTTTTAGTGTCTCAAGTTAATGCGACCCCAGGTTGGGATCCAGAAATGCTGAAGTAATAGCCAACACTAATTCTGTCTTATACCAGTCGAAATGGAATTGCACACACACATGCAGCTGTCGATACACATGAGCCATCATTAAATTCGGGTTGACGGCCGATCTCCATCCATCAAGACATTAGGATTCATAATGACAATGGCCAGGCTCATTCATCTTTATAGTCTTTTTGATGTGTTTGTACAAGGTATCTGATTTGTCCCACTTAGCTGAGACAGCCATGCCTGAAACTTTATGGTTACCCTACCCCCATAACCCAACATTTACCCTCTGCCACAGTTAGACAGGTTAGGAGTGACTTTCGACTTATAGCAAAGTGGCGCACCAGGGTTTTTAAAAATTCATGATTTGTGATAAAATGGCCCATACATTTTCATTGATTTTCATGAGATTTGGGGTTTGGAAAGAGAGTTTTCAAAGATTGGCCATTGTTGTCATGTCCACATATTCTAAGCAACCTTTTTTCAATAACATTGTCACACAGGAAACCGATATGTACCCTGAAATCCACCCCATTCAGCTGAAATTCTGCTAATCGCTGCTGTTGAATATTCTCAAACTTAGCGAGCTGCCTCGCTGTCTCCTGCTTACATAGGCAGCTGTCTACAATGGCAACATCCTTACTAAAATGATGCCTCATAAGAGAGTGATTTGGAATGCAGTACACAGGAGAGTGATTTCAATACAGCTGACACGATAGAAACGGTGTGATCCTCTTATGAGCATAAGCACAGCACACACATTTTGGGTAAAATAGTTGTTTTTTTTTGTCATATCAAACTGTTATATCGAAATTTATCTCGCTTCGTCCGCCATCTTAAAATAAATTTTTCTGCCGAGCTTATCATGGTGCAACCTGGTGAAGGATAGAAATAATGCAGTCTTAGAATTCTGTAGTGCTACCTTAAAATTTGTCCAAAACTAGATAACTTTGGATGCAGCATAATTAAGATACCTACATTTTGGGATAGCCTTTTCGTCAGGAGTGCACCTATGATGTTTTAAAATGCTGCCTACAGAGGAAGAACACTAGAGGCCTGTTGCACGAAGCCGGTTTCAATGGCTACTCAGGTAAGTTTGAGCTTTATATATTATATATATATATATATATATATATACATACGTATATTTATAATTTTTTTCTTTTTTTTTTCTTGCAGAAGTGTCCATAAGTTGATTCTCACATTTTAAAGACAAATGTATTGTGTGACAAGTCTTTGCACATAAACAAATATACTGGTTAAAATGATATTGTAGTCTTTGCTTGTAGTTCATTAAACTATATTGGGCTTTTAATTTAAATTTTTGTAAACCTATATACTGTAAATTAAATTACACATTATATTAAGTTTTTTTTCTTTTATGGCAGCAGCAGTGTTTCATCTGTGTAAATGTTCTCATGGTCTGACACCAAGCAGGAAGGGAACTTGATCTGGCCAGCTCTGGTAACCTTGGTATTTAAGACATGGAAACAGAATAATATTAACGTAGATGTCATTCAATTTTATGCAGAATTATAGATTATGATAGATGTTCCCTATCACTAGGGGTCACTCTTAGGAGCCCGAGACACCTCTAATCTGATAAAAGGCCAATGGGAATTGGCGAGTGGTATATGCATGCCACTCCCCCTGACATATGGGTATAAAGGAGCTGCCGTGCATACCGCTTATTCAGATTTTCTCTTCATGGCCGAGCGGTCAATGATTCAGTGAGCTGAATTTCCTACGGCTTCCATTTCACCTCTGCTGAAAGAGCTGCACGAGGGTAGTTCTGCCCCAGGATTGATGCAGGAGCTTACCCTTGCCCTCTGGGCGACGAAGGTCACGGCGCAGTCTCTCGGGCGGACGATGTACACTTTGCTGGTTCAGGAGCGCCAACTATGTCTTAACATGGTCAAGATGTGAGAGGCCGACAAGACACGCTTCCTGAATGCCCCCATCTCCCAGACCGATCCGCTGGTGAGTATAAGGAGTCAGGTAAGTGCTTCGATGTCTCTCGACTCAGCACCGCCACAGGGCTCAAGCCCCGTCAATGTGGCCTCTCTGGCTCCGCCCCACTGTGAGGCCCCACCCACCGGTACGTCCAATGAGATTGTCACCTTGGTACCCCTTGCCCAGAGCTTGGACGTGTGGCTTGTGCTCTCCAACCCGTCGCGATGGCTGACCTTGACCGTCTGATTCGGCTACGTGATTCAGTTCGCCAGGCGCCCGCCCAAGTTCAGTGGTATCCACTTCACCATGGTGAAGAGCGAGAACGCCGCCACCTTTCGCGCGGAAATACCTACCCTTCTGTGGAAGCTTGAGATAGAGCCTGTCCCTCCAGCTATTCTACAGCCCCTACTTCATTGTAACGAAAAAAGGCGGTGAGTTGCAGCCAATCTTGGACCTGCGAGTACCTAACTGGGCTTTACACAGTCTCCCGTTCAAAATGCTGATGCAAAGGCACATTCTAGCGAGCATCCGGCATCAAGATTGGTTCTCGGCAGTAGACCTGAAAGACACGTAATGCTACGTCTCAATTCTACCTTGACACAGACCCTTCCTGCGGTTTGCATTCGAGAGACGGGCGTACCAGTACAAAGTCTGTGGTAGACACCATCACTCAAGCTATGGCCACCTCTCAGTAAAGCATTACAATAATCTAGACTTGAGGTCATGAATGCATACATTAGTTTTTCAGCATCAGCAACAGAGAGTATGTGTTGTAACTTTGCAATATTTCTGAGGTGGAAGAATGCTGTTTTATAAACATTGGAAATTAGATTTTCAAAGGACAGATTGGTATCAAATATAACACCCAAATTCTTCGCTGTAGAAGACAATGTAACAGTACATCCATTGAGTGCCAAATTATATTTTAGCAGCATATTTGGGGTTTTTGGTCCAATAATTAGTACCTCTGTTTTGTCAGCATTGAGTAGAAGGAAATGTATGGCCATCTAATCTTTGATTTCATTGATACACTGTTAATTTGGAGAATTGTGAATTTTCAAGAAGGGTTTACAAGAAAGGGTTTACAAGAAATATAAAGATGGGTATCGTCGGCATAACAGTGGAAACTTATTCCATGATTCCTGATGATATCTCCCAGGGGAAAAGCAGAGGCCCTAAAACTGATCCCTGCGGCACTTCATACTTAACTTTTGTTTGTTTTGACATTTCTTTGTTTACACATAAAAAGTGGTAGCATTCTGATAAAAAGAACCTAAACCATGCTAATGCATATCCACTAATTCCAACATAATTCTCCATCCAATTCAAAAGAATGTTGTGATCTATCGCGTTGAAGGCAGCGCTAAGATCTAAAAGCACTAGAAGAGAAATGTAGATGTGAAAAGATGATAAGAGCAAGTCATTTGTAAATCTGATAAGTGCAGTCTCTGTACTGTGATCCTGACTGAAATTAGTCATATACAAATTGTCTGTAGAAATTAACATAGTTGGGAGGACACTACCTTTTCTATTATTTTCAACATAAATAGTAGATTTGAAATTGGACTGTAATTAGCCAATTATTCATGATCAAGATGTGGCTTCTTAATATGTGGTTTTATAACTGCCATTTTAAAATTTCTTGAGACATGTTCTAAGGATTGCGAGGAGTTCATAATATTAAGAAGAGGTTCTGAGATTACAGGGAATACCTCTTTTAAGAGCTTAGTTGGTATTGATTCTAATATACATGTGGCTTTTGATTTTTTTTATTTTGTTAGCTCTTCGTGACCTATGACAGCAAAGGATTGAAGTTGCTCATGAGGGAAATTATGATAGACTGTTTTCTGAGGTGCTGTGACAGTTCCAATTTTATTTCTGATTATTTAAATTTTTCAGTTAAGAAATCCATGAAATCATTACTGTTGTGCTGCGACATAATATCTGGTTCAGTCGGTGCTTTGTTCCTAGCCATTTTAGCCACATTACTGAATAAACACCTAGGATTGTTGTGGTCATTTTCTATGAGTCTGCTAAAATATGCCTGGTAGCTTTTAGGGCCTGTCTGTAGCTACAGACACCATCCTTCCATACACTGCGAAATACCTCTAATTTTGTATTCTTCCTCTTGCGCTCCATTTTCCGAGCTGCTCTCTTGAGAGGATGAGTGTGATCATTGTACCATGGTGCAGGGCTTTTTCTTGAACTTTAATTAATCGAAGGAGGGCAACACTATCAAGAGTGCTAGAGAAGATTGTTATATATATTTTCTGTTATTACATCAAGTTCTTCTAGACCTATTCTGATCACTGCAAACAAGAGATGAGGTAATGATCTGAGATGTCATCACTCTGTGGTAGAATTTCTATATTATTAACATCAACTCCATATGACAGAATTAAAATCTAGCATATGATTATGGCGATGAGATGGTCCTGTCACATTTTGTCTGACTCCAAGAGAGTTGAGAATATAGATAAATGCTTATCCCATTGTGTCATTTTCATTATCTATGTGAATTTTGAAGTCACCAACAATTAAAACTCTATCTACATTAACTACTAGATCTAATAGAAAATGTGATAATTCACCAAGAAAATCAGAGTATGTTCTGGGTGATCTATATACTGTAGCATTTGTAAAAGACAACAGAATTTGTTTATTTATATCTGATGGTGTCACATTAAGCATTATTAGATCAAAAGACTTCAACTTATACCCTGTCCTCAGAGTAACACAAAAAACATCACTAAATTGACCCTTCAGGCAGGGCTCATGTTTCATTTATTTAAACTAATATATTCATCCAGTTTAAGCCAGGTTTCAGTCAAACAGAGCACATCCAAACTATGATCTGTAATAATTTAATTTACAATTATTTTTTGGTAGAAAGAGATCTAATGTTTAGTAGCCCTACCTTTATATGATGTTTATGCAAGTTTGACCTTAGTCACATTTTTTCTAAATGATTTAGTGAGGGGTTTTTGTTTGGTAGTTTGGGGAACAGACACAGTCTCTATATGATATCTGGGTGATACAGTATCTATGTGTTGTAGTTTATGTGTACTGTGTGACATCTCAAGGCAGCTAGCAGACGTTAGGATTAACCAGTTTGTCTGCTTCTTGACCTGGGCCCCAATTAGTCAAATGCTATCTCTATTAAGACTATGAGCTAAATTACTAGAGCGGAGAGCGGCACCTTCCCTGGAGAGATGAAATCCGTCTCTCTTTAGATGTCAGACGCTCGAGCCCCGGAAATGCATTTAATGATGGTGGCTGGAGTCTCTATTTCCATGTTCCTTACAATATTATCACCAATTATTAAGGCTCTTTCATCATGATTCTCAGTGGTTGCATCACTGAGTGGGGTGAATCGATTGGAAACCCTAACAGGAACGGGAGAGTGGTATCGCTTTGCTGAGCGAGTATGCTGCAGAGACGTCACCCAAACGCCCTGCTGCGGGGGGTCTTCAGCCAGAACCAATGTGTGTGTTTTGCTCACTGTACTACCTGCTTCTGAAACAGTATCTACTGGCTTCTCTTTCTCACTGACCTCCACAATCTTTCGGAGGCGTGCCTCTAACTCATTAATCTTGTCCATCAGCCTGACTAATGCCTCACTGCTGACAGAAGAAGCTATACTAAACATGTGGCATGCAATGCAGGAAGAAATAACATGAGTGGATGCCATAACTTACCACAGTTGTTCGTTGTTTTTGTTATGGTTGTTCTTGAGCGGTGAGGGTTTGAGATCAATGTTATTCCTCATCAGTAAATGTTTGAGATTGATGCAATAATCAGTGTAAAACACAGTGGTGAAAACAAATGCATGCAGTCGAAACATGAGATGTAGACAAGCAGGAAAATAAAAAAAAGAGAGAGAAAATGGGTGCACATGGTAAAATACACGCAGTTGAAACGGCGGAAAAACCCGAAGCACGTGGTAAAATGGCAAAGGATAAAATTATGAACGTATAAGAATAAGCAACACTAAGCAGGCTAGCAAGCTACAAACACTCATGCAGCGTTCCATCAGTCAATCAAAGTGTATAAAATAAATTCATACACATCTGGGATGGCACTAAGGTGAGCAAATGATGAGAGAATTTTCATTTTTGGATGAACTAACCCTTTATTTCCCATGCAGACTTCTGTTCTGCCTTTCCTAGCCCCTCCACACCAAGGTTTTTTTTTTTATTTATTTATGTATTTTTTTTATACCTATTCCAGGTTGTGTGTATGTGTCTGAGAAAATTTATTTTAATTATTTGATAATGCAATTATTTACAAGTAAGGCATTATTTTGCAGTAATTTGCAAGTTAACCTTAAACTGTAATGCAATCTGTATTTTTTATGTGTTTCTATGTTGATTAATGAAATTAAGCAATTCACCTTTCTCCATAATTCATAAGTAGTTGAAAACTAACACTGATTTTGGTGAGGCAAGAGGCTTATTTTGGGCTTGTTTTGTCAGACCAGATGGCTTGTTTTTCTTGAGGGATCTGGCAACTTTGTGTTGGGCTCAGAGGAGTGAGGACCTCTTAGGTAAAGGACACACTCAGCTGTTAGATTAACTCATCAACGCCACATTGCTGGGTGTCAACAGAAATGTTTCACACACAAGACCAGCAAGGAATGAATACTACTTTGAGGTCAGCGGTGGCCGGACCTCTGTGTCCCCCGTCCCTTTTAAATGTTAGTGTCTGCCTTTCCTAAAGCTGGGGTGTCACCCTGCCACCTCCATCAGGAACTGCAACACAGCCGCCAAACTAGAGGTTTAGATTTGCAAGCTTCTAATGATTACAGAGAGATTCATTACTGATAATTGATTAGTTGAAATATTCTGTCAATAATTTAATTTATGTTTTCTCAGCTTGAACATGTGTTGCCTCATACCTCTTACATGGTATGTGTGAGGTGTAGATCAAGTATCAAAATTACATTATAAGAAAATGTGAGTGGCTACAATACTGGGTGGTTCTGAAGAAGATCTGTTAGGATCGAAACAATAAGAATTGCCTACATGATAATTTTGAAAAATAACATTTGGGAGTATAAAGAAAAAGTGTGCAAGCACCTTCTTTCATATAGTAAATGCATTTTTTTGGACTTGGAACCTTTCGGAAATGTATTTGCTGTGCACATTTTCATACATACATTATGGGTGGTTGCCAGAGTATTGTTATTTGGTTACTAAGGTGTTCTGAGTGGTTACTAGGTGATTGCTTATTGGCCAATTCAAAAAAGCTCAAGTCTTTGTGGTTTTCTGATCCATATGGTTCTGGTCCCTCCTCCAATGTAAATATATGGAATTTTTTATTCGGCAGGTGAAAATCTCAACCTGATGTCACATGTATCATGGCAGTTTTTCTGGTGAAATAAAACTACAGGTGTTACAACAACAATTACATTTTTATGCAATTTTACACAATTCATGACTAACTGAAATTACTGATTATGAGTTCATAAATAGTCCTAAAGAGCATGCGAGTCCACACGTGAACCGAAAGTGTCATAGAAACACCACAAAATGATGTGGTTGCTTCAGCAATTGCATTTTCTGAAATCTCAAATTTGCATTTATGACACTATCGGTTAAATTTAAGTTTAAGGTTTAGGGAAGGGAGTTAGGTTTTTTTATTTAAAACTCGATTAAGCATTACAGTAACGTTAAAAACCCATCTGTTTTGGAGAAAATGTAACTACATTTTAGCACCACACAGTGGACATTTCACCTCGAAACTGCCCGAGTCATGTCATGAATCAAGCAAAATCATTTTGTAAGAATGTCACCAAATTAATGTAATTTTCATGAAATCAGGATGTAAAATCTTATGTTTGATCGCTCAGAAAAGTAAACGCACACCTCTCCCCAAATAAAACGCATTATGTGAATTCTATTGCACAATCAATGTTTAGCAAGCACCACTAATAAACAGTCGAGAACTACACTGACCACAATCCTTTAGCTACTCTACATGACAAAACCTTTGCCCTTTCGCTCTTTGGAAAGCTCTCAGATGTCCGAGAGAAACTCTATCCATGCCAACTAAAGCCACATTACACATAAGTGGCATAAATTCCATACCATGCTTGCTTATTTTGAAATTGAGGAGGATGTGGAATTTGGTTGCAGAAGACCCTTGAGACTAATGTTGAATGAGTTAAAGATTCTAAGGACCATGGCATGCATGCAATGTGTATGCTCTACCACAAATTGCAAATCTTACTTTTGATTGCAATGCATACCACCCTATCCCAAACAAGTATGCAAATCTCTTCACAGTGAATCTTTGGAAGGCAAAATTACACCTGGAGTAATGGCCACACTGACATTAGTGCCACCCTTTTCCCGGTAAAGGTACAAGTCAGTCTCTACAGGCATCACTGACAAGTTCTGCAGCGTAAACAACATATTTCTCATGCCAGTTACAGCAAGGGTCCGATGCATGTCCTGCCATGACAGTTTTCTTAGCGTAGAGTTCTGTATGGCTCCCAAGAGGCAAGGGAAGGAAATAACCACACTGGCCCTGTCATCTCCAGCACCGTGGCTCCCTAGAGCTGGCGCCATAAGCGCTCCAGCAGCCGGTGGGCAAAAATAGACGTGACAATGTCGCCCTACAGTTGCTGCGGCTGGGTGAAGGAGCGCAAAGAGCAGCAGGATCGAGTTTCCATGGCTGTCATCGTAGCTCGGTCATTACTTCTCACTAATTATCTCAGTCCATGTGTAAACAAACATCCTACCAAGTGCAGCACACAATGTGTTTGCAGCTCTGCTGTACTTTGCATTATCTGTGGGCAGAGTTATTTACCGCTAGGCTACTTTTCCGGTTTTTAGCTGTAGCATGTCTACTTTTGTCATAGTGCGTGAGCGCTATTCCCAGTGTTGTCCCTTAGTTAGCTAAGATCAGCTGAATCGTATGCTGAATGTGATATACCCTGATGGGAATTGATTTTAGATTTGGTGAATAAGCAAGTTAAAGATATGGGACAGGTGCGGTAGTTTATAACTGACAGTTTACAGTTCAACTTTAAAAACTTTACAAAGTCTCACTCCCTGCATGAATACCTTTATTTCTGTTTTATGTAAAGGAGAATAGAGTGCAGCAGTGCCTGTCCACTTTTTTATTCATCTTGGTTATGTAGCCATTTTTCATTTATTTTGAATAGGGATTTCATGAAAGTCTTCATAAAAAGAGTTCTAAGCTATGAAACAAACCAATCAGTTTCTATGTGAATCATTACAGCTTTGATTTGAAGCAAAAACGTATTTGAAAATTGGACAAAAAGACAAATGTACAGTATTAACTAAAACATTTTTTTTATCTCTTATATTTGTATAAATTATGAATGGGGTGTGAACATTTATGAGACAAATGGGAATGCAAACTTATCTTTTCAACTTTATACTGTATACTGTTTATTATCAGCTGTCTTTCTTTGGCTTTCTATCTTGTTTTTGAACAACAATCTAATTCGAGCAATTCTGTTATTTGGCAACTAATAACAGCCATTTGGCTCCTTAATGTTTCAGTTTAGGAGCCAATAGCACTTAAGTATTTTTTTTAGTCTGGAGCCCTGTGGTCACCGCATAAATCTTTTGCTGGTGTCTGCTAGTGTGTTCTCTTGTGTTCCTGTTCTAGTTGTTCCTCTTTCCATCAGAAGATTCTGCTTGTTAACTGCAGGTGTCATCACTGATGATCAATCATCACTCATAGTGTGTATCTACGTGAATAGATCTCATCAACGGTTTGGCCAATTCAGCATTCAACACAACAACACACAGTAGATTCAACACAGATTCAACGTTTGCTCAGAGTTAGTTTTTAACTCTGTAGAGTGGACTTGTGGGAACATCAAGAGCGTTCATTTAACACCAGAAATTTTGCTGTGTTGATTTCCATGATTAAGCATGATTTATTAAAAACGTTGAAATAACAAAGACCGATGGCTTAAAAGGAAGCATATGCCATTGATTAAAAATCGCGGTGCTCACAGTTGGTTTGTCTTTAAAGGTTTATAAGTTAAAGTTAATAATCAATTCCTCTATGGAAAAAAATTTGATTTTTACCAGAACCAGACTGTTGTGCTCTATACAGTTTAGGGCATGACTGTTAAGAACTATTTTAGCAAGACTTGCTATTTTAGCTAAGAACCTGTTCCATTTAGTCATAAAGTGACCAACCACAGTTCCTTTTATGTTTATTTAGTGTCATTATTTTATTTGAGATATATACCACAATAAGAAAAGAGTCTCCACTTAACTGTGGTTAACATCAAAGGAATTTGCATAAATGTGTATAGACTTTGTGATCAGAATTTATGACTGTTCAAAAGTGATAGCATATTATTTAATTTACAGAAAACAAATCGGAATATACAGTTCTGCTAATGAGTATTTAATTTACATGCTACTAAATGTAAACTTTTGACAATTTAAAGATGGCAAATCCTTAGATTATTTCTTCCCAAAAAGTGCCCAGTATAGCAGCCACAGGTGTAAAAACCTCGCTCAAGTTCAATATTTTCATAAGTGTTTTCCAGTTTTGTGTGCAATATACATCAGAGGGTTAGTGAACAGACTGTGACTGGTCCTTGGTCCTGTCCCAAATAGCACACTTAATGTGGCCTTCATTTGCGCGTTCCTGTGAATTCCACGAGACTGAAGGGTGTTCAATTTGATATTTCAATGCATCCTTCGGTTGAGCCTGCATCAGTGTGAGCTCCACAGCGGACTTCATGACGGACGAGGCAATGTCGATTGTGGATTAAATATTGATTTCGATAATAAAAAAAATTCTGATTGCTTACAACATATCGTATGCTTTTTTGTGTATATGGTATTATATTTTTGTCTGATATGTTTAACTGTTTCAGAACTTTGCTATATACTGTAGGGATATGGAATTACTCATATTCAGTTTTAATTGAATAGCTTTAATGAGGGAAGTTTTATGTTCATAAAAGTAAGCATTGCCATTTTAATAGTAGACACAGACATTGACATGTTGCCAAACTTCTGTATAGCTGCCTTATGGATGATGCATAAACTGTTGTTTGATGACATTGAATCACAATGCAAATTGGTCAGCACTTTGGCACATCTCCTCTGTCAATTTTGAATTATGTTTTTATAAGTGGATTGGTTGTCAAGAATTACAGGACAATTTGAATTGCTTTGGAGTTCACTTTTCATAGGACACATCCACTTAGAATGGACATCACTAGCACTAAGTTATTAATGGATTTACCAGAAATCATATGATAACACCCCCTGACATGGCTAAATACCTTGTTTGCATGTCTTACCTTGTTGAGAGGGTCATGAGTCAGCTATAAACTTGAGATTGTTGCATGATGAACAGGTGCCAGAATTTATTGTTGCTAATGGAATGACGCAGAGAAGCGAGCATGGATTCAGCCATGGAATAATGTGATCGCTTTGATGATGGCCAGAGTAACCCAATAGGTAATTAATGTTTGAGAACATGTGCATACATTCCAGTCAATCCCTGTTTAATGTGCCGTTATCCTCTATCAGTTAATTGAGTTAGCATGCTGTTTTGGTTTTAGATTTGAGAAGAGCGGATGTGCTTATTTAGCATTATGACTGAGCTTGGGGATTACTTTATGGTATAATTACAAAGTGCAGACCAGCGACCTGATACGACTTTCATCTGTGATGCAAATATATGTCAGAAAGCCCCTGTCATACCACTGGTGGACTGACATGATACAAAGAAATCAACCTTCCCTGTGGACCAACAAGAATTGACATGAGAGTCCAGGCTGGTTAGTGTAAAGTTTGGTGTCCTGGAGTCAAGAGGAAGAGAGGAGACGCAGAAGTAGGAACTTTAAATCCTTTAATCACATAAACAGGAGTGGAACATACGCTGGAGTGGAACATACGCTGGAGTGGAACAGTCTAAAGGCTGAGACAAATGGGAAATTATACAATTGTAACACTATAAACATCAGACTTCAAACGTAACAATTCAAGGACTGACAACTACTAAACAAAACTAGAGGGTATATATACACACTTGGAAACTTAATGAGGGAATGGCATACAGGTGGGGATAATAAGAAGTGATTAGGGATGTGGACACTGGGGAATGTATTGCAGGAGAAAGCTTCAAAATAAGAGTCCTTGAACACTGTGGAGACAAACTGTGACATTACCCCCCTCTCCTATAAAGGGCATCTCCTAGCGCCCCAAGACAGATGACGGTAGGAGGATGATCCAGGGGCCTAGGGGGCAGTTTCAGGGCTGGGAAAGGATCCGGAGGCCTGGGAGGCGGCCACAGGGCAGGGACTGGGTCTGGAGGCCTGGGAGGCGGCCACAGGGCAGGGACTGGGTCTGGAGGCCTGGGAGGCAGCCACAGGGCAGGGACTGGGTCAGGAGGCCTGGAAGGCAGTCGCAGGGTAGGGACTGGATCAGGAGGCCTGGGAGGCGGCCACAGGACTGGGACTGGGTCAGGAGGCCTGGGAGGCGGCCACAGGACAGGGACTGGGTCAGGTTGCCTGAGAGGCGGCCACAGGACTGGGACTGGGTCAGGTGACCTTGGTAAGGCAGATGGATCCGCAGATGGAGGAGTCTCTGGGGAAGCGGGTGGAGCCGCTGGCAAAATAGTCTCTGGGTAAGCGGGCGTAGCGGCAGGAGGAATAGTCTCTGGGGGTGACCCCCAAGAATCTGGTGGTGAAGCCGAGAGAGGCTCAGGGATGACCTCCATGGTCGTGAGCACTGGCAGAGACTGGGGAACGACCTCTGAGGTCGTGAGCACTGGCAGAGACTGGGGAGAAGGTGCCCGCTTCCTTCTCTTTCTCCTTCGGGCAACAGAGAGCATGGTTATGGGACGGTCGATGCTACAGGCGCTGGCTCTTTGACCGTGGCAGGCGTGGGCACTGGCTCTTTGACCGCTGTCGCTACCGCTGTCTGTAGCAGGGAAATCTTTTGATCTGAAGGTGTATGCTTAAAAACTTGAAATTAGTTTTGTAGACAAAAATATAATTGTGCCACCATATTAATTTATTTCATTCTAAAACTGAAATTTAAATATATATATAATTTTTTTAATTGATGTCTTGGACCAAATAATAAAGTAAAGCAGCCAATAAGTGCCCAACATAGATGGGAACTCCTTCAATACTGTTTAAAAAGCATCCTAGGGTGATACCTCCAGAAGTTGCTTGAGAAAACGTCAAGAGTACATGTCTGCAAATTCTAGGTAAAGGTACCTACTTTGAAGATCCTAAAACATAACACAGCTTTGATTTATTTTGGATTTTGATTAGTCACAACATAATTCCCATAGTTCCATTTATGTTATTCCATAGTTTTGATGACTTTACTATTATTCTAATATGTGAATAAAATAAAATAAAATAAAATAAAGAATGTGTAAGTGTTTCAAAACTTTTGACTGGTAATGTGTATATATAATGAGTGTATGGTCAAGTGCTCATGGAAAAGGTGTGAAGGTAGTCTGCTTCATGGATGAAGTTGGCAAGGTCATTCCACTACCGAGGTACAGTGAAGCTGAAAGTCCAGGAAAGTAGTTTGGTGCCTCTTTGTGTTAGTACAACAAGACGCCACTCATTAGCCGACAGCAGGCTTCTGGTGGGAACATAGCTCTGCAGGAAGGATTTTAAGGAAGCTGGAGCAGACCCAGTGGCTGTTCTCTATGCCAGCATCAGAGCCTTGAACTTGATATGTGCAGCAACCAGCAGCCAGTGAAGAAAGACAAGGAGTGTTGTAACATGCGTTCTCTTTGGTTTGCTGAAGACCAGACGTAGTACTGCATTCTAGATCATCTGCAGATGCATAATTTTGCATTCAGAAAGGCCAGCAATGACAGCAATACGGTAGTCCACATTGGGAACAAATTTGCGACAAAGAATGTTCCGCCTCTAATATTGTGTTGGATCTATGGGCTGCCATATACTCACAGTCAGAGGAATAATAATAATAATAATAATAATAAGAAGAAGAAGAAGAAGAAGAAGAAGAAGAGCACCAACAGAAACAATAGGGGCTTCGCACCTCAAATGATCACACGGGAAGTCAGCATGATGTTTCAAAGAGTTCCAGTACCCTAAGAATTGCCACATTATGCCAACTCACTGACACGTTCCATGTCCCATCAGACATTTTTGCATCTTCTCCAGCATGTTTACCTTCCTTTGTGTCGCGACTGGAAGTGTGTTACTCAATAACAAGAGTGGCCCTGGTTCAGATCCTGTGTTGAAACCAGGAAGTAATTGCGTTAGCGTAATCAGTGAAGAGCGTGATTAAGAGGTTGTATTTTTTCCTCTAACATTACATTTTTACTCCTCTGATGGTTAGGTTTAGGTTTGGAGTTTGAGTTGGGGGTTAAGTATATAAAACCTGCATTCCTCTTCACCTACATTCAGTACAGCTGAAAACAACTCGTTTTTGGCGCCCCTACATGGATATTTTACCCGGAATATGGAGCTCACACATGCGCATACGCACAACAACACTTCCTGCTTTGGCCAATGGTAGCAGTGTTTCGTAATTTTGATGAGCACATAAAGATTTAGTTAAAGAAAAGTCAACCTACTGTTACCGATTTCACACTGAAATTAGTATTTCGCAGCTTTGGTGATTGGCCCCTATTTACTGTCATAGACGTTCACATAAACTAGTAGTCTGTGGTGTTTAATGAGAAAGGACGGCCATTATGATCTTGAACAAGAGTGTTTTTTTAGCTGCTTTGTTTTTTTTTACTTTCATAATTTTTAAATTTGTTTTACTGTTTTTTTTTTTTTTTTTTCATGTTGACTTCTTGGGTGAAATCTTTTATCTAAAGGCATGCAGTTTAAAGGATTTGGGATTAATTGTGGCCCACGGCACCATGGTTCAGTATGTGCTATTTAAAGTCCAGCACAGACTGTTTCCCTGACATCTACACGTGTTGGAAAAGTACATTTGTGTAGTGTAAAGAACTGTTATTCATTTAGATAGAAAAATAGTGTGAAAAGTTGAGACAGAAGGGGTCATCCTGTCTGTCACCAGTAGACTCAATCCACGAACACATCATTATTAACATAACTGCTCTGACACAGCTTTGACCTTTGACCTCTCCCTAGTTCACAGTGGAGACGATTCCCGTCTATTGCATTTCAAACCTCCTCTGACAGGAACTCCAGCCTGAAACTGAATCATACAATTAAACTTGATTTTAAACATCTAACAATTCTTTTCAATTTGAATTTGAAAAATGTATTGGACCCAATAGATTTAAACAACAACTGGCATAACATCTTAAAAAAATGGTGTAGAAAACATAAGAGAGAACAATACCTCAGTCAAGAGACTGCATATTGTAAAAGTGTACAGGCAAGTCCATCTCACACTAAAAGCAATTAAATAGCAGTTATGGTGGTCGTGGTAACATATGCTTGGTGTTGGTGTGCAGGCCGCAGAAGAAGGCGGGTGAAATGCATAGCCTACATAAGCCTGAATAATATGTGGAAATGGTGCGACATTTGTTGTGCTGTCGGCCTGCCATCTGATAGACACTATCCTCTTACACAGGCGAGCCTCTCCGTCGCTGAAGACATTCACAACTGGTGCCAAGGCCCAATAAATCAGCCAGTATCAAAGAGGCCATGTAACGCTTGCTGGATTTCAGCATATGTGGAATCAGAACCTGTCTGTCAACGGGCTGAGCCAGTCAGGGGCACGGGGGCGGAGTTCAGTGGGCCAGTCCCCGCTCTAATGCAGACCATATGTGGATGGCCGCACGGGGCGCTACTTGCTTTCATCATATCAACAGACAACAGCTTTCTCACAAATGAGTGGAACCCAACATTGGCATGCAGATTTTGATAAAGAGGGATGTGTTCTTAAATTCTTATATAAACAACAGGATGAAATGCCACAGTTTAATGAATTTTAAATGATGATAACCATGAAAATGATAGACAAGATAACAATTAGGTCATTAGACAAACAGCAACAAAGAAAATATTATTTAGCCAAAGAAAAGACTATATCACTACATTACATAAATACGACAGACAGGGCTAGTTGTCACTTTTTTTTTTTTTTAACATTTCCACTTTTATTGCCTAGGAAAAAATGATGCACTTGATTTAATACATACCTTTTGTGACAAAACTATATGGAGCAAATAGACTTTTTTTTTATATATATAATTTAAGGAAAATTGTTATTAACACAAAACAAATCAATAATAAAAAAGGTGTACTTTACAAACAAAAATGTAACCAGTGTTTTGATCTAAGAAATTGTGGTAATAATATGTTTATAAAGGGGTTTATTAATGATTAATAAGTCATTTACAAATGCATTATAAATCATTGATATGTGTTTATTACAGTATGCATAATAAAGGTGACTATGTGAAATACCTGTCACATGGTGCATGAGCCATTTTACCTTACATGTTATAAATGCTTAATAACTCTAATTCAACATTAAATACTTATGGAAATGTATCTTAATGTAAAATGGACATATATGAAGCATTTATGAAAGTTGCCAACATTACAAACCTAAGTACATAAAGTTCAGTATTGCTTAATGGCCATCAGGCTTTATTATATGATATATGATGTGTATGAGCATGAAGACCTGAAAAGTATGAATAAGGGTATTTATTAAACATTAATAGCATTAAAGTTAAAATGCTCACAATTTGGCAGTTATTGCCTGAAAGTTGACCTTTTTATTTATGTTGTTATGACTCCATATCAATAATTTATAATGCATTTGTAAATTACTTAACCCCTTTGCCAACCCTTAATAAAGGGAGCATTAATGTGAAGTGTTAGCAAAACTGTAATTAATAAATGTAAGTGCACTACAAAAAAGTTACTGAAAGTTTATTTACTGAGATGAAGACTTCCCTGTGTGATAACTAGCCCCTGTCTAGTATTATTTGAAATCCAGTGTTCGCAATATATGTTTATTTGTTAGGTATATCTCATAGTCAAACATTAGCTTTTCTTTTATTTATGAGTCATCGTCAACAGTTAATACAGCCTAAGATGTAAAAGTTGTTGTAATGCTCACTTGTATCAAGTGAGACAAACATTTAACCATGTCTGGCACTGTCGTAAGGATCCAATCCATCTTGACGTTTAGGACGATCCTTGCTGTCATCTGTGGTTTTAAGTTCCCAGAGCAACTGAAACTGGCATTTTAGTCTATATATCTTTCTCTCGTCCTCTGCAGTTCACTCTTTCTTTCTCACTCTCTGTCTTTGGACAGCCTGCTACTTTGTGTTAAGGTTTGTGTTCTATCTTGCCTTTTGCTTCTCTGCAGAGGTAAAGATCAAACTGTGTTGCCATTGTAGAAGAACTTTATCTTCTCAAACTCTATTGGAGTCCATCTGTTTTAGTCAGCTCAGAAGTTCCACTGCTGTGAACGTTACAAGAGTAATGGTTACCATGCATTTGTTCTTTAATTTCCTTTTTTCTTTCTTGTTAAATAATCCTTAGCAAATGTTCTATTCAAAGCTAAATTAAATTCCTATACAAAACTCTCACATGTAGACTGACAAAGCAATTCTGTTCCTAATGAAAATGGAAATCAAGCCAGTATTTTAATGTGGTAAAATATAAAGTGTATTATTATTATTATTATTATTATTAATATTATTATTATCAGTAAATGATTATTTTTATCATTTTATTACTAGAGAATTGCTAATTACTTTCCTACACTTTATACATCGAAAACAATTTTATTATTATTATATATATATTTTTTATTAATTATCTAAGGTATTACAAATTTAAATTAGCTTACAATCCAGTAATAATACAATATTAATATTCTTAATATTTAATTTAAAATATGAATGTATTATAAGTGATTAAAACATCAAAAATGATTTGGGTTAAAAGACCATCACACAAAGATTTTGTAACAGAAATCAGTATTAGACAATCTCAGAAACATGAGGGGTGGGCAGGGTAGTTTAAATAAAAATATAGTTTAAAATTATATGAAGCCTTTCTAATTCTTTTTTAGCATTTCATTTTATGACTTAATCAATTCATCTGTGTAATAACTCAAAATATAAAAGTAAAAATATTGAGCAACAAAATTGCACACAGATACTTCTTTTGCACTATTATAAAATGACATGTTTCTTTCTTTTGCATTCTGTTTGAGAATTGAATTAAAAGCCGTTGACGTAAAGATGTGAAATGGAGTCCTGTAGGGTCATTCAGTGCTTATGAGGGAATGGCTACATAGTGAGAATACCGTAGTAGAATGTAATGGACGAGGAATCTGCAACTCTCTGGAATTTTACATCCAAGGATCAAAGTCTTGTATCTTGAGCTGACTGTGACGTCTCTCTCTGCTCTCAAATAACTAAAGACAACAGCTTTGATATAATATAACAGAAAACAGTAGAATACTCTGTGTACTGTGAGTGACTTATTCATATGTTGACAGCACATATGGTACCTTTGACTCAATGCAGTTTTATGCTATGCTTATAAACGAGAAATATACCCTCTTGGGCTTTATATAGGCCTATATAACCGCTTAATGCAGATATCAATGATAATAGCAGATTATTCTTTAGCAATTATTACTTAATATATAGGTCGTAATAAAGCATTGACTAATTGCTTACTAAGCATTTTCGTGACCTAATCTGAAGTGAGAACTGTATATGCCTAATTAAACATTTATAAATGATCCATTACTCTGAAAACTTGGCCCTGAAATAATCATCTCTACAGCATCTCAATCACAAAGACACTAAAACATGAAAAAACAGACCCAACACAACACAAGTGTACAGGTATAATATTGAGAGAGGAAAATCCACAGTTCATTAAGAGATATTCTGTAATTGTTCAAATGCCACTTTGGCAATAATTAGAACAGGGATGCTCATCAAGCTTAGAAGCATGGAAAATGCTAACTAAAAGTACTGTTTAATTCAGTTTCACCAGTGGACCTACAATAAATATTTTATTAAATTGAATTCCAAAAATCCCGCTACAGTTTGTGGTAAAATGGCAAGAATGAATAAACAAATAAAGCAGAAATAGGAAAGAGCTTCTAACATTATATTACTGACTTTAAAAATTCAGTGCCTATTAAACTTCATTAGTGAAAATGTCCTCACTATGCTGCTGAAGTGTACAAGTGATGTTGTCACTCCGTACGTGTTACTTTTCTCAGCGCTGCGCCAAATGGAATAATAACAGCAGTTTGTGGTTACTGGATAGGGCATTTTATGTAATCATTTCCCAGAGATTGCTGGGGCGGATTTATATCAGTCCTTGAAGTAAAAATACACAAGCACAGAATTGAATGTACAAATGTCTGCAATGTGAAAAAACTTGCTAAGATTTGAATGCTGATCAATGAAGAATTCATCTTTCAGGGAGGAGCTCCTTTCAGGATGACACAATTGTCTCGCATAGAATTGTTTTTTGTTAAATCATCACTTTGAAATTTCAATGAGCAAAATTAGATATTCAATACATCAACAATTTTTATAACTTCAAAGAAAATGCAATTGTTTAAGTTTGCAAGGCGTAAAAAATAGGACCCAATGAAATATGTTTTTTTACATTTTTAAATTCAGTGTTTAAAAGATTAATTAAATTTTTATCACAAATATGACTAATCAAATGAATTCATAAGGAGTTCATCAAATGAAATTATTTTATTAATTAAAGTGCTTCAATAACATCTTCACAGCTGAATCTAAAACACAACAGAGAATCCCTGTATACATGAAATACAGTACATTCAGAACAACAGCACACCTGCTTGAGACATTATTCCTGATATAATAGTAATAATAATAATTATATTAGAATTTCTTAAATTTCACACATCCATTTAAAACAAACTTTTATTTTGATGGATCTCTGTGTCAGTTTCTGTGTCTGTTTGACGGAAGTTTCACACTTCTGGATAAGCAGTTCAATACCTGGTGGTTTGATTGTTACACCATAAGAGCTGCAGTTTCATTAAATAAATAGTCTGGAATGTGCCGCACGCTTTGCATTAAATGAGCATTTCGCTTTCTGTAATCTAATATACAGATTACAGAAGTCATAATGTGATGTTTTTAGCAGGTCAACGCCTTCACACATCACTTTGAAGCGTGCAACACAAAAGAACTTGATATTTCTTAAATGAAATCGCAAGCTGCTGTGGTTTTTGTAAATGTGAATGTACAACACATTTACAAGATCAACGGAAGATTTAGTGACAATGCAGTGACTGGCCCGAAAGGGCGAAACTCTCATGCTGGCCCCGGGCCAACTGGCCATTCTTACTTACATCATACTTGTTTAATTAGGCATATATAGTTCTCACTTTAGATTAATTCACGCAAAATGCTTAGCTAGCCATTAATACAGCTTCATTACGACCTTTGTTAAGCATTCATTGATTTAATAGTAAGTGTTCATAAAACATTAATAAACACATCAATTAAGCAGAATTGTGTATCATATTCATTACATATTTAATATCTTTATTAACTATGAATTTATGCTTTCATAATCTTCTTTACCAATGGTTTGCATCAACTAAAATACATAAGTTAGGTATGATTAACAAGTTGTTTACTAAGGATAAAAAAAAATAAAAAAAACATTATCTGCCTATATATAAACTTATTAAACAATAATAAAAAAATAGCTAAAGTGAATAGAAGCAAATAGCATAATATTTATATGTAGCTTATGTAAGAACAATCATTTATAAATGATCAATTAACTATTAATTAATGCTTTACAAATACTGTATACCCTGTAGTTATTAGTAATTGATTAGTAACCAAGGCCAATACTAACAAGCCACAATTACTGGCTTAAGATTGTTTTGTAAACTTGACATAAGATGGACCTCTCAAATAGAGCATTCATAACATTATTTTTGATGTTTAAAAGGTTGTATATTACGGCTAAGATAACCTTATTAATTATTTTTACCATCTTACTTGTCCTTAACTAGTGCATTATTGTACCCACATTTTTAAAATAAACATTTTAGTCAAATTTGTAAAAACAGTTCAATCTTCAGTAATGAGAGTATTTACATTCACAACCCTGATTATGCTGAATAATCTGACAATGTGTGGTCATGCAAACACTTAAAACATTTTTTGGCAACACTTTATAAAATGCTGTATAAAGTATTTATTAGTATTAAGGAGTGGTAGCGGAGTAGTTGTGGCGTAGTGGGCTAAAGCACATAACTGTTAATCAGATGGTTACTGGTTTGATCACCATTGTGTCCTTGAGTAAGGCACTTAACTCCAGGTTGCTGCGGGGGGATTGTCCCTGTAATAAGTGCACTGTAAGTCACTTTGGATAAAAGCGTCTGCCAAATGCATAAATGTAAATGTAAATTAGTAGTTTATTGTTAACTCATTATTTATAACTTGTTGTCACTGCATTGTTAATACATTAATACATTGAAATAATGTCCGTAATTTTAACAGTAAAATAATGTAAAAATACTATAGTAAAAAACTTGAACTGGTTAACGGGAATTTACATGGGAATCTAAATTATTATATACATAAAATTTTACTGTAAAAAAACAAAAAAATGGATGTGATGTTTTTAGATTTTAGAATAATTAACTGTAAAAATGTATAAGCATGTACTCTATGTTTAACAAGAGAATACATTTTACGGTAAACTATTGTTAAAATTATGGTAAAATACAATAATTTGTCATTCCCAGTTGTACTTGCGTAACAACACATTTCACTATATTGTATGAGAATAATTACGATTGCTTTTGGTACAAAAATTATCAATATTTAAGTACTTTTTGACTCTAAATTATCACTTCCTTCATGAGAGGGTGGAGATCATGCAGTCTCTCATGTGACGTATTACCGTTGCCATGATACAGATGTAATCTCATCTTTTCCTCTCATTTGAGACATCCAGGATAAGCACACAAATGCACCATTGTGAGTAAAGAAACAGATAAATACATATCTAAACAAAAACCAAACAAGCTACTGTACAGTGTTCATCCTTCTCACTTGTAAACAGCGCTGCTCTTCCAGCTGATAGTCACGTGATTGAGTACCGCTGCTGACCGAAAAAAGTACTTAAATATTTATCTTTGTCGCACCAAAAGTAATCGTATCACTTTAGAAGACATTCATTTAACAGCTGGAGTTGTTTTGATGATGTTTATTCTGACTGTCTGTGATTTTTGGATCTTAAAAAATCGTATCACCATCCACTTGCATTTTAAGGACCTACTGAGCTGAGATATATTTCTATTTTTCTTCAAATGTGTTCTGGTGAAGAAAGAAAGTCATACACATCTGGGGTATCATGAGGTTGAGTAAATAATTAGACAATTTTTGGGAGAACTATCCCTTTAACAAAAATAAATAGTTTGCTACAGTGAATATAAAAAAAACATTATTTCTATACAGCCTATTAATGTATTACCAGTGTTTTTAAAAAAATATTTCTGAATGATCAGTTACCATTAAACTAATGCTGTACAAATACCTTATACCATAGTTATTAGAAAGTGTTACCCAGTGTTCTTTTATTGGGATCTTTGCCCATTATCCTGATGCATGTAAACAACTTTATCTGTGCTTATCAAAAAGCGCAGAAAGCAGAGAATAATCGAAGGATTTCAAATGCGATTTTCTTGCATTGTTGGATTCATTGAATGAGGTTGATTTTTAATTGTTATCAGCACATTAGTATGCATGTAAACACACTCAATAAACTCAATCTACTATTTATCCTGGTTAGAGAACTGCTTTATCAACTTTATGCTAATATATGTTATATCATAATACATAAAACGGCATGAATGGAGCTTGTAGTTTTGTTGAATCTGTAAGGTTTGGTGAGGGTGGCGGGCAGCACAAGGTGACAGAGATGCTGGTCATCGATCCCTGTCTGAACTCCTCACTGTTATCAGAACGTAACATCATTATCTACTGACCTTTGACCTCATCCAATGGAGACAGGTGACAGTTGTGCTTATATCAGCAAAGAGGGGTGAGAAGGGTCATTATTATCTCATTATTCTCCAGCCGAGAGTTTATCAACTGCTGCGGACTGACTCTGATCACATTTACAGAGACACCTGAGCTATGTTTGGAATGGAATACTGCTCACTGCATATTGGTAGAACGCTTTGACTACTACCCCAACATTTCTTAAAAATAGTATATGAAACAATGTACTATGCAACATGTCAAAAATGAGTATGGTGCATTGTTGTAACATTACCTTGCTACGTTCCTCATTTTGTATTATAGCATAACTGAATGCTGTATTGACCAATCAGCTTCCAAGAACAGAACTCGGTTTATAATATTTATAAAATACTTTTCATGAGGCAATGGAGAAAACGGTTTGTAAGTAAACAGATACACAAAATAAAATCACTTTTTTTTCATGGTGCAGCTGCACTAAATTGCCAGATTGATTAACTTCTGTGTTGTTTTGAGTGAATTAAATTCTCTCCCCGAGGAATAGATTACAAGACAACATGTCAAAGATAAGTTCTCACTCTTTGTATTACACACACACATTAAAATATCCCGTCTGTGTTGAACAGCTCTGGGCCATTATTCCCCGAGGTTCTGCAGTATTTCAGGTCTGGGTTATTGGCACTTTGCTCCACTTCATGTAAATGACTCATGGTGTAATTGAAAGAAGAACTACCGGGCATGTTTGCCCACTTAATCCTTTTAAGATCATTATGAGTGGAGTCAATTGGCTTGACCCAGCTGTAGTGGGACAGGGAACAATGGAGTTTGTCTCAGGAGTGGGTCAACCTCCAGACCCAACAGGCCAGAGGTTAATGAATGATTATTTCTCACTTTGCAATCTAGCTGGATCTGTGTCTCACCGCAGGGCCTCATCCCTGGAGAACATTTGGAGAACAGAAGAACAAGTACAGCCAGGCACAGAGGGACATATTGTGCCGATTACATTAGATTTTTGCATTTGTACTTTTTGAGACCCAACTGGCTGTCAAACACAAATTGAGCTACACGTAACACTTAAACTACTCATATGTGTTTTCTCTGGCACTTATTGAGTCTAGAAAGACGTACAACTTACATCATTTCAGAATTACACCTAAATGGCTATACCAATCTCATACTGTTCATGTGTTAAACTTGCTATAGTTTACTTCCATGTGTCTTCATCATCAAATAGCAATGTCAAATGTAAATCAAGTCAATCACTCATACAGTATGATATGTAGGCTATGTGTACAAACATACAGGATATTGGTAATGAACCATCAGAAAACCGACATGATATAGTAGTCATTTGTGTATACAGTATATAGTAATCATTTGTTTGGTAATAAACAAAGAACTAGATATCCAAAATATGGATATGGATACACAAATACTGTGACATATCGGGTCTCTAACGACCCTATTATACATTTACTACAGTATATATTATTCATAAGAGAAAGTTTGAGGAATACTAAAGAGGTGGGGACATAACTTTCATTCCTCAAAAGGAAATCTGAAATTTTGTACAATGTTGGTAACATGCTCAATGTCACAAAACACTGAAAGGCCATGGGGTCTACAAAACCAAGTTGTATTAAGCTGCGTTCACACTGCCAGCTACTTTGTCGCTGCATGTCGCATAGTGGTGGTCGCTAGTGGTATGTATGGAGAGTCTAAACAGCACTGTTTCTTTACCATTAATATTATTATTAAAATACTAGGATCACATGAGCTCTATCATCTTCTCTCATATTGGCTGTCGCTCCCAAAAGTCGCTCTTCATTTGCATAAACTTAAACATTTCTCAACATTGTCACGTCGCTGACCATGGCCACATCCGGTCGCCAACGGTCACCATCGCTCGTGTTGCCGGAAGTCGCCAGCTCTCATTGAAAATGAATGAGATGAGATCATTTTGTCACTGTGTGTAATCTTTTTTTTTATTTTTATTTTAAAATGTGCATTGGAAAAATGCACATTGCCCCACAAAACTATTTTCCAAAAATCATCCAAAACTTTGATAAGTTTGCAAATGCATTATAATTATATTTATAATTCCACATGCTTTCATTTTTAACGTTCTTCTGGGAGAGTCGAGTGTCTGTGATTCACAGCGAGAGTTGAGGAAATCAGACTTCAATACGTCTCAGAAATATCTCCATCTGAAATAACATAAAGACAATGTCTTTCCCTCGTGTTGAGCCCGTCTGAGTGACTAATATCTTCCGAGCTTATTGCGTGCAGCGCATACTTATCAATCTGCAGTGGCAGAAAACTTTGCAGAATAGACTGTCCTGGACTATTGTTTCTGTGTACTGGGCTGTTTGATGTCGGAGAGGCTTCCTGGACAATTCCTGTATGAGCGATTTGTTTACATCCACTTGGCTGCTAAATGACTTCTCACATCAAAGAGGGCCGTTGTGCCCCACTCACACAATAGCACCATGACAGGTGATGAATGACTGGTCTGTGGACAAGGGTAATGCCTTCCGCTTGTCTGATGAATATCAGTGCATACTGATTTATGCTCTATAAACCCTAAACAAACACTGAAAGTCAAGAAAAAAAAAATCTGGTCAAAATGTACTATTAGAAGTAAGATTTTGAAACAAAACAGAATTGTTAACAATAATCTATTATAGCAATGATTGAAGGGAGTGTGTTTTTCTAAGCAAACTTAATGAAAGAAAGGGCATAGCTGGAAAAAGTAACCTGTTATAGAATAACAGTATTAGTAGTTTATAATTTCAGTATAAATAAATTACATGAATAAATCATAACACTAACTTCCAATCATTTATTAGTTATTGAAACAATTAACAGTTTATTTTATTCCATAACATATTCATATTTACCTATTAATATATATTATTATTAAGTGTATTATTAATATTTATTTCTACTACTAATGATAATAATAATGATTATTAAGTTATTTTAATAATGTATTAATTTGTATTGCATTATATTTTTTAATATTAAATATATATTAACCTATTATAATTATTAGTATTATTGTTTTTGTTTTGTTGTAGTAATAATAATTATAATACTAATAATAGTTATAATGACTATTACATTGTTTTTGATATTAATAATAATCATTATTAGTAGTAGTATTAATAAATTAGTGGTATATTGCATTGTATTATTATTATTGATTATTATTATTATTATTAAATTAATGGCACAGTATTTTACATATTATTATTATTATTATTATTATTATTGCTGTTGTCAAAAATGATATGCACTTTCTCTGAATTCAATTCTTTGATTTCTTTAATTGACACGTCAACTGCAGACATTTTGAGACAGTAACCCAATCATCAACACAGACACAAATAAACACTTATTGATTTATTGATCTGCGCTCTTCACATTCACCTAGACAGAGTCACCTTCAGAGTCACCCTCTCTTCTCTTCAAGGTGTTTTTGAGAAAGTCTCTTTTAAAATGATCAGCTGAGCAATGCTTTCATTCTTGTGGAGTATTGCTCGTAGATATGGCCATTGTTTAGGTATTAGTCATTTGCTCTTGAATTTGTTAGTGTGGCACTCTAACTGAATGGTACAGCAACATGCAAAATTTACATATATGATGATGAATAAAACATAGGTAAACCTGACTGATAGTTGGTATAGGTCAGCAGTGATTTCTCAGAGTAGGCAAAGGAGGCATTGTCTCCTCAAAAATTGGGGTGAGCAAAATAATCGACTGTACATAAATACAACAAATAAAATAATATGAAATGTGAGCTCAAACAATGTGTAATAGCAGTCATATTTCTATAGACACTGTATCAAATAGTGACACTGGCTGATAGTTTCAAAGGGAGGCAGCATCTTTTAAGCCTCCCTTCTGCTCATTGCAATATCACTGAGTTCATAAAGCCTGGGGTGAATGTGAGGAGTAACTACAGAATACAGTCATGTGATTGGGAGATTCCAATTAGTGTTAATTCGTTCAATACAATGTCAATCAAGCAATGCCATAGTGCCGGTCTCTGCAGATCGCTATGAATGGGACGAACTGATGGAAGTGGAGAAAATCTTTCCACAGAAAGCAACTAACTGACACAGACAACTGCATTTTTGGTCATATTTTAATTGAAATGAACTTAAAATGACTTGAAATCTGAAATGGTATGTAAGTGAGAACTCGCTCTAAAAGGTACAGATACATGCCATCAAGAACCCTGTTCACCAAGGAGGAGATGATGGATGATCCAGAAATAAGATGACTATAAAAATAATAGGCAAATAGATGAAATACACATGAAATATGCTTGTTACTGTATTCTTGTAGGTATTGTTTTTGAGGAAATGAAATATTCATAAAACAATGCATATACTTGATGGGTCAAATATCAACTTACAAAAATACATATTTCATGCTTATTTACAGTGTAAGTTTAAAGGTATTCCATATGCCTTCCTGTACAGAAATCTGATATTGACAATTAACATTCTGTATATAATGTTCATTTTGTTTGGGCATATATGTACATAGCCTATACAAATTTGATGATAATAAGCTGATTTAATGAAAATGCAAACATGGAGAACATCAGCCATTTTTAGTATTTTGTTGTTGTGGTGTTGCATTTATAAGCAAAATATGTGATTTTTTTATATCACATATTTTTATGTAGGCCTACTTTTTCATAGATGTTGTGATGAATCAGATTCCAGGTTTGTATGGGTTTAAATTGAAAGCTATTTAAATGTCAACTGGAACTGAAATAGGAATTTATCTTTATAAAATAGAATGCTGAGATGTCAATTTGCCTCCTCATTTTATAAAGTCCACCACACGCCATAGGTGTTGGGTCTGTGGTTAGGTTATTATCAGAGAGTGAAGAGTCGTTTCACGTAGACTGACCAGAGACAGTCCATCACCAGCAAACCATCTGAAACATTTTACAGTGATTGACAAAGCATGCAAAGTTCACTCCCACAATGCAGAGACAAGACCCGCTATCTAAACCCTTTAAAAGCACCTTAAAATTGAGTTTTCAGGGTCTAAGACTTGAAAAAAAGTTTTTTGACTAGCTTTCATTTGACATTGAGACAATGGAAAAATCTTGAGAGCTTTACAGGAGTAGAATTATGAGTTTTGAGAATAACAAGCCACGAGTGTTCAAAAATGCAGCAGGAAATGTTGTAAATCTTTCTTTCCACACACCACACTACTATAGAGTATCGTTTAGGAAGTGGTGTCTGCTTGGCAACAATGACAACTCTCTCACGCTAAAGGATGTGCTGAGCGCTGTATCCTATGTCTTTACTAATCACAGAAAAGCTGTTCACGCTCTGTCATTTCATCTGGTGGAGCTTCTCTCACTGGACTGGAGTAAATATAACCTGTCTGACAGAAATACACTGCCATCACAAGCGCCGCATGGGGAAATGATGGATAACTCTATTTGCAATGAGATGAATTGTGTAGTCCTTTCTATTGTACTGTATCAAGTAGCCCTGGTTTTGTGAAATCTGTCCACCAAACTAAAATGAAAAATCATCAACTTTTTGTTGGGTAAACAAGTGAACACAAAAAAAATCACACTTGCATTCATTAGACAAGGATCTACAGTATAATTAAAGTCTATTTTTATGGAAAGATTGAACAGATAAATATTTTTATTTCAAGGTGATTTTTAGTGGATCACACTGGCGAAATTGTATTTTTCCACTCACATTTGAACCCTATATGTGCCAAATTCCGGACAAGCTTCACATGTCAAATATTCATGCCCTGATGTTCATTTGGTATCACATTCCTTTTGATACCTAGCTACCAAGAAATTTGATTTGTACAGAAGTGAGTGAAAGAACAGACTGATTTTCTGTGAATTCGGCGACAGTTGTTCGAAAGTTCATTCTGCTGAAATTGGTCTATGCTTAATGAAATTTAAACTACTGCCCTCAGTGATCGACACAGGAAGTGTTGTTGAGGTGAAATGTCCACAGAGTTACTCGAAAGCAAGTATTTTTATTAGTGGTGTCATTTGATTAAAATGTAATTTGATTCAAATATCTAATTTCGATTAATCACAGATTGGGAAAGTGCTGAAAGTTGACTATGCAGTATATACGTCTTTTCCTGTCAAACTGTAATTCGTTTCTTCGTAGGAAAGAAAACCAAACGATATTTGACTATAATGATTTATTAACATTTTCCAAACAAATACTTCTACAGTATAAAGTGAAAACTGCGCTAAAATAGTAACATTCAAGTAACATTTGACGTTTCCCAAAGTCTAAGTAGGAGGTTGACTAATTGATCCTTTGCTGAGCTCCGGCCCTCTTGGTTACGATTGATAGCTCTGATAAGCTCTGCAGATCTCACCTTTGGAATGAATAAAAGACTGCTGTGAACAACGTGTTTTTGGCTAAATATACTCATAAAAGGAATGGATAATATTTTTTACGTAGGCTGGTATGAAGAGTGACATTGTAATGCATAATTATCTGAAGTTTTCTGTCAAATAAATTGTTAAATTACACAGTAATTTAATTAAAAACTGTGGAGACTGTAAATCAGAATCAAGGCAAACGATTATTACAGTCACATGAAAAAAGAAAAACTTAATTTTATAGTGATTACACATCTAATAACATTAGCGTATGTGAACAGAGCTGCTTATAACATCTCACAACACACTCATTTTGATGCAGTGAACTGTTAATTTACTATCGCATTTACTATGACTCGAATCAATACATAAATTAATTAATGTTCAGTTATTAGCTTTAATTTACCATGGAGTAAATGTTGGTGTCATTGCAGATATTCTATGTTCATTTGGGAATGAGGACTGACACACTTTAATCTATAACATGCTCTTCTCCAGATTTATTTTAAAAAACAAAAATCCTCCGGGTAACTCTTGTCACCTCGTGTTACAAATTATTTTTAAAATCCCCCTTAAAAGTACTCAAACACAAGTTACTTCCATAGGCTTTCATTGGAAAATAGCAAAAACTGGTCTGGTATAAATTGGTTGTACAATACACTCTGCATACTGACTACTAATGTTGTGATGATGTCAAAGCCAGCCTGTTAGCTAAGAGCAATTATATGGTACTTTTAATTAGTACATAGATAAGTTAATGTATCTGTAGTATACTTATCATGAAATAAATATCTTTTAAATACAGTTTGGTATATTACTTTTTCACTAGGGAAATACTTGACGGAAATGTGACATAACAAACGTTGATTCTTCACTCCAGTGACTTGAAGCTTTAGTTTGCTGCACGTGCAATTATCGACAAACCTTCTATGGAAGAACGCCAACAAGTTAGCCTACCACAGCGTTCCCTTATCATTGCCATGTACAGTGTAATTTGTTTGGCATGTAGGTGATAGTTTAGTCTAACCGGGCTTCTATAGTAATTACATTTTGCCTTACAAAGGCTGCAAAGTACTTTATTTTTGTTACAAGTCCTAGTTCATTCAGAAATGTTCGTCTGAACCAATGGTCGCGTATGCAGTGAGCTGTGAGTCACACATCTTTTCCTCTTCCTCTGAGTTGATTCTGCTGTTGGATCAGCACCAGAGCCTCAGGATGCACCCTTGTCTCCCGACGCTGTATTACCTGCTCCACCCCGCTGCGAAGCCCCGCCGGGTACGTCAAAGATAATCGCCCCCCTTAGTGCCCCTAGTGCGGAGTTTGGACGCGTGACTTTCACTTCTCAAGCTGTCATGCTGGCTGGCCAGGACCATTCGGCTTGGTTCCGCAATTCATTTTGCCAGCCCCCCCCCCCCCCCCCCCCCCCCTCCTTCAGGGGCGTCCGCTTTACCACAGTTCACGGCGAACATGCCAAATCCCTGCACGTGGAAATCGGGACCCTCTTGCAAAAAGACACGATAGAGCCTGTCCCTCCAACCGAGATGAAGAAGGGTTTCTACAGCTGGTTTACGACCGATCTTGGACTTGCGAGTTTTCAACCAGGCTTTGCACAAACTCCCATTGAAAATGCTCACGCAAAAACACATCTTAACTTGCATCCATCTAGATTGGTTCGCAGCGGTAGACCTGAAGGACGCGTACTTCCACGTCTCAATTCTGCCTCGACACCGACCCTTCCTTCCTTCTCTGGCATATCAGTACAAAGTCTTCCCCTTCGGCATGTCCCTGTCCCCTCACGTCTTTATGAAAGTCCCAGAGGCAGCCCTTTCCCTGCTCCGAGCAGCCGGCATCCGCATACTCAATTACCTCGACGACTGAGTCCCGAGAGTTACTATGTTCTCACAGGGACCAGGTGCTCAGGCACCTCAGCTTGGGGTTTCAGGTCAACTGGGAAAAGAGCAAGCTCGCCCCAGTTCAGAGCATCTCTTTTCTCGGCATGGAGTTAGACTCAGTCACAATGTCAGCGCGCCTCACCATCGAGCGCACGCTGTCAGTGCTGGAATGCCTCGCCGCCTTCAGGCCGGGCACTACGGTCCCTTTAAAACTTTTCCAGAGGCTCCTGGGGTATATGGCATCCTCCGTGGCGGTCGGGCTGCTGGGGTTGATGCATATGAGACCGCTTCAGCACTGGATCCAGACTCGAGTCCCGAGACGAGCATGGCACCGCGGCACGCACAGTGTGATGGTCACCTCCGCCTGCCGCCAAACATTCAGACCCTGGACAGACCTCTGCCTTCTGCTGGCAGGAGTCCCCTTGCAGCAGGTGTCCCGATGCATCCTGGTCACCACCAGTCAGTTCAGCTGATTTGGGAATGTTCCGGCAAGGCTCAGGTAGACCTGTTTGCCTCCCGAGAGACCTCCCATTGCCCATTCTGGTGTGCCCAAACAGAGGCTCCCCTCGGGGCAGACACACTGGCACACAGCTGGCCCTCGGGGCTGCGCAAGTGCGCATTTCCCCCAGTGGGCCTTCTTGCACAGGTGCTGTGCAAGGTCAGGGAGGACGAGGAACAAGTCACCCTAGTGGCTCCCTACTGGCCCATCCGGGCTTGGTTCTTGGACCTCGTACTCCTCGTGACAGCCCCTACCTTGCAAATTCCCCTGAGGAAGGACCTTCTTTCTCAGGGACGGGGCATGCTCTGGCATCCGCACCCAGACCTCTGGAACCTCCACGACTGGCCCCTGGATGGGACGCGGAAGATCTAGCTGATCTACCACCTGCTGTCGTAGACACGATCAACCAAGCCAGAGCTCCCTCTAACAAGCAGCTTTACGCCCTGAAGTGGCGCTTGTTCGCGAATTGGTGTTCTTCCCGGGCTGAAGACACACAGAGGTACGCAGTGTTCTCATTTCTGCAGGAGAGGTTGGAGGAGAGGCTGTCCCCTTCCACCTTGAAGGTGTACGTAGCTACTATCATGGCCCACCACGATGCAGTAGACGGCAAGACTTTGGGTAAGCATAACTTAATTATCAGGTTCCTAAGAGACGCCCGGAGGTTAAATCCCTCCCGGCCAAGCCTGTTCCCCTCCTGGAATCTCTCAGTGGTCCTCTCGGGCCTTCAGAGAACTCCCTTTGAGCCATTAGAATCAGTTGGACTCAGGGCCCTCTCTCTAAAGATGGCCCTGCTGATCATGCTCGCCTCCATCAAGAGGGTAGTGGACCTGCAAGCGTTCTCTGTTAGCGACACTTGCCTGGAGTTCGGTCCGGCAGACACTCATGTGATCCTAAGACTGCGGCCGGGCTACGTGCCCAAGGTTCCTTCAGAGACCAAGTAGTGAACCTGCAAGCGCTGCCCCAGGAGGAGGAAGACCCAGCCCCTTCGTTGCTGTGTCCGGTACGTGCTTTGCCTACCTACTTGGACCGCACGCAGAGCTTTAGATGTTCTGAGCAGCTCTTTGTCTGCTTTGGTGGACAGCAGAAAGGGAACACTGTCTCCAAACAGAGGCTTTCCCACTGGGGAAAGGTATGGGCAGTCTGATACAACTGGTCGCTCTTGCACGTCAAGAACCTGCCCACTCCTGTATCAGCAGTATGCGTACACGGCTAAGCGCATGGCCTGATTTAAATTTGACTCATAGTGTCGCTTCTTCGACACAACGTCGAAGTGAGCGACAGACGGGGAACGTCTAGGTTATGTATGTAACCTCCATTCCCTGATGGAGGGAACGAGAAGTTGTGTCCTCCCGGCCACATCGCTGAGCCTCCCCGCCTTTATACCCGTATGTCCGGGGGCGGGGTATGCAAATACTGTCTGCCAACTTCTCATTGGCCTTTTTTCATAGATCAGAGGCATATCCGGTGCTCAAGAGAGACCCCTAGTGTCGCTTCTTTGACACAACGTCTCGTTCCCTCCATCAGGGGGGTAATCTAGACGATATTGATTGACTATTAATATATTGTATAATTTAGAGCCTATATATATATATATATATATATATATATATATATATATATATATATACACTCACCTAAAGGATTATTAGGAACACCTGTTCAAGTTTTCATTAATGCAATTATCTAATCAACCAATCACATGGCAGTTGCTTCAATGCATTTAGGGGTGTGGTCCTGGTCAAGACAATCTCCTGAACTCCAAACTGAATGTCAGAATGGGAAAGAAAGGTGATTTAAGCAATTTTGAGCGTGGCATGGTTGTTGGTGCCAGACAGGCCAGTCTGAGTATTTCACAATCTGCTCAGTTACTGGGATTTTCACGCACAACCATTTCTAGGGTTTACAAAGAATGGTGTGAAAAGGGAAAAACATCCAGTATGCGGCAGTCCTGTGGGCGAAAATGCCTTGTTGATGCTAGAGGTCAGAGGAGAATGGGCCGACTGATTCAAGCTGATAGAAGAGCAACTTTGACTGAAATAACCACTCGTTACAACCGAGGTATGCAGCAAAGCATTTGTGAAGCCACAACACACACAACCTTGAGGCGGATGGGCTACAACAGCAGAAGACCCCACCGGGTACCACTCATCTCCAGTACAAATAGGAAAAAGAGGCTACAATTTGCAAGAGCTCACCAAAATTGGACAGTTGAAGACTGGAAAAATGTTGCCTGTTCTGATGAGTCTCGATTTCTGTTGAGACATTCAGACGGTAGAGTCAGAATTTGGCGTAAACAGAATGAGAACATGGATCCATCATGCCTTGTTACCAGTGCGCAGGCTGGTGGTGGTGGTGTAATGGTGTGGGGGATGTTTTCTTGGCACACTTTTGGCCCCTTAGTGCCAATTGGGCATCGTTTAAATGCCACGGCCTACCTGAGCATTGTTTCTGACCATGTCCATCCCTTTATGGCCACCATGTACCCATCCTCTGATGGCTACTTCCAGCAGGATAATGCACCATGTCACAAAGCTCGAATCATTTCAAATTGGTTTCTTGAACATGACAATGAGTTCACTGTACTAAAATGGCCCCCACAGTCACCAGATCTCAACCCAATAGAGCATCTTTGGGATGTGGTGGAACGGGAGCTTCGTGCCCTGGATGTGCATCCCACAAATCTCCATCAACTGCAAGATGCTATCCTATCAATATGGGCTTTCAGCACATTGTTGAATCAATGCCACGTAGAATTAAGGCAGTTCTGAAGGCGAAAGGGGGTCAAACACAGTATTAGTATGGTGTTCCTAATAATCCTTTAGGTGAGTGTATATATGTGTGTGTGTGTGTGTGTGTGTATTAGGTGCAGCTAGTTATCAATTAAAAAAGGGAAATGGGAATTGCACACAGCAGTCACGCAGGGGTCTCATGATTTTAATATACAGTAATTTTTTAGTTTGATGTTTTGTTATTTGATTTTATTTGGGGCCACTTTACAAGAAATTACTGTCTGTGACAGCAGTCGTATTGCTTTCATTCAAAATGGTTTGCATGACTATATACTATTGTTGAGTATACAGTACCGTAATAATAATGATACTATATTCAGTTATATTCATCTCTATAGATTATTCACAAAACACTGCCATTATAACTTCCAAAAGCAACCCCCTAGTACCACTGCTTAAAAAAAACATTTTACACATTGATGAAAACAGGGCACAATAAATATTCTTTTTTTTTTTTAAATAACAAAAAATACAAAATAAAGTATGGATCTATTTCCAGGTTGGAGCCAGTGTAATGTTAGACCATTTTTGACAAGCTGAAGATACTTTCATTCAGTTCTGTCATTCATCCGAGAAGTGGGCTACAGAGGAAGAGAGTGCTCTTCTCTCAACCCCACACCACTCTGACGTCAATAAGAGACACTCCCCATACTGATTGGCTAATTACGACTCTCTGGAGTACCAGGGGTGATGCCAGTAGGACAGGAAGTTTGTGTAGGTGGAGTGGAGTTGCCCTGTACTGTCTCCCCAAAGTACATGGGCACGACACAGAGCAAAAACCACTCAAGGCCAACAACTACTCATGTGTCGCAGTCCACATCCTCCCTGGAAATGCTAGATATTTTTTAACCACTTCCTCTTTTTTACATGCCATTAGTGCTGTTCAGTGGGAAAATGTAAAACATTAATTTAAAACCTCCAACCTTTAAAGTCATTCATAGTATACCCTGCCTGTAATGTATCTGACAATTTTTGCCTCATTGTAAAAATATCTTCCCCTCCTTTTCTCAGTTGAAAAGTTTTATTTGCAATCTTTAATAGAGAGGACCTACCCTGAAAAAAGTTAGAAATAAAAAATTAATAAAATAAATATGAACAAAGAAAATAAAACAATAAATTAATAAAATAATTATTGTATAAATAAAATAATAAATACATTAAAAACAACAAAGAATAAATAAATATTAAATATATAAATACATTAAAATAATACATATAGAAAAAAATACATAAATAAATGTGTTTTTATACTTTTAAACTGCAATCTGCTACAGACATTTTAACTAGATTTTTACCTTAAAAAAACAAAAAGTGACAAAAGTCTCTGCCACAATGCTAAGGTGTTTTGGTTGGTGCCACATGTTAACTGCCCCCAAGTCTCTATATTCTGGTCTCTAGATATGGCTCAGATCCATCCTTCATTGTAAATTTATGAGATTAATCAGAATAAAACACCTCTCCTACACAATACATACAATTATATCTGTAGCACAAATGTTGTGAGACCAGTTTCAAAACAAAATATAATAAATAAGGTATATGGCTCTTATCCCTTACCCCAAGTATGAGCAATAATAAAAGTGACAACACTAACCATCAATGGCAAGTTAATTATACAATTCATTCAATAAGGCATGTGTATGTGCAGTGGCTGAGCTAGAAGATGGCCACCCTACTCGCAATTGCTGTTTTAGTTATTTTTTGGCACAATTTAGTTCTTTAGAGGTGAAATCATCTCTGTATAAATGTACAAACTTAACATGTGCGCGCAACAAGTTCGCCAAACTTCTCCGTCCCGGGTGTCATTGTATCCACTCACCCCCCCACAGTCCGACTGTATAAAAATGCTGCCACCACAGACTGATTGCTTGCCCCTGCCTGGCCACCCCTTTGAAAAACTCCTGGCTCCACCCATGTGCATGTGGCAGCAAATGTGACATGTCTTCATACTGTAAGAACGAGAAGGTCAGACATTCATCTGATAGTGTGTCTCTGTCCCCCTGAAATCACACACACACACACACACACACACACACACACACAGTGCCCTGACAGACTGTGATGTGTCAAGGGTCGCTGGTTCTATTACTAAGGGTACATGAGGGGACAGCATTGAGGAGGATGAGGATATGAGTCAAAGATGTTTCAAGTCCCCTGTCTCTCTCTCTGTCTCTTTCTCTCTCTCACTCTCCCTCAGGCTATGATCCCCCTCTCCATTCTCTCCCCATCACTGCCACCATGACTGTCTCCTTCAGGCATCAGTGTGTGTTCATATATGTGTGTGTGTGTGTGTGTGTGTGTGTGCAGATTGAAATAGTAGTTTATTGTTTATTGAATTTATATACCTACATTTTTGTCAAATAATATTTGCTTTGCTGATTGTTCCTATCGCAGCAGTTTCCTGGTGAAATGAACACTAGAGGCGCTACAACACCAATTACTTTTTTTCACACAAATCACGAGTAAACCGGCAGACTGTCAGTTCATAAACATTTAAATTTTCGCCCTGTTCCTCACACAATGCTATTTTATGACATATTAACTCTTTTACTATAGCGCATGACATGTAAGGCGATCTATTTTAACATTTGCATTACATAACCAACTACATTTACAAGCTTAAATTTACAAGTTACACAGTTGCTAATAGTAACTAAGCGAGTTGATACGTGAGCCGAAAATGTCATAGTACCACCACAAAATGAGAGATTCCTGCATTTGTAAAATTTTTGTTTGAAGGAACATAAAGACATGTTTATGGGTCTAAACTCCTGAAGAGAAATAGTTCAGTATCTCATAGCAGTCGTATCATGCATGCACTAACCACCTGTGTATGCGTGTACAGCAGTGGCGGCTGCTGGCCTTTCAAAGAGGGGACGATCATTTTCGGCCTACATTATAAACTTGTCCATTTATTTAAAAGTAAATTCTGCCCTATGTTTCTTTTCGAGAAAATGCACTGTGACCATGTATAAATGAATGAATGAATGAATGAACGAACGATCTAAAAAAAAATATTAAACTTGGTAAAACTGAAACAAGGAATGTGGTGTATAATTGTGTGAAATTTGACTAGGAATTTCGCCAAACAAATATCAAGAAATAGGTTGCAGCAGTTTGTCTTTCGACTACACTTGAGAAATCCGCGATGGGATTGAGCGAGAATAGCTTCAGCGACTTCTTATAGTACAGATTCGCTGTCAGTCAAAAGGAGATGCAGTCTTTTGACAGATCCTCCAATCATTACGCGGAAGCCCAGAGTCCGGGCCAGCCCACTCCTCATTCACCCCCAGAGACGCTGAGCGTCTGTGGGAGGGACATAATCGCAGCATTTATCCAATGACCGTCTAGCAGGGACGTCACTAGGATTGGAAGACAGGGGGGGCTTAGCCCCCAGGGTATTTGTAACTTGCGTTTGCAAAATCTTTGCACTAGAGCTACACTTATGTCAACAACTAGTCAAGAAACCAAGATGTTAACAAGTAAAACGTGACAGACATATCCTCTTCTTCCATTTCTACTCTGTTAAAGTAAAGTTACTGTAATGTTGCTTTTAGACACATCAGAGCTGCATGGGGGAATTTACTTAGGCCAGACTTTGCTCCTGATGAGTTTTTCTAGAAGCAATGACTTAAATGCTATCTGTCTGCTCATGTAAATGTATGATAAAGTACATTTAGGTAACATCTACGTATTTATTTAATTTATCACAGCCAATGAATGCAGAAAGTTAAATTGGTATAGCTAGCATATATAATAAATATAATAATTTAGTTTAGGTTATGCATAGTGCCTAGACCTGCCAACAAATGCTTATTGTTGGAAGAAAACAAAACAATCCTTAGACCTATAGACCATTACTGACCTCAATCACCGGCTCCCTCAGAATCAACTGGCCTGCCAATCTCCTGCGGCTGCTTCTCTTTCTCTCTGCTAAAATATCTTCGAATATCCATCTCATCTGCTCAATGAATTGAAGGATACAACGGTAATAGCATTAACAGGGACAGTATGACATTTAGTTTTCAGTGACAACAACATTCTATGGGGATTGATATTGTTTTATATGCCTATTATATAGATAGGTTATATTATTGGCAAAGAATAAAGAGTTGTGATTAGCTTGCTAAGTTCACCATTTCTTGTATTTTGCTTGTTCACTCTAGCTAGACTACAGTTTTCCATAGCAAACCAAAATATCCCCTTTCCTTTACCTCAAGAAAATGTAGCTAAAGGTAAGCAGGTCATTAAAAACAACTTACAATTTCACTCTGTATCACGACAGTTTACCAATCTTCCTTTCACCATTAGCGTGTGTATCGGTGTGTGTGCGGGGGGAGTGTGTGTATCGGTGTGTGTGTGGGCGGGAGGGTGCATAGCGAGTTCAACTTCAGACCAAACTAGAGTAACGATGAGACGAGATGAATCCTCCAGGTGTCAGGGTATATTCTGGCAAACCGTTTGCCAATCACGTCTAGCAATCGGCAAAGAAAAATGTGGTACACTCCATTTACCAACAAGCGATGTTGATAACTCGCAAAGCACGATATTCTTTCCCGTTTTCCCAGCACGATACCATAGAACGGCATAAAGTAAGAGGGGGGGCACCAGTAACAACATTTACTTGCAGCGCTCCGGTCTGCAACGCTCTGAAAGCTGCCACAGTTCACACCAATGCAACGAGACGGTGCGGTGCATCATCTTCATAGCACAACGACTCTTTGTACTTCTGTCCAACTTCCGACTTTTCGGAAAAAATATATCATTTGTTGCGTCTAATTATAAATATGAATGAGGATACGGTTATTGATAAATCGAATTGTTATTGTTGTTCTTATTATCATTTAGGGGGCTTAGGAACATTTTGGGGTAGCTTCAGCCCCCCTAAAATAGGCCTAACGACGTCCCTGCCGTCTAGTTTTGGAGCACTGAAAAAAACTGTTCAAAGCAGCCCCATTGAAGTCAATGGACGCTCGGCTTCAACAGGGAAATGCACTGTGACGCTACGGGAATGTATGAGAATGAAATCGAGTCAGCCAGCCTGCTGTATGTAGCTGATTCTGAACGAACTCGTTTTCGAGATGAACATGTTCTAACACATTTTTAGTCAATAAATTGTTTACACAATAGTACATATTTGACCATTATTTTTTTGACATTATAGGGGAAGCCGAGCTTCCCTTGCAGTCTTAAAGAAATCCCCACTGGTGTACAGTCAAATGAAGTATACTTTGAAAGGCTCGCGTTCGACTGCATGCAGACGCTAAGCGTTTTTGTCAAAACTGAAGTATACTTTGGGTTTTAGGTTTAGGATTGGGATGTCAGTTTTGTTGATTTAAAACTCATTAGAGCATTAACCTTAAAAATCTCATCTGTTTTGTAGAATATTGAACTCGCTTTCAGCGCCACACAGTGATGTTTCACCACAGATGCCGAGACGCTTGCAATGAGCCACGTAATATCAATTTACACAAATGTTGAGACAGTCACTAAATTTTTATGAGATCAGGCTGGTTTATGAAGCTCAAAGCTACTCATAATAAAGTTAAATTAGATAATTACAGTCAAGCTGGGTGAAAGTGGGGTTACAGAGAAGCATGCTGGTCCGTCAGCTTTGCTGGTGTCCCGGGGCTTACACCAGGTGCTCATACTTGTGCTAATGAAAAGAAAAGAGCAGAGAGATGAGGGGAGAGCAACCAAACCGAACAAGCTCCATCTTTTATCCATATCAACATTAACATCTCTATTAAATGATTGCCAACATCTGCTACTGCTGAACTGGCAAACACTGTTCACTTTCTCACCCTGCGGTGAGAGAACTGCTATGTGTGTGTCTTGGCCCCCCTTTCAACTCTCTGCATTTGTTTGAAGGAAAATATATCCAGTCAGTGTTTGTCTAGTACTGTGTGAATTCAAAAAACGAAAAAATATGTGTATCTATTAAGACCAAAAATGATCACATTTGGGCCTTTATCGCATTTAAAGCCTTTATTCAGAAATTGTTTGCATTCAGTGCCTTAAATATTTTAAAGGAATTAAGAGGTCCATTACACCCGTGACCCCCCACCCCCAAAATGGTTTGGTCCCACCCAGTATTCAAGATATAATTATGGCCTTGCTAACAATTGGCATAAAAATCTGACATACAGATTTTTACATAATGGAACGTGGGGCAAGTGCCCTCATTATGACATCATCACCAGCTTAATCATGACTTCTGATGGAGAAATTTTAAAACCAGAGGTAAACAGTTGCAACGTGTCTGTGTGTTTGTGTGTGGTATTATGAGTGTGTGTAAGAGGGATTGAGAGTGAAAGAGAAAGAGAGGAAGAAGAAGTTGAAGGAAGAGTGCATCCCAGACTGGGACTTCATCCATCACTGGAATCAGCATGTGCTGTAATTACTGTGTCAAATAGATGGGAAGATGCCTTCGGGGAAGATGGTGACTGTGTGTGCATGCGTGCGGGTGTGTGATCAGCTCAGTGATCTTCCTCCTGATCATTTTCTCTCCCGAGTCACTTCCTCCTGCACTGTCATCTGTCATGCGTACATATGCTGTCACCGAGTGTTGGCAGCTTTGTCTAGTCCCTCCACTGCAGAAACAGCAGGATTTCACAAGCACCGAAGGCTATATATCACATCAGCCATCAGCAATCAGGCTATACATTAGGGATGACTGATGCGATTAGGTCGACACAACCATTTCTAAATGGCTGTAACCTTTTATCAACACAATATATTGTCAGTGCATACAGCACTGGACTGACTTTAGAAACTAAGGCTGGAAGGTGTTGATTTATGTTAAAGTGTTAATAGTTAGTCAGAGTGATGGCCTTGTGGTTTGCATACATTTTTTTTTTTTTTTAATGAATTGAGTAATGTGTGTATAGTAAGTGTTAAATTAAGTTCATAATTTTGAGTTCACCTTATTTGCAATCATTAAATTATACTTCTGTATCAGTGTATCATCCACCCTGCTCTCTAGTGATTGCTATAGGCATCAACGATTAAAAAAACTGTAGGTAAACTGATAGTTTTACAGTAGGTACTCCCATTTGGTATGGATCTTGTGGATTATTGGTTATTTTTTGAGAATTTTAGTAAACAAAAATATGCTTTTTACCTGTGGATTGTTAACAGCATTTGTCTTAAATTTTAAAGACTAATGTCACAAATCTGATCAGATCTGGGAGCTTGTGTGTTCATTGAGAGTATAAAAGCACTGATGTGTGGAAGACATGTTTCCCCTCCACTTACATGAGATGAAGTGAGCTCCTGAGGCCAAATGGCTCAGCTGGAGATACTAGGAGTGCCCAGAAAAACCATGAGGTGGAAAAGATTTATTCGCTTGACTGAATCAGTGTGCTATCAAAGAGACACTGAACCTGCAAAGAACCCCTTTCGGGAGCACAGGTACAGTCCCAGCCTGTGTGACAGAAAAAGATGGACAAAACAATGATGTCTCATCACTAGTCACGTTACAAGAGGTCTTGTAAAACCACAACAAAGCAGGCTGACCCATAGTTAGAGAGCTGGCCAGTGGCTCTGACTCTCTTGAATTATAAATCATTAATTGGCTTAATATAATTAACCTTGATGTATGTGAAGGCCAGTGATCAATAAGTATTTAGCTGAAAATGATTGGTGGCATATGTAGCTATTCCACAAGTTTAGGTTTATAGGTTGTAAGGTTGTGTCCTTGCAGATATAAGTGATCAGGGAATATATGGTGATGAGAGGAAAACAGTTTGGAATAGCTCCAGTGTTGCCATTGCCTGGTTGTCTAAAATTATGTGAATAAGTGTATAAATTAAGAAAGGACTGTTACAAATCACAAGAAAAACAGCAGATTATTATTTCATAAACACTTAAGGCTAATTTATACTTACTGGGTGAACAGGCTTTGCTTATGATGTAGAAAATGCAGTGACGTTTTTATTCAGCCAATGTTTTGTGTTTGGTGGTATTTCTCCTGTTTGGTTTGGAAGAATTTTTTTTACTCAGAATTGCACATACCAACTGAAGAGTTGTTATCATTAAAATGGATAACTTTGAAGCCCATCTCTCAGAGATTGTGCGGAAGTATACTTTTTTATATGTTTCGCAGCACCAATGCCACATAGACAGCATGGTCACAAAAAATGCAAAGAGAGATTGAAGTTTTTATGAACTCGCCAGAAGTGGAAGTGACTATTTTAATAACACAAAGAAGCAATACAGTGCTAAAAGTGGTGATCCATGGAGAGAAAAACCTGCATTATTGGCATTACTTAAACACCGTGACATCACCCTCAACAAACTAATTTTAAAATGATTTTTCATGTTATCAAAACACTGGCTTCGTTTGCCTAGGATGCATTTGTTCGTCCAGGAGAAAAAAGTATGTCTTCTTTCCAGGTATAAATCAGGTTTTACTTTTAACTCTGTTCCTCACACAATGCTATCTCATGACATCTAAACACTTTACTACAGCACATGACATGTAAGGAGTTAAATTTAATGTTTGATAGCCTGATACTACATTTAATAGCTTGTTCATGAGTGATGAAATAGTAGGTAGCCTGGCCTTGCAACCAATTTGTCCTGCTGTAATTATCATTATTTTATTTTATTACCTGCCTGATGCAGAGCCTGCTTATTATAAGCAAATATGAGCTAGTTATTTGTATAAATTTTCAAATAAATATGGGCAGTCACTGGATGCCGTTTTTGGGCTTTTTGTTTAGAATACAGTTGCGTTTTATGGCTTGCAATATTTATGAATCCAAAAGGGCTCACAACTTAAAATGAGATTGACACGTCTGCTCTACAAATTTGCTTCTCCTCTACCAGCCAACATGTGAGTCAATCCCAGCTCTTCCACAACCCAACTGATGCCCAATCAGTGTGCCTGTGCATGAGAGAAAGATTTTGTAAGCGTGGGGTTTAAAAGTGACCAAGTGCTTGAAAATGGTGCTTGTACTCTACAGATATCCAGTGATGACGCTGGACTCAGAATTATTCAAAATCAACATTAATGGACACATTAATAGAAGATGGGAGAAGATGATGCTCTCTCAATCTCAACTCTCGGAAGTACCCATAAATTACCCAAAATCATCTACAGGTGAAGCAATACAAAAATAAAAGTCTTCCCATATATATATATATATATATATATATATATATATATATATATATATATATATATTCCCATTGGTTTAATGCACACAGTATTTGCTGATGCCTTCTTTACCTGCGGAAGTTTACAGTATAAATGTGACTACACCTTAAGGATATATACTGTATGTATATGTATATGTGTGTGTGTGCGCATATACGCATATATATATATATATATATATATATATATATATATATATATATATATATATACACACACACAGTTGAAATCAGAAGTTTACATACACTTTTTATTTAACGACTCTACAGATTTAGTATTAGCAAACTATCATTTTGGCAAGTTGTTTAGAAAATCTACTTTGTGCATGACATGAGTCATTTTTCCAACAATTGTTTACAGCTTCTGATAGGAGGTGTACTTAATTGGAGGTGTAACTGTGGAGGTATTTTAAGGCCTAACTTCAAACAGTGCCTCTTTGCTTGACCTCATGGGAAAATCAAAGGAAAAAAATGCATACTTGGGAGCAATTTTCAAACACCTGAAGGTGTTTTGAAATATATATATTAATATAGTATTAGGGCTGTTGATATAACGCATTAATTCAATGCATTACATTTTATTAAAAATAATGCGTTGAAAAAGGAACACAATTAATCGCATGCCCACGGACCATAATAAGGAAGATTACTGAGAAATGCAAGCTTGTAGTACCACCTGTTTACTCCAGAGGGGGGTAAGTGAAACTTCAGCTTTATGGGCAATGCACAGTTTATACAGAGAACAAAACAACCCTTCACCAGACAGCACAACACAAAAAAAATTTAGCGAATTAATTACATGGTGTCCAGATTAATTAATCGCGATTAATCGCATATACAATTATTTGCTGAGAAAGCCCAGAGTATATATATATAATGATTATACATATTTCAATATATAATTATACATAGTTATCTTTAAATATTTACAAATAATATATATATATATATATATATATATATATATATATATATATATATATATATATATAAATATTCAGATAATTAAAATGCATTACATTCTTGTGGCAGAAGAGTTAATCATTAATAAGACAATACAAAAAGCGACTTTAGAATACAATGTATTGTTTACTTCCATATTATTGATCATAAGTCAATCATTGGCATACAGTTCACAACAATCCATTTCACAAGTGAATTTGACAATCAGTTTGAGATTTATTATGAGGGCTTGTTTAAGGACCCAGTCAATTTACACCTACGTCAGACACGCTTGTGTAGCGTCTCGGGTGTGTTGTGTCATAAACATAAAATGTTTAGGTCACTGTGTCAAGTTAAATATAGTTTTATACTCAAATTTTAAACAAATCTTGAGATCCCTTAGTTCGGATTTGTGCTCCATCAAGTGTTTTGAACACAAGAACGTAACGCATGTTTGTGTTGCTGCTGCTAAAGTGTTTTCTTCACTGTATAAACTGCTGTGGCAGCGGGGGCATGGTCAAGCGCCTGTCCGGAGAGGGGGAGCGGTAAGGGCGCTTACACCTGAGCTAAAATATGTCTAACAGCTGTCTCTAATTTCAGTGAGCACGGGGAGAAAGGCATAAAAGAGCCACAGCACCGCCAGTCAGGACGCCAGTCCAGTGTTGGCAGCCCAAGTGTAGTTTTGAGTTAAATAAAAGCTTTAGTTTTGTTGTAAGAAGTTTATGTTTGAACCCCTGTAATTTTACGTTGAAGAATTAAAAAACCCCTCACCTGTGTGCAGAAGCCTGTCCTCGTGTCCTCCTTTTCCCCGCCCTGTCAAGAGACTATATTACAACTGCGCATTGCTCATAGAGTCTCAGCAGTCTATAGAAGTGAAGCAGAGTCTGAATAGCTGGAAAAGACATGGTACACATACATCCTTCATCAATTACAATGGTAATGGTCAAGGGAGAGAATATGTTACATGATGGTTCATTTGACTTCCTGTTAGAACCAAAACACACCCTTACCTGTGGTTTTATTGATGTTCCATTTCTTGTGTCTTTAGAGAAACTGTTGTTTCCTGTACCGGTTGTGAACCTCTCCCTAGAAGATATCTAGTTACAGGCCAGAACACAGTCTTGTGTAAAGATTGTGAAGTCCAATGAGATGTGTGAGGTGAGCTTTCAGAGTATTTCTACTGATATTAAAGAGATCATTGTAAACACAAATGACAGTCATTTATTGGAGGACAGCTCCAAAGAGTCTCTCAACAAGCTACACATTGTTGTACTCCCGAGCAGCAGGCAGGGCTGTGATTTGTTGATGAAGTACTCTGATGTTTTTGCTCTCAAGGATGAAGACCTCGGTATTACCGACAAAGTGTAACAGATTCATTTGGTGGATGATTTTCCGATGGCCCAGCCTTATAGGTGTATCTCACCCACTCAGTAAAGGGAAGTTAGAGAACATATCACCAAGCTCCTTAAGAAAGGAGGGATCCAAGAGAGCACTAGTGCTTATGCTTCACCTATCATGCTAGTTATGAAAACTGATGGCAGTCTCATACTTTGTGTCGATTACAGGCAGCTGAACTCAAAGACCACGCAAGACTAATTTCCTCTGCCTAGGATAGATGAAAGCTTTGATGCACTACAAGGAGAAAAGTTATTTTCTTCCATTGATTAAGCGAGTGGATATAATCAGGTTGCTATCCACGAGCAAGAAAGGCATAAGACTGCATTTGGGACTCCATTTGGGATTTTTGAGTATTCTCAGATGCCCTTTGGGATCTGCAATGGACCTTAGATGTTTCAATGTCTTATGCAGGATTCCATGGCTGAGCTCTTCCAGAGAATGGAAGTTGTCTTAAACAGACTTAAAGAAACAGGTCTCAAATATAAGCCAGAAAGTGTCATTTCATGCAGCAAGAAGTAACTTTCTGAGGTCATCAGATCTCAGCTTGAGGTATTGGTACTGATCCAGGTAAAGATGAGGTGGTCAAGCCATGGAAAATTCCCAGTACAGTGAAGGAATTACACTCTGTTTTAGGGTTCTGTAGTTACAACAGAAAGTTAATTGAGGGTTTTTCTACAATTTCCGTCCCTCTTCATGATTTAGTGAACCTGTGTATCAAGCAGTTTTGCACCACAAAGAGAGAGTTTAGAGCTCTATGGTCATCAGAGTGCCAATCAGCATTTTAGCTGCTGAATGAGAAGCTTATTTCTGCTCCTTTGTTAAGGTATGCATATTTAAATATTTATTTCACATTGGAGACCGATGCAAGCAGTGAAGGCCTGGGTGCTGTCTTATACCAGCAGCAGGGTGAGTGTAGGAGAGTCATAGCTTATGCCATTAGGAGATTCTGTAAAGCAGAATTACATAAATTTCAGTAGCATGAAGCTTGAGCTACTGGCCCTCAAGTGGGCTATCTCTGAATAAATGATGTGGTTATCTGCTGGTTTCCATGTTTGTGGTCATTACAGATTAAAACCCATGGCCAAGCTCGGTGCAACTGAGCAAATATGGATTGCTCAATTAGCCATCTTTGATTTTGAGGTGAAATATCGCCCAAGACAGCATAATGCAGCTACTGATTCCCTTTCTCGGCAGCCATCAGCAGGGGAACCTGCCACTCCTGAGGATGCAGAATATGATGGCTGCATTGCCATCTGCAATATAATAAACAAAGGAACAGCTTTAAACAGCTTTAGAGCCTGACTTAGTGATGGCTGGTGAAAAGTGCTTGTGGTTGTGGGGGCGTGGTTAAGCTCCGACTTGTGAATGGAGAGCGAGATGGGTTTTAAGACACCAGTGAGGGGGAGAGAGCTACCCATGCACACACACACGATCTTGCTGAAAGAAAGTTTTTTGAGTGTAAAATAAATGACTGTTTGAGTTGAATTTTGCCATCTCCCGCTTCCTCATTGCCCCTTTAGGTTTAGACAGATTCATGCTAGAGAGTGTGGTGTTGAGGAAGGCAGTAACCTTCAAGGAAGAATGCCTACTCTGCCAAGTTATACAGAAGCTAAACTGAAGGAGTTTCAAATGAACAATCGTACACCCAGTTCTTTGAGAACCTGTTGGGAACATAATCAAAAGCTCACCACTGATGATGGGGGTATGTGGCGAGTGGGGGGGCATGGCCGAGCAATGAAAGATGGCTGGGGGAGAATGATCGCAATCAGGGATAAGGTGGAGCCAGAGTCACAGTTTGAGAGAGAGAGAGAGAGAGAGATGCACAAAGTTGTCTGTATGTGTCTGCATGTCAGTTGCTGAAAAGAAAACTTTTTGTTTACTGCTGAAAAGTGGTGACTTGTGCAGCAATAAATGTCTGATGTGGATTGTTCACCAGGGCCCTGTTTGCTCCTTTCCACATTAAGAACTTGGTCTGTTACTGTTTTATACTTCTCAAGCACATTTGCTAGTTAGAATGCAATGCTAGTGTTTGTGTTGTGCGTTTGTAGATGGCTAAATTAGCTTTACCCCTACCTTTTTTAACATCGTTCCCAATGTTACTGTTTTGGAGACATCTTTTTGTCTTCACCATACATGCTTTCTTATGGAGCTAAATAAAAGACAAGATTTTAATTTTAGACATGGCATTTAAAATCAATTGATTTTTCCATTACGTATTTTATAGTTTTCAATTTGAATCTGTAAATTTGAATTGTTGACGTGATATTTCACAAAATGTAAAAAATTTTGTTTTTTTATGGCTTATTTTATAGATTTGTATTTTTAATGCAGATTGTGTGTTCTGAATAGTTTTATATGTGAAATTAGCTTTAAATATTCAGATTATATAATTAATGCTGAAGAAGAAATTCAATATAGAATTCAATAGTCTAAAATTCAAAATGCTGAAATTCAGATCTTACAGAAAGTAGGCCAGAGGTTAAGCATCTGGGTTCCATGGGGAAAAGTAAATGGTTTCAGAAAAGTCGAAAAGAGCAATTTGACCAATCACAGAGCTACAATGGAAATCATTTGCGGTGAAAACTTACAATTTTACATATATCAAGTACCCATGACCAGTAGCTTATATATCGAACCATTTCAATGAATTATCATAGACACCTGCAGATAGAGTCAGAAAATGTTCAGTCTAACTTGAAATACAGGTGTGACTAAAGTGGACATGAGTAAAAACTTTGTGACTTGAATACCAGCCACATAATATAGAAGTGTTGACACTCCTAAGAACATGTAGTAATTATTTTGTATGTGCTGTTTTCACATTAATGAGGAAAACCCATTGTTATGGATATGACGGTTATGAAAGCAGCACTTACTTGATGAGGGGGAAATCACAATGCTAAAACTTGGAACTTTGATCTCTGAGACATCTGTATGATATAACCATCAAGGCTGTATGATGGATTTAAATGAGATCAAAATTGCAATATGGCCTTGCACAAATACAAAGCTGCTATGGGCTGCATTATTTACAATGATTATTCTGATAGATGACTGACTCTTGCTTTGGTCTGTGACTTGTTTCAAGCTACTGCATTTAAAGCCAGCATATGAGAAGGGACCCTTTTGACACACTTTGCGATTTGAACTGTAATATGACAATAATTGCTGCACTACGCTGCGTGTTCTGCCTTTACTCCCTTCAGGGCACCACTTGCTCGCACAATGCTCTCTGAAAAGGGTCAATTCAGACTATATATTTTAAAGTGCAGACTGTAGGCTACTGGTCATGGGTACTTGATATATGTAAGATTTTAAATTTTCAGTGCATATGCTGGAATTGCCATTGTAGCTCTGTGATTGGCCAAAATGCTACGTTCAACTTATCTGAAACCCTTTCCCTGTGGAACCCGGATGCTTGACCTCTGGCCTACTTTCAGTAAGATCTGAATTTCTGCATTTTGAATTTTAGAATATTGATTTTTGTATTGAATTTTAAAATATTTTATTTCTAATTTAGATGTAATATTATAATCGGAATATTTAAAGCTAATTTTATATCTAAAATATCAGAACGCAAAATCTGCCATTTGAAAATACAAATCTATAAAATAGCCACAAAAATAAAACCAATTCAATTTGTTAAATGCCACATGTCTAAAATTCTAATTTACTAAATTCAAATCTTTACTCATTTATTGAGCTCTATACTTTCTCATGTGGTCACATGTATGTGTTACAATAAAAAGTTTAGTACATTTAGCATTGTTGCAGCGGCAGGTTTATTAGGAAGTGGCAGCTCTCATGGGCTATTTGGAGTGTGTAACATTTGGTGCCATATGCTAGCGAGTTGTTGAGGAGCTGGAAACGAGCCGCTGTGTGTCTGAATGTAGAAAACATTTTGGAAGATAATTACCATGGTGACATCTATAATCAAGACTGGGCGACAGAAGCCAAACTCCAAGAGATGACACAAGCCCTTGTGAGCCCAGTAAAGATGTTAGAGAGAATGGAAAGAAAATGAAAGATGGAACTAGGTAAGCATAATACAATGTATAATTTACCATGTGTGGCTGCAAATGTCCCAAATGTACCATTTATACCCATGCACTTCATGTCTAAAATTCTGTGGCTTTTATGAAAGTACTGGGCACTTTCCGATAATTGGGTACAATGTGGTGAAATTTACAAATTCCATGTTTTCTGTTCTGAGAAAGATTAGATATTTTAGACAAACTATTCTCTAACATATATTTAACCTAGCATGAAAGAGTCAAATGTACACGTGTAACAGTAGCCAGCTGGTAGGTAGCTGTGCAGTGCGTAAACCTCACTCCCCTGGCCTCAAGAAGTGCACTAGAAAGTGATACTAGAGGCTGTAGCCTTTAGCCTCCTTGTTAGTGTGCCCACCTCCCACACCAGAGACACTGGTTCGAATACTGTTTTTACATGCACTACAGTATGTACAGTATCTCCCAACTTACAATGGTGATTTTGGGCTGTCCCACCTAAGGTGTTGGGAAAGCTACTCAAAAACTGTAGCAAGCTTAGCTTCGAACTACTCAACCAAAAAATTACTTAAAAGAATATTCCAGGTTCAATACAAGCTCAATCAACAGCGTTTGTGGCATAATATTGATTGCTAAAAAAAATGTTTTACTTGCCTCTCAAAAACAAAAATCGAGGTGAGTGACAGCTCAAATAATACACGTTTTAACAGAAAAATGAATATGCTTTTTTTAAATTATAAGCTTCACATTTCTGCCTTTAAACCCTCCAAAAATTGGCCCATTCACTCCCATTGTAAGTGCCTCACTGTAACCTCCATTTTTAACCTTGCATCTTTTTCTCTTCGTTTTGGCCTTCCGTCCACACTGACACGGCATTTTTGTAATGTAGATGTAGCCTCTGATTGAATCGTAAACCGATTCAGTCACCTTTGCTATCACATGTAACCAGTTAATTGTAAAGAACTGAATCAAATGAGCGATTAAATTGTGAATCTGACATTTATAAAAAAAAAAATAGCAAAGCTACCACCTCGCTATGAAAGTATAACGAAAGGATGTACACATTATACATGTTAATGATTTTTGTGTTTTATAAAATCACTTACTAACTTTCTTGTGTAAGTTATATCCAATTTTAGAACTTTGTTGCCATGACATCCTATCACCATAAACCCTGTTATCCCGGTAAGCGACCATTTAAACAACATTACAGCTCAAATAATACATGAGTTTTAACAGAAGAATTAATGTAAGTGTTTTTGGTAACACTTTAGTTTAGGCCAGAAATTAGAAAGTAATTCATGATGAATAATTATACTTGTACATGACTAGTTTTGGTTTATATTTGCTTTTGTCATAACAATATTGTTTTTAGCTAAAAACAAAATATATCAATAGCTAGTGTGATGCAAAATACATCCTTTATAGGTTCTCAGCACTCTGTGTGAATGTGCAGCTTATAAGTATAAAATACATGTAGAATGCATACTGTAATTCAACAAAGCGGGGAAGGTTAGGGTTTTAGGGGTTTGTGTCTAATTATTAGTCATTAATTACTATCTAATTTCTGATACCTAAAATAAGCTTCACATTTTTGCCTTTAAACCCACCAAAAATGTGCCCAACTCACTTCCATTTTAAGTGCCTCACTATAACCTCGATTTTTGCTTTTTATTAATCAACATTATGCAACAAATGCTGTTGATTGATCTTAACTTGTATTGAACCTGGACATTTCCTTTAATTTAGGCTAAATTGTCAACCCTGTTACCCATTATGGCATAGTTTGACTTTCTATTTATTTGTTCGTGTGTGTGTGTGTGTGTGTGTGTGTGTGTGTGTGTGTGTGTGAGTGTGAGTGTGTGAGTGTGTGTGTGTGTGCGTAATGACTCTTGTGTGACTCTTAATTTCAGTAACAGGTTTGCAAAAATGGCAAATCTCATAAACAAAATCAATGGGAAAAAACAGCTTGTGCAATATTTAGACTTTGTAAGGTTGATGATAATTTATACATTTTATGAAGGGTAAGCACCTCCTTTCACTGACCATTTGTTGAAAAAGAAAATTGACTTGCCACTAGTATTCAATTTATTCAGGTTTTCAGTATTCAGGTAATTCAAACTGCATCACAGCACCAATTCAGCTCAGATAATTGCCTTGCACGTTCAGCTTACGAACCTGAACTCTACGCTGATACTTCACCCAGAGTCACGCTTCAAGTCAGATCTTTATTACGAGCGAGGAATGAAACAGTGGCTTTCTTCCCTTCCTCCACTGCAAATATACAAAGCAAACCTGTCGTCCAGAGAGCCGGAGGGGTATTTTATGCAGCCTCTAGCTGAGTGGCGTGATCAGCATGCAGGGAGAGGTAATTTAAAGATGTCTCGTTGCTGACAAGTATTAAATTGTATTTTGATTTTCTCATTAGCCTAATCTCAAGTGGGCCTCGTTATTGTGTAATTTTCCACCGTTGACACGACATCTTGTTTTGGGAGCTGACAGCCTTATGCTGTTGGGGTATGGGGAGATCTCAACCGTGAGCTACGAGGACACTGATTGGTCCCCTCCCCCTGAGCTGGGATGTTATATATTGACACCTGGGGCATGGTTGGGGAGCGGGGAACGTGACTGGCAAGGGCCACTCAGATGCATCTTTCAATGTCACTTTGTTTTTGAGATGCCATCACTTTTACAGCGGAGCAAATTAACTTCTCAGGGTCCTGGTGTTTCTCTCTGGGAGGCCGTCTGATCTTCAGTCACTCTGCTTGGTATGACACTAGCTCTGATCAGCTTCATATCCCAGCACTGTTGCGTTCAGTCAATCTAATAAAACCGGCAACCTCCAACGAAGCACACCCATCCGTAAACGTGCCCTGATACTTCCAACTCTTCAGATGCGCTTGATTGTTTTTGCCTAACAGTGGAAATCTGGCACTAAGTTTCTTAATGGGAAATGGTTCTAAAGCCCTTCAGGGCTATCCATGACATCAATTTCTTAGCACGGTCCTCTAGATCACCTCTGTCTTCTCTCTTGTTCTGGGTTCTAAAAGAAAGTATCTCACATTCATCATCTCACCAAATCCCTGATGTGAACTTCTGTGAGGATATCAAGTTCAAGGTAACATCTCAGTCCAGCACTGACACTGTGACCATAGATCAACTGAAAAGAGAACAAAGAGTGAAAAAATAGTCCATACAATTAATGAACTATATCCTATAGGGCTGTGTATTGATACATATTTCCCGATTCTAAACTCTTGATTCGATTGATTCTGAATATGATTCGATATAGATTCATATGGGTATATTTCAGTTATATATATATATATATATATATATATATATATATATATATATATATATATATATATATATATACACACAGGGTTGGGAGTAACAGAATACATGTAATGGGATTACATATTTAAAATACAAAATATAAGTAACAGTATTCCATTACAGTTAAAATTTAAATAATTTGTAATTAGAATACAGTTACATTTAAAAAGTATTTTGATTAATGAAGAGATTACTTTGCATTTTATTGTCATTTGTTTCATTTAATCTTTAGTCATTTCTGATGGAAATTTTTTTTACATATAAATGATGCCATCCAATGTGCATTTGAACAGTGGTGAAACAATTTTTATGATGTGTTACATTCCTACGAGCCGACAGAGAAGTAAGTTTGAAGTAAGTTTGGAGCAGTTTAATAAACAGAAATAAACCTTGTGTAAATTGTCAGATTTATGCCTAGCTAAAATGCTATTTCTAGCCATTTTACATGCATGTTACCAGGCACGATCATATTTTTTTATCAAGAAAATTCAAGTTGGGGGCCTTGGTAGCTCAGCGAGTATTGACGCTGACTACCACCCCTGGAGTCATGAGCTTGAATCCAGGGTGTGCTGAGTGACTCCAGCCAAGTCTCCTAAGCAACTAAATTGGCCCGGTTAAATTGACAGGGAGTCACATGGGGTAACCTCCTTGTGGTCATGATTAGTGGGTCTCGCTCTCAATGGGGCACATGGTAAGATGTGCGTGGATCGTGGAGAGTAGTATGAACCCCCACATGCGGAGTCTCCGAGATGTCATGCAGGCTGATGCTGGAGCTGCGCTCGGCGACTGACTTCACCATGCTGGTGACGAAGATCACGGCGCGGGCTCTCAGGCAGGCGATGTCCACTATGGTGGTCCAGGAGTGCCATCTGTGGCTCAACCTTGCAGAGATGAGGGACGCCGACAAGATTTGCTTTCTTGATGCCCCAATCTCTCAAGGTGGCCTGTTCGGCAACATTGTCAAGGACTTTGCCCAGCAGTTCTTGGCAGTCAAGAAGCAGACAGAGGTGATCCAGCACATATACTCCAGCGTGATTCCTTTGCCACCTACAGGCCGCTGAGGTCCCGTACCCTGTCTCCTCCTTGCCAAGGGCATCCACTTAAGGCAGCAACACTGATGGCTTGGCCTCAGCGTAGAGACTCCATCAGGAAGTTGACGACCTCCGTCCCTTGGTCTGGTGCCAAGAACCCCAGGAGGGCTTCGAAGTTTCCCTGAGACTGGCACGCTGTCATCCAGGAGGTGGTACACAGACTACTCCATCCCCCAGTGGAGGGCGAGGAAGAGAATCTTTTGTTCCCTTTTTTTATGATTTCGCTGCATGCCCAAGGGGGCACAGCACTTACATTTTAAAATCTTTTCAAGAGTGGTTTCCTCATTCTCTGGGTCACACACTCGGTGTCTACACAACAGCCGTACATCGAACAATTGCAGCAGGGGTGCTGCGGCTGCGAGTCTTCCGTCTTTGCTCACCCAGCTGCAACACACACATAACCATGATCAGGCGTATGTGACATGCCATGAGGATGCCCAGCCTCCTCTCCCATTGCAGACCGGATCTATAGTGGGTACGCCGGAGCGAGGTAAGTGCTCTAACATCTCTCTCAGCACAGCCATGAGTTCATTACTTAAGGCCTCTCAACTTAGCAGCTCCTGCTCCACCAAAGCCGGACAATCTTAGACTTACAAGCTTTGAATCGGGCCCTGCTGATGCAGAAACGCATTCTGTCATGCGTCCAGCATCAAGATTGGTTCGTGGCAGTAGACATGAAAGACGCGTACTTTGATGTCTCAATTTTTCCTCGACAAAGACCGTTCCTTCGGTTTACCATCAAGAGTCAGGCACACCAGTACAAGGCCCTCCCCATCAGTCTGTCCCTGTCACCTCGCATCATTCCGAAAGTCGCAGAGGCAGATCTTGCACTGCTAAGGAAAGTGGGCATCTGTATCCTCAATTCTTTCAAAGACTCACTCTCCAGGTCACTCTCCATATTAATTTTGTGTGCACAGGGACCTGGTGCTCAGACACCTCAGGTCGACTGGGAAAAGAGCAAGCTCTCCCCGGTGCAGAGCATCTCTTTTCTCGGGATGGAGTTGGCCTCAAGCGCAAGCGCGCTCAGTCATGCAGGGGAAGAACAGCGGTCCCACTAAAACAATTTCAGAGGCTCCTGGGACATTTGGCATCCTCAGCGGCAGTAACGCCACTCGGGTTGATGCATTTGAGACCACTTCTGCAATGGTTGTAGACTTGAGTCCCGAGATGGGCATGGCGACATGGTTCGCATCGTATGCCTTGAAGTGGCGTCTGTTCGTGAATTGGTGTTCTTCCCGAGGTGAAGACCCACAGAGATGCGCAGTCAAGTTGGTGCTTTCCTTCCTGCAGGAGAGGTTGGAGGGGCGGCTGTCCCCCTCCACCTTAAAAGTGTATGTGGCCACCAAAGCAGCACACCCCGATGCGGTAGACAGTAAGTCCATAGGAAAGCATGACCTGATCATCAGGATCCTTAGAGGCGTTAGGAGGTTGAATCCTCCAAGGCCATGTCTCATTCCCTCGTGGGGCATCTCTGTAGTCTTGCTGGGCCTACAGAGAGCCCTGTTTGAGCCCCTGGAGTCAGTCGAGCTAAAAGGCCTCTCATTGAAAACGGTCTTCCTGACTGCGCTCACTTCCATCAAGAGGGTTGGGTACCTCCAGGCATTCTCTGTCAGCGATACATTTCTAGTGTTCGGTCTTGTAATTTCTCATGTGATCCTGAGACCCCAGCCAGGCTATAAGCCCAAAGTTCCCACTACTCCTACAGCGGCTTTCTCCTTCTCTGCACGCAGTGCAGCTTTGCCCCTGGGCGCTTCGACAGTGCAAGAGCATATTAAAAGAGTGATATTTCTTTTACAAGAGCAATACACAGCGGCGTTAAACGTCCTTTTCAGGACACATTTTTAGAAAGATGCCATTCCGCCCCTGTGTAGTTTCTGGATGCTGTGATTTCTCCCCACCTCTGACGGTCATAAAAGCTTGAGCATAAACGGCTGCGATCACACGCATGCAGCGTTTTATGAATTCAAGGATTCAAGATGGCGCCGAGTATGGCTGCTGCGTCGCGAGCTCCGTCAAAACACTGCAGTTTATTGTTTGTTTTATTTACAGTTCTGTGTTTTTTTGTCTTGGATGTTGTCTGCCTTATTGTGTACGACAGACAAACGCTTTTGGACATTGGTTCGGCAATCACACACCAAAAACCGGACTTCACATTCCTCAATGCCGACCCGCGGTTTACAAACACGCCAGCGGAGCCCTTTGTTTGGGCTGCCCGGCCGCGGAAACGCAGAAGGAAAAGAGGAAAAAGAGCCGGCGTTCTCATCAGATTAAGACGTCGCGCAAATCGCCCCCCGCTACCCAGTATACTACTGGCAAATGTTCAGTCTCTGGACAACAAGCTCTGCGAGCTGAGAGCGCGGATCTCTTTCCAACGAGAGACGAGAGATTGCTGTGTTATCTGTCTTACGGAAACCTGGTTGTCCGCGGAGATTCCAGACTCGGCCATCGAACCCACGGGTTTCTCCGTGCACCGAGCGGACAGAGCGAAAGACCTCTCAGGTAAAAGCAGAGGTGGAGGTGTATGTTTTATGATCAACAAATCATGGTGTGATCAGAGGAATGTACATTTTATCAGGTCTTTCTGCTCTCCTGATCTGGAATTTCTCATGCTTCTGTGTCGACCATTCTGGCTACCGAGGGAATTCACAGCGGTCATTATCACTGCTGTGTACATCCCCCCACAAGCCGACACAGACCGGGCACTTAGGGAACTGTATAGGAGTATAAGTCAACAGGAAACCGCGCACCCTGAGGCCGCGTTCATTGTTACCGGGGACTTCAACAAAGCCAACTTCAAAACAATAGCACCAAAATACCACCAACACATCAGCTTTAACACACGAGGGGACCGGGTTTTGGATCATTGCTATTCTCCTTTCCGGGATGGCTACAAATCCCTCCCCCGCCCACCATTTGGCAAATCCGACCACTCTTCCGTTCTGCTTCTGCCCGCTTACAGGCAGAAACTGAAACGGGAATCACCCGCCCTCAGAATGATCCAGTGCTGGTCGGACCAATCAGACTCTGTGCTACAGGACTGTTTTGATCACGCGGACTGGGAGATGTTCCGGTCTGCCTCCGATGACGACATCGAGGTTTACGCTGATAGCGTAACGTGTTTCATCAGGAAGTGCGTAGAGGACGTTGTTCCGACGAAAAACATACGGATCTACCCCAACCAGAAACCCTGGGTTAACGGCGATGTTCGCGCGGCACTTACTGCGCGGACCACCGCTTTTAATTCCGGGAACGCGGAGGAGTGTAAACAAGCCAGTTATGCCCTCCGTAACTCCATCAGCACAGCCAAACGCCAGTACAGGCACAAAATTGAAGGCCAGTTCAACACCACTGACTCCAGAAGTATGTGGAAGGGAATTAACATCATCACGGACTATAAACAGAATAAAAACTCCGCCATGAACACCGTTGCCTCTCTCCCGGACGAGCTTAATACATTTTATGCTCGTTTCGAGGACAACAACACCGCCCTCGCGGAGAGAGCACTCGCGGCCGATACTACAGATGATGGTTCACTCTCCGTCTCTGTTGCGGATGTAACCCGATCCTTTCGACGGGTGAACATCCGTAAAGCCGCGGGTCCAGATGGCATTCCGGGCCGCGTCATCAGAGCATGCGCGAACCAACTGGCTGGTGTTTTTACGGACATTTTCAACCTGTCCCTCTCCCTGTCTGTAGTCCCCACATGCTTCAAAACATCAACCATTGTGCCTGTACCGAAGAAAGCCAAAATCACTTGTTTAAATGACTGGCGTCCTGTTGCTCTGACCCCCATCATCAGCAAATGCTTTGAGAGGTTAATCAGAGATCACATCTGCTCTGTTCTGCCCACCTCTTTGGACCCATTGCAGTTTGCCTACCGTAACAACCGCTCCACTGATGATGCTATTGCATCTACAATACACACTGCTCTTTCCCACCTGGAAAAAAGGAACACATATGTGAGAATGCTGTTTGTAGACTACAGCTCAGCATTTAACACCATAATGCCCTCCAAGCTTGATGTGAAACTCCGGGCTCTGGGCTTAAACAGCTCGCTGTGCAGCTGGATCCTGGATTTCCTGTCAGGCAGACGTCAGGTGGTTAGAATGGGCAGCAACATCTCCTCATCACTGACCCTCAACACTGGAGCCCCGCAGGGCTGTGTTCTCAGCCCACTCCTGTATTCCCTTTACACACATGACTGTGTGGCGACACATAGCTCCAATGCCATCATTAAGTTTGCTGACGATACGACGGTTGTAGGTCTGATCACTGACAATGATGAAACAGCCTACAGAGAGGAGGTGCACACTCTGACGCGCTGGTGTCAGGAGCACAAACTCTTCCTCAACGTCAGTAAAACCAAGGAGCTTGTGGTGGACTTCAGGAAGAAAGACAGAGAACACAGCCCCATCACCATTAATGGAGCACCGGTGGAGAGAGTCAGCAGTTTCAAGTTCCTCGGTGTCCACATTACTGAGGAACTCACATGGTCCGTCCACACTGAGGCCGTTGTGAAGAAGGCTCACCAGCGCCTCTTCTTCCTGAGACGGCTGAGGAAGTTTGGAATGAACCAACACATCCTCACACTGTTCTACACTAGTACTGTTGAGAGCATCTTGACTGGCTGCATCACCGCCTGGTACGGCAATAGCACCGCCCACAACCGCAAAGACCTGCAAAGGGTGGTGCGAACGGCCAGAAACAACATCGGAGGTGAGCTTCCCTCCCTCCAGGATATATATAACAGACGGTGTGTGAAGAAAGCTCGGAGGATTATCAAAGACTCCAGCCACCCGAGTCATGGGCTGCTCTCACTGCTTCCATCAGGCAGGCGGTATCGCAGCATCAGGACCCGCACCACCCGACTACATGACAGCTTCTTCCCACAAGCAATAAGACTTTTGAACACTTGATCCCTCACGATCAACAATCAGCACTGCACTTTATTAATCCTCATTCTGTCAATATATTCTCGCTCCCAATTCAGTCAGTGTATATATATATATATTTATACCCTTCTCTAGTGTGTGTATTCTACATTGTGTGTATTGTGTACATTTGTTATGTAAATTGTTGTGTAGGTATGTGTACATTTGTTATGTAAATTGTTGTGTAAGTTTGTTATGTAAATTGTTTTGTGTAATATGTTGTTTATTGTAAAGTGGTTTATGTCTCGTCACTGTCATTACTGCTACGTTACTCGGAACTGCACACAAGAATTTCACCTGCTGTTGCACTCGTGTACACAGTAGTGTGACAATAAAGTGATTTGATTTGATTTGATTTGATTTGATTTGATGAATGGTTCATGTTCTCAGTGCGAGAACATAGCCATGGCAGCATTGCAGTCGAGGCTTTCTTTTGTCATGAGAGAAAGCCACTTCAGCCGCCCCCTGCGCCTCGCCTCCTTCCTACGGGATTGGGGCAGGTGCCGCGGGCGATGAAGGCGATTTGGGGATAATGACGGGATCCGTTTCGCCGGGTAAATCCCCTCGAAACCACCCGCATCCCCGGCACGCTTGCTTCCCCCGAGCTCGGGATGTGCGGTCCGCTTCCCTTAAGCTGGTCCCTTGAGAAATTGGATGACGACATCGCCGCTGCATCGGAGAGCGTTACAGCGGCATCTGATGCGGCTGACTTGCCTGGGCCGCCACCTTCGGGTCTGCTCGCACAGTCTGAGCCTGACACATGGAGGTCCGCTATGCTTTCCCGGGCTGATTGGTTCCGCAGGCATGTGCGCCGCTCACAGCTGCACCCCCCCTCCCCCCGTTCCTTTCTTCCCAGACGTGCATGACGAGCTGAGTAAGCTCTCGCTACCCTCGGCGGTGGAACGGTCCCAGACCGCTCTGCCCTGCATGCCATGGCCCACCTGCAAGTCCACCAGGCCAAGGCACTAAAAAAATTTGCACTTGGGTAGTCCTGTTCTTGACGTGCTGCAGGAACTGCGCTCAATGACCGATTGCGCCCCCCGGGCCACGAAGGTCAGAAGCGCTGGCACTCGAACGGGCGATGGCCACCCTTGTGGTCTGGAAACATAACCTATGGACTAGACCTGGTTGAAGTACGGGAGGTATACAAAGCACGCTTTCTCGAATGCCCCGTCTCCCAGCTCCGTCCATTCAGCGGCACCATTGACGACTCCGCCCAGCAGTCCTCAGCGCTGAAGAAGCAGACGGAGGCTGTTTTCACACATCCTGCCCCGCCGCAAACCTGCCGCCATGGGAAATGCCCCGTCTGCTCGCTGAGGGCGTCCCCTTGCAGCTATGAAACACCCTGCTCTGCCTCAAACCGATCTTGCCCCGATCCGAGAAGCCGGCATTCGCATACTCAATTACCTCGACGACTGGCTCATCCAGGCCCACTCACGGGAATTACTATGCGCACACAGAGACCAGGTGCTCGGGCACCTCAGCCGCCTGGTTCTCGGACCTCATGCACCCCCCTCCCTGGTGAATTCTCCTGAGGAAGGACCTTCTTTCTCAGGGACGGGGCATGCTCTGGCATCCGCACCCAGACCTCTGGAACCTCCACATCTTGCCCCTGGATGGGACGCGGAATATCTAGCTGGTCTACCACCTGCTGTCGTAGACACGATCAACCAAGCCAGAGCCCCTTCTACCAGGCATCTTTACGCTCTGAAGTGGCACTTGTTCGTTGATTGGTGTTCTTCCCGGGCTGAAGTCCCGCAGAGGTGCGCAGTTAGGTCAGTGCTCTTATTCCTACAGGAGAGGCTGGAGGGGAGGCTGTCACCTTCCACCCTAAAGTTGTATGTTGCCGCTATCACGGCCCACCACGACACTGTAGACGGCAAGTCTCTGGTTAAGCACGACTTAATTATCAGGTTCCTAAGAGGCGCCCGGAGGGTAGATCCCTCCCGCCAAGCCTGTTCCCCTCTTGGGATCTCTCAGTGGTCCTCGCGGCCCTCCAGAGATCTCCCTTCGAGCCGCTTGAATCAGTTGGACTCAGGGCCCTCTCTCTTAAGACGGCCCTGCTGATTGCACTCGCCTCCATCAAGAGGGTCGGGGACCTTCAAGCGTTCTCTGTCAGCTACACTTGCCTGGAGTTCGGTCCGGCAGTCAAATATGTGATCCTAAGACCGCGACCGGGCTACGTGGCTAAGGTTCCTACTACGCAGGTAGTGAACCTGCAAGTGCTGCCCCGGGAGGAGGCAGACCCAGCCCTTTCGTTGCTGTGTCCGGTACGTGCTTTGCATACCTACTTGGACTGCACACAGAGCTCTAGACTTTCTGAGCAGCTCTTTGTCTGCTTTGGTGGACAGCGGAAAGGGAACACTGTCTCCAAACAGAGGCTTTCCCACTTGGTCATCAATTCCATTTCGTTGGCTTATCAAGCCTAGGCCGTGACACCCCCCCCCCCCCCCCCCCTCAAACCCCCTCTTACAGGTCCGAGCGCACTCAACCAGAGGTGTTGCGTCCTTGTGGGCACTGGCCAGGGGCACCACCCTAGCAGACATTTGTAGAGCAGCAGGTTGGGCAACACCCTTTTTGGGCAATACCTTTGCGAGATTTTACAATCTCCGGGTTGAGTCAGTATCGTCCCGTGTTTTCTCAGGTCTGAGCCAGTAGAACTCGGTAACACGCTGACAAGCTGGCCAGGTGAATTGCTTGCGCCTAGCGCCCTTTCCCTCAGCCGAGGTAAAATTGTGTGTTTTTTCTCACAGGAGACCCCTTCTTTTTGGGTCCCTGGATGATTCCTCCCTAGCCCTTGCGGGTCTGCAGTTCAGCAGAGGAACTTGCCAATCCACTGCGGGTACCTAGTTTACCCTGTACTGGAAGAGGTGCTCCACAGATCAGGACTCCTGCATGGACTCCCGCATGGACTCGCCCTGTGTGTATTATCTGTGGCATGGTCCCCTTACGAGTGGACCCTTATCTCCCTTCAGCAGTTCCAAGCTGCCCTCTGGTCGCTGTAGTGTAGCAACCCCCACCCCCACCCCCAATGAGGTTGGGCCTACCTCCGTGTCATTTCCACATGCCGCCTAAAAACCCATGTGATGTACTCACCACTTTTACCTCCCCTTCTCTGTGGGTCTTTTACCTCCCCTTCGTTATGCGTGTAACGGCCCCGGCCGTTCTTGCTCTATGCGAGAACCATAGAGAGAAAAGAGGCCTGGCCAGGCTTGGCCCATTCCCAGGTTGGCAAGCATCGCCTTGTTCCCCTCTCTAGGGTAACTAGTAGGATTCTGACAACTTTTTATGGGGCATTGGGGAAGGGTACGTGCGGTCTGATACAGCTGGTCGCGTCTGCACGAGGGAATACCTGCCCGCTCCTGTATCAGCAGTTCACGTACACGGCTCAGCGCATGGCACGATTTAAATTGGACCCCTAGTGTCGCTTCTTCGACACAACGTCGAAGTGAGCGACAGACGGGGAACGTCTAGGTTATGTATGTAACCCCCGTTCCCAGATGGAGGGAACGAGACGTTGTGTCCTCCCTGCCATGTCTCTGAGCCGAGCCACTGTAGTGGCCGGACCATTTCCGGCTCCTCAGAAAAATTCTGAATGAACTAGACGTATTTTCCCGCCTTTATACCCATATGCCCGGGGGTGGGGTATGCAAATACTGTCTGCCAACTTCTCAGTTGAGAAGATAGATCAGAGGCATATTCGGTGCTCAAGAGTGACCCCTAGTGTCGCTTCTTCAACACAACGTCTCGTTCCCTCCATCAGGGAACGGGGGTTACACACGTAACCTAGACGTTACGTTTATTGTTTAAATGCATAATTTGTATTTTTTACAAGTATTTACATTGATTTCTTGAACATGTGCTAAAACTGGTACTGTCTCTTTACAAAACTGCCATTTCTGTAAAGAGCTTCTGTAGATGAGCACTTTAACTAGAGACATGAGTGGCTTTATCTTTTCTGTGCCATGCATGATTAGAATTAATGTAGAGAACAAAGATTTTGTCTTTGGACACACATTACACAGAACTTCTTTAACTCTCAACATGCAGTGAAAGGATCTTGATGCTGAATACTTCACCACTATACCACACAATCACTGGTGAGTGAAATATGAACGTTAACAGCCAGTTGCCAAATATACACATTTTAGTCGCATAGCTCAAAATTGTTTGCAAATGTGAGTGATTTCATCTCATTGAGCATTTCATTTGAGGGTTGAGCAAAGAGTAAAAGATCGATCTTGCAATTTAAGAAGCGATATCGACTTTGATAAAATGAAGATCGCGATGCATCGGAAAATCTATATATTTACCCACCCCTGCTATATTCCAAGTCCTCTGAATTCTTATAATGGCTTTGTGCAACTAGTTCCATAGAATTAATGTTATTATAACGAAATTTTTGCAAACTGAATTTTATGTGACACATTGTGCATCGCAGTTTTTGTGGTGAAATGAACACCTGAGGCACTAAAACAACTGTAGTATGAGTTAATAAACAAAATAAAAAAATTTTGCTCTATTATTCACACGCTGCTATGTTATGATATCGAAACACTTTTAATCTAATGCATAATTTCAAAAAATATATTTTAACGTATATTACATCTTACATTTACCTACTTATTCTATTGTGATTAGCTTCTGTGTTTGCTCACCTCAGAAAGTTTTGGAATTTGAACTCGGAAAACCACGGTTCAAGCCCAGCCAAACGTATAAACTTAAACGTGAGACGAGAGTACCATAGAAGCAATATGAAATGACATGGTTGCTTCAGAAAATGTTTTTTTCATTTTTCACATTTAGTTTTTGCTCACCATCAGTTAGGTTTAGGTGTCGATTTAGGGTAAGGATGTCTGTTTTGTTCACCTATCATTTGCTTTTAAAACACTATTGGTTAGATTTAGGTTAAAGTTTTAGGTTAGGGAGGTAAGTTTTATTCAATAACCTTCACTCAATTTCAGCAGCCCCCGATGTACATTTTACTGGTAAACTACAGTAATATGGTTTTGCCAAAATTTTGCCACGGTCACGTAAAGTTCATGAGATCAGGCTGGCTTTGTATGAGACACAGAAAACCCGAAAATACCCACCTCGACAGTGGCTCTCATTCTCTATTCTGGATATTTAAACTGTACATGAGAGTGAGTAGAACTAAATAATTGTAATGTTTAGGTGAACTTCTCCTTTACATTTTTTTGGGGGGGGGTTGGATCAAAAGCAATACATTTAATACATAATAGGCTCATCGGCATTTAAGGATTCATGTTAATATCTTTTTTTGAGTCTATCCAGTGTATTGTTTACCCAGTATTCCCTGGATTTTTATTGGCTGTCACATTTTTGACAGCAGAGATAAATAATATTCTAATATCCTGGAGTCTCTCCCTGGGTTTGCTTTACGTTTACCAGTCTTTAGAGGCCAGATGTGAACAATGTGACCCCAGTTGTGCTCCTTACACCTGTTGTGCTAAATCCTGGGCTAAGGCATGTATAATAGGCTTCCTTTCAAAGCAAAAACAGAAGCTTTGTTCTAAAAACTAGGGAGCTCTCTACCTAGACAGCGTTTCAAGGCATCATAGACATGCTTCCAGTGCGAAGACTATTCCAAATGGTAGACAACCACCTTGGGCTGCCTTCTAAATGCTTTATTTATAAACCTGAATGCTGTTTGGTCCTCTGTCAGAGGACTTGGGCTATTTAAATGGTGCACTGTTTTTGCTATTTTTTGTTTTTTAATTTTTTGGACAAAAGTTATACCTGGCCAAATTATCTCATTATTATTTGTATATAGTCCTGTAAGTATTGCTGTCACTGTAAAAAATAATCGTTGAGCAACGTAACAATTGAATGCAACATGATGCAGTAAGATTTTGGAGTTCTCTCATTAACATTTTAATATTAATTTGTTTGTTCACTAAATGCAAAAATTCTTGTTGAGAGAACTACTAATTTCTACTTCAGCCAACTAACAATTAGAACACACAATAGACCTCAATCCTTAACATGGAAACTTCAATAACGGTGACGCTTCAGCTTCACTTCATGTCAGCTTGGATAATTTAGACAATTAGCTTCTGATAGGAGGTTTACTGAATTGGAGGTGTACCTGTGGATGCATTTTAAGGCCTACCTTCAAACTCAGTGCCTCTTTGCATGATATCATGGAAAAATCTAGAGAAATCAGCCAAGACCTCCGAAAAAATATAGTGGACCTCCACAAGTCTGGTTCATCCTTGGGAGCAATTTCAAAATGCCTGAAGGTACCACGTTCATCTGTACAAACAATACTATGCAAGTATAAACACCATGGGACCACGCGGCCATCATACTGCTCAGGAATGAGAAGCATTCTGTCTCGTTTAGACAAATGTAGTTTGGTGTGAAAAGAAAATGAATCCCAGAACAACAGCAAAGGACCTTGTGAAGATGGAGGAAACACATAGACAAGTATCTATATCCACAGTAAAACGAGTCCTACATCAATATAAACTGAAAGGCTGCTCAGCAGGAAGAAGCCAATGCTCCAAATCCAGCATAAAAAGCCAGACTACAGTTTGCAAGTGCACATTGGGACAAAGATCTTTCTTTTTGGAGAAATATCCTCTGGTCTGATGAAACAAAAATGTAACTATTTGGCCATAATGACCATTGTTATATTTGGAGGAAAAAGGGTGAGGCTTACAAGCTGAAGAACACCATCCCATCCATGAGGCATGGGGGTGGCAGCATCATGTTGTGGGGGTGCTTTGCTGCAGTTCACAAAAAATGCAGGACTGGTGCAGTTCACAAAATAGATGGCATTATGAGGAAGGAAAATAATATATATATGTATATGTGTGTGTGTGTGTGTGTGTGTGTGTGTGTGTGTGTGTGTATCAGTGGTGATTTCTCATCCCACCATTTATATACCATTTATATAATTCACACAAGCAAGAGTGCACAATTACGAGTGTGATATTGCTTATATCCAACAGTTCAATGAACAAGTCAATTTAAAAAAAATTTGGAAAAACCGAGTACAGTCATAAAACACATTTGTGCATGCAACTACTTTCTTATGCAACGGATCAGAATTTGCCATTGCTGGTTCAAAACAAATGATCAAATCAAATCAAATCACTTTATTGTCACACTACTGTGTACACGAGTGCAACAGCAGGTGAAATTCTTGTGTGCAGTTCCGAGCAACATTGCAGTAATGACAGTGACGAGACATAAACCACTTTACAATAAACAACATATTTACACAAAACAATATACATAACAAACTTACACAACAATTTACATAACAAATGTACACATACCTACACAACAATTTACATATCAAATGTACACAATACACACAATGTAGAGTACACATACACTAGATAAGGGTATAAATATATATATATATATATATATATATATATATATATATATACACTAACTGAATTGGGAGCGAGAATATATTGACAGAGTGATGATTAATAAAGTGCAGTGCTGATTGTTGATTGTGAGGGATCAAGTGTTCAAAAGTCTTATTAAATGATGCATCCAAGCCTTCATTAGTAATTAAAAAAATGTCACTTCAGAAATAGTATCACATCTTGTGCTGTTTTTAACAAGTCATTGGATAAACGAGGATAGATGGATCGATGTGTGTGTGTGTGTGTGTGTGTGTGTGTGTGTGAGAGAGAGAGAGAGAGAGATCAACTGTTGCCACAACAAAGCAGAGATTCTGTCAGCTTTCTTAAGATCAGCTTTCTCAGTGGAAAATAGCCATCCAAGTGGGGGTATTCCTCCCTATTTTGCAGTAGCCGGTGCGCAAGAGTCATTCACTATAGAAACATTGATGTAATTTTAAACTGTATGTATCCAATGTAGAAACTCCGATAAAAGGTAAGCACCTTGAGTTCTGTAATAAATCAGTTGTGTCTTTCAGCAATGATGAGCCTTATTCCTGAAGTTTTCCATTTAATGATATGTCCTAGCTTTGGTAATGTATTTGTAATATGAGCATCACAGAGCGCTGTTCTATGTAAACAATGACTAATGTACTCACATTGCGTCACCAACTGGCTCATATTACACACAAAAATGATCTTTTGCCACCACCTGCTGGCTAACATATGTAATTTCAAAAATAAATCTGCACTGCTCTTACACTTTAGTTTAGAACAGCACAAACACAAGTGAAGTGATACACACACAGTGAAGCGTCAGAGTGCTGATGGTGTCACTCCATCAGTGCTCCTGGAATGTCTCTCATCCAATCAGATTCGAGGACCGGAACTAACTGGTATATACAGTGCGTCCGGAAAGTATTCACAGCACTTCACTTTTTCCACATTTTGTTATGTTACAGCATTATTCCTTAATTGATTAAATTCATTATTTTCCTCAAAATTGAACAAACAATACCCCATAATGACAACATGAAAGAAGATTGTTTTAAATCCTTGCAAATTTATAAAAAAATGAAAAATGAAAAAAATGACATGTACATAAGTATTCACAGCCTTTGCCATGACACTCAAAATTGAGCTCAAGTGCATCCTGTTTCCACTGATCATCCTTGAGATGTTTCTACAACTTGATTGGAGTCCACCTGTGGTAAATTCAGTTAATTGGACATGATTTGGAAAGACACACACCTGTCTATATAAGGTCCCACAGTTAACAGTGCATGTCAGAGCACAAACAAGCCAAGAAGTCCAAGGGATTGTCTGTAGACCTCCGAGACAGGATTGTATCGAGGCACAGATCTGGGGAAGGGTACAGAAAAATGGCTGCATCATTGAAGGTCCCAATGAGCACAGTGGCCTCCATCATCCGTAAATGGAAGAAGTTTGGAACCAACAGGACTCTTCCTAGAGCTGGCCGCCCGGCCAAACTGAGTGATCGGGGGAGAAGGGCCTTAGTCAGAGAGGTGACCAAGAACCCGATGGTCACTCTGACAGAGCTCCATGATTTCTCTGTGGAGAGAGGAGAACCTTCCAGAAGAACAACCATCTCTGCAGCACTCCACCAATCAGTCCTGTATGGTAGAGTGGCCAGACGGAAGCCACTCCTCAGTAAAAGGCACATGAGAGCCCGCCTGGAGTTTGCCTGAAGGACTCTCAGACCATGAGAAACTAAATCTGAACACTTTGGCCTGAATTTAAAGCGTCATGTCTGGAGGAAACCAGGCACCGCTCATCACCTGGCCAATACCATCCCTACAGTGACGCATGATGGTGGCAGCATCATGCTGTGGGGATGTTTTTCAGCGGCAGGAACTGGGAGACTAATCAGGATCGAGGGAAATATGAATGCAGCAATGTACAGAGACATCCTTGATGAAAACCTGCTCCAGAGTGCTCTGGACCACAGACTGGGGCAAAAGTTCATCTTCCAACAGGACAACGACCCTAAGCACACAGCCAAGATAACAAAGGAGTGTCTACGGGAAAACTCTGTGAATGTTCTTGAGTGGCCCAGCCAGAGCCCAGACTTGAACCCGATTGAACATCTCAGGAGAGATCTGAAAATGGCTGTGCACCGACGCTCCCCATCCAACCTGATGGAGCTTGAGATGTCTTGCAAAGAAGAATGGGAGAAACTGCCCAAACATAGGTGTGCCAAGCTTGTAGCATCATACACAAAAAGACTTGAGGCTGTAATTGGTGCCAAAGGTGCTTCAACAAAGTATTGAGCAAAGGCTATGAATATTTATGTAAGTGATTTTTGTTTTTTATTTTTAATAAATTTGCAAAGATTTAAAACAAACTTCTTTCACATTGTCATTATGGGGTATCGTTTGTAGAATTTTGAGGAAAATAATGAATTTAATACATTTTTGAAAAAGTCTGTAACATAACAAAATGTGGAAAAAGTGAAGCGCTGTGAATACTTTCCGGATGCACTGTGTGTATATATAAATGGTGGGATCAAAGACTCAAAAATATAAAATAGTAAATGGTTCAAATGTACTATTATCATTGTACATTTAACTGCTTGATATGTTTTATTTATTGTTGAAAAGTGGTTATGTTTAGGGGAAGGGATAAGAGATTTAAAATGTATACAAAATAGTAAAAATGTATCAATGTAATATATTTATAAAATAAAGGATTTGTAAATATTTCCAAAGCTGTAAATACGTAAAAAATTATGTTTTTGATGCTGACAGTACATTCATATTTTACATTTCAGCGTCTTTCAAAACATACAAATCTGCATTTTATGTGTTACGTACAAATAGCTACGTATAATAATGTGATCATGCTAATGTGCCTCAATGACCCTGGTCACTATGAACTTACATTTTATGCAAAGAGTTGTGTAATGATTCTTCAAAAATAAGGTAAGTAAATCACAATGTAATTACATTTTTTGATTAAATAACCTTTAATCAGACAAATAGATCACACGGATACATGCTTGATGGATAGTCTTAATTCAGTAGGTTAATCTTGGCCTTTAGCCACCATGCAGGATGATGTGATATAAACTTGTATACATCTTCAACCTGCGTTTTCGAATTTCTGATGTCACTCTATGTTTGAGGTCTGGCTGTGTTTTTCCTTTATGATAAAAATCTGGTACCTTGGAAGTGTATGCTAGTATATTACATAACAGCCACTCAGCATGTCAATGTTTTACGCAAAGGAAACATCGACATTGTCTGCACACTTAAACCGGGCTATTGTGTAACGGCGTCTGTAATAGACTCTTGTAATTCGGAGAGGGTACTCTTGAGGTCTATTAGCACCCGTCGGTGTTACGTAAATGCTGGAACCAAACAAAGGATCATCAATATAACAATACTACTAAATAAACAATGGAATGGCTTCTGTGCTTAGGCGCGACATTCCGTAACCTTGGTTCCCACACCTTAACACCAGGAGCTAAAAAAGACCGTCATCATACTATCTGATCATGGAAAGGCGTTTATGTCAGTGAGACTTTCATATGATGACAGCTTCCTCTTTGAGTAAGGATTGTCCTAATTTCCCAGAGTTCCTGCAGCGTATGTATTTTTCAGACAGATGAAGACACATGCACATCTGTTGTTGCATGTCTTGCCCTCATTTGTCACATTGGCACATCCGGCCTTTGATTATGGCAGGTATTTATTGGTTTGTTTTAGCAGAGGAAACACAGGAAAGAACAGAAGCTGCTGATGATGTCTCGCTGTTTTTCTCTCTCATACTATCTTCATTGTACAATGTCAGAGGGCAAATGACCAACTCTTTATTACTGTGACGTTATTATGTACTGTGAAGTTTAACAGCCCTCCATGAACCATCATGTCATGTTGGCATAAGCGATTGAGATGTCTGTTAAAAATAGTCAGGAAGACCTTGGCCTAAATCTCTGCTATTGCTCTGTGGAGATCAGTGACTGGGAGTAAATTAAAGTAAAAGTACTAAAAGTAGCGACTCTGCAAACTTAAAGGAATATTCCAGGTTTAACCCAAGTTAAGCACAATCGACAGCATTAGTGGCATAATGTTGATTACTACAAAAATGCATTTCTACTTATCCCTCATTTTCTTTAAAAAAGAAAAAGCAAATGGCACTTAAAATTGAAGTGAACCCTTTTTGGAAGGTTTCAATGCAGAAATGTGAAGCTTATCATATTATATAAGCACTTACATCCATTCTTCTGTTAAAACTTGTGTATTATTTGAGCTGTAAAGTTGTTTATATTGTCATTTTTACATCGTTTTAGGGTTTGTCAACTTGGCAACAAAGTTAAATACACAGAAAAGGTTAGTAAATTATTTTATCACACTAAAATTGTGTTTACACTCATATTGTTTATGTCTTGTGTCTATACTTTTAAAATAGAGAGTATTTTAATGTTTACGGATTGCCCCCATTCACTTCCATTGATTTACTAATTGATTTTAGGTGGCCAAATGAATATTTGAAATTTTTTTATTATTTTTGGGATATATTTCATATTAAGAATACATTTATTGAAAAGACTTTACTTTATATAGGCAATAGAGTACTAAGCTTGTTAAGAATTCTATCATGAAAATTCCCCCACATGGGAAAATAATGAATAGATTATTTTTGCTTATTTTGGGTGAGGCAAGTCCCTTATTTTGAGCTGCCTTGCTCTTGTGAGGTCTGGTAACACTGCAACTTGTATATCACCCACCCTTAGCACAGAGTATTGTCATTTTAAAAAGAATGATTATTGATTAATAGGGTGGACAGAAATCCCTTTTTTCCTGTGACAGTCCCGTATTGTTTATTATTCTGCTGTGTACGGTCATAGTTTTCAGTCAGTTGACTGCACTGCGAAATTGATCATGAAATTGTATGATCAGAAATTTTCTTCTGTCTGCGCCAAATCTGAAGCTGTCATATGCAACTTTCTCACTTTTGTGCAGCTGGATTATCAGAAATCACTGCAGCATGGCAACACACGTTTCCTCTTTCTTGGTCCAATCTTTTTAAGAGACATTTTCAGTGATCCTTGCACTAAACTTTGGATTGGCTTCGCACTCAAGCAATAGCCACTTTTAACCGTGCGCTGGAGATTGAAGAGCAAGACCACATATCAGCCACAGAAGTTGCTTTGCACATTCATAACCTACGAAAAGTGTTGCAGGCCAGGCTGGAGGAATAATTCATACCCTATGACATTCAAAAGCAGTTGGATGCAGGGGGCCTGGGCAGCTCAGCAAGTAAAGACGCTGACTGCCACCCGGGTAGTTCACAAGTTCGAATCTCAGTGTGCGCTGAGTGACTCCAGCCAGGTCTCCTAAGCAACCAAATTGGCCCGGTTGCTAGGGAGGGTTGAGTCACATGCGGTAACCTCCTCATGGTCACTATAATGTGGTTCTCTCGCTCGTTGGGGCTCATGGTGAGTTGTGCGTGGATGCCGCGGTGGATGGCTTGAAGCCTCCACACGTGCTATGTCTCCGTAGTAATGCCCTTAACAAGCCATGTGATAAGATGCACTGTCTGACGGTAGAGGCAACTGAGATTTGTCCTCCGCCACCAGGATTTAGGTGAGTCACTACACCACCACGAGGACTTAGAGTGCACTGGGAATTAAGCATTCAAAATTATGGAGAAAAATAAAATAAAAGCAGTTGGATTGCAGTGTGAAACTTTTATTCAGCATTGGTGGATTACCTCCAAAATTGGAGCCTTTCATTTGAGAGCACAGAAAAATTGAGTGGGCCCTACTGAGAGATATTCCGGAGTGGAAAGCCTTGAACACTTCTACTCAAGAAACCACACTCTTTGATGAGTGGGCTTGCATGAAAACAATGGTCACTCGTCACATCACTGAGTGGAACATGAACAAGATCGCCTTGTCTGAGAGATGGACAGATGTTTTTCATGAGCTGGAGAGCAAGACCATCAACATCGGAGTCTTAGCCAAGGTCGTGGAGTTTGTTTTATGGCTGCCTGGGACATCTGCATCTGTGGAACAAGTGTTCTCATTAAAGTGTACAGCATGGACAACAAATCTCGACTCAGTGTAACAGTCATGAAGACAATTCGATTCTTTCATCTTAATTTTGGACGGGACTGTTTTGCATTTTAAGATAAACTCTTGAAAGACAAGCACACAATGAGAAAAATTGCTGCCTGCAAAAAGTACAAGGTAACGAGTTACTTTGCATTGATCTGCGCCTAGGTAAGGATACGTCAATTTCATTTTTGCTGTCCTGTTTTCCACAAGCAGGAGTCTGTTTACCCTAGTTATTAACTGTTCTGTTCTTTTATTTTTTCTAGCTGGTTGCCATTTGGAAAAGAGGCTGCAGAGTGCCGGAACCGGACCGAAAAAAGAAAATACTGTTACTGATCAGAACGAATGAAAAACATTTGGTTTTGAGTCCCTGGTTAAAACTGGTAAAAGTTTGTGCACATAATATCAAAAGCACATCCAATACCCAAACTGTCTTCTTTCTCATATGTAGGTAAATTTAGAATTTTGTGGATTCGTTCATAGAGTTAATTTATCGGTTCTAATGCTTAATACTGTCACTTTAAATTGGTTTTGTGCCAGACAAATACTGCTCTAAAAAAACATTATAACATCTGATTATACAGTATATTAGCTTGAATCTTGCAGTGTAGCTACTTTTAATAAAAAAGTGCACCTTGACTTCTATAGTAGTTTAGCTATAGAAGCTAAAATTTTAAAGAAACTTCCCCAGCACTAGTGGATATGAGCAGGGTTTGTTTTGTTTTGCTACCGTTTCATCATTACTGCTGTGTGTCTGTATGATGACATCTATTAGCATAAGAATTAGCCTGCATTTAGGAGACAGGATGGAACATCTGTGTTGATGTGAATTAATTGAAATCCTGAATGCTTGCTGCAGTGCTAATTCACTGCCTTACTAACAGCATAAGGTAGGGAAAAAACACTTTTTGCTATTTAGAGATGTCTTTTATTTTCAGCTAATTAAGAAACAAACAAAGAACTGATGTTGCAGAATTCTTATCAGCTAATTTAGCGCCACCGTACTGTTGAATTTTAAGTGCCTATGTTTGCAGACTGTCTTTTTATTGTTGCCCCACTATTGCTTGACTTTTGTGTGTTTGTTTGTGTGTGTGTGTGTGTGTGTGTGTGTGTGTGTGTGTGTGTGTGTGTGTGTGTGTGTGTGTGTGTGTGTGTAAAGAGCATAAGAGAGTGTCAGCTAAGCTATCCCAAAGGTCAAAATGTCACCAGTACCATAATTTACAGTAAACGCCAATCCTGTTCTGTTCTGAGTTCAGGATAAGGTTGGCGTGGCGGTGCAGTATCATTTATATGGGGCTTAATGGGCATGTGGGTGTCAGCTAACGGGACCTGAGTCTTACCTACATGTGCATTAGTTAGCTACTGATCTGTAATGGCTCTCTGGCGGGGTACACTCACAAGCGAGTCTGCTTTATGCCATGATCTATTGCTACGTTTAACTGCGGTGATCTATCGCATGGAACTGGCAGTAACGGATGATCCGGCCGAGCTGGAAAAACTCCCTCATTTGTCTCTGTCACAACCGCTGAAGTAGAGGAGACACTAATGCATTCCGACGGCACAGAGAAGGCATATTATTATGTCGCTGTGCCTCCCCAAGTGCTCGCTGGGTACCCAGCCGTATTAGATGTAATAAAGCCAAGCTTACTGTGCTCCTCTCCAAATCCCCTCAGGAGCCACAGGAGACAGCATTCATAATCTCCCCGTGCTGTTCATGTGTTCTCAACCCCATTTGAATAAAATCATAAGGGTAAGGACTTCTCTTGAACCTTACTGTTTTACAAGACAAATGAAAATATGGGGTATTGGCTAAAATAGTTTAGATATTTTTTTTTCATCCTGTGTTATCAACAGTGTACAGTTTACAAAGTGTACCATATGAATTACAGAAAATTATTTAGTTAGTTGATGTAATTATGTGGTTAGTTTGTTTTTTTCTTTGGTTTGTTAAGAAGGTATGTAGGTATAGAGTTAGTTAGTTAGTTATACAATACACATTTGAGTAAAACACACTCATACCCATACGTACACACTCACACATACACATGGTGTCATTTACAAAGAGCTGGAAATGCTCCAAACAGAAGGTATGACATTTTTTAAGATGGCTGTAATTGTTGTATCAGAGAGCCCTTCACAGAGATCACAGAACGAGAGTGACTTCACATACTACAGGACGCTTTAAAGTGTCAGCTGACCACTTGAAGCCCAACTTTAAACTTCACTTTCTTTCACCCACTGCAGGCCCGAGAGAGATGAAGGGCCTGTTATGTCAATTAACCAACTCGCCTCATGCATTTGGCTGTGATTCAAGGTTGCACAGGAGGAGTGTAACCGCTCAAAGGGAAGGCTACTGTTTAGATCGGTGGAGTTATTCATGTCACCAAGTATTTCTCTAACAACTGCTGCAGACCACATGCGATTGCGAGCACCCCAGAGCTCATCATGCAGAGCCGCAGACTTGGAGAGATTATTACTTCACTCCTGAAAATGATATGATGGATGGAGCTTTCCCAATTTCACTTCATTCTTCCGGCTCTGAAGGTCTTGTGCAAACACAGTTGGCTATAACAAACAGGAAGGCCCTGCTGTTTTATGGGGATGAGCTAGTGAGTGTATGACTGCTCTCTCTCTCTCTCTCTCTCTCTCTCTCTCTCTCTCCCACACACACACACACACACACACACACACACACAATCTCTCTTTTATTCTTTCTCCTCTTAATACAGAAAAAAAATACAAATGAGAACTCAATCTTTAAATTTTATCTTTTGCCATATTTGCCTTTTTCTGATATATCTAACTTTTGGGGACATTTTTCAGAAATTTGTCCCCAAAAATTTTATTATGGTGACACTTTACACAATTGTTCCCATTGTTAAGGTTTTGTAAAGGTGTTCATTGATGACTTACGTCAATTACACATGCATTATAAATCAATGATATGCAGTAATGATTTCATACAATTGTAACTTTCATACAATACTTGTCAAATTATCCAATTAAACACATGTTTTAATGCTTAAAACAAATGCTTATTCTTAAATATTAATCAAACATTATATTAGACTATTATAAGGTGAGGATAAAAGGAGTCATTTTTACAATTGTAACGTCTCAGTTACTGTCGTAACCTCCGTTCCCTGATGGAGGGAGCGAGACGTGTCGATGTAGTGACACTAGGGGTCTCTCGAGAGCCTCAGTTACATATTATCTTTGAGAAAAGGCCAATGAGAATTGGCGAACAGAATTTGCATGGTAACGCTCAGGAGCCTCTGAAATTGTTTCAGTGGAACTGCTGTGCCCGGTCTGAACATACTCAGGCAGTTCAGCACCGACTGTGTGTGCTCGCTTGTGAGGTGCGCTGTCGTTGAGACCGAGTCTAATCGTGAAAAGAGATGCTCTGAACCAGGGAAAGCTTGTTCTTTTCCCAGTTGACCCGAAGCCCTAAATGGCTGAGGTGCCTGAGTACCAGGTCCCTGTGTGCACAGAGCAACTGTTGAGAGTGTGCTAGGATTAGCAAATCATCAAGGTAGTTGAGTATACGAATGCCCACTTCCCTTAACGGGGCAAGAGCTGTCTCTGCAACTTTCGTGTAGACACGAGGGGACAGGGACAGACCAAAGGGGAGGACCTTGTAATGATACGCCTGGCTGTCGAATGCGAACCATAGAAATGGTCTGACGGGGTAAAATTGAGACGTGAAAGTGTGCGTCCTTCAGGTCTACCGCCACAAACCAATTTTGATGCTGGACACAGGTCAGAATACGTTTCTGCGGCAGCATCTTGAACGGGAGTCTGTGTAAGGCCCGGTTCAGAACTCGCAGGTCCAAGATTGCCCGCAACCCACCGCCTTTCTTGGGTATGATGAATTAAGGGCTGTAGAAACTGTTCTACATCTCGACTGGAGGGACAGGCTCTATTGCATCCCTGCGCAGAAGGGTTGCGATCTCCACATGCAGGGTGGAGGCATTTTCGCCATGCACCAAGGTGAAGTGGATGCCAATGAAGCAGGGTGGGCACCTGGCTAACTGAATCACGTAGCGATAGCGTAGCGTAGCGAAGGAAAGCCACGACTGCAACATTTCCATGGTCATGTTCTCGCAGTGAGAATGTGAACCATCCACAAATGCTGCCTCGGTGTAATCTCTGCCCAGACATGTGAGGCAGGGCCCTTGGCGGTCAGAAGTGGAGAGGTAACAATTGCATCCAGGAATGACACAAAGACGGAATGGCATCTTGAAAAAGACACGTCTTTAAAAAGACGTTCAACGTCAATGTGTCTTACACTTTCAGAGAAATATGTACACATTTTGTAGAGGGCTGTCGAAACGCCAGGTGTTGTAGAAAAGAAGAATAGAAAAGCTGCTGAAATGTGCTTTATCATTATAGAGGTGGGTGGAACAGCAGTGGGTTTTACTCAGCTCGTGAAACACAACTGCTCGGCTCTCAAGAAAAATTCTGTCTGAACAGACGCACGCTTCGCTCCTTTTATACCCGTATGTCCGAGGAGGGGCATGTAAATTCTGTTTGGCAATTCTCATTAGCCTTTTCTCAAAGTTAAATGGTAACCGAGGCTCTCAAGAGTGACCCCTAGTGTAACTACATCGAAACAATGTCGAGCGAGTGACAGAAGGGGAACTATAAAGTCTTGACTCACTTGTGTTGGCACTTTCCTTGTCACGTTGAAGTCAAAAGAATGGTGCTACTTCAAGTGCTGTCCCAACTTACCAAGTCCTAAAGTCCTCTGCAAAAACACTTTTCTGACCTTCATCATATAATTGAACCATTCTGAACTTTATGTACATACAGTAGGTTTCTAATGTTGAATAAATGCTTCATATTTGTCCACTTAATGTTTAAGTACATTTTCATATGTTACTAATGTTGAATTAGTGTTATTAAACATTTATAAAATGACTCAATATTACCAATCCAGTCGTAAAGTGAAGAAAGCATGCGAGTCCTCTCGCTAATGTATGCTGAACTGAAACACTTCTGTGTGACGCTCATTGAACTGCTGCCATTCTTGAAGAGACAACAGCCTACCGTTTTAGCGCTTGTTATACAAACTAATGTAAAAACATCTAAATTATTCAGATTGTTTCCTAAAAAAAACATGGCCCTAAGCTGTCCCTTGCATATTATAGAGGAGTTTTTATTGCAGCCTGTCATATTTTTCAGGACATGTTCCCTGTTGTGTTTCCCAAAATTATCATTATCCAACTATAGTCGCAAGTTCCATTGTTACCAAAATAGCCACCCCATCTTCCACCCCAGCATTAGTATCCCGATGTATAAAAAATATATGTACATTGTGTAGGAGTTTATTAATTTCGAACTGCCTTAACTGAGCCCACAACACAGACCTACTGAGTGAGTGTCCACAGCAGTGGCCAATCGTGTGATAGATTACATCAGTGCCCAATCGTGTGATAGATTACATTAGTGGCCAGTCACAGACGTGCTGTGCTGCTGCAACACGTGTACAGTGTTTGAGCACTCATGGCACGGGTTGACCCACGCACACCACAACAATGACAACATGGACAGATACATGGAAAAAAAATAGGTAAAATATGAATATCTCTGTTGTTTCTATGTCATCACTGAATGATTATTAGATACATCACTTTCAATTACGGGTGCAGACGGATGAGACATGTGCTCAATACGTTTTGAAATAGCTTTCATCAGGTATATAACCCAGTTGAAACATCTCCAATTCTTGAGTAGGAGTTTCTATTTTCTCTAATCAGTGTGTGTTTTTATTGCCGATCCGGTGCTGGAATGTGTTATTTTAAATGTTATGATGAGTGTTGTTGCGGCTGTTATTAGTGTCGTTTAGTGCCAGCAGTTTTTCCTCAGCTCATGCTCTTTTCCGATAGAATAGAAAAGAAAAATGTGTTCCACATCTCTGATGTACAGATGCAGATGCAATCTTGGTTTATTAGATATAAAAAGTTATATTTGGGTGAAATTATATGCATTACAAACAAATCAACATACCAAAAATGTCATCAGGCATCGGCATCAGATAGCCAGCTAGACTGTGTATAGGGTCCTGTAGGTTGCCATGGAAACGTGTGTAGTAGTTTGAGAACTGAGTGGAAAATTCTAAGTGTTTTTTTTGTTTATGAATGGATCGTATGGAAAAAAAAAAAACATCCATTACGTTATCTCCTCGTAAACACCTTTTTATTAAAAGTGTGCAACAATATGTATGCATACATCAAGCTGTAAGGGAGCTAATATTTCCCATAAGTGTCTGAAGTGAACATATTTTGTTTAGCTTGGAATACCTGTAACTGCTGGCAGTTCCCTCTCCTCTTGCAGCCACTTGACCATATGCTTACAGACGGCAACGTGCGTACATCATTAATATTCATGATTTTTGCAGCACTGACACCCACAGTACAATTGTCATGCAGTTTTTATTTTATTAGGTAAAACTTTGTGTTAATATTTGCTTTCAAATGGCTTATTCCAGTTGTTACAAATGATAGGTGATAGGTCTACTGGATTTTATAAGCAGAATAACATGGGATATGTATGCACTCCCATCCATGGGTACACTTAACAAAATAAAACAATTTGGCCTGCATAAAGTGACTTTTAGTTCAGACTGTCAGTTCTATATTTCAAGCTAAGGAACATTTAGAATTTTTGTATGTGTTTACTAGAGATTGGTACTTTAATCCATAAGAAATAGGCATTGGCTCTTGCTTTGTTTTTGCCACCCCTAATAGTATTTATGCCATCACCATGCCACCCCATTAAAAAATGTCTAGATCCACCCCTGTTATGGGGATAGAGAGAATGACAATTACACAGTGTACACAAACGTGGATGCCGCTTTTGTGCAGTAAGAAGCTCTCTTGCAATAAACGGCTTTCTGGTTTCCATGTAAATGTGCTACAATAATACATCCATTCAATCTCTGCAGAAATACAAATAATTAAAAAAAAGTGTAAAGAATAATTTAATGTAGAATTTACAGGAATTACCTGGCAAAAAAGCTGCCAATAATGTACTTGTTAATTGCTGTAAAACACATTACAGTATATATAGTAATTACAGTGTACTGATGTGATGTGAAATACAATAGTTTTTTTTTTTTTTTTTTTTTTTAATGAATCTACTTTACAGTCATCTTTTGTAAATCTACTGAATCAAAGTAGTTTCCTGGCAACTAGAGTTGCTAATACAATCCTGTAAATACCCTAAAGCCCAAGATATTACTTTAAAATGGTTTTACAGTGAACATGCTGGAAAACATTATATAATAAAATAACAAACTCTAATATATTTTTTGCCAAATTTGATTAACTTTTTAGAATAAAATGCATTAAAATGACTTAACAAATTAATATATATAATATATATATATATATATATATATATATATATATATATATATATATATATATATATATATATATATTAAAACTGACAGCATATTTGGTCATAAAAGTAAATGTAAAGCATAGTGACATCATTTCAACTTAGTACAACATCATATCCGAATGGTTAGGTATTACAGACTACATGTGGATGTGTCAACAAACATCTTAATTAACTTGCAAGCAAAAAGTGTCTTTGGACAGAAGTGTCCTGGTTTAACACATTTGAATCTACTGTACTCGCTTAATCATTCAGTCCATTAAACACATGAGGGATGACTGTGTCGTTCCTCTTCTCTGAGACCTTTCTGATTCATTTGCCTTTTGTGGTTGTCTTTGTGCCAGTGGGTGGCTTGATTCCAACAAAATATCTGCACAAAAATAAATTAGAAAAACACAAGCAGAAGCTTTAAAATGCAGTGTGCAGAATTAAATGAAACTTTTCAATAAAAAAATAACAGTAACACTGTACAATAAACTTGCATTTGTTAATGCATTAGTTAACACAAAATAACACATCATATCTCCATCAAAATATCTTATTTTGTGTTCTGTGAAAGAAAGAAGCTTCAGAGAGTTAGATATGACAAAGGGTGAGTAAATAACAAGAGAACTATAATTTTTGGGTGAACTAATATTTAAAGAAATACATTATTATAGACCTTTGTATAAATCAACATTAAGCAAGAAAAATGAACACTGTAAAGAGGCTTTGTTTCTTGTCTGTTCACTAATGCATTATGTAATGTTAACATAATCACAATTTAATGTTATGAAATGTATTAGTATGTGCATAAATTAACATTAACAAAGATTTTTACATGGTTCTGTGGAATACTCGCCAATGGTGCCTTCTAGCAGTCTGATAATTCTGAATAACAACTGCACATCTGGGGATTAATTGATGCCAGACCAGTCATCCTGGTATTAACCAATATTAACAATATATAACAATTATAACAGTTTTATTAGTTCATGTTAACTAATGCATTAAGTAATGTTAACATATGCAATCTAGGTGTGAGGTGTAACCAAAATTATAATAATTTTTTTTTGTATTATTAGTTTTTTTACAAAACGCAGACGTTCACCAAAAAATGGTGTCTGGGGCGCCGCCTCCATCGTGCTTTCTGCAGCCTCTCGCCTGAAATGCTGTGAAGACAATCCTCTAATAATGGCAAACATAACATTTCGGAAAGCGAATGACTTTTACATCTGGATATTGTCATATCACACTGTTTTCAACTATGAATTGCTACAATTCACTACATTTAACATTATGTAATGTTATGATTTGGTTCTGTTCAAAATATGGTATATTCTAAATATACCTTCCATATGACAAAATATGCATTTTAGCTCATTTAAAAAGATGTTATTTTCCATATTTATTGACATAAATTCAAGACATTCTGAATAATTCTCTTCAGCCTTTTTCACGCTTCTTCAATGTAGCCCGTGCAATCCCATAATGCCAACATCACATTATAGTATTGTAAAATGCAAGAAATGCAGATACACCTCCTACCTGTAAATTAATTTACAGTTGACATTTACTGTTAACTATTGTAATACTTTTATTGACCCATAATGCATTGCGAATAACAGATGCATCTGGTAAAATGGATTTTGATGTAGAAAATACAGCAATTTGTTAATGTAAATATTTAACTGGATAAGCAAACACTTCCATTAAATATGCATTTTTGAAAAGAACATTTAGATGAAATTAGAGACAATGTAATTGATGTAGTATTTCACTCAAGGAAAGAGAAATATCTGAGACAAAGCTGAAACCATTGAGGAATGAAAGTTTCCTCTCAAAGGTCTCTCTTTCTTAATTTTGATGCAAGAACTGTCTGAAAGAGTTCATTTGCAAAAAAAATAAAAAATAATAATAATAAAAAATAATAATGCAAATGTACTTTCCAAAAAGTGTCAACCCTGAGCCATGTTTTGATTAAGCTCTGACCGAAACATTACCTCTACCTCTTTCATAACCTTCCTCTAGATCTATTTACCTGGAGATTGCAGAGATGACCTGCAATGATAAGGACAACAATTATCTTCATTAATAAAGGAACAAAACCCCTATGTGAGTGAACTCACTCACATCTAGTTTGGTGAAGAAGAGCTTTTGTCCTTTCTATTTCTTGGACAGCACAGCAATTGTATTAATTCCCTTTCTCTCAGTGTTTTCAAAGTAGAGACCTCTTTAGAAGAACCAAAACCCAAATCGCATTAAATGGACCAAACAGTGAACCAAGTAAAAAACATTTTGCAGAATACATTCTTCTGGGAAGGTTTTCCACTAGATGTTGGACATGGCTGCAGGGATTCACTCCCTTTCAGACACACAAGTATCAGTGTGGTCAGTCGCTGATGTTGAGTGATGATGGACCCTGACTCGCAGTTTGCATTTTAATTCTTCCCAAAGGTGTTCAGTGGGGTTCAGGTCCACACTTTGAGCAAGCCAGCTAAGTTTTCCACACCAGACTCACTATTTTTATGGGCTTCTCGTTGTGCACATTGCTGGAGATATACCCATTTCTGTTCTGTATATATGCCAAAATTCATGCTAATCACTCTCAGACACTTGAAACGAACCAACAGTGACAATCTTTGAGAACAAGCGAGGTTTCTGTCTCTTCTGTTAAAGATTGTTACCTACACAGCTGACACAAAATATCACTGGCACTATGTCGACAGGCGAACATGACACAGGAGGCATGTCCAGTTGTCCCCTGAAGCAAGCGAGTGTTGGTATCTTGGCTGTGGCCCCTCAATTTAGCCTTGTGGGAATGGAGAACCTGGCTGAGCTGCTGATACAGGGCAGTTTGGCAGATATCTGCCCCCAGAGATTGTGTTTGCTGAGATATAAATGAGTCCCCATGATAGCGTGTGTGGACCCGCCTGGGCTGCCCGTGAGATTGCCTGAGGCATTTGTAGCTTTTGTACCCTCTGCTGGCACACGAACGTGTTGTGTGTCATGTTCTATAATTCATTCTCTCTTTTGTTCTCACTGGTTTCCCCTCTTTGGTAGATTGCCCTCTTTTGACTCTTTGAAAGACAGAATGACAGATACTATTTACAGATGTACCGCAGGAAGTCCTCAGTGGTGCAATCCTTACTTAATACTAAACTCTGAATGAAATTATAAAATCCTGTGTGTAATCATTCATTATTTTACATATTTATTAATTTGTCTATTCTGTAATGCAAGGCCAAAAGGCAGTAACTACACATTTTGTCAAAACTGAGCTGTAACTGAAATGTGGTCTCTTATACAATAAGAAATATAAAATGATAGGATAGAGTATATTAAGATATATTCAGATTTTTTTTTTCATATATCAAAAATGCAACAAAGCATAGAATGGATTCAGCTGACTGTTTATTGCAAACAAATATTGTGCCTCAGCAGAAATTGGGATTCATCAGACCAGGCTATGTTTTTCCTGTCTTTTACTGTCCTGTCTTTTGGTGATACTGTGGCCACTGCAGCCTCAGCTTCCTGTGAAGTGGAACCCGACGTGTTCTTCTGCTGTTATAGTCCATCCTCTCATGGTTCGTCATGTGCATTCTGAGATTATATTCTGCTCACTACAATTGTACAGAGTGGTTATCTGAGTTACTGTAGACATTGTCTCGAATCAGTCTGACCATTCTCTGTTGACCTCTCACATCATCGAGGCATTTCCATCCACAGAACTGCCACTCACTGGATGTCTTTTGTTTTTGGCACCATTCTGAGTAAATTCTAGAGACTGTTGTGTGTGAAAAATCCCAGGAGATCAGCAGTTACAGAAATACTCAAACCAGTCATCTGGGACCAACAATCATGCCATGCTCCAAATCATTGAGATCACATTTTTTGAAGTTCATCCTGGATTAACTGCAGAAGTTCACTTAGATGCAATTGTCCTTTGTTAATTGACTGATGAAGGGTTTTATTGACAGTTGATAGTCTATATATTCCATTTCAAGAGTGTGGTCCATCAATAGACAAAGGTGATGCAGGCAGAGATCAGTGAGGTGCATCACAGTTTAAATGTCAGGTCATTTCGATGAGGTTTGGTGGGGTCCATCCTAAATTAAACATTAGCATATAACTTGTCCCACTGTGGGCAAAAAACAGTCATCTCATGCCTTCTTTGCCTGCAGAATTTCACAGTGCAAAGGTAATCGTGACAGAGCCTTCAGCCAAATGATGGTGTGAGATGTGTTACGTAATATGTTACTTTTATTAGAAGTAATGCATTAATTCAACATTTTGCTTTTAAATATAACATTCCCCAGACTACATGATCTGTACGAACATTAAGTCGAAGCCCGAACCAGAGAGCAAATAACCCAGCTGGTACTGTCACATTTTATGCCTGAAACCAAACTGAACATGAACTCTCAATACAATTTATTTGCTAAGCAAGTAAATGTGTTGCAATATTTTATTTAAACAGCATAGGAAACTTTCGTAACAGTATGTAACAGTAAAAACTGGCTTGCTGTTTATGAAAAGCTAAAACTTTGCTGGGTGAAGAATAACCCTACAATAGGATTGCCAACCTCCCCATATCACCCAGGAAGTCCCTTTTTTTGTGTGAATTTAAGATGTCCCGTTCAGGATGCCTATTGTTCTATATTTTAGGAACGAAACACGCCAAAACGTACCATTTTAAAAGAATCGTAGTGTTGAAGCTGCTAAAAAATCTTGTTTATTGTTGTGGAGAAAAGATGGCAACCCTGATCTGGAATCATATGTAACATGTCCTCTTTGTAACCTGAACTTCTTCAGAATGTCAAATCTTTTTGACACCTGCACTAAAAAAAGCCAGATGCAGCGCAACGAATGAGACAGAACGCAGGGGTCTCGATTTGCATTTTTCAGTCAAGTTGATTAAGTTCTTCTTATCTTCACACAGTGTCCAAAAGATGTGACCATCCTGTGTGTGATGCGAGACGCTTCACAACAAAGACATTTGTCCACAATTGGGAAACAGCACAGATACACACAAAAACAGTGTGAACAGCCCCTAACAAGTCTGTTCAAGGGTGACTGATTTAAAAAAATTAAAACTTTAAAATGAAAAAATAATTACAAAAAAGTATTAATTAACTAGATATTAATGAATACATATTTTATATATATACAGAATATGTTTAAACTAGACCCTAACCTTATTTTTTCCTTGCAAAACTGGCCCGGCCCAAAACCGGACAGTGTGTTGGGTCCAGTCGGATTCGGGTCAGGTAGCAGACCTCTAGCCCAAACTGCTCCCAACACACTCTTTGCTCATATCCTGTGGTGCAATGTGAGATAAACCCCTTCTCTTATTCAGTCAGTGCACTTGCTGAAAGCACTCAGCTCTTCTGTTTCATCTGGGATGATGTGCTCTCTGTTCTGTCTGTGAAGGCAGTCCTGACGACCGAGGTAACACAGATTTACCCTCTGCACCACAAATGTGTTTAGAAAGGATATGATATACGGGGCCCAGCATTTTATGACTGGAGCTGTTCATTACATTCCTGAAGTGGCAGCATATCTCAGGGAAATCTGGGCTGCTTCACCTCCCAACCTGACCTGCGTGTGTCCTCCCAGATCAACAGTCAATTACAGTCTCTCTCTCTCGCTCTCTCTCACTTTCTCCCTCGGAGAAGAAAGGAAGGTTTTGCGCCGGCCGCGGTGCCACTGCCTGGCTAATTAGAACCAGGGTCTGTTAAAACGAGAACTTTAGTAAAACATGCAGTAAAACCCTGAAGGCGAACCATAAACTAACCTATTTCTTTCATTCTTTCAGGGGGGACGTGGTCTGAAATCTGGGCGTAAACTTTTAAGAGCACCCCTGGAGTCACCAGTAAACCCGTTAATAGAGATGAGATATGAGGGCTCCCAATGGCCTCCCATTCCGTTTACGTTTTCTGTTTTTTTTTTTTTTTTGGTTTTGTTTTTTGTATTCTTAAGGAAGGTCAAGTGCTCAGGTTCCAGGCAAATGTTGGCCAGCTCAGGGTTTCTTAGAGGAGTACCACAAAATAAAAATAACACTGTGAATAACAGATTTATAATACGTTTTACTAATTTATACATTTTCTTTTACATTTTTCATTCTAAATAATAAAAAAAAATTATATCCCCACATTCTGTGGACTACATTCTCAACAAATCAATTTGAGTTCTTAATTGAATTAAAAAATTAAAATGAGTTTCAGAATATCAAAGTACAGCATCCACATCAGGGTGTGGGGGTTCTGACCCCCCTTAATAATGCTCGAATAAAGCTTATATTTGATTAGCAACCAAGAAATAGTGCAGAATTGTATTTCTTCTGCTCTTACTATATCTCTTTTTTTCTTCTCCCCTTAACTTGATTTAAATTTAAAAAAAAGTAGTAATTAAGTAATCCTATATCCTTACAAGTATCTCAGTTTTGCAATTTAACATGTTGAAAATAAATAAATAAATATATGACTACATAAATAAATATTTAAATAAATATTGTTAAATAATGTAGTAATTACTTTAAATATGTGGAAAGTAGTAATAATAATATCAACAACAGCAACAACAATAATAATAATAATAATAATTCTAAAAATAACGAAACTAAATAAAGAAATGAATCAAGAAATAAAAGACTTTACTGTTATTTGTAATATTTGTCCATACAACATATTTGTTGTAAAAAAAAAAACATTTTTTAAAAAAAAAACATTGGTTTTATTTATTTGGATTAAGAGCTGATATGTTATATAATATCACATATTAGAAAAAGCTCATCCCTGTTTATTTAATTCTTAATTTGTCTTATTGCAGGTCTGTACATACAGGCAAAATCTGAGCAACGCACACGCAAACACACTTTTTAGGCCTGAGGTCGAATTTAAAGCCCTGATCGCAGTTACAACAAATCTGTTAGCACAGGAATGATGATGCCGTTGAAAAACCCTGACAAAACAATTTGTTAATATTACAAATGATAATGATTTTTTGGTGGTCATGTTGCCCCGGGGCAACAAAAACACTCAGTGCACAAAAATGTCACGTTGCAGGGTTGATATGTCTAAGTTAACATTGTCACAAGGGCAGCGCGCTTCATATTTCAGAGGTGCGCTTTCCTACCCCTTAGACCATCCCCGATTAATCTTCCCCTCATATTGCCTTTATAATTTGCCATTACAAAAGCCATTAAAGTCCATTCTGATTTGGGCCCCCGGAGGATATTCTAGCTGGGAGATCGAGAGGCTCCTAGAGGCCCTTTGCACCTCGGACGAGCCCCCGAGTCAGGCGGACAGGTCCTTAAAGCTGGGTGAAAAGATCAGCCAAAAGAAAACAAGCATGATTAATGAGAGAAAACGAGGGCCCAGTGCTTTCTTTCATCTGCTCGAATTCTGGTCTTCGGTGAGCCATTAACCCACAGGACAACTGTCCACAAGCTCGCTGAGAAATGAGCTCCCTGCGCGCGGTTCAGGCAAATGTTTATGCCTCACAAATGAAGGTGGAGCCGAGGGACACTGGAGAAAAACAAAGCTCAACTGACCGTTTGGCCAGCCAGAGTGGAACTGTTATCATTAGTAACTTTCCAACGGCAGCCCCGCTAATCACGAAATCTCACAACAAAGTGGAGTGAAATCTGCTTTATCAACTCTGAAAGTGAAATGACCTCATATGGGGGTCATTTCAAATTAACTTAGGTTACAATTAACCCAGCGCTTCTCAACTGGTTTTCATTCAGCACCCAGATTTTACATTGCGCGTCTAGTGGCAACCCAACAGAGAACCAAAATGGTTAATCATACAAAGGTAAAGCATTAATTCTGATTACAATGAACTGCACAGGCTCAAATTGAAAAACAAAAGGTGTGATTCCAGCCTTACACATGGAACAAACACTGGGCCAAAATTGTATTGGTAACAGCCAGAAGTGACAAATGAATTTCCATCAAAATACAAAATATTACAAAGTTTGACACATAGCCTTTGGCATCAACAAACAGATACTTTAAGTGGTTTTACCCCTCCTTTTTAAGAGTTGATAACCCAATTTATGTGTTACCCTACCAGTGCACATAGCATTGTTTTTCCTCAGGTGTCTGATATCTTAAAGCAATATAAAAAAGTTTCAGAGTTTTAACAGAAAAATATTTTCTTTTCTTTTTTTTAGTTGGAATTTTTGGCAACAACAGCTGCAAACATTTTACCGTAAATGTAAAAGATTATATATATATATATAATGGGTCACAGCACTGCTTGCAACCCAGCAGTCCAGATCCACTATTGTAGCAAATCACCCAGCTCTGAAAATACGTCATTTAAATGCTCTGGCTGCATTTTTGTATTTCTATTATGTTCCAATTATTTTACAAGGACTTGATTTGTTGATGTGAGCTTGATTCAAATAATTAAAAACAATTCTCTCTATGGTGGGAAGTCTGTGAAGTTACCAATGGTCACTTTATTTTTGCATTGTTAAAAATAAATAAATTGAGACTAATGCAGCACACAGAAATATCGTTCTCCGTGGTAAGGGTCTGGGTACGGTTCGCGGCAAGTCCAGCAGCCCGCACCTGGACCAGAGTGAAACAGAATATGGGCTGAACTCTGGATATCTGAAGCTGAGGCCTGCCAGCAGAAGAGAGAGGACTTCAGGGTCAGAGGAGAAAGAGAGAGAGAGAGAGAAACAGAAAAGGTCACTCACAGACAGTTTCACAGAGTAATGTGTTTCAAAGCTGTTCCCTCTGCAGGGGTAAAAACACTCGATCACTTTATATCTCGAGAAATTCTGAGACCTCTCACTAACCCCGCGGATTTCAGATTTGTGAATGTACCTCTTGAACGTCTTTGTGTAAATATGATTTAGATGTGAAGACGAATCTAAGCACTTTATACTTCAGCTTTTAGAAATTGAACTCTGTGACAAATTACTTGCAGATCTTTAAAAATGGCTCTCATAAATATGGAACTGGCCTGTCACACTCCAACACTAGTGGTAGAAAAACCTGAATTCAGTCAACACTCATAAATATAGATGATTCAATGGTTCTTCGCGGCACCTTAGGTTCAGCAAAGGATCCTTTCTTCAAGAACCAATGTTCAGTGTATAGGGTTCTTGAGTTGAAGTTTTGTTCTTTAGAGATTACAAAAGTTATTTAATGTTATGTGTTAGGTTTTGAAAAGAAATGGATTAAATGGAAAATAAAATGTTTTTTCTTGGAACATGGGAAGGTTCTACCATGTATTTTTTGTTTCAGTCAATTTTTTATTTTTATTTTTTTAAAACATAAAGGTCTCTTTGCTGTTTAATGTTATATTGTGATCTTACACCGATATTCACTAAGTCTCAAATGTCCTTAGATACAATATTTCTTAATGACATGAAAATCTGTTTACTTCTCAACAGCTCTGGCCATGGGAAAGGAGAAATAAACATTCATTAACCTTTGAACTGGAGAGGGCATCAATTTAGTCTTAATCTCATATACACACACACACACACACACACACACACACACATGTTGGTGCAGCTATCATTATGAGGACTCTCTATAGACGTAATGATTTTTATACTGTATGAACTACAGATTCTGTCCCCTAACTCTACCCCTAATCCTAACCCTCACAAAAAACTTTCTGGAATTTTGCATTTTCAAAAATACATAATTTAGTATGTTTAAGTGATATGAATTGTGGAGACACAAGAAATGTCCTCATAAACCACATTTATAGCATAATACCCTTGTAATTACCAGTTTATAACCTAAAAAAATTCCTTGTAAACAACCCAAACCACACACACAAACACACACGCACACAAACACACACACAAACATAAACACACTCACACAGACAAACACACACAAACACAAAAAAACAAACATGATTTGAAATATATTCTTTGATCGTAATCTTGACCTAGTGTTTTTGAGATTTTGGTGTTCCCCCACTCAAGTAGATAGGAGCTACACTGTCATGACTGCTTGTAGCAAAATCAGTTTTGCTTGTAAAGATTCTCTTCATCTCATCTGTCATTGGCGGAGGGCAGACCAACTGAAAGGTGTGTTGAACGATGTATCATACTGAGGTACAATTGCTTGTCATTTGCCCTAATGAAAATTGAGAATTCATGGCAAATTTATAGCAAACTTGCCGCACATTCACCACTGATAATTTTCACATTCAACTGAGCTTTGTGGCAAACTTTTGGCAAATTGTCCATTGTTGCCAAAGGTTTGCCAGAGGTTCACTGCTACTAGCGAAGAGCTGCAAACTTCTGGCCAACATTTGCAGTGAATCAAAAACTAATTTGCGTGAAAATAACGGGGGAAAAAGTGCCATGTTTGCGGCTAGTTTAGATTTTTTTGTAAGGGTAGCACAAACTTTTGTAAAGGCGTGAATGTGCTAATGGTGGTAGTTTGTGTTGCTTTTGGTGTGCAGTCTTCTGTGATTCGCCTCTCATAATCATGTCACCCGCTAACATCCGGCCAAAAGCTCAGTTTGCAGATGATGTTTGGATCACTCAACATGGTTGGCAGTGATTGGACAATGCTGACCATTACTTTGAATTATAATTAATTATGCTAATTTCTGATTGGTAAAACGCTTCAGCACTGGCCATCACTTGTTTATTTGACAGTGCAAAGAGAGAAGATTGAGATTTTGTTGCCAAAGTAGGAAAAACAAAACCCCAAAAATATTGTAACAAAAGTCAAATCAAATCATTTTTATTTTTATAGTTTTTTATTTGTACTTGTCCCAATACACTTTGTTCCCCAGCACCTTTACAGAAAATCAGCTGTAATGTTCGTAACGTCTTAAAAACTTGAATAACCAACACTCCTGGAAACATAATAAACTATTTGATTTCAAAACATCTGACTTTCTATAACTTGGTATTATTTAGCATTTCACTTCTTAGTACCGCTGTCCCCATATAAGGACATCTGCTTTTAGGAAAACGATTTGCTCTAGAAATGATTTTCTATTTATTTTTTTAATGTTTGTTTGGTGCTGCAAGTTAAAAATCAAAAAGGGAAATGGAAAATGCACACAGCGGTCACGCTCGGGTCTCAGGAGGTTAAATTAAGTGTGGGATAGGAGGATAGCTAAAATTTGATGCCTGTATTGTATTGATATATAATTCTGTTGTTGATTGGTTGGTCTATATGGGAATAAAAGTTGCACCTTTCTATGCAATGCAAGTCGTTCAGTATCTTGCGATTTTACCATTTCAATTAAATTACTGTGAGTTGTCATGAGACGATGTTGATTTGTTTGTCTTTTCATTTTTTTAAAAGAATCAAATGCATAAATGTGGAAACTACTCTTTTTTTTTCTGAACTTCCTGGAATGATACAAATTCAATTTGGTTGAGCCTAGCAATGACCATAAATAGAACAATAAATCAGAAAATGTACAATCACTTTTGTTCTTATACTTTCTAGACAGATAGGCTGAGATTATTTAGCAGAGATGGGCTACCTCTATTCAAATGAACAGCAGAAAGTGGAACGCTTAACAACGGAGCTCTGAGCACTCAACGGTCAATGGATGTAGAAAGGAAGTCCCGCCTTACAGGTAAAAGAGCCAATCACCTTTTTGACATCGCCTGTCAATTGACTCTAGAGCACGCATTAGCTATACAAGCCGGGAATATTGTATTTTTTAAAATGTAATATGAGGTAAAGAAGCACAATTTATGATACCAGTATTGTCAGATTTTATTGTTGATTTGAAATATGTTCTTTGATCATAATCTTGACCAGTCGTTTTTGAGATTTTGGTCTTTCTCCATTCAAGTAGATAGGAGCTACACTGGCATGACTGGAAATAGCCTCCCAAGAGTGTTGCTATAAAGACTTTGTTATAGGCTACATTACTTTAGCATTGGAATACTAAGTGTCAGTTTCTAAGGCCAGTATTATTATTGGCCATATTTAGGGTTAGAGATATGAAAACCCTATTAATTTTCTAATTGAAAATGGAGATTAAAAATCTAGTGTTATAATATATACATGTAGAATACCCAATATAAGTGGCCTAAAGACACAATATAGACATAAGTCTGAAAAAGGTTTAATGGTTTTTGTTCACAGTTAAAACCAAAGCCTTGCTATTTTTCCAATTGATTTTGTTGTCAATCCTGACTGTAAAGCATATACACTTTTTAGCTTGCACTCTCACAGCAGCTATAAGCATGGACTGACCCCAACCCTGCTCACACATGCTGACATTATAAAGATTGTAGAGGTAGTTATGTGTGAGCCAGTGTTGTGTAAAAACAAACAAATGCCATCGCCAGAGCCACACTGTTTTCAGTACCGTAGATGTCCAGCGAAGCCATTGGCAACTGCATCAAATCCTCAGAATAACAACTCACATGATATTTCCTTCAAATGGAAAGAGTATAAAAAGCTCTTTCTGGTAGAAATCTCAGATTTTTGACTCCATTGCCCCCGTTAGAGATTGGCTTTTATCGATTTGGATCCAAGAGCATGAGCAGAATGATCAATGTTTCATGTAACACTAACTCGCTATTGGATGGTTGGAGAACATGACAGTTTTGCTATCTTCAGGCTTTCAGTGTGAGTTTTTTGTACATGATGTTTCCAAATTCAGTGTAGTTAATGTTGTAATGATACATTTTAATGCTTGTATTACAGACCCACCTACATTCACACACTTAATCCAACATGATTAGTTTACACGGGAGCTCACCTAACTTACTTAAACCTAACATAACCTAGCCTAACTTAACTTAATTTAGTTAAACTTATCTTAACTAAGAATCCATTAACAAGAACAAACCATAAATTGATATTACAAAGGGAAAAAGGCAGACATGAGGGAATAAATACAGCAAGGCAAACAAGAAAACAAGATTTAATCAACATAAACCAGCCACAAGACAAAACTAATAAACCAATGAAAAGACTAGAGAACAAAAAGAAGTCAAAGATAATACTAGACATGACATCGACAAAGAACTTCAAAATAAAAGACATGAAATTAAATGTAAACAAAAACATACACAGGTAACGCACCATTATAATGTCAAATTAGGTGTTAAATAACTGTGATGGCACTGAACATTTCATAATTCTCTTTAAATGTAAAAACAATACAGTCAGCCCATTAAATCCATGAATTCAATATGATAAAATTGCTCATATGTACAATTATTATACAGAATTTTAGATGCTGTCAATATGTCCATATTGTATTATGGATGTTTAAAAGCAGTCTTAGTGTCTTGGCAACCATTACAAAAAAATTCAAACTAGCTGCAAATGTGCTGCAAATTTTCGTTATTTTCACATTTTCATGCAAATGAGCTTGTGATTCCCCACAAATGTTGGCCAGAAGTTTGCAGCTCTTCACCGGTACTGGTGAACCTTCATCAAACCTTTGGCAAAAATGGTCAATTTGCAGCAAGTTTGCAGTGAACTCTCAATTTTATAAGGAAAATCTGAGGACAGATTGAAATATTGAACTTGTTTACATGAACACCAGAAATCTATTTAATACGAGAAAGCTATTTAAGACTTGAAAGCAGTGTTTGCTTTCACTGTGTTCACTGCTTTCTCTTTACTCTTGTATACGTGCGGCTCTGTCAGTAAGCAGCTTTCTCCACTGGTAAGCTGGTATGATGTTAGTTATCTGGTCAGAACACAACTTATGCATTTACATGGCCACATAAGCAACGTCCTCCGGGAGAAACCTAGGTGTGTTAAACCACTTTCTCTTCGTCCTTTACTTGGTGCAAGGAAAATGGCTTTAGCATTTACATGACATTTCAGATGTCAGAACACTGCTTTGTGCAAAAGTCCTGGAATAAACAATTTTTCTACTGTGTGTAAACTGGGTCATTGTTGAAATATATTCTAAAAACTCTAGAGCAAACATGTGAGAGCTGAGAAACAGAAAACATACAGACATTAGAAGTGTGCAATTTTTGCACCACTAGAGTCATCAATTGGTATTGCAAAAATTAAACAAGCTTCATGCACAGCCTCCATATTTCATTGTGTGGATGGAAAACAGATTGTTCTGCCCCCAAACTCATGCCATTGGTTGAGCCAGAAATGTACATGTCAGACTTCTTGAACACATAAACAGACTTGTTTATACTCTTCAGTAAGTCATCCTACAAATGAGTCATCCTACAAGTGAATAGGAGAAAGTATTTTAGCATCAAAGAAATTGCACATTTCACATTAAATTTCGAGCTCAGTCTTTTCTATCAATCTACATTGAACATGCAGAAGGTGACACCCAGAAAGGGGCTGTGCAGCGGTCTATAAAGAAGCTTGTTAATTATTCAGGAGTTTGAAATGAAAAAGAGGATGTGCTCTTCTTTTCTTAACAAGCAGAGATCATTTCTGCGGAGCACCATGTTCTTCATCCAATCAGAGCTGTAACACAATTAGAGTCGATTCCCAAATGTAATTGGTAAAAACAAATATAACTCCATATAAATATATAGGTGATTATAGTAAGGATATCTTCACAATCTTCTTTTGTACAAATCTTCTTTGTCTCAGTTTTCTATTTAAATTGATTTCAGAAATGAAATGACCTTGGAAAAAATCTTTAGTGGTCCTTGCTACAGTAAGTATGCATTACTCTAAGTATACTTATACTAACACTGAGTTGTACATTTTGTATAAAAATAAATGACAGTATGTATGCACGTTTTAAACCTACATATTATATATTGTTGCATTAGTGATCAAAAAACTGCTGGATGTGTTTTGATATTCAATTTTTCATTTATTTTGTTTAGTACTCTAAACTAGTACTGTTTCTCTTGCAGATAGGGAACTCTAATCAGTATGTCAGGCTGCTTGCAAGTGTGCGTGAAGTATTTTGTCATCACTGTGTGTGTGTGTGTGTGTGTGTGTGTGTGTGTGGTTGTGTGTGTGATATGTGTCTGACCTGATCTTCCTGTCCGTTTGCAGTCTCTACATCACCAGAAGAAAGGCAAGCGTTGCTACCAGATTGTTAAGCAAACATATCACATAACTCACATCCAGTTAGTGTGCGCTGTCAAGGGTTCGAGGGGAAGTGGAGGGGTGTCCTACTCTCTTCACCTCTTTTCTCCTCTCTCCTCATTCTTGCGCTCTTTCCTTTCTCACACTTCTGGGGAATGAAAACAGGATGGGAGAGACAGAGTGGAATCTATAGCTGTGTGTATTTAATTGTAATCAGCAAACACATTTGTCCATGTTACCGGCTCTCTGTCCCAGGTGCGTAAAATAAGAAGTGGAAGGGTGGCTGGAGATAAAGAGTTTCATGGGGGAAAGTGTGTGTGTTGAGAGACAGAGGGCTGAACTCTTAGTAAGTGTGTGCAGGGGAGTTGTTGAAGACCCTGGGGGCAGAGGTTAAGAGTTTGTAGGTCATAAGATCACTGCATTTTACTCTCCCTTTACCTCGTCTCACTCTAAAAGCTCTCAACGGGCGTCCTTACAAGAGTCATTTGTTTCTGCAAGCCTCTCAGTCTAGCCTGGCTCTCCCTGTTTTTAAACATATATACACTTACACCAATGCACTCATGTTTAAGTAGCTACTTTGAAACTGAAGCTTTCCAAGATACAAGCTACTCATAATTTAAAGTAGTTAAAATGGCTAAGTTCAGGCATGAAACTGAATGGCGCAAACAGACGTTCTTTGGACTTGTTAACTGTTAGCCCATCAGCTCGCTCACATGCGATATGTTAAGCCACACATTGTGTAAGCTGATAGGTCATGTATGCATGTATTCTCTTAGCCTAACATTTACATTTCCTCAGTTTGCAGATAAGCCATTTTCACTGCAGCGCACTATAAGAGTTTTCTCTGAAACCCTCCTCCACCCCAGCTTCAAATGTCTAGATTTGCTACATGGGGATTGTATTTATGTCTAATTGTGCTGCAGCATGTCCAAATGCTAATCTCAGTATGTCTGTGTATGCTCTAGCAGTAGCAGTTCTCTGTACTTGCTCTGTAGCAGCAGCAAAATCGTAGCTGATCTAGTCCGCCAAGACCAAATCCTATCAATATCTCATACTTTTATTAACATGCTTAATCTTTACGAGAGTTCTCATGACTGTGATACATTAAAGCTACCCTGAAAATGTAGTTTCATAAACTATAAGCTATTGATAAAATGTATCTAACTGAAGGGGGTTTGGGGGTAATTGCACATTATAAAGTAGCTCAAATGAATAAGTGTTGCACTTGAGATGTAAAGGACTAGGGTACGAGTCATGAAGATCATGCAAGATGACACGTGAGCCGGATTTTTCTTAGAAGCACCACCAAATGATGAGGTTGCTTCAGCAATTGTATTTTTCAACTCACATCTGCTTTAATGACACTCTTGTTTAGGTTTGGGATTAAAGGGATAATTCACCCAAAAATGAAAATGTTCTCATTATTTACTCACCCTCATGATATCCCAGGTGTGTATGAATTTCTTTCTTCACCAGAACATTTTTTGAAGCTCCAAAAATCACAGATAGTCAGCATAAATTTCATTGATATGACTCAAAAATCATATCACCATCCACTTGTACCCCCAAATATTTTCAAATGTGGTCTGGTGAAGAAAGAAAGTCATACACACCTGGGGTATTCTGAGAGTGAGTAAATAATGCACCATCCCTTTAAGATTTCATGTAGGGGGGTAGGTTTTGTTGATTTAAAAAATCATTAGAGCATTAACCTTAACTCATCTGCTTGGGAGAAAATGGAACTCACATTTAGTGGCACACAGTGGACATTTCACCTCAGATCTGATGCGAAATGTCCAAAGAATTCATCATCGCCTCTTGTTGGACTACAAATGGACACTAAAGTAAAAATGAAAGACAGTGTTTTTTCTTAGCAACTGAGGCCGGCGATTTGCAATCATTTTCAAGAATATTAGATATGCATTGCGTAACCTGCTCATTCGTTTCCTCTGTTAGCGGCAGTGCATGCTGGTCAAAGGGAAATAGTGATTATGGCATGTCTCCACATGTCAACAGAGGCAGCCAAGGCTCTAATGTGAGCTTGCATGATAGCATGAATTACAGTGGGCTCTTGGTATGTGTAAAAGGCGTCCCTCAGACATCTGAAGTTCAAACGCCGCCAAGCGTTGTCACTCCTACGGGTGCTGAAATGGGATTGGCAGGTGAAGGCCCAGGGGGAGGATGATGAGGTAAACCAGATGTTTTTCCCTAAGAGAGAAAAATAAAAGCGGTTCCTCCTGTTGTCTTCTGTGTATCAGATATTTCCTTCATTTCCTTCAAGTGCTTCTCATTTTTGGGGCTGAGAATGGGAGCTTGTTGAAACCAGATAAGAGCATTGCATGATGGACAAACTGCAGATTAGAAATGATCAGGGCAAATGTATTTTTATGGGTAGTTGATTCAAAACATGTCCATGAGCTTTTTATTACTATTATTATTACCAACATCAAGATTTAAGGAAAGCCAAGACAAATATTAAAGTATACTCTATGAGGTATATATAGTAGGTAGTAGACATGCTAAGTGTTTCCTCATCTTGTTGTAGTTGTAAACATTTGTTATTGTACAACCTGTTGCTTATTGAAGCAACGGTGGCAAGTGTTAATTCTTTGTTTCATATTTTAAGATATGGTCCCTGGTCCCCTCTTGAAGCCTGTTGAAGCTTCCCTTTTTCATGTGTGAACTTGTTAATAAATATGATTCTTTGATTGATTTAGGATTGGAGTGATCTTTGTTACAGAGCTGGGACAGTAGAGGACACTCTTTAGCTGCCTGTTAGTGTTTTTTAATGAATTAATCAAGCAGCAGCTAGATGTTCCTTACCATAGAAGGAAGTTCAGCTGGGAGCTGAGAGTCATGACCAGGGCCCACTTCAGTCTCAATAGACAGTTCACACTGCACCGGTTTTGTCTGCATTTATTAATTTTTCCATTCTCATTATTACCTTGTTACCCCCTCCCAATCCTTGACGGGGAGGGATGCAACAGTGCACCAATTAATTTACATTCATAAACCTTCCTCTCTCTTTCTCTCTTTCTCGTTAATTTGCTTAATTTGCCTTCTTTCTTGAAGCAAAATATTTTTGTATTGCTGTCGTTTATCCCTATATTTCGATTCATATATATATATATATATATATATATATATATAATATGGTGTTTAGAAGTGTTAATTAAGAATACATTTATGTTCAATTTAATGTTGTCACCCTATTTGTTTAATTAACCATAGGTTGCGCTAGGGTCGGTCTACCGGGTCCCCAAATGTTTTTATCATCTTGTAGTGATGTCAGTATCACTCCCTTTATCAATTTGATGGTAATATATATAATATTTTAAGAACACATTTTCACATTAATTATATATATATTTTGGCGCAAAAATTCAAGCAGCTCAGCTTTGTTTGACGCTTGCGACTGTCCATCTTCCTCTTGATCAATTTCCAGAGGTTGTCATTGGGGTTCAGAACTGGAGATTGGGCTGGCCATGACAGAGTCTTGATCCGGTCATCCTCCATCCACACATTGATTGACATGGCTGTGTGGCATGGAGCGTTGTCCTGCTGGAAAAAACAATCCTCAGAGTTGGGGAACATTGTCAGGACTGAAGGAAGCAAGTTTCATTTTCATCATTGATCCTGCACCTGGTCGTCTAATGGTTAGACGGAGACCTGGAGAGGCTTTCAAGCCACAGTGTTTCGCACCCACTGTGAAATTTAGTGGAGGATCAATGATGATCTGGGGGTGCTTCAGCAAGGCTGGAATTGGGCAGATTCGTCTTTGTGAAGGACGCATGAATCAAGCCATGTACAAGGTTATCCTGGAAGAAAACTTGCTTCCTTCTGCTCTGACAATGTATGACAGTATATATACAGTATATATAATATATATAAAGATAATTTATGTATAAATACTATGGTTACTGAAGTGGGAATTTAGGGAAGTTCACCCTAATTAAATATAAAACTGCATATGTAATGATTTCAGAATTAAATAAAATCCTCTGATTGTTATTTATGTAAACAAATATATGTCTTTCCTTAAATAACCTCAAAGAGTAGCTTCTCCAGATAGCTTTCTTGTCCTGTTGCCTGGAAGGACAATGCGTGCGCCGAACTCTGCAAAACATATCTGCAGATTTTTGCAGAATTGTGACATCTGTCATTCATAAAAGTTGTACATATTACTCACCTCTTGCATGTTTGTTTATGAAATATTTTGGCTAATGTCATTATGCTTTTAGTTATCAATGAGTTTAACTCATATGTAACTTAAAGCTTGGGAGGCTGCAGTTTCAAAGTTGTATGTAAATGTTTTAACATCAAAAACATAGAATAACAAGATTATTTCAAATAAAATTTTCATGCATTGCCAAGTTTTTTTAATACCTTGATTTAGTTATCAGTGTATTTGTATGCATGTAAACACGTTCAATGTTCCAGTCACAGCAATTAATAGCTCTGTGGAGATTATCAGTGAATAACAATGTAAATGAAGTTTTTTCTCATATAATGCTTTATATGGCTTCAGAACACATATATATGACATACGAGTCATATGGACTATTTTTACTGTACATTTAATGTGCATTTTTTAAGTTCCAATCCTCATTCTTTGTAATTGCAATAATAATAATGATGAAGACATAATCCAATTTATTTACATTACATTAATAGCATCTGTAGTGGATTACTTTTAAAGCAGCACTCTCAACCCAATCAACTACATGCATGCACATACAGTATGTCTATTTCTGTGTGCTAGCTTAACTGTCTGTGAACTAACTCCATGCTTCAAGAACAATGCTGTTGCCAGTTATCTGTCAGTCTGTGACTGATACAGACATCAAGGAGTAAAAAGTAAGAAAATCCCAGAAGAGAGAGGCATCAGCAAGCCGTCGTGACCCTGACGACTGTGCCCTGATAAAGCAAGAACTCTCACGGACAAAGAGACAAAAAAAAACAAGCAACATTTATCTCTCTACGCCACAACACTCTCCCAGCACATACACAGCACCCCGCTGCAAAAGAGCTCTGAAGATGTCACCGCTCGCGCCAAACAAAGATTTATCCTTTCTGGAGGCAGATCCAAATGATATAAATTAAGACAATGAGGAAAGACAGAGATTTACCTCCGATGAGGATGGCCAAATATGAGCAGAGAGCACAGTATGAGCATCATATCACAGCTGACATGCTCCATACTATTTCTTTCACATCATCTCTTTCAATCGCTACTTTTTGGGGATGATGGCTTTACTAGAGTCGAGAATGGGAATCGTCAACTATTGCCTTGCAATGAATCTAGCTATTTTGAATGCAGGAATGCATTGTGTGTGGATGGCTAAAAGCTGTAAGGGGCAGTTCTAGGGTCAGTGGATATTCAGGTGTTGGCCTAGTACATGGATACATTTGGGGCCATCCTTTGATAAAATATTGGAATATAAAACACTTTATAATAAAAATGTAAGTGTTACATCCATGAGATATACTGTAACTTTTATAAGTTTTATATATATATATATATATATATATATATATATATATATATATATATACACTCACCTAAAGGATTATTAGGAACACCTGTTCAATTTCTCATTAATGCAATTATCTAATCAACCAATCACATGGCAGTTGCTTCAATGCATTTAGGGGTGTGGTCCTGGACAAGACAATCTCCTGAACTCCAAACTGAATGTCAGAATGGGAAAGAAAGGTGATTTAAGCAATTTTGAGCGTGGCATGGTTGTTGGTGCCAGACGGGCCGGTCTAAGTATTTCACAATCTGCTCAGTTACTGGGATTTTCACGCACAACCATTTCTAGGGTTTACAAAGAATGGTGTGAAAAGGGAAAAACATCCAGTATGCGGCAGTCCTGTGGGCGAAAATGCCTTGTTGATGCTAGAGGTCAGAGGAGAATGGGCCGACTGATTCAAGCTGATAGAAGAGCAACTTTGACTGAAATAACCACTCGTTACAACCGAGGTATGCAGCAAAGCATTTGTGAAGCCACAACACGCACAACCTTGAGGCGGATGGGCTACAACAGCAGAAGACCCCACCGGGTACCACTCATCTCCACTACAAATAGGAAAAAGAGGCTACAATTTGCAAGAGCTCACCAAAATTGGACAGTTGAAGACTGGAAAAATGTTGCCTGGTCTGATGAGTCTCGATTTCTGTTGAGACATTCAGATGGTAGAGTCAGAATTTGGCGTAAACAGAATGAGAACATGGATCCATCATGCCTTGTTACCACTGTGCAGGCTGGTGGTGGTGGTGTAATGGTGTGGGGGATGTTTTCTTGGCACACTTTAGGCCCCTTAGTGCCAATTGGGCATCGTTTAAATGCCACGACCTACCTGAGCATTGTTTCTGACCATGTCCATCCCTTTATGGCCACCATGTACCCATCCTCTGATGGCTACTTCCATCAGGATAATGCACCATGTCACAAAGCTCGAATCATTTCAAATTGGTTTCTTGAACATGACAATGAGTTCACTGTACTAAAATGGCCCCCACAGTCACCAGATCTCAACCCAATAGAGCATCTTTGGGATGTGGTGGAACGGGAGCTTCGTGCCCTGGATGTGCATCCCACAAATCTCCATCAACTGCAAGATGCTATCCTATCAATATGGGGCAACATTTCTAAAGAATGCTTTCAGCACCTTGTTGAATCAATGCCACGTAGAATTAAGGCAGTTCTGAAGGCGAAAGGGGGTCAAACACAGTATTAGTATGGTGTTCCTAATAATCCTTTAGGTGAGTGTATATATTACTGTAACTAAAGATAAAACATCCCACTAACTTTTGTCTCAAGTAATAAAAAATTCCTCAATCACATCTGTATATTACTCTTTGTTTTCATGGTTATGTGTCTAAATATTGGGTACTTATTTTATCTGGATGGACCAATTCAACACAATTCAAGACATTTCGACCATTTACAAACACTTGGGTTGCCAAGTGTCCCATATTAACTGGGACAATCTATATTTTTGCCAATATGAAGACTTCCCACGGCTCTTGTCCCATATTTTATCTGTGAGCTGCTCGCGTGGGATTTCCCCACCCACCTGTCAGACCTCCTGTATTGAAGGCACTGAAGCGGCAAAACGCTTAAGTGTACCAGACAGCATGAGGGTCAAAACTGAGTTGTTATTTGGTATTACCAATACTGTGGAAAGACCAGAATAATTGCTTATATACTAAATAATATCAAAATATATTTATATTTTGTTATCAACTTGATATTAATGTACTGGTACTTTTGGCATCCCCAAAAGATAAGAACTTTCGGGGGTTAAGTCCCAATAGCCCATGCACAAATACACGACCCCAGAAGCATCAAGCTAGTCAAACTTGATTTCACGTACAATGACCGCACAATTCATAACGCAAAACCAGTACATGTGGCATTCTCATTATTGCCAGAAGTGGCACTGAAGTGAGCATGACCATAAACATAGTCTTCTTCTATGATCAGTTTTCTCTTTAGGTCAATGACCGTCACAGCAGAGCAACAGTTTGAAGAGAATCTTGCTGAGCAAGTTTGTTCAAGATAATTTAACTAATAAAGTTAGATTTCGCATCTGACTTAATGGCATAGACATTTGAAGTTAACTCTATTGCCCTCTTAAAGGAATATTCCCAGTTCAATAAAAGTTAAGCTCAATCCACAGCAATTGTGGAATATGTTTGATTACCCACAAAAAATTATTTCTGCTCGTCCCTCCAAGCAAAAATCAAGGTTCCGGTGAGGCACTGACAATGGAAGTGAATGTGGCCAAATTTTGGAGGATTTAAAGGCAAAAATGTGAAGCATATAATTTTGCATAAGAATTTACATGAATTATTCTGTTAAAACTTGTGTATTATTTGAGCTGTTTAAACTGTCATTTTAAGATTTTAGGATTACATTGTCATGGCAACAAAGTTGTAAAATTGGTTATAACTTTACACAGAAAAGGTTAGTAAGTGATTTATTGCGCTAAAATCATGTTAACACACACATCCTTTATGTCTTGTGTCAATACTTATGAAACAGTGAGTATTTTAACGTTCAGGAACTGGAATATTCCTTTAAGTGCTGAGGGTTATTACTGCCACAGTAATTCAAGAATGAATGTTGCATATATACAGTAAGATTGTGTGCTTGCAATGTGTTGGTCAAGCATTCATTTCTGCAGTATTTTTGCCTAATACTGATTCTGAAAGCTCTTTCAATATTTTGTTAAGAAGCTTTTCACACACTCACGTATACTTCCAATGACACTGTCATCTGTTTGATTGATCATGTAACAAATATACTATTTATTTTATGTTTTTGGTTTGTTTGTTTGTTTTTTCAATGACTGACAAATTAATTTATAACTATTTTATTTCTAGAAGTCAAAAGGTACTTTTGATAAGCTCATTCACTAACAACTTTTACCTCACTTTTAGGTATCACATGTTTAAATTGGTGCCCCGTTACATTTATTTTCCCTTTGTTTATAAAAGGTTTATAAAGAGGTTCATTAATGACTGATGAGTCATTTACTAATGCATTATTAATATGCAGTTTTATGTGCATAAAAGGGCAAAGTGCAATAATGGTGAAATAGTGAGCCATTTTAACTTACATTATATGAATGCTTCATTAATAAACATATTAAAATAAAATGTCATACTACATTAAGCAAAAAAATATAATAAAATCCTTATTCATAATTTGTGTCGCAATGGAGCAAGAATAGACTATTATAGTGATATTTAAATGAGGGATTATGTAATTTTGTGTTTATATAATGTACTGTCTTGACTCACTTGTGTTTTCACTTTCTTTGTCACGTTGATGTCATAAGAATAGTGCTACTCCATGTGCTGTCCCAACTTACCTAGTCCTAGTTACCTAAAGTCCTCTACAAAAACACTTTTCAGCTCTTCATGCTCATTCACAACATATATCATATAATAAAACCTGATGACCATTAAACCATACTGAACTTTATGTACTAAGGTTTCTAATGTTGGCAACACCTTAAAGGGATAGTTCACCCAAAAATGAAAGTTCTCTCATAATTTATGCATCCTCATGTCATCCCAGATGTGTATGACTTTCTTTCTATTTTGGAGAAATATCTCAGCTTAGTTCGTCCATACAATACACGTGAATGTGTGCCAAAAATTTTAAGCTCCAAAAAAGCAAATATAGGGAGAATAAAAGTAATCTATTGACTCTAGTGGTTAAATCCATGTGTTGAGACACGATATGATAGGTGTGTCTGAGAAACAGATCAATATTTAAGTTATTTCATATTATTTTTCACAAGTTCTCCCCTCTCTCAGTAGGGGGCGATATGCACGAAGAATGTGAATCACCAAAAACAGAAGAAGAAGAACGTGAAAGTGAATGAAAAGGACTTTTATAAGAATATTTATATTTTTCTCACCCACGCCTATTATGTTGATTTTGAAGATATGGATTAAAGTACCAGAGTAGTCTGGAGTCTTTTGTTGTATTTTGGCACCCATTCACTTGCCCATATGGACCTATAGAACTGAGAAAATCTTCTAAAAATCCCTATAATAAATGCTTAATGTGTGTACTCTACAATAAAGTACATTTTCATAGTTTACTAATGTTGAATGGGTGTTTTAAGCATTTATAATGTGGTGAACTGGCTCACCATTTGGCAGGTATTGCATGAAAATCAACCTTTTTATGCGTGTTGTTACACGTAAATGATTTATAATGCACTTGTAAATGAATTATTAGTCATCGAAGAACAACTTTTATAATACCTTAAATGTGTCACAGCATGAAGAATAACATTTGCATTGATCTTTTCACATGTACGTGTTCATTCTTCTATAAAAACATTCTGTTTTTTTCAGTACTCAAAACTTCATCCTTTTGTTGAAACCGAGCTGCCAAATCGACTCGTTCTCTACTTCCTCGACATTGTGATGTCACACTGTCACACCGCCTCCAAGATAACAAATCAAAACCATTAAATAATTACTTTCGTAGCCCCACCCAGTTACAGTGAGCAGTGAGATGGAAAGAAGAGAGCAGGTCAGTCAAGAGCAGAGAGCCAATCAGAACAGTGGGCGTTTATTGTGGAGTCTTAAAGGAGAAGCAGCACCAAAACCAAGTGTTTCTGACAGAGCGTTAGAATGAGAGTAGAAAATGTATCATGTTTTACCAATATATGACTTTACTCATATTATAAATGAACCCCAAGGAACATATTAAAATAATAAAAAGGCATGTAATGAGCTCTTTAACAGGAGGAACATTCTATGAGCAAAAGAAATTGTGACACTTGCCTTAGCAAGCACCACTAATTAGCTTCATTTAAGAACAATAGCATATATGAGAAGTTCCCATTAAGATAAGTGTGTGTGTGTGTGTGTGTGTGTGTGTGTGTGTGTGTGTGTGTGTGTGTGTGTGTGTGTGTGTGTGGTGGACGTTTGTGTAAGGCAATTTTGCTTGGATTATCTCTCTCTTTCTCTCTGCAGGTCAAGAGACTGACAGTGAGACAGTAAGCTGAGATGAGGTGGTGAGAGTGAGCTGTGTGGGGAATTGAGTCGCATCGATCGGTCCCTCCTCTTTGTCCCTGAGCCAATATAAATCATTAACCTTTCTGCCACGGACACGCTAAAGCTACTGCCCAGTATCTAACGGAGGTTAATTAAAACTAAATGCAGGGAAGGGGGTGTCAAGAGGTGTCGATCTCAAGGGAGAGTCACCCGGACTTCTAAATGAGCACGCAGCAGACCGCCAGACTTGTGGTTGGGTCTATGCTCCTGAGACACACACACACACACAATACCGTCATAGTCCGTCTGTTATGAGACACGGACACTAATATTCCTTGGGGTCTTTTCCAAAAGATTAATATAGTCCTTGGTTGTTGTGTCATAAATGATGACCCCTTATCTAAGTGAAGGACTTGTTATGATGTTATTAATAGTTCTCAGTTGAGGATTCGAGCTGGTTTCTCTCAGTGGACACAGATTCTGTTGTTTCAGAGGTTTATAGGAGAGCTGATTTTGGTTTTCATTCGTAATTTCTTTATTTCAGCCACAAACTGTAATACACTGTATTGTCTGGCTTATTATTGGCAGCATACCTGATGCTTGTGGCTTTCGTGCAAAACTCTGATTTTCATTTTCTACGTTTTTCTTATTTTAACGGTAAAATGAATTTAGAGTTTTACAATCTGATACCTGTGTCAACTCAACTCACCAATTATTGGTGTTTTGAAGAGTAAATCATTAAAAAAGTGTTGATTCGTATTCATTGAGGAATAGGATTTGTGCAGTTCCTTTGTGTAAATGATTAGAGGATCACGATAATTCGATTGAGGAGGGACATTTATGAATTCTGTCAAGAACAGAAAAGCTGAAAACAAAGACAATTCAATTTGCAGTAGCCTTTTCATTCTGTGCATGACTCAAACCTCTGATTATTACACATCTTTAATGAATTTCTTAGTGAAACCTATGATTATGCCTCAAATAATGACATTTAGAAATGTTAGGTTTTAATATAAGGCTTTGTAGTAATGCATTTTGCAATGTTGCTCTCAACTTGATTACTGTAAAGCTCTATAATGACGAGCAATATGATATTGTCTCCGTTTTGTGCTGGATAAACAGATCATTTTGCTCCAGCGCTGGGGAAGAGGACACACATCAAGTTTATTGCCTTCTATTGAACATTTTATTGCTTTCCCCTTGTCTGTCCTAGCATCTATCCCAGGTGAAAGCAAGGACCATGAAGGTGTGTGTGTGTGTGTGTGTGTGTGTGTGTGTGTGTGTGTGTGTGTGTGTGTGTGTGTGTGTGTGTGTGTGTGTGTGTGTGGAGGAGATCTGTAATTAAATCATTGCTGCTGATTCAGCCACTCTTACAGAACAACTGACTTCAAAAAAAGTGGATTTAAGGAGGCATTAAACGTACACAGCATTTGGTTTTAAGGTGGTATCAATCAAACGCTGGTTAGTTTTAATATTTTATCGGAGTGATTATTTGCACTAGGTGTAAATAGCACCTGCCACACAATGTGGCTATTAGCCCTCCAACAGTCTGGTGGAAACACAGAAACCGAAGACAAACGTTGCCTCTTGTGTTGATGCTGTGGTGTGATGGGTAAAGACTGTGTGTTTTTCTCATGCTGATGACTCAGGTCTGATTCCCACTTTTGCCCCACTTATTCCACATCCTGTTTCCTGTCTCCACTCTTAATATATCCTTTAATTCTTGTTATAATTATCAATAAAAATGGATATACATTTGATTGCCTTGCAGTGATTTGGTCACGGTGATGGTCGGGGAGATGAGAGAAAGGTTTTATCCGGGTTAAATGAACTATGGTTTTACTATAGTAATAATGTATATGGGGTTGGTTTGGGGTGTCTGACTCTAAATAAACACCTATACTGTATGTTAGTAGGCTATTTCATTACATGTACAAACAGTATCTGCCACTATTTGCGCTTAGTGAAAAAAAATGTGCTTTTTGTTGCTCTTTATACTTAAAGATGACTACGTGAATTATTCTAATGTGGGGTGAATCTCTTTAAACCACAAATTCTCATTATTGCAAAGCATTCATATGTTTTCTTTGTGATTCCAATCTTTTGTAATAGTGATTCTCATCATATTATCATCTAAAGGTATCCTGTGTAACACTTAACAGTTGTGTTCCTTTGGTAAGGGCTTATACATGGGTTCATGAAGGACTAATAATTCATTTTCAAATGCATTTTAAATCATTTATATACGTTTATAACAGCGTGCATAAAAACGTTGACTTTCATGCAATACCTGCATGATATACTTATAACCTCACGTTGTAAATGCTAAATAACACTTATTCAACATTGGTAACCAAAAAAAAAATGTATGTTTAAGTAAAGTACACAAATGAAGCATTTATTAATGCTGTTGAGTTGTTATTAATGAGTTGCCAACAACAAACCCATGTACATAAAGTTCAGAACGGTTTAATGATCATCAGGCTTTATTATATAATATATACTGTGAATGAGTATGAAGATTTAGAATTATTTAGCGAACTGTAAGAAAAAAGACATAAAAATCATAAATGGATTTGATTAATATATCAATAAATACCAGTAACTGTCTTTTTCCAGTATTCATAACATGCAATTTAAATAGCTTACTATTTAGCAAGTATTGCATGAAAGTTACCCTTTTCACTTTGTTTTAACTGCAATTCATATATATATATATATGATTTTTGTGTGAAATCTGATGCAGAGAACTGTTATTGACAGGTTTTGTGAGATTCACTGTATGTGGCATTACAAGTGGCACCTACTGTATAAGGTCTCTGGTGAAGGTGGTAATTTTAAGGTGACACTTTAAACAATGTTTGAGTGAGACGTGTTCGCCAGGATCATTTCCTACTATGATATTCCTGAAATCTCACCCAGTCTTTTGTAATGCAATTTCACTTGAGGTACATCGCAGAATCTGGCTATGAGAAACTAATTTTGGCTCTGCAGCACGCCATCACACACTCACAAGCATATACATTTTACTGCACTGTAAAAAGTGAACATGCAGATGTAACCTTAAGAAGTTATTTCTACCTGGTCTGACCCTTAAAAGAAGACGGGAAAAAAACACTTCCATTGGTGCAATCAAACGTATTCAGGTTTATTCAGTGTTATGACAAATGATTTCTTTGACTTGAACTAAAGAAGTACATTTGGATGTGTATTATTTGAAATAAGCATGCATTTGAAGTGAATGTCACCATATCTACATACAGTTCACATGGGGGTGATTTACCCCCACAGCTGACTCTGTAAAAGGCCCCTTTGGGAGTTATAGTAATATAGTGTAGAATAGGGGCAATAGTTATTGGGCAAAATGTATAATCTTATGCAAATTCCTTTTAGAATAATTATAAGTAGCAAATTAAGATAAGGCTTATTCAAAATAACCACTTCAGAACAGGGGTAACAATTCCCTTTTCATTTTAATCACATTTTCCATTTCATATAATTTAAAGTATTCTATAAACCAATTGATCTCCATCGTGACTACATTTCTTTTATTCAAATGGTCATAGAGACTTGATACCAAATTTCTAAGTGAAACATGGTTGTATACATTAATGTCACCATATTTCAAATGTTTTCAAATATGTTTGAATTATAGCAGAACCCTGATGGTAAATTAGACCTTTACTGGTTTCAGAATGAACAAGAGCCAGCTGCAGGAGTAGAGATGTCAGCAACACAAACACAAAGAACAGCTTCAGCGTTAATGCCGTTGAAGGATTCTAAAGCTAGAATCCTAAATTGAAAGATTAATATCATTAGAGATCCTTTAAGGAACACTGCTTTTTAAGACTGATATTGAGTGAAGCTAGGCAATGTGTACAAGGAAAGAAAGAAAAAGACAACAACTAGGAGAGAGAAAAAGAAGAAAAAAAAGACCTTGAAAGAATAGAGAGGTTAAAACATCTGAATGTTCCTCCACTGGCCTGCTGCTGGTGTCCTGGTTGTCAGAGAGAAGTGCTACTGATGTATTCAGGATTGTGTTTCTGACAGAGCCCGCTTTGTTTGTGATGAATGACTGTGCCAGCAGTCCTGACGGCTTTGCTGTTCAATACATATAGATACAATACCAGCTGCCTCTGTGACATGCTGATGGGCTTTTGTCCCCATTCCTTTCCATACCGTATAATCTGGTGTCGCCGGAGACGAGCGGATTGGACCCGGCTCTGCTGAGTACACGGTGTGACTTTCACAATGGGTGAGCAGAGAGTTTATAAACGCACACAACTGCCCTGTTTCTGAGATTTAGATTTTAGAGTAAAGAAGACTAGAAATGTTCAGATTTTTACCAATAAGAGATTTTGGATTACTGTGCAGGCTGTAGGTTCAGTGTTTTCTTGAAAAGAACATGAAACATGATTTTTTGAAGTGTAAAACAAAAGAGCTATCATCGCATTGAAATAAGACAACTAAGAAGCCTGGCATCCTCATGACCTGAATTTTTCCCCTAGTGTGTGTGTGAGTGTGTGTGTGTGTGTTCCAAATCCCTAAACCAAGACCAGAATGATCAATTGTAACTCATACAGCTTTCAAGCTACATGCAACTAACTCGGCACAGACCTTCAGACTGTTCTGACGTGGGTTGCTATGACTTTTCTAAGTGATTGGATTTACGGTTTTTGCATGGCAGTGGACGATCAAATCACCAAAAAATCCCGTAGACTGACGGAATGTTCAAACAAGCCTATCCACCTTTTTCCTGAACGCGGAAGTGTTCCACGATTTGCCTGTATTGAATTTCTGGTCTCAAGTGTTTTCACTATAATCAGTGTATATTCTTAGCAGCTAATATGATGTTTAATATTACATTTGTAAAAAATAAAACATGGCTCTATAGTTTCGATACTTCACAAAGTCGAGATGGACGATTTTTTGTCGTTGTTGATGTTTTGTTTCTTTGGGTTTTTTTTGACAGTGCCTCACTTATGTGTGTAGATGACATGAAGTGATGGTCCAAAGTTTAGTCACATTGATATCATTAAATACTTTGAGTTATAACAGCCAACAATGGCTAAAGTCTATTAGCACCTAAATGGTGGAGGCATCCTCAACTTAGAATGAACTTCGTTTAAAGAGATGGTCTTCGTGGGAAAATACGGAAACAGAACGTACTGTATCATGGTGTCTTTGACAGCATGCCTCGCTCTCAACCTACACGAGCTGTCTGAGTGAGAAGGGAATCTCTGAAATTAACGTTAGAAGAGCTATAACGATGTAGAGAAAAATAAAATGGATTTAACAGATACACTTTTATATATATTGAGTTTGGTAATACGACAACCATATAGAAACCACCCACAACACCCTAGTAACCCTCTAGTAATTCCCTGGCAACCATCCAGAACACCTTAGCAGCCAAATAGTAATGTGCTAAAAAATACTTGGGAGTTTTGCACACAAAGAACCACTCAAATAATGTAATGGGATGTGTCACAGATATTGTATTCTCCGGGCGAATGGAGGAGTCAGGAGGCAACGAAAACAGTCAATGTGAGTACTTTATTACTCTTCAGCTTGGTTCACAAACAAACTCAAACAAAAAGAGCACTCAGTGGCCAAATAATTACACACAAACGAGTCACTCAACCAGGTTGTACACACACATGAAGAGTTTTTCTCGTTTTTTTTCTCATTCTGATGTTCTTTGTTGGCCTTTTCAGGTCTCCCTCCACCATCACTATTAAAAGAGACAAGTATTAATGATAATGACAGTCCGGTGATGAGCCTTACTGCCCTCCCTCCCCCGCAGACAGACACACGACCACACCCCCCTCAACAAAGTATGTGAATTCCATTATTAACAACAGAATCAACTGCTCAGATTATAATTTTACACAGAACAGCAGTTCTTGCTGAAATTCGTTGGTTCTTCTTTTGCTTTTCCACCCGATGCGCCCGCAGCCTTGAGTTGAAAGCCTTGTTTTCTGACAAATTTACTGTATAGATTTAGATCCTCCTTAAGCACTGTCATATTCAATTATTTATCTTCTTCTCCACCAAAACCAAATCCAGAGCACTTAAAAGGATGAAGTGAGTGTAGCAAAACACACATGCTTCAAAACGTGCAGCAATAAATATCGGTGGAAAGTTAGTAGCTGCCGTCAGCAGAATGATTGGGTGAATTTGTGACTCCTTTTCCATTACCTGAGAGCAGGCCGTATACAGCTGAAGGCTAATTCTGTGTGTGTACAGTGACGCCGGTCCCTTGGGATACACACATTCACATGCTCATACCGGGACTGCTGCCTGTGAATGGGCTTGACTGTGAGCCTATTCCTGATATTTATGGGCAACTGGGAAACTGTCAAAAAAGTTATGGCAGGACCAAGTTCCTCAAACTTTCCCAGTTTTTTCACTTTCTTTCCTCTGCATTTTTCCGACTACACATCTCTGCCTCAGGTTGCCTGTTTTTTTGTTTTTTTAAAAAGTGAAAATAGCAAGTGAAAAAATAAAACATACATTTGTATTTTATAAATGTTTATCATTGTCGTATGAACATTGTCAAAAGAGCTTCTTTCTAGTGTTTTGATTGAAAACAATCCTGAACCAACCCTCATATCACGTTCATATCCTCTCAATGGAGTCAGGGAGGTGTGTTTATGATAAACTATGGTACAATCAGGAGTAGTTATACAGTAGCTGTTATAATAAAGACCCATTATGTTCTAAATAGTAATAGACAGATATATCAGCCAAGCCAATGAATTAGCTGATAACCATATTCGTACCGAACTTGGCCAATTAACAGAAGTGGTACACTTTCTATTGTGTCAGTTCCAAAATCTACCAATAGATCTGGATAGTAAGCAATTTCTGTTTTCAAGGATTTGTGTGTCTGTGTGTGTGTGTGTGTGTGTGTGTATGTGTACAAACTGGTAATTATAAGGGTATTATGCTATAAATGTGGTTTATGAGGACATTTCTAGTGTCCCCATCATTCAAATCACTTAAAAAACATACTCAACAATGAATTGAAAATGTAAAAATGCACAAAGTTTTTTGTGAGGGTTAGATTTAGGGGATAGAATATATAGTTTGTACAGTATAAAAATCATTATGTTTATGGAGAGTCCTCTTGAGGATAGCCTTATGAGGACTATATAGATAGTATATACTATGTAGTGTGTGTGTGTGTGTGTGTGTGAGACAAAGTATTGTATTAAAGTGTTAGTTTCACTTTAGAACAAATGTGCAATTTACAATGTGATTTGCTGTTGATAAATAATTTTATGTTAGTCAGCATTTAAACTGGCCATCGGCCATCCTGCTTTCCAGATATTAGTTTTAGAATCAGCCATTGAAAAACCCATATTGGTCAACGAGATCTAAACTATTCTAATTGACAATATCAATGCCATTTATTCTGGACGGGTGGACGGACAGACAGACAGACAGACAGAGAGATAGGCAGACAGACAGAGAGATAGACTGACAGACAGACAGACAGATAGATAGATAGATAGATAGATAGATAGATAGATAGATAGATAGATAGATAGATAGATAGATAGATAGATAGATAGATAGATAGATAGATAGATAGATAGATAGATAGATAGATAATGCACACTATGCAGTATACTTACCTTGGGCTGATTATCACTGCATCAGGGAGTTTCAGTAAGGCAGTGAATGCACTTAAAGCAAAAGCTCGAAGAGCTCTATACGCTATTAAGAAGAAGTTCTATAATACTGAACTACCAATTCCAATCTGGTGTAAGATCTTTGATAGTGTGGTACAGCCCATAGCGCTGTATGGAAGTGAGGTATGGGGTCCACTCAGTGATCAGAACTACACTAGATGGGACAAACATCCAACAGAAGCCCTACACACTGAATTCTGCAAATTAATTCTCAAATTACAAAGGAAAACTCCCAATAATGCATGTAGGGCAGAATTAGGACGATTCCCATTGATCATTAATGTACAAAAAAGATCTCTAAAGTTTTGGATGCATTTAAAATCAAGTCCCACAGAGTCGCTTCATTATAAAGCACTACAAACCCAAGAACTGAACCCTGATAACAGTCCCGTCAGTCAGCTGGTTCAGAGACTCAATAACCCGGTTAACACTACTAACAGTAACCAGCCTCAGACCAGCACTGCTTTACAACCAAACATCAGAATAAATCAGATCAACAAACAATCTCAAATCAACTATCTGGAACATTGGGACCAAGAAACTAAAACACAAAGCAAATTACAATTCTATCGGACTCTAAAATCAAATTATGAATTGGAAGAGTATCTCCTGACTGTCAGAGATACAAAGCAGAGACAGATCCTGAGCAAGTACAGGCTCAGTGAGCACAGTCTCGCCATCGAGAGAGGCAGACACAGGAAAACATGGCTACCCAGAGAAGAAAGGGTGTGTGCTCACTGTACGACAGGTGAGGTTGAGACAGAGGTGCACTTTCTACTCCACTGCCCAAAATTCAAAGAGACCAGAGACATTAGCAAACATCATTAACAAATTTAAAATCAGGACAGAACAAGAACAAATGAATATAATACTTGGAGAGGGACACACAGCAGCACTGGCGGCGAGATACGTGTTGACGTGTCACAGACTGAGGGACAGCGGGTGAATCTGTGTCATGTGTTTTACCCCCGTGTGTCACCCCAATGTTCACCACAGTGACCCTCATATGTATGTGTGTATTCATTTATGTGTCAGTTCAATGATTTAAACACTGTGGTCTTCAGCAGTTCTGAAGCTGTTTTTATATATTTTTTTTTATATATATATATATTTTTTTTTTTTATATATTTATTTCTATTATTTATTTTTATATCTGTCAAATGTATTAATTATAGATTAAGGTGTAGTTCTATTTTTACACAGCCTCTGCTTTGGCAATATTGTATTGTTTACATTCATGCCAATAAAGCCCCTTTGAATTGAATTGAATTGAATAGATAGATAGAAAAGTCAGAGACAGACAGACAGACAGACAGACAGACAGACAGACAGACAGACAGATAGATAGATAGATAGATAGATAGATAGATAGATAGATAGATAGATAGATAGATAGATAGATATACTGTGTATAGATAGATAGATAGATAGATAGATAGATAGATAGATAGATAGATAGATAGATAGATAGATAGATAGATAGATAGATAGATAGAAAAGTCAGAGATAGACAGACAGACAGACAGACAGATAGATAGATAGATAGATAGATAGATATACTGTGTATAGATAGATAGATAGATAGATAGATAGATAGATAGATAGATAGAAAAGTCAGAGATAGACAGACAGACAGATAGATAGATAGACAGATAGACAGATAGATAGATAGATAGATAGATAGATAGATAGATATACTGTGTATAGATAGATAGATAGATAGATAGATATACTGTGTATAGATAGATAGATAGATAGATAGATAGATAGATAGATAGATAGATAGATAGATAGATAGATAGATAGATATACTGTGTATAGATAGATAGATAGATAGATATACTGTGTATAGATAGATAGATAGATAGATAGATAGAAAAGTCAGAGATAGACAGACAGACAGACAGACAGACAGATAGATAGATAGATAGATAGATAGATAGATAGATAGATAGATAGATAGATAGATAGATATACTGTGTATAGATAGATAGATAGATAGATAGATAGATAGATAGATAGATAGATAGATAGATAGATAGATAGATAGATAGATAGATAGATAGATAGATAGAAAAGTCAGAGATAGACAGACAGACAGATAGATAGATAGATAGATAGATAGATAGATAGATAGATAGATATACTGTGTATAGATAGATAGATAGATAGATAGATAGATAGATAGATAGATAGATAGATAGATAGATAGATAGATAGATAGATAGATAGAAAAGTCAGAGATAGACAGACAGACAGACAGACAGACAGACAGACAGATAGATAGATAGATAGATAGATAGATAGATAGATAGATAGATAGATAGATAGATAGATAGATAGAAAAGTCAGAGATAGATAGATAGATAGATAGATAGATAGATAGATAGATAGATAGATAGATAGATAGATAGATAGATAGATAGATAGATGATAGATAGATAGATAGATGTTTAATAATCCATGTGATTTACATGTTTCACACACAGTATTTCTTTATCTCATTTCTGCAATCCCCTCCAGTGTTCAATGAGGAATGTTCCACGGGAGACAGGCTCTTTTTCCTCCACAAGATGACTTACTTCCAGGGAGTGAATAGTTTCTGTTTTGAGTCCAAAACTAGAGAGGTAATGAAGGTTTGGTTGGGTCTGTTTCTCTGGGATGTTCTGAAAAATTATATTTTCGTCCTCTCTGACAGTGCCGCTTATCTGCTATTTACAATTGGACATTATTTATGGGATCAGTCCATCCAAAGTCTAGTCTTCACCATTCCTTATGCGTAATAGGGTCTGGACCGGTTGTGCATTGTGGTTGTTTTTGTACCACTTAGTTTTTTCCTACTACATAATTTACCCTCATGTTCTGTCTGGGGTCTAAAACAGGGGTATATTAATAGATCCAAACACTTAAACATTTAAGCATCAGGTTTATACTTCATAACAGTTCAGAATATTTTGATTACTGGTAAAAAAATAAAATAAATATGATAACTTGATGACATAAATGCCCTCTATGTAAATTTAACATTAATGTTTTGGGGGTCTCATAGAGCCTACATTGAAACATGAGCAAATTCAATTCATTTTAATTTAGCATTTTCTAATTGGTTTACCCATTATAGCTGAAAATTCCTGCCGGTTGTCTTTTTGGATTAGCTTTATTGCATTTTTCTGCAATATGTTTTAGTTGGTGTCAAACACAACCTTACTATATTGGACAACATTCACATTTCTGAAAGTGCATAAATACAAAGATACAGCACAGAGTTAAACTTTAATTAAAGCTTCCTGGATATTGACTATGTCAGAGGAACACATTAAAAAAGTTTAAAGCAAAAATAAAAGGTTTGTTAAAAATGCTGTTATCTTAATGGCATCCTTGGGGTTTCTAGAACCACAAACTTAAAGAATGTAAGTCAATCTCAACACAACATGAACTTCGTTCATTTGGATACATTGTCATATATTATATATATATATATGCTGATAAAAAATAATGTGCCCCTCTTTTGACAGCTATTATTCTCTCTATCTCTCCTCTAAACGTGCATGTAAGTGTGTGTGCCTTGGGAAAGTTCAGCTCTATATACTGGATATCTACTTATCCTAAATATTGTTTGACCTTCCCAGCGCGAGGCCATTACTCTCCACGGAATCGGGCGCAGATGGATTTTTCATTGCATTAATCCTCCAGATCAGGTGGGTTTTGTCAAAGTGTTAAACTTTAATACTTTGGGTCATTTATCTTTACGGAAAAACCGGGGCTCTGTCAGCGACCAGACGAGCTATTTCCTCATTGCGCTTTCGGAGTGGAGCTGGAGCTGGAGAGGGCAGGCGCTGATCACAGCTTAATCAAATCCTCATGCTCTCTAGCTGCAAGAAACTACATCTCTCCGGAGAGGGCTTCACCGGACAAATTATATATGTTTTTGTGAAAGCACGGCCAACTCTTCTCGTAAAATTACCATACCACCCCCGCAACACACAGTTTTTATTATTATTATTATTATTATTATTATTATTAATAATAATAATAATTATTAATTTATTATTATTATTATTAATAATAATAATTATTATTATTATTATTATTTGTTTTATGTAACACAATTAGGCTAACTAATTAGGCTATTATTTAATTAGGCTAACATATAAAAAGTCACATGCTTGTACGTTATGAACACATATTTCAAAATATGAAACTGTACATGTTGTTCAATTTTATTACGTGGTATTATAATTATTTAAAATAATTACATTATCATTAAAAAATAATAATAATGTTTTATTATTATTATTGTGGTTGTTGTTGTCGTTGTCTTATTATTTTATTTTATGTTAATTTATTTTGGTAGGCTGAGTATCCACGTAATAAGCTGTAGTAGGCCTACACTTAGTCGCTCGTTATGACCAAATAAAACCCTTCAGGGCATACAAGACCCAATCACCCTGTCGGGTTTATTTTGTGATCATTTTTCTCAATTACGAAATTAGAAAAATGTATTGAGAAAATGTGTCTGTATAGGGCCTACTAGTCCTATATACACTGTAATAAGGAAATGTGTGAAACTGTGACTCTCCAAATCTATTTCTGATCTCACCCTTTAAAATGACTCTCACTTGCGGCTATATATAGGCCCACTTACTCTGCTAGAACTAGAGCTTGCAGGATGACACAATTCATACTGTTGTAATACTGTACATGCTGTGTATCTGACAAATCCAACTTTAAACCTTGAACTTTGATCCTCGCGGGATTTCTGATGAGATGATTCATCTCCGCTCCCCTACAGCAGAAGGTGGAGAACCATTAGGCGCCCAAGTGGTCGCGGCTAGAATCGCCGTGATTGATTCAGCTGCAGTTCCCACGGAACAGTGTGCTCTTGTGATAGCATTTATCTTCATAACCGCTGATATACACCCGGACTGCACTCCAAATTAAATTCCTCTTTAAAAAAGGAGCGGTGATGGTTCTCAGGGAATTACATAAATCGTGTGTGATATTACTCCTCCGGTTACATGCACATAATCAGCTGATCACTTATTTCTATTCAAGAGAGGATTCAGCACGCGATAATGTCATGAACGGGTCAGTCTCTAAAGCAATGCATTACATTTCAATAAATACTTTCAAAAACCTCAGTTGACCAAAATGGAAATAAATGACAATCTAAATAGTCTATATATACATCGATTGTAGACTATATATATATATATATATATATATATATATATATATATATATATATATATATATATATAATACATGCAGAAATCTCTCCAAAACGGGTAAATAGGCCAAATGTGAATTAAATAAACCTGTTTAATACCACAATCAACAAATTTATCTTCAAGAACATTCCATTAAAATTGATGGAATGTGTTATTGTTCTTTTGAAATAAAACCATACCGTTACTATCTATTGAAAATAGCCATGGTCAGTGAATCGACTATTCACTTATTTACAAAAACACGGTGATGAAGATAAAATAGACATAAGAGAATAAACAAAATAATAGGCTATTAATTATTTGCTTTTATAAAATACAAGATAAAATACAATACTACCTATTCTCAATCTAAATAATAATTGGCCTACGTGTTCGGTTCTCTGTTTACAAAGGCCTTATCAAACCCACTGATCTGGCGGCTTTGGTCGCATCTTTACCAGTCAAGCGCAATGTGTGATTGAGGTGTCATCAGCGCGCATCTCTTATCTCGTTTCGTGCTTATGCCTCAGCACAGATGACACGGCGCTCAAAGGCCAGCATCCATCACGCATCCACACAAGACATGTGCGTTTGCGTGTGTGTCAGAGGAAAAAAGAAAAAGAGCAAGAGAGAGAGAGAGAGAGAGAGAGAGATCTAATGTGTGTAGGCTGCTAAATGAGATGAGAGGGCGAAAAACAAAAGAAATGAGTGGTGTGCGATATTCTTAACGAAGTTTACTCCATTTTATTTATTTATTTATTTGTGACCAATAGTAGGTTATTATATTTTATACATAGTATAATGACAATACATTAATGAATTATCTTTAGAAGGCTAATACGAATAAAAAAAATAATACTAATTATTATTATTTTCATTATAATTATTATTATTATTACTACTACTTTTATTATTATTATTACTACTACTAAAACTCCTGCTGTTATTATTGTTATTATTATTACTACTACTACTACTACAACACCTACTGTTATTATTATTATTATTATTACTACAACTACTATTATTATTATTATTATTATTATTATTATTATTACTACTACTATAACACCTACTGTTATTATTATTATTATTATATTATTATTATTACTACTACAACACCTACTGTTATTATTATTATTATTATTATTATTATTATTACTACTACTACTACTACTACTTCTACTACTACTATTATTATTATTATTATTATTACTACTACTACTACAACACCTACTGTTATTATTATTGCTACTACTTCTACTACTACTACTACTACTATTATTATTATTATTATTATTATTATTATTATTATTATTACACTTTTGTTTGGTTTATGAACCTTTTTATTCCACACGTTTCATTTTATTTAATCATTAAATTAATTTAACACATAGCTCGCTCTGAGGAATTTAATGTTTAATTACACATTTTGCATTAATGTTTCCTTTGTTAAGGTTTCATAAAGGGTTTCATTAATTACTAATTAATAAATAATTGAAATGCAGTCATAACAACATTAAAAGGGTGATTTTGATGCAGTGCCTACTAAACAGTGAGCCATTTTAATAGCTCAATGCATTCAACATTGTGGACACATATGAAGCATTTATTAAGGGGGTTGACAACATTAGAAACCTAAATACATCAAGTTCAGTATGGTTTAACGGTCATCAGGATTTATTATATGATATACGCTATGAATGAGTATGAAGACCTGACAAGTGCTTTTGCAGAGGACTTTAGTTCACTAGGACTAGGTAAGTTGGGACAGCACTCAGAGTTGCACCATTCTTATGACATCAACGTGACAAGGAAAGTGACATCACACGTGAATGAACACAAAATGACATAATCACTAATTTTATCCCCTAAAAACATGAATTAGGGAATTTTATTATATTTATTTATGTAAGTATGAATAAGTGTATTAATTAAGCATTTATAACATATAAAAGGCTCACTATTTGGCAAGTATTGCATGAATGTCGACCTTTTTTCTTCCCTTCACAGCATATTATTTATTTATAGTGCATTATTTATTGTGCAATGTCTTATCAGTCATTAATGGACCCCTTTACAAACTCGGAATCTGACATTTTAATAAATTAATTTGCATTGTTCTCGGTTCCATGTTTTTGTATCCCGTTTAATAAGCCAGAACTTTTGTGCAAAATGAAATAAATAATCACACTTTACAACTTGAGTAATAACAATGAACAACGTGTACATAAAGAGCTTGCACGGACACTGTTGTTGTTATTACGAATGATATTAATGTGCAAAATAGGTCATCTGTACATTGTAATAGGTATAAATTGATTTCAAATGTTTGTTAATAAAAGCAAAAAGTGAAAACGAAATTTTAAGAGCCAAATTGACCCTTCATAAATGAATACCTCTGGCAGCATGGCACAATGGCAGACATTTCCAGGATAGAGCCATAGACTGGAACACATATCAGCTCTGTTTTGGCTTCCGCTCATTGGACGCTCAGACGCAGATGTGCGTAATTACGCGTGTCCATCAGCCGTTCATTCAGGTGAAGAGAGAGAGGGGCTTTCTATGGAGAGCGAGAGCACTTGTTTGAGAACTCGTGTATCGAAGAATGTCGCCATGTTAAAATTTATGTGACATGCAAAAATAATTGTTAGGCTTATAGATACGTTGGACAGGCGACAGAGCATTGGGGACATCACTGCTGCAGTACTATCTGGATGTGTCAACGATATTTATTTTAGAACAGAATTTAAACCATCTATAATATTTCATATTGAAATATCTAAAGGGACAGTACACCTAAAATGAAAATTCTCTCAAAATGTACTGACCCTCATGCCATCCCAGATGTGTATGACTTTCTATCTACTGCAGAACACAAATGAAGATGTGAAGTGAATTGTGACCAAAACGTTGATTTTCCAAAAAGCAAATCAAGGCAGAATAAAACAAGTCCATTCCAGTGGTTAAATCCATATCATCTGAAGTGATATGATAGGTGTAGATGAGAAACAGATCAATATTTAAGTCATTTTACATTTACATGCATTTGGCAGACACTTTTATCCAAAGCCACTTACAGTGCACTTATTACAGGGACAATCCCCCGGAGCAACCTGGAGTTAAGTGCCATGCTCAAGGACACAATGGTGGTAACTGTGGGGATCGAACCAGCGACCTTCTAATTACCAACCTTCTAATTCATTTTTTACAATCAATCTCCATTTTCACTTTCACATTCTTCCTTTGTTTTTGGTGATTCACATTCTTAGTTCGTATTGCCACCTACTGGTCGGGGCTGGTCAAAGGCTAAAAAATGACTTGTATATTTATATTTTTCTCATCCACACATATCATATTTCTTCTGAAGACATGGATTTAATCACTCGGGTTTTATGGATTAATTTTATGCTGCCTTTATGTGTTTTTTGAAGGTTCAACGTTTTGGTCACCATTCACTTGTATTGTATGCAATACAATACAAGTGAATGGTGACCAAAACGTGTATTGTATGCAAGAAGAAAGAAAGTTATACACATCTGGGATGGGATGAGGAGATAACTGATGTGAAAATGTTACTTTTTGAATTATCCCTTTAACATTATGTTTTGCCTAAATGTGTGTGTACTAACAAAAGCCTTCATAACATGTTGGGTTTCATCTTGAAATGAATTTATTGCACTGATGTTTTGAGAAAAAACAGTGACCCAGAGATTTCCCTCGCCTTGATGTTCAGTCTAAATAACTGCGTTTATCAGTGCGGTTGAATCCATTTCCTTCTGTTCACACCTTTGCTTCTCATTCTCGGAACACACGGCGCAAAGCTCCATAATCCCCTCCAGGAGAAGAGACCATCACGGCCTCTTTTATGATCTCAAACCGACCCCAGTGGAGCCCTGATGGGGTGCGACACTGCTCTGGAGGGTCCTTTCCTTTGATCCGTGTGACCGTTTGTCCGGAGTTTAGGGCTATGAGTGTGTGTGTGTGTGTGTGTGTGTGTGTGTGTGTGTGTGTGTGTGTGTGTGTTTTGAGGGGCCCGTGCATTTGTCATCTCGTGAAAGAGACATCAGCAAGTACTAAATGGTGCTGAACATGACACCGTCAAAAGCAACAAGGGATGTAAAACAGCAGGCGACTCTGACGCTTTGATTATGCTGTTTTAGAGAGAGGTGTCGAAATAATGACGAGAGGTGTTTGGACACTTTCACTGCACCACCCAGCACCAACTCACCGAAATCGAGCACGCGAGCAAGAAACTGCACGCGCCTATTCCACCAATGCGCATGTGCGCGCGCAATTAACCTGAGACCATCAAATCTGCACGCAACTCACCATCATGGATTTCCGATTTTACTACTCCTTAATTGACTGGAAATTGTCCAAGTGGATGGATCTCTAATCGATTTGACATTATTAAACACAATCAACACTCATGACTTGATCGATTTGCTCATTATTCACTATTAGACCAGTGCTTTTGCAACCATTTTTAAACTTTAAACCTTTTTTTTTTTTTTTTTACTATTTCCGACGAAGGACAAATGAAATTCATGTACGTTATATTATGATTTTAATATGTACTCTTACTTATTGAATGTCTCGATTTAATTGTAATAATTCGTGCGAATATAAGTATATTAAATGGCTATAAATCTAAATATTAATGCATGCTATGTAAATATACATGTATGCATGTGAATATTAATTGAAAAAGCCTCTTTCTTAGTATTTAAGTGCGAGAATAACTGCATATAGTCATCATTTTATTTGTTTTTATAAATATTATTTTTTATAAATAATACATACATCATACACATAATAATAGGCAGCGGCATATACATTCTGGTATGCTGTCTATCTATCTGTCTATCTATCTATCTATCTATCTATCTATCTATCTATCTATCTATCTATCTATCTGTCTATCTATCTGTCTATCTGTCTGTCTGTCTATCTATCTATCTATCTATCTGTCTGTCTATCTATCTGTCTATCTGTCTATCTATCTATCTATCTATCTATCTATCTATCTATCTGTCTGTCTGTCTGTCTGTCTGTCTGTCTGTCTGTCTGTCTGTCTATCTATCTATCTATCTATCTGTGATATTTATCTAAATGTCGCAATCAATGTCCGTGGGATCTAACTGTGCCAAGAGGGAATTATGGAAATAAACGGCGCCAGTATAACACCTTGTATCCTATAGGTTTATCACAGTCAAATGTCACTCTTGGCCCCATGTTAATGCGCATGTCCCCGAATCATGTTTATATAGTAGTTAGTACAGCTGCTTGGAAAAGAGGGGCGTGCAACTGGCAAGAGGCAAATGTTCGCATAAACGAATTAGACTTGTACCCAGTGAAAGGGCAATGCAACTGAGACATGTGAGGTTTTCAGGTCTTGTATAGTGCTAGATTTGAAACAGTTTAAATACACCCGCATTCTCGGTTCATAAACTTGGAATTTATAATAAGGTAATTCCGGGAAATTTGTGCCTTTTACATAAAAAATTGATTTGAAAATAAAAAAATAAATTAAAAAAAAAAGTGATTTGAAGTAAATTTCTGTAAGATTGACAATGTGTTCAAAATTGTCAATATATGTTGGAATACAGAAATGCCTTAAAAACAGAGTTTACTGAAACAAGGTTGACATTTTTACAGTTCATTTAGCTATTACTAGATTTATGCTCAAGTTCATGACAATTAGAGATTTTAATGTTGCTATATCTACAAATATCCACATTTTAATTATCAGTTGTTTTCTGTACAAAATCTTGGTAACGCGGGTGACAATTAAAGATAGTCCCCAAACTTACAAACAAACATTAAAATAAAGTTATAAAAAATTAGTTTAATACGTGTACTTGCAGAGCAAGATGATGTCCATTTGACAGATGTTTTCATGGAATTATTTATGGTAATGTACATTAATAGGGGGGTTAATGTGGTAACAGTGTTGAAACATAAGGAACACAAATTTAACCAGGCCCATTTAATTATATATATATATATATATATATATATATATATATATATATATATATATATATATATATATATATATATAATGTCCACTAAATGTCCACTAGAAACTAAATACTAAATTCCAGCTTCTGTTTCCATGTGTATTTTTTTTTTATATATAAATGTGCATATTGGCAAACACCCAAGGAGAAGTTGAAAACACATGGCTGAGAACAAGCCAGAAGGTATCCACCATTACAAGGAATAACATTTTAAATAAATAAATAAACACTTATAAACAAAACAATGGCATTTTGTTGGTGTGTTAAGAAATGTGCCTATACTAACACGTCGTAAAAGTTGGCATCGGTAATTCAGTCATTGTTTACACGTGTTTAACATACATGCGTAAACAATGACTTTAACAATGTAATTAATGAGTGCATCTTTATTTTTCCTTTTGATTTTCCTAATGTTTGCGATTGATATATTGCGCAGTCCGACATTTACTATGGTCTTATTCTGGAGACGGTGTCTGAATGAATGAAAAAAAGAAAGAAAGAAAACAAATGCAGCATCACATAATTGAATTAATTATTAATCATGTCGTTGCACAAGATCAGAACAGGATTAGCTATTCAGATCTATTTAGAACAGAATCAGAATATTCTCATTTATTTCCCATGTTAAGGAAAACATGTCCACTAACACGTGTCAGAATGAGTTTGATTGAATCTGTGCAGTAGCTTTATCCTCAGTAAGTGTTTCCACAGCGCTTCCAAATCCATATATCTGCACCGGGAAATGACAGGGACAGGCTGGGAGAAATAATACCCTGCTCCCCCTAAAGCCTTGATGATTGATGATGACAGGTGTTCTGATTCTAATTAACGTTTAAATTAGGCCAAAGAAACTCTTTCGAATTAGCACTGCTCAACTAGACCCGCAAGGATCCTCTCAGACCTGTTTGGAGAAGAGGTATGAGCGCACTTATCTTTACAACTAATAATGCTCGCCGCATTTGAGAGAAATGTAACCCCGTGTTCAGCTTCGGTTACTCTGCCCGCCCTCTGAGGGGTAATGCGAATGTGCTATTGTTGGCGCTGAAGGGCATCATTCTCCTATCAGAAATCCTATCCATTCACATTACATTAATCGTTTCAGGTTTAGCAGCTTTCCCCTGACCTTCCCTTCTAAAGTGACGAAATCGATTAGGAGGTTCAAACTTAACTGGAAACATTGTGATAAATATTTGTATTCATTTTATATTATTATTTGTATTCATGTAATCACTTACATAATGTATATGCAAAGCACTATCCCCTCCGTTACTGTTATCTGTAGGCTAATTCTAACAATATTATTATACTTGTAAATGGTTTGACATCACATTATAATATTTTACATTCTGTTGAAATTACAATTTATAATGGCATTTATCGAAACATTGTCACTGAATAGTTATTGATAAATAATAGCTTATACAGTGTACGAATATTAAACCTATAATTTAGTGTGGACTTTATTAGATATATTTGTTCAATGCATTGTTGCTCATTTGCCATTTAATAGAATTAAATATTCTATTGAGCGTGGCTCTGTGTCGCTCACGTCGCCGGGTCTGGACCCGCACTAATAGAATGTCGTGCTGTTTTATTGCTCGTAAGCTGTTTGGATCAATTTGGTCCCTGCGCGAATGTCACCATATGGTGCTCTTGGCATGGAGAATGCGCTATTGGCCACATATCGTCAATGACTCGTGCTAGAGGGACATCTCTCTCCCTAATCGATTATTGAAACCCTGTTAAACATTACACACAGCACACATCATCACAACATGGCCACTTGTTTTATTGCCAATGTTTTACATTTCTGACGAGACCACCAAATATTCACTAGTCTAAGGCCTCAATAAGGTTAAAAGAAAAGAATCAAGGGTAACCTTCAAACTGAACAGGATCAATCCGAGGAGTTTTTGAAGACTTATATTTGATTGACTACATGTTAAAGAGACGAAATTGATTTTTTATTTCTGTATTTTTTATTTTATTTAAATGTGTTTTGTTCATTTGAGAGCCAAAATTATTTCTGTGTAGGGTTGTTGTTTTTTATGTTTCGTGTTTCAGCTAAATGATCATTTATTAATACATTTACTGAGACTATAAAGCAATATTAGAATATCTGTCAAGTAATACATGTAACACTTTATTTTACAGCGTCTGTGTTGCACATATTACATGTTATTAAAATTGTCTTGGTATTAACTCTAACATTGTACATGCAGCTGCACAAAGACATTATTACTTGACATTGCTTTACACTTACCTTAAACAGAGACTCTGTCAAATAAAATGTGGCCATAAATCCAATGGTCCACAAAAAGTCACACAGTAGGTTACAAAAACGGCTGAATAATAAAATAACGCGTTTTAGCACACTTTTGTATTTTGTTGATCAGTTTATTCGGATCAAGTGTCGTTATTTTGTTCTATTGTATTCAATGCTTTTCTAAAATCAAGGGCATGATGTATCCTTACCTGCCTCCTCACAGCAGGCACGCGGCGTTTCTATGCGCTTTATCTGTTTGTTTGTTTGTTTTTATTTTTGTTTTTTTTTTTCCAGAAGAGAATGACAGAACAGCACTGCTGTAAGAATACTTCTTTCATCTCTCTACAAATTCTCCTGTTTGCCATAAATTCTGTATTGTACTGACCGGGTGTTATTTTAATGTTATATTGGTCCTTTACGTTGTTCTAAACAATAAACTTCACCCTGCCCAAAAAAAAATCCCAAACTCTGCTCCCTCTATAAATTCTATATGGAATATAATAAGGGGGAAACATCCTATAAATAAATAACCACTATTTAATACAAACCATGCTTTATATCTTGTTTTCATACGTAAGATATTATATTTTGCTATATTTTTGCGAGATTATAAATAAAGAAATATGTTTTTTCGGCACAAACGCATTCATGGAGGCTTAGCTAAAGAGATTAAAACCGTTAATATCGCCATATCATAAAACAAACATATTTACAGATACAATTATATAATGTTATAATAACATTTGCCTCACAATAATGTCAATAGAAATCATTTTATGAGGATCCGAATGGATGGATGGACGGATGGATGGACGGACGGATAGATAGATAGATAGATAGATAGATAGATAGATAGATAGATAGATAGATAGATAGATAGATAGATAGATAGATAGATAGATAGATAGATAGATAGATAGATAGAACGCTACCTTTTTTGGGGTAAATGAGCACATGTTCTCCCTTTTCAGTGGTTAACGCGTGGAGCACGTGGTTTGCCCTAAGTGGGAGTGGGATGCATCAACAGATGCATAAACATCCAGAGCCGTCTCCCTTCTCTTTAAACTTCAGAGGGAAACTCCTCCTATTCTCGCGTCCTATTCATTATTATGTTCTGGCCCTTTAAGAGGGAGCAGCGGGTCAGCAAGTAGTGCAGTGTTTCTCTAATTGAACTTCGCAAAAACAATCAACAAGAACTCGTTAGCAGTTCTTCTTTCCCCTTCTTTCTTTTTCTACCTTCTGGAGACCGCTTATGTTCATGCATGCAGCGGCCCCCTGGTCAGAACAGTTACACAAGGTAAAGTTCTTCATGGAGCAGCTCAGAGAACACTGGATCCGCATAAGAGGACTAAAGTCTGGGCGCCTGTGACGCCTGAAGCATGGTGCTTTTGGAGAACTATTTCAGAGTGAGGAAGAACAACGATTCTGCTTAAAGAAAGCGATAGAACGTGGTTTTATATGCATAAGGTGTCGCGGTCGTCTGCACGAACATTTGCGTGAACTTGGTGACTACTGTTTGAAATAGTTTCTTGGGACTGAGATGACCTCCAGTACTAAAAACATGAAGGCATGTTCCGTATTACAGTCCAACGGCGAGGAGAGGCGGCGCGGTCCCTTGGACCAACTCCCACCTCCGGCAAACTCCAACAAGCCTCTCACCCCGTTCAGCATTGAGGATATTTTAAATAAACCCTCCGTGAAGAAGTCGGTCGGCACTCTGTGCGCTCCGCGGGTGCTGGAGAAAGTGACCGGCTCGAGTGCGACTCGGAACGGGATAAGCGCTCCCTCCTCTCCGCTATGCGCTCTGGAGGAGCTGGCAAGCAAAACATTTAAAGGACTGGAAGTCAGCGTTATACAAGCTGCAGAAGGTAAACAGTTTAACTTTGTTTTTACTGTCTTTCCATATGGGTTACACATTTAAATCATGAGTTGGAAATAAATGCGCAAATTAATGTGTGGTAACACTTAAAAGCATTTAATTTTCAGTACAAATGTGTACTGTGCGCATTTTACACAGTCATGCACGAAATACCTTCATGTTTAAATGACATTATCATACATTTTTAGTCTTAGAATTATAAAATGATTGTCGCATTTAGGTTAGGCTTTGTTTTCAATTGCCGGCCTGTTTCATTTGACATATTTTCAGATATATTGAGTTAAGTCTTTGTGGGGAAACTCAATGTCATAGATAATGATTCCTCGAGTGACTGTCACAGTGTTTCAGGAATTACCTAATGTGATAGAAAGTGACGTGCATTTATAGGGATGCCAAAAAAAAAAAAAAAAAAATGGAAATCATTCATGTCCGGTTGACATATTTACTAAAAACAATCATTCAACACATAGTTCGTGTTGACATTGGGGAATTATCTTAGTGGGTCACACAAATGGTTAAGGTCGTTTGTAATGAGACTGAGTCTAGTTTTGTGGCTAACTGGATTATCACATTAAGGACGTTAAAAATATTTCAAATATTCAAGTCAATCAATAGTTCAGATGTTTTGGAAAGTTTTCCCGTCTTTTCAAGAACAGCTGCTCTGCAGCTGGAATAAGCAACTGCGGCCTATCACGTAACATACAAGTGTGTAACTCTTTAAAATAACTTTGGTGAAAACCGGTAATGTACATTAAAATAGTTAATAGACATTTCAAGAAACTTTCAATCATGCATTACTATTCTATATTCATATTTGAATTTACAAGAACTGCTAGCCTCCTGTAAGTGTTTTTGAATTATAAAAGGAATCTGGGGCTCAATACAAGTTAATCTCAGTCATCAGCATTTGTAGCACAATGTTGATTACAAAAATAAAAGAATCAAAAATAAATACATTAATAAAAATTCATAATTCTGGCTCACCCATAGTGTATTAAAACAAGCAGTTACAGCAAGGCATTTACACTGGAAGTGAATGGGGCCAGTCCAAAAAGGGTTAAATACACTCCGTTTCAAAATTATAACCATGTAGTATGATAAAATCTCTTGCTTACATTGTGAAATGAAAGCCTATCCAATACCGGGATTACAGGGTTGCATTATCATGGCAATAAAGTTGTAGCTAATATTAGATGCAACTTTCCACCGATAAAGTGTTTAAGCGATTTTATCGCACTAAAATCATGTTAACACGCATGATGTTTACATTCTGTGTCTATACTTTTGAAACGATCTGTATATTAATGTTTCTGGACTGGCCCCATTCACTTCCATTGTAGCCTAAGTGCTTTTCTGTAAACGCAATTTCAAGTTGGCGATTTAAAATAAAAATAAAGATTCTTAAGTAGGACGTGGCGATTTTTTTAATCAATATTGCGCCGCAAATGCTGTCAATACCCCGGAATATTCCTTTATTGAAAATGATCATAAAGAGTGCCCCAATACTCTTCGACACTTCCAGCTGGCACACCAAACATCTCACACTGCGTTATTGTTATTCCCATCATGTGTTCCTGGAAATCAACACTCTTTTCTTTCCATTTTAAGGTCGCGAACATCTCAACGCCTTCGGCCAAAGACAAGCCTCCAAAAAACGACGAAAGTCCCGCACAGCATTCACAAACCACCAGATTTACGAGTTGGAAAAGCGCTTTTTGTACCAGAAATACCTGTCACCGGCCGACAGAGACCAGATCGCACAGCAGCTGGGTCTGACCAACGCGCAGGTCATCACCTGGTTCCAGAACCGACGGGCCAAGCTCAAGAGAGACCTGGAGGAGATGAAAGCGGACGTGGAGTCTCTCAAGAAAATCCCACCGCAGACACTGCAGAAACTGGTGACCATGGAGGACCTGGACGACCCCCATGGTGGCTCTGGGCCCCTTACTCCCAGTCTTTCCCCGGGGGCCTTTCCACAGTCCCCGTCCTCATCCAGAGGCCAAACCACAGACGAGTTCTCAGAGGAGGACGAGGAAATTGAGGTGGACGATTAAAAAACAGGCCCTTGTTTTCAGAGTAGGGCATTTTTCACAACTTTTGCACGGACTCTGTGGAAGAATGCAACGAACGTTTTCTGTCTCCCTTATTTTTAATTTATTGAAAGGATTGTAAAATCTCCACATTCTGATGTCCACATTGAAGACGTGATTTAAGGAATACTTTTGAGAAATGTATAGAGATAAATGGTACAGTATTCAGAGAGCCACATGTGTATACAATGATTTATTTGGCCACCTGATTTTCGAAGAACACGTGTGCAGTTGATTACACCGTCCAACACACACTGCTCTCTCTCTCTCTCTCTCTCTCTCTCTCTCTCTCTCTCTCTCTCTCTTTATATATATATATGCCAAAAGTCATTTTCATTTACATTCTCAGTTTAATAGAATTATATATTTATAATATTTCAGAACAAAACAAACAAACAAGCAAAAAAAACCTCGGAGAGCGAATTACCCAATTATTGATTCTGAATTGTAATTATCAAGACACATTTCTCATATTTTTACGTTATATATCCCAGTACCTGGAACAATTCCTATGATTACAGGCATTATTGACACATTATAAAAAGAGCGTTGTGTGTGTGTGTGTGTATATATATATATATATATATATATATATATATATATATATATATATATATATAGGCCTATATATCAATTTGCGATGCATCTAACTCGTTACATTTATTGTAACATTCTATTTAATCCTCATTTATGTAAATAAATGGTTTATGTAATTTCACAATGTTTCTTGATGTGACCTTGTCCTCTGAGCCAAACGTTAATCATGCAAACTATATTGTGTTTTTGTTAAATTAATAACTTATATGAAACAGAACCAGTCCCAAACACTTTTCTTTGCAAGTTGTTGACAAAATGATTGTGCAGGATAGTGCAAATAATTCCCATAGGCTACTGCATAAACTGTTTTTCTGGGAATTCTTTTATGGCACACTCTCGTGGGGTTAAACATCTGAGAGAAGCACTTTTACACGTCGTTTTACCGGGTTCATTGTGTGTGTTAAGTGCTTGAAGCTTCATTAGGGCAATTGAACAGTTCCCCTCTCACGCGCTCTTCAGAAAACAGTTGTCACGAGACAACATAAAGCTTGCTTTCACCCTCGCGCCATATGGTTTATGAATCTTCTCTAACACCAACTAGTCAACATGATTGATTAGGTTAACCCGCCTTTGAGCTCGCATTAACAGTTTCAGTCGGCCGAACCCAAATAATACCGCCGCATCTGTGCCCCCTTGAAATGCGTGTGTTACAAACGCCCATGAATGGCAGTTGATTTGCATGTGTTTCTAATGAATAACCCTCAATAGGAAGTCAGTGGAAATGGGGAGGATTTCGCATCATGGTTCTCCGGCTGCCCCGTCTGCTGAATTTCTTTCGGTCCATTTGTGTCAGTTGTGCGCAGATCAAGTGGTTTTGCTGCAGAGAGAAATTGGAAGTACAATTGGCCTAATCGCTTGGAATAGTTGGGGTTGAAAAGTCAAGTAGATTTTTAGGAGCGCTTTATAGGGCGCGTTTAGAGAGCTGGAGTTCTCAGAGCTGTTTCGACAGCAGAAAGTCTTTGACTATTTTAAGTTATTATGCAGAACTGTGCAGTGTTGAAGTCTACACAATAGATCGCAATGTTGCCCGAATAGCTTTGGTTTTCCTGAATCGAGATTATTGGCATTTGAAGGTAGATTATATGAATTTGAATGGTTTTGCTCTGAGAGCCCTGAATTCACAGCCGAGTGTGAAAATATAAAGATTTCCTTTCAAAATGATTTTAAGCTATAAAATATTTACGCATTTCAATTCCATAACATCGAATTGTGTGATGTTTAACAGGACTTCATTAAAATATTATCTTAAAATATTATTTTTTTAATTAAATATTATTTAATTCAATTTGGATGGAATGTTATGAAATTTAAATGTATAATGTTTGAATGCATGTTTTTTTTTAATGAAACAAAATTAAAATAGAGATTGTATGTAAATGAAAACATAAAAAAAATATAATCTTCCTCGCCTCCATAAGCCAGTTAATGTAAATGAAATGACGGCATCCTGCATGACTGCACGTTTATTTATTAGAGCAAATGTCTGGAGTCCCGAAAAATCATTTAACCTGAACGATAAATGCCATAAAATTAACTCAGCCCATTATTAAACTAATAGACAGATTTAAAGTTTTTTTTTTAAAAAAGAATAACAATAATAAAAAAAGAAATACTGAATACTGAAAGAGAGCAGAATCTTAAAAAAAGTGTCTAAAAGTCAAACATTATTGTGCTGTAGGTTATTTAGTCTTATGCAACGGGGGTAAAAGGTACAAAAGGTACATCCCTCCCAAAACACTAAAACGCAACAAAAAGCACCACAGTACTTTCATTAACACCTGTTTGTTGCTTTACAAATGCTAAATATTCCTGATCCATGAGATAAAGGTTAATTGTAATTTAACATTCTTAATTATAATTTTCAGCTTTGTTCAATGTTATTAAATAAAAAAAACTACTTTTTAAATAACTGTCTAATAATTGAAAGGAGAAAAAAAACATTGTTTTTCTTAAGAGGAGGGAATAGATTTGTTAATATAAATGTTCAAAGTGGGCTCACAATGACTGATCCAATCACAGTGGAGATGAATATGTTGATAAAATACTTGAGATGTTACGAAATGCCAAATGTAGTTCACATTAACAGGTAATTGTACCTTTCCTGGAATGGTTATATTGATTATGCACCTTCATTTGTTATTAAAAATAAGGCCCTTGTTCTCTCAAAAGTATTTGCCTAAATTAATCAATTTTAACACAATTTCTAAACACACTTTGTAACCAGAAAACATAATATCACCTTTTCCTTAAGGTGTGTGTCTTAATACATCACAGCTTAACACGTAGTGTACAAATAAATAAATAATTACACGAACAGAAACTACTGCAAATAGTAAGCTACAAACGTTCTTATTTGACACTCTAAAAACGTAATTTTAAACAGATTTACCTGTGCATCTGAATGCATTTATAATGACAAAAAGTAGGGCCTTAAAACCTACATGGAGAAACGGAAGACCTATGGGCTGTTAAACACATTATTCTGATATCAAACACTAAGATTAGCCAAGGCTACTTTGGGAAACGGAAATGGGTAGAAATGTGACCTCAAATTTAACTACTAAATGTACATTTCAACACGTTCAAAATGTTATTGGCCAACAGAACTTCTGTTCATTGTTTATATCCATTTTCTTTCTGGGTGAATGTTTTTGTACGTTTGACTTTCTTGTTTACACCTATTTCACGTTTCAAGAAAATGTTCCCTTCATTTGATGATGGTACGATGTTGTTTTCATTTGCAGAACTAAAACACCTAAGAGTAAATTAAAAAATGCCTTCAAATGATCTTCAGGACAGTGAGGTGAATAAGAGGTGTGATCGGTGTTCGTGGTGCTCTGTTGAATCCCGACACCGCCCTCTTGTGGCACTATTATCTATATCATATTCACGCTAGCGCCATCTTTGATTTTTAATTGGAACGACAACTAGGCTTACCATCTCTCTTCAACGGCACGCACGGTATAAAGCTTTATAAAAGCCCCTAGATCAAATCTGATGTTCCACAACTCATGTTGTCTGGAATTCGTTTTATACTGAATGTTCTTGGACAGATATTTTATCAATGTTTTGTCTGTGGAATGATCAAAAAACAGTAAACTGCACTACAGCCCATTGAAGAGACTGCCAGTCCATCCCTCACATCCTCGTTGTCATTTCCATTAAAAATCAAAGATGGCGCTAACGTGAATAACGTCTGCAAACAGTAGCGTTGTAAATACATTTCCTTCTAAAATGTAAAATTAACCTTCAAAATGTTTCATTTAAGCTGCTAGACACCATTTTGGACCACATCATTCTAAATAACAAGGATTTAAGTCATTTAAAAAAAGACAACAATAATGTAGAACAATTAGTTTTTACCACTTAATTTATTTTCAAAAATACAATACCAAAAAATAAGTAAATATGCACAGAAAGCTATTAAAATAGAATGTGAAATACAAATTATTTACACCAGTTGATATTTTTACACAATCCTATCTTGTTCGCTTGTCTTTTATGGTATAATGAAGAATCAGCGGTTGTGCCTAAAAGAAGAGAAAATGGGGAAAACATAAAAAAATGAATAAAAGATCACAAATTGAAGGAGCAGACTATTATCTTGTTGACAAGCTAATCACTTTGACACTAAACAGAGAGTGCGCTCAGAACTTCATCCAGCACACATTAAAACATATGAGGTTTGGAATTGCTTGCACTAAATTCTCCCAACATTTTGATGCCCCACAAACCAGAGCAATATGGAGAATAGCACTTCCATTCCATTGTTCAGACCACAAGGCGACATTAGACATATGGCTTTTCCTAGTACTAATAAATCTTAAATCTGCCTGCGATTCCTCTGAGAAGACTTCTTTAGTGTTTAAGACAGAGCACAGTAAATTGCCAGTAAGCTAGGGAAATGAAGATCCTACCTAAAGCAAAAGCAAACGGGTTGATAGTGCGAAAGAATGCAGTATGAAATTAGCTGGAGACACAAGAGACTGTGATACCTTCCCAAACCAGTGAGACAGCCAGAGACGCTTCATGGTCATGTGATCAGGGAGAGATTCATTATTGAATAACATCTGGACCTGCAGCGCAACATCGACCACACAATGAAGACAGGAGACGGGGGGTTGGAAAAGAAGAACAATGAGAGGTTTGGTTAAAAATCAGAAATGCCCGTTTAACTGCATTTCACAATATAGAGATAAAAAAAAAAAACGTCAAATTTGAACATAGCTTCTTTCTATTATGCGATCATTTAGCTAATACGCCTAATTGAATTGTTGATTTATAAATCTTGTATGCCATTTATATAATCATATGAAGTTTGTTGTGCAGCTTCAACATTATTGGTGTAAGACCATCACGTCAGAACGTAGAATGTTCATTAACAACAGACAAATCAGGGACTGGGTAGCTCAGAGAGGTAAAACGCTGACTACCAGCCCCGGAGTTTGTGAGTTCGAAACCCTAGGCGTGCTGAGTGACTCCAGCCAGGTCCCCTAAGCAAACAAATTGGCCCGGTTGCTAGGGAGGGTAGAGTCACATGGGGTAACCTCGTTGTCTCTATAATGTGGTTTGATCTCGGAAGGGCACGTGGCGAGTTGTGTGTGGATGCCGCGGAGAATAGCATGAAGCCATAAGGGTCATGTCTCCGCGGTAACGCGCTCAACAAGCCATGTGATAAGATGCATGGGTTGATGGTCTCAGGAGGCAACTGAGATTCGTCCTCCGCCACCCGTATTGAGGTGAGTTAGTACTCCACCACGAGGACTTAGAGCGCATTGGGAACTGGACATGCCAAATAGGGGAGAAAAAGGAATAATAATAATAATAATAATAATAATAAAAAAAAAAAAAAACAGACAAATCAGCAAGCTAGAGACTTCAGCAGCAGTCACAATGGTGACTGTGTTTCACTGCTCTTTTACATTGGAAATACATTGACTTGGGCTGTATTAGAATAGCAAATAATTTTTAAGTGATGCAAAGGCGCTTCCAGTGAAGACAGCTCTGATGATTTTAATAGCCATTTACCTAATTGCAGAAGTGTTCCAGGAGTCATAATGGAAGCTGTTTTTCATTTTCTGGTCTCCATTGGTTTAACTCGCATAAGTGTGTGGTTTTAGCGAATACGGTGATGTTTTGTAAAAAAATATTTGTAAAAGTGCCAAAACTTCACAGTCGCAAAGACCATCTTTTGACAGTGCCTCACCCGTGTGGGTAGATGAAATAAAGCGATGACCTGACGTTAGGAACATTGATATCATTAACTACTTCGAGTTGTTATTACAGCCAAAAACAGCACACATTTTACTTAACACTTCAAATGTTTTCAGTCTGGATCGCTTCTCATGGAGACCAGAGCCAGCAAACATACAACCTGTAGTGACTGATCTTTCTTTTAAATGCAGTGAGATGATTTATGGAGCTTTTAAAGCTCTCCCGTGACACTAAATATGTGTCTCTGTTCCAAAATATAGCAAACAATGTCACAAAAGTGTGAGAAGGGAAAGAGAGTCAGACCTGATGTTTTTCCACATTTAGTCGATGACATAACACTTTTCTCAGGTGCCGTACCTCAGCCCTGACCGAACAACGCACAAATTTCTGCTGAAGAAACATCAATCAGACAGATTAAAAGAATTGAACCAAAAAAATGCAATTATTATTTATTTGTATCTTGAAAACTTTTAAAGGGATAGTTCACCACAACATTTTTATCATTTCATCATATAGTCACCCTAATGAATGCAATACTTTCTTCTGCAGAACACAAATTAAGATTTTTAGATATTTTTATTTCAGCTCAGAATATTTCAGATCCGTAGGTCCATATAATGCAAATGAATGGTGACCAGAGATTTGAAGCTCCAAAAAGCACAACAAAGGCATCAAAATAATCCATACGACTCCAGTAGTTAAATCCATGTCTTCAGAAGTGATAAATTGGGTGTGGGTGAGATTTCTTAAGTACTTTTTACAAGGAATCTCCACTTTTGACCAGCCCAAACCAGTAGGGGGTGGAATGCACAAATAATACGAATCGCCAAAAAGCCAATGAAGAATAAGGAAGTGAAAGTAAAAGTGAAGATTTATAATTAAAAAATACCTAACAATAATTAAAAAACACCCAAACCTAATTTATCACTTCTGAAGATATGGATTAAACCACTGGAATGGATACTTTTATGCTGCCTTGATGTGCTTTTTGGAGATTCAAAGTTCTGGTCACCATTCACTTGCATAGTATGGACCAAAAGAGCTGAAATATTTTTCTAAAAATCTTAATTTGTGTTCTGCTAAAGAAAGAAAGTCATACACATCTGGGATGAGTGAGTAAATGATTAGAGAATTTTCAGTTTTGGGCAACTATTCATTTTACCTTAAAACAATGTTAAAATTTTGTTGAGATTCATTCAATCGTACACTTTAGGACAACAGGATTTACTAGACAGTTGTTCCTTCCCTGAACCTGGTCTTACCTGTAGAGTTAATTTATGTTTGTCTTTTCCAGATAATAATGAGCTGCAGAAATAGGAGGGGAAAAATACACAAAACTTAGTATCAACACTTTTACAAACAAAAACATGTTTCCCCATTTTCCCTGCTTAAAGGTAATGCTAATAGTGACAAACATCTAAATTTGTGACCAAGAAAATCTGTCAATAGTGAATACCAGACAAATCTGATTGGTGTTTTGGTCATAATTGTTCTTTACTTTCTTTGTTTCCAGAACATTTTCAGCAGCACCACTGAATCAAGAACTATGACATCATTTCCTTCATAACCAAAGTGCATAAGGTGCCCCATTTAACCGCTTTACAAGTAATACAACCCTTCCAGAGAAAAGATTCAAATAGCCAAATACTAATTAAAGGAATATTTCAGGTTCAGTACAAGTTAAGCTCCATTGAAACATTTGTAGCATTATGCTGATTACCACAGAAAACATTTTCGATTCGTCCTTCGTTTATTCAAAATTTGCAGTTACAGTGAGGCACTTACAATGCAAGTGAATGGGGCCAGACCATAAGCATTCAAATACAAACATTTCATGAGAAAAGCAAAACGTAAACATTATGCAAGTTAACGTGCTTTTAGTGTCATAATATAGCTTATAGGGTTTACCGCATTTTGTCGTCATGGCAATAAAGATGAAATATTGTAAATAACTTTACACAGATAAGGTTAGTAAGTGATTATATACTTAAGCCATGTTAACACTGTGGCTATACTTCTGAAACAATGTGTATTTTAATGTTTAAGGACAGGCCGCATTCTCTTCCATTGTAATGCCTTACTGTTGCCACAATTTTTGCATTTTCTTTTAAAGGTTAAAATAATTTAGTGTAAATTAATATTGTGACAAAAATGCTGTTGATTAAGCTTAAAGGAACAGTTCACCCCAAAATGAAAAGTCTCCCATCATATGATCATCCTCATGTCATCCCAAATGTCTGATACTTTCTTTATTCTGCAGAACACAAATGAAGATTTCTAGAAGAATATTTCAGCTCTGTAGGTTCATGCAATACAAGTGAATGGTGACCAGATCTCAGAAGGTCCAAAAAGCACATAAAGGCAGCATAAAAGTAATCCATAAGACTCCAGTGTAGGGCTGGGTATTGATTCACAATTAAGAGAATTAAAAGAGACAGTATTCAATGCCAAATGAGTCTGGAATGAGTGTGGATCTCATCTTTAGACACACATTACACAGAACATATTTTACTCTCAACATGCAGTGAAAGGATCTCGTTGCTGAATACTTCACCACTATACTACACAATCACTGGTGAGTGAAGTATGAACGTTTACCAGCCTGTTGCCAAATGTACACATTTTAGACGCATAGCACGAAATTTGGTTGCAAATGTGAGTGATTTCATCTCATTGTAGTGGAGGGTTGAGCGAAGCGTAAAAGATCGATCTTGGGATTTAAAAACATGTATCAACATTATACAAATGAAGATTGTGGTGCATCGGAAAAACAATATTTTTACCGACCCATACTTCAGTGGTTTAATCCATGTCTTCAGAAGTGATATGATAAGTGTGGGTGAGAAACAGATCAATATTTAAGTCCTGTTTTACTATCAATCTCCACCTTTGACCAGCCCCAACCAGTAGGTGGCTTAACATAAAAGTCACTTTCACACCAGAATGTGGAAGTTTCTCACCACACGTATCATATCACTTCTGAAGACTTAGATTAAACCACTGGAGTCTTATGGATTACTTTTATGTGCTTTTGGACCTTCTGAGATTTGGTCACCATTCACTTGCATTGTATGGACCAACAGAGCTGAAATATTCTTCTAAAAATCTTCATTTGTGTTCTGCAGAAGAAAGAAATTAATTCACATCTGGGATGGCATGAGGGTGAGTAAAATATGAGAGAATTAAAATTTTGGGGTGAACTATCCCTTTAATTTACGTTGAACCCAGAATAATTCTTTTAAAACCTTGTTGCTGCAGATAACAGATAATTATAAAAATATTAAATTACCATTATTTTCAACACAAATGACAATCACAATGACTTGCTGGTGAAGCAGGTTCTCAGAACTTTTGATATTACTAATGGAAGTAACTAGAATGAATTACTGCCAGTGAAATTCAAGACAAGAGCTTATCCGCAGTCTTACCTTTGCCTTTCCAGACACAGAGAGACCTGCTCATCATATCTGTAGAAATGAGCTTTGGAGTGGTCAAAGCTTGTGTAGGGTAATCCCATATTATCTGGAACCAAATCTATAGGAAATGCAAACAAACACACACAAATTCAACCATAAATGTGACTTAGAATTTTGGATCTTAGTAAACAAAACAAATGTTGCTATTATGTTTTAATTTACCTTCTCCGGATGGCTGTATGATGCGTTCAAGACCCCGAGACTGATAAAATTCTTTAATTCTTTTGTCTTCACCTGAGAAGATGAAACTGATGTTCAACCACGACTGAAAAGGTCATAAACTCAGTCAAGTTCAATGGTTTCTGTTCACTGTACTTACTCTCTTGTAGCCCTGGGACTAGTTTGTAAACAATGTCTTGCATAACCCTGTCCAGCTTTAGATTCAGCAGGGGCTGCGTTTCGTGGATTTTGATGTTACACATTGGACAATACTTGCTGGTCTGGAGATACTTCACAATGCAACTCTTACAGACTGCGGAGAAATGGGGAATAAACATTCGTAACTCAGTATAAAAAAGTAGGATCTTTTCTGCATAGGGTACAAAACAATGCTGTAAATTAAAGCAAATTTGAGAGTTTGTTATTACTGGGAGTGAGTTGAGTGCACAGACTTACACGTATGGAGGCATTCTGTAATGGTGGTTGCGTCGATGAAGTATCCTGCACACAGGTAGCACACAATGTGTTCATTTAGGTCCTTTATCTTTATTTTAACTTCTTCCTGTGGTAGCAAACAGGGGGAAACATGTCACCCAGGAAATTTGAAATTGCATGACAACAAAGAAATTCTGTATTAGAGCCAAAAAGTAAAATGTTTGTCTTCATAAAAATTGTATAACTTGCTCTGCCTCTGAAACAACTTTCACTTTGGCTGACATCACCAAGCCCCTTTAGTTTTAACATAGTCACACGGGAAGCCGGCATGTCGTTTCTGAGAGTTCCGGTACCCTAGGAACCACATTATGCCGACTCATATCCTACTAGACATTTTGGCATTCGCTCCAATATTTTTACTTTCCTTTGTGGTGTAAAAGGAAGCACGCTGTGTCAACAGCATGGGAGGCCCGAGTTTGGATCAAAGTCTTTCTAGCAAGTGAGTCCACAGTTGGCCATAATAGGAACGCTCTCAGGAGGCTATTTCCAGTCATGACAGAGCAGCTCCTATCTACTTGAATGGGAAAAGACTGAAATCTCCTAAATGGTTGGTCAAGATTACGATCAAAGAAAATCAGCAGTAAAATCTGACAACACTGGTATCATAAATTGTAAATAACCCCCAAAAAATGCAATTTTCTCATCTTGTATATCTAATGCGCAGGTGCATTGTTGGGTTGATTGACAGGCAATGTCTGTATCTGAAAGGTGATTGGCTCTTTTACCTTTAAGGCGGGACTTCTTTTCAATGTCCGTTGACTGCCGTTGGGCCATTCCAATTGCTCCCATTCATTTTAATAGAAGTGGCCCATCTATGCCAAATAATCTCTGGTTGAATTCCACATTGAAACCAGGAAGTAATCGTGTTCACTTAATCAGTGACCAATGTGATTTGGAGATTGCATGTTTCCCTCTAACTTTACATTTTTACTCCACTGATGGTCAGGTTTAGGTTTGGGGGGTACAATTAATATAAGATGCATTCCTCTTCATTGTATTACAGACTGTATTACAAACTCGCTTTTGGCGCCCCTCCGTGGAACTTGCTGAGAGCGCAGATGCACAAACGGCACACAACACATACCGCTTTGGCCACTGGGGGATTCTTTCACATTTCAGTAAAAACAGACCGATTTTAGCTTAAGAAAATTCAACCTACAGTTTCCGTTTTCACAGTCAGATCAGTCTGTTAGTTACCAACCCTGCCCACAACCACTTGTCATAAAGAGACTTTACACAATCCAAACAACTCCTGAAGGAAAAAAGTCCTGTACAACATACTTTTTTATCCTGCTTCATTTGGAAATATGTCAGATTACAGAAGTAAAATGGGTCGCAAACATAATTTCATGACTAAGATATCGTTGTCACGGTGTGTTACTGCATATAAACAACAATAAATTGTATTTTGGCCAGGACCTTTTTTTTTTAAGAAGAGAAATCATTCATCTGGTGTTTTAGAGAACTCCTTTACAGTGTCTGTAATTACTACAATTTGTCAGACTTGATGACCGAGAACACCACAAGCACACCCGTTCATGAAGAAATAATAACCCTTAACGTATCTTCTAACAATAATTCTCACACATGAATGACGTGCCTGTTCTGAAGAAGAAATTGGATTTCAAAGGAACAATTTGTTGCAGAACAACTGAATGTACAGTGGAATCCAAAATATGAGACCACTGGTAAAAATGTGTATGTTATCCATATTTTTCTAGTTTAATCATTTCCCCCCGAAAACAAATTATATCATGCCTGGCCCCAGCTCTAAGAGGTAAGGTGTGCCATAGGACCTTCCAGGTGGGCCAAACAGTAGGAGTTGTGGATGGGGGTGTGGTTGCCAAAGTGGGCCGAGCTCATGATTGGTCCCCCGTGGAGCAAGATCTGAATTATATTATATTATCAGCTTAACAACTTGATTGAAATAATAATACTAATAATTTTAGAATTTCGTAGTATTCTATATGTCCTCATTGTGCTTTAATGAAGTTGGCACTGAAGCTAGCATAGAGAGTTTATATAAAACCTGATGATCATCATCCCAGCATGTTATGATAATGTTCCAATGTGCATCTTCTGTGCTTCAATGTGATACATTTGTTTGCTACTGATTAGTGTCATCGAGATGTATTAATGTATATACAATTTACATCAAAAACGTTATTTGCTTTACCTTTAAAAAAAATAGTATTTTTATATATCTTGTTTAAGTAATGGATAAACTTAAATAATAATAATCAATGTGGTTCCACAGATTTGAAGCCCACTGCTTAAGAGAGCTCGACGCAAATAGCGGCATTCTAGAGAACAGCTGCACTTGACCGCGGTGTGGCAGAAGCCCACTTTACTTTTCAACTCGGGTCAGGTGTCAGGTAAACAAACCGAGTATTATGGTGTTGGCTTAATAGGGATCACAGCTCAGACTGCTATCTGACAAAGCAACTGAATTAAACTAATGATCCGAGGTAAGAAAATCACTGACAACCATATCTTAAGGGTCATATTATGTGGCGTAACATAATTCTCACGTACAGACATTCATGTTAAAAAATATAAACAATGCATGCGACAGCAGCTCGTACCGATACACTTGTCTATGCCAACGCGCATTATAAAGCATGTAGGATTTCACGGTACAGCACGCGGTGTGAACGACCACCGTTATAGCTGCGCAGACGAAGAACATAAAATACCCAGTTCATTTTACTCGTGCACTGAATTTTTTGGGGTACAAGCACAAAAAGTAGAAGATTAGACGTGGGGCAGATTTGACAAGAGCCCCCTCGCTACGTCAAACGAAAACACAACAGCAACACAGAGTGGATTGATTCTTCGCAACACTCACGCCTGCGCAGACACAGCGCATGGTCTCGCGCTCCGTCTCAGCTTTCGCGCCGCAGAAAACCCTTCTCACGGACGTCTATAAACCCCTGAGCGCGCGGCGAAAGGTAAGCCGTTAAAACGTCTCTTGCCCCGACCACTCACCTCATTCCTCAACGGGTCGAGCTTGTAGACGTTCTGCAGCTGGTTTCTTAGCCGCATCGCTATCGCCATCGGACCTTGTTCCGCCATCTTTGGGAATTCTGCATACTTCCGGGTAGCGGGAGAGTGGGTGAGTTCGGTCGGTGAGAGGCGGGAGGAGGACCCGCTTGTTTTTCTACGCTCATGTTAACTAACATCGAGTGTGTTCAAACGTATTTTTAAGTATTCCCTCAGTACTTATTTTAGCCTGCAGACACCAGTCTTTTAAACATTTCACGCCATATTCTTATATAAGGGTTTAATCTTTGCCTATTAAAAAGGTCATAATTTTATCAGACTAAATCAGGTTTTATTGAGATGTTTTTATCTGTAACAAATGAGTATCTGGGAATGGAACGCCCATAATTGTGTCTTAGAAATCATTGAAGAGAAATATAGAGGACCATATAGGCTAATTCTTTGATAAGCTCCTGAAGATAATTATATACGAGTATATGTATGACTCCTGACTCTGTTATAAAACGTTTGACAGAAATATGACTTTTGTTCTCTTAACAAATATAAAGACAAAGCTTTATCTTTCATTTATTAAGCCAAAAGATATACATTAAACAATTAAATTAACTTTTAACATTAACTTGTTAATAAGGCTCCACAACGTCTTTTATATTTCCTTGTTGAAGTAGCACAATTATTTATTTATTTATTTTTGGGGATCCCGACCACAAGTTACGCGCGTTCAACATGTGCAATGTTGGATTATGGCCACGAGAGGTCGCCACTACACTAGTTTGTGAATAATGTGAATCGTCAACACTTGTTCTGCAGTCATAGTTTGTTTCTTGCTTTTTAGAATGACTTCTAGAATTTAGTATGAGAGGAATTCATCCTTGTTGGTTCCTCCTTAAAAGTGCATTATCGCAAGTGACCTCTGAGCTTATTTTAAAGGCTGCAGTGCTGCATCAGGCATGTCTTTCCATTGGTGCTTCATTATAACCACACTGAAATTATGTCTGATCTGATCAACAACACTTTGTAATCATTTAAGTTGAAAATTCAGGTAGAACATAAGCCAGAGTTGTGTGTGTGTGTATGTGTGTGTATATATATATATAAGCAAAATCATGTGAAGTTGTTCGTTTAAAGCCTTTTATTTCCTTGCTTTTTCCTCCACGTGCAGCAACGGCAGCTTTGCAGATCCTTGGCATTCTAGCTGTCAGTTTGTCCAGTTCGACATTTCACCCCACACTTCCTGTAGCACTTTCCATAGATGTGGCTGTCTTTTAGTCACTTCTGACGCACCTTACAGTCTAGCTAATCCCACAAAAGCTCAATGGGGTTAAGATCCATAACACTCTTTTCCAATTATCTGTTGTCCAATGTCTGTATTTCTTGCCCACTCTAACCTTTTATTATTGTTTTTCTGTTTCAAAAGTGTCTTTTTCTTTGCAATTCTTCCCTTGACCTTGAAAACTGTAGTGTACATCTTTGTATGAAATCTACAGTTTCTTTGCAATTTCAAGCACTGTATAGCCTTCAATCCTCAAAACAATTATTGACTGAGTTTCTAGTGAAAGCTGTTTCTTTTTTTGCCATTTTTGACCTAATATTGACCTTAAGACATGCCAGTCTATTGCATACTGTGGTAACTCAAAGACAACACAAAGACAAAGTTAAGCTCCATTTAACAAACCAATTAGCTTTCAACTGTGTTTGATATAATGGCAAGTGATTTTCTAGTACCAAATTAGCAATTTAGCATGATTACTCAAGGATAAGGTGTTGGTTTGGTGGCATCTGGAAATGAGGCATGTCTAGATTTGATCAGCTTCTGCTCGTCTGTGAATGGCGCTGCCCTGTTTACACGCACACTTGCCCATTGGTGGTGCCAGATGGGCTGGTTTGAGTATTTCTGTAACTGCTGATCTCCTGGGACTCATGACAGAGTAATTTGGTTACGATTCTCTCGCACATTCTGGGCTGTGAGGGGCTTGGAGCAAACTCTGGAGGAGCTGAACATGCAGTGGTAGGGTGGTTCAAAGAGGGACAGTCTCTGATCCAATGCACAACAGTCTCTAGAATTTAGAGACTGTAATGGTTCCAAAAACAAAACACATCCAGTGAGCAGCAGTTCTGAGGACAGAAACAACTTGTAGATGAGAGAGGTCAACAGAGAATGGTCAGACTGATTCAAACTGACAGTCTACTGTAACTCATGTGCACTGTACAATTGTGGTGAGAAGAATGCTGGTTGGTGGTGTTTTGGCGGCACGAGGGGGACCTACACAATATTAAGCAGGCAGTTTTAATGTTGTGGCTGATTTGTGTGTGTGTGTGTGTGTGTGTGTGTGTGTGTGTGTGTGTGTGTATATATATATATATATATATATATATATATATATATATATATATATATATATATATATTACTTGAAACAATGTGCCTTTTATGTGCATATGACACCCATACAGTGTTTTTTTCTTTTTTTTCACCTAAGTCTGTCTCATAGGTGGTCTGTCAAAACCTAGAATGTATCCTGTTTTCACCCGACCTCATGTATTTTATTTAAAAGAAACAAACTCTCATCAGAACAGTAATTGTGAACCTGAATGACAGCAAGTTTAACCCAGGAGTAACTTTTGAAATCCATATTAATTTTTAACACTACAAGCCTGTACTGTGAAATTGTGTTCTGTTTTATCATAGAAATCTGAAGGGATCATCGCACATCTGAGTGACAGCACTTGACTCCACATACAAATCATAGCAAAACACATCAAAGATGAAAGAAGGATTAAAGCCAAACATTTCAAAACATAATGCCATTCATTTCTTCTCAATATTGCAGGGAGTTTATGCATAATAAGCCTTTCTCTTTTTGCCTTTTGTCTAGACGCATATCATGTCCTTCCAGCTTCTCTCCCTTGTATGTAAAATAAAATACTCTGGTTATTCCACCTGTCAGCCAAAGGGTATCAAAGTGAAGAAGATAAGGTAATGTAATGTCCAATAACTGGAGTCTTCTCCATTAGACAGAGTTCAGTTCAGAGGGAGAGAGATGTTACAGAAATTTTAATAAAAACATGTCACTGAAATAACAGGTTGATTCAATATGTTTCTTGTTGAGATTCATTCATGTGAGGGAGAAGCAGAATGTGTTTTACTAATGCAATAGCAAATGCAGACTGCCTTCACCCTGAATTGAAGCCAGATCTTGATAAGTAGAAACAATCCATCTCATTGATTCACTGAACAGCCACTCTATTTTCCTCACTACGAACCGAATATGCGTAAGCATCCACACAATACGAGACAAATATATTTACTGTGGTTATGAAAGCCTGTTTTACATAGAAGTATTTTTCCTTTGCTGAGAATTTAAAAAATTGAAATAACTTTGAACAAACTGCCGGATCCCAAAATTAGACTCATTGTCTAGTTTTCGAAACAGAATCCAATGCACTTATTTTTTAGATGATATTTCCCTTCAGCCTAAAGATATTTATTATGTCTCCTGTTGGCAAACAAAATGGACGAAGTGAGAAAAGTCTAGCCTAGACCTGTTCACCCGGAGCTCCAAAAACAACCAAACAAACCGGGAGGAGGCTCGCTTGACAAGTCATGCCAGCGTGAGGCCCTCTTTTTGGGGCACACAGACTTTTGCCTCCCCCTGTCCCATAGCAATCAGAGCATGTACAGATGGACACCAAGCTTTTTGTTTTCGCCTGCTCCAGCAATTAGCTGCCAAGTGGCAAGCTAATGAAGATAACCCCCTCCAAGCCCTGATCGCCAGCCAGGGTGCTGATGACAGTTCAAAACATAAAGACTCTTACGGGAAGAAGAGGGAGGATTTCAGATCATTATATTGTCGTTTTTGTTATTTTATAAAAGGGATAGTTCCAGTTCTAAATTCTGATTGGACAAGCTGTGTTCTCAAAGCTGTTGTAAAACAGCCGAAGTGCATTCAGTTGGTTGAATTCTAAGCTGCTACTTAAACTGTAGCTGGCAACTGTAAATGCACACAGTTAGGTTTGAGGATTATACTGGTGAAGAAATGTACTTACATTAGGGACTTTTATAATTTTTCCCATGCCGACATCTTTTTTAAAGCAATAAGGTGCTCAAGACTGTGAGTGGCAGTGATATTTTATTGTGGTGAGCAGTGCCGGTCCTACCCCATTTGGCAACCTAGGCGAGACCCACACGTCACAACCCAGAGTTATAATACAGAGTTATGTATTAATTTTTACACACAAAAAATGTATGTAAAGTGCACATAAACCAAACCAAGTGGTCAAAGATCTTAAGGCCCTTAAGATCTATGCACATTGTACAGTATGTTTCAAAGCAGGGACATTTGTAGGCTTTCGTCATTACTGGGGTGTCTGGGGCCCATCAAGTACACAATATCAGGGCTCCAGACTATGACTAAAACGGTCGTAAATTTAAATCTAGTCACCATTGGCGACAGTTGGGTTGTGTGTGTCCATAAGTGGGTTCGTCAGATATAATCTTGTGAGTTATTGAACACATCTTTTGAGCCAGCACCACCATTGTGTCTTGCGCCACTTTTCACCCATTCTGTTGCGATGAGCTTGCTGCACCGCACGCAACAACAAACTCCGTATGAGAGAATCTTCATTTTCTCTTTTTAATGGCGGTAAATTAGTGCATTACCGCCATCTACTGTAAGCATTGGATCAGAGACTGCCCCTCTTTGAACCACCCTACCACTGCATGTTCAGCTCCTCCAGAGTTTGCTCCAAGCCCCTCACAGCCCAGAATGTGCGAGAGAATCGTAACCAAATTACTCTTTCATGAATCACCCAAAAAGAACTGGGCGTGTGAAGTGAGCTCAGGTTAGCAGTTTGAATCAAGAGTCACTTTCTCAGCGACTCATTCGTCAGTGTGTTCACAACTGGGAGCAAAGATATTTCAAAATAGGAGACATGTATATTTTGGGCTTCTTTAGAATGAAAAGTCCTGCACTACTTTTTGTCTGGAGCCCTGAATCTGTACCATGATGTTGTAGGGGGGTCTGGGGGCATGGGATTTGTTTATTTATTCCAAAAACTGCAAAAAGCATTTATGTCTGGTGATATTAGGGGCATCATATGAACAGTTTCCTTGGTAGCCAGCATATATTGTGTAACATTTATGAAACTGGACTAAAAACATATTGACACCTTTTCACATTACACAGCACAAGATGAAGTTTATCTATGTTACCTTTTTCAAAAGCCTGGTGCATTCTATCATGGCTATAATGCCTATTGTGGTACAGTGATGGTACAATATGGTAAAACCTTGATATTTAAGCCTATATATTATATCATGGTATTTATATTGTAGGCTACTCCAAGAAAAGACGCAGGAACACATTTTTGGCAAGGGTTGCTGCAGTTTAGGCGGACGATATGCAGATCATACACGTGCATCTAGGGCATCAGAGAATCATATCTATTACCGTACACATACATGCAATGGAATGTTTTCACCAGCAATTAAGTCATTCAATAAGCCAGCCAATGCATTTACATTCTACCATGTTCAAAACTATTGTGTCAGTGTGACTGAGTAATAACCATAAAGCACAATATAATTGTTCAGACAAAATGGCCATATTATAAAATATTAAGAAATGCCTTGTGCTCAGGGGTGTTGCTAATAAAAGTCTTTGTGAGATTTTCAGTAACCAAGGTGTCAATAATCTCTGTGTATGTGCATAAACTAACTAACTGTCTTTGCAGGTTCATGCTACTACTTCATCAGCCGTCACCAGTGATTATACAGGGATACAAACAAGCGATTAATTTAAAACACAAAGTTAGGGAAACAGTCCGTTACTCAGAGGTTTTAGTGCCGTTCTCATCACAAGATCACTAAAACTGTTTTTTTTTTTTTTTTTTTTTTTATTATTATAATTTCATAGGATGTGCTTACACATGAGTAAAGCACAATATTCTTCTGAAGCAAAAAACTTAAGATTGAGGATTGATTAATTGGTTTTTATTCATACAAATTGAAATAGACACTACAGTATTTATTATTAAACCAAGCAATTGTACAATAACACAATTTAAACTTAATTTATTGTCAAATTACTATTTCATTAGCAATCACTTGGGAAAATAAAAGGGAAAATAAAAATGTCACGATCCATCACAAGGGCTCTCTTCAGTTCGGCAGGGCCCTGCCCACAAGCATGACAACTCTCTCTCTGAAATGGGACTATTTGTATTAACATAAATGACAGATTTGAAACTGTATACTACATACTGCATAAATACAATGATGGGGCACACTTTTACCTCATTACTTTTTGGAACCCAGTGAAATTGAATATTATATCATTGTAAAATATTACTGAATTATCATGTGCTGACTTACATTTATGTTGTTGTTCTTGGCAGATACCTTTAACAAATACTTAAATGGGTAGTTAAATTACATTTGTGTCATTATTCACCCCCAAGTCTGTATGAATTTGCCTCATTCATATTAATGTTTATGTACAATATAGGCTATTACATATTTATTAAAACAATCTGATTCACATGTCAGAAAATTCCTGTATAGGTCAGATTAGAGATGTAATAGTGTTTCGCTTCACCCTTCAGCTGAGCAGTTCTGATTGCACACAAAGCACTTTTGCTATTTCTTTCTTTGTGCTGATTAAGATGAGGGAGCATCACAATATGAAAGCCGGAAATACCAGATCGTTCCAACGTTGCACACTTGCAATGTTGACAGCATTGTTGATTATGTTTTTACAATGATTAGTGGAGACATGTAAATGCTTCACGCCGCATTTTGCTTGACACAATTTGGACATATGCTAAAGTTGACTTTTTGGGGAACAAGTATGAGTATCGATACTTCCTTTTCAGTACTCACCAATACCGAAACATGATTTGTTTTTCTTTTTTTCTGATGAATACCATATTCAGCAGTTTATTGATATGTAATTGGCACAGTAGTTTATAAATAAATTCATTAATTACAACTTTAATTAAATTAAAATAGAATAATTAATATTCAACTTAATATTGCATTATATGTATGAAATAAATTGCTTTTTCTACAGAACCTGACAGAACAATCCAAAATACAGCATTGAAGTTATTTTTGGTCAATTAAAGTGCTACGCAACAGAGCATAACAGATGTGCTATGTTGTTTAAAAATTAAATAATTATTATTGATTGTTATTATATTATTATAAGTAGTAGAAGTATTACATTTAATATTAGTAGAAGTATTACAGTGAGTATTACATGACTATACAGTATTGATAAACTGTATTTCTGTTGTACTTGTTTCCATTTAAATGGAGCTTTTATTTTGAAGAGAAGACTTTTCTGTTTCTGTGTGTTTTAGCCTATCACATCCTGAAAAGTCGGTCGTGACTCTGGTTGCTTTTCTATTCAGAAGTGATCATCCCAATGCCCTATTCCCTTCGAAGACTTTTCCATCCACTGTGAGATCTTTAGAGGGCTTAAAGGTGTGAGGCTTAAAAATAACCTTCATTCTGAACTCACTTTAAAAAAAAAATATTGGAAATGCTGTTTGACCCGATCTTACAGCATACTATTGTGACTATCACTGTTATCCTCTCAAACTACACTTCGGAGGCTGATTTATCCCATTTGGATCACAGGTCCAGTGTGATTATTAAAACACAAAAGGCTGTTATTTAATTAAATAAATATGTAATCTGTATTTGCCTGACTCTACAAAGTGAATTGGCACTCTGCTCACTGTCATCTGCTACAAACAGAGAGCGCAATGCTCATGGTGGTGATTTCTGTATAGATATCTATGATTTTGCGTGGATGAGCAGCTGGCTTCACATCTTTACTTTGAAGCGCGCAGTACATGCAAACTATATATTTATCTTATTCAATCGCAGCTATCGCTGTTAAAAAATCTCACGAGGACATAACATGATTTACATTTGTGCAATGAATATTTACACAGTGACATTTGTATGTCAGATTGTATTGGTTTTTGGGACAGAATAATTTTTATAAGCACGAGTACAAGTACATGAGTGCAGTATTGGACCAGATTCTGATACTAATTTCGGTATTGGGACATCCCTAGAAACAATATATTTAATTTTATTGCAAAATATTCAGATATGCAAATTATTCAGATATGGAGGAGGTCGCTGCACTGCTTATTTTGCACGCTTTGTTACTTGAAATTCTCGGATTGGTGGATTTTTCTCTGCTAGATCATGGGTAGTGTAGTTCTTCACCAGGAATTCCACTTTGTTAGTTCTTTGTTAGTTTTTTATAGTCTAAATCTTGTTTTAGTTTTTCATTGCATTTAGTTTTTATTTTCTTAGTATTTATATTGAGGGATAAATGGATAATGGGAAAAATAGGCATTTGTGTAATATTGGTAATTTAGCTGTACTCCCTAATGTCCAATTTGTAAATTATAATAAGAAGAAAAATCTTCATTTAAATCTTCATTAGCACAACACTGACAGCATAACACTCATGACACTAAAGTACTGTTTACATGGCTCAAACTTCATGGGTAGTAATTATGTCAATCACACATGCTGTGGAAAACTCCAATACACCGAACACTAATAAATTACAATTTGATTAATCGTGTGCATGCATACAATACTGGCCTTGGCACATTTTGAGCTTTGAAACATTTTTTTGCTTAATAACTTAAAATAACTTGGAATCAAAACGTTATAAATGAATACATTCTAAATAAATCATTTTAGCTACAGTAATTCTCATTAATCTTAGATTAATCAGTGAGACAATGTTTATATAATTTAATCCATCATTGTAAAAGTCCCAGACACAAGTCAAGGCTAGCGTGTTTTCTACCATCTTTGCTTCATGATGGTAGTGATTCCCACACTGTGCTAGTAGGCTGTCTATTGTCGTTGTCTAGTGACAGCTTAATGTTACGGTAAGTGTGAGTTTAAAGGTTTAAAAACATACCACAACAAAAACGAAAATTAAATATTAATTTAATTGTATTTAGTTTCAGAGCTATTACAATTCATTTTAGATTAGTTTCAGTTTTTCCAATTATGTTATATTGTTTTACAAAAAATAAAATAAAAAAACATTTAGTTTGCATCTTTGTTTTTGTTACCAATAAAAATCTATGTCAGAGTTCACAGTAGGTCTGTCTGTAAAGGTTTAAAAGTTATTAATAAAAATCAATTTGCCAATGGGGAAAACAATTTAGATTTTTACTTTTGGAACCCAAATGATGTGCTTATTTAGAGGGTTCCTTCCCCCACAGGGCTTCATGAGCTCCTATAACCTGCTCAGTTAATTGGTAGTTTCTGTTGAATGGTTAATTAGGAGCTGAAATATATTTCTGTGACCTGGATATCTGGACTGACAGTGTGTGCAATGAAAAACAGACCTGACAGGACCAACACTCTTTCACGTTACATTATAGTGTTTCTAGGTCATTATGTGCATTGTCTACTAGTAATTACATGCACTCAATACAGCCAAATAAGACAGTGTTTAATGATTTGAGTTTTGTTTGTTTTAAATATACAGTTTCCCCCACCAGGGGGTGCTGAAACATGGTGAGGAGTTGAGGAAGGTCTTTTGGGCAGCTGATAGTCAATCATCCATAAAAACAAATCACATAGAATCTGCTTGTGTCTGTATAATTACTGGTGCTTTTCCTGTAATATGGGTTTGCCAATACGCCCTGTGTGGTGCTATCTGAAGCTTTCCACTACAGTGTGATCAGAGAGTGTGTGTGTGTGTGTGTGTGTGTGTGTGTGTGTGTGTGTGTGTGTGAACTAGCTTCGAAAGTTAAGCATTTTGATTTACATTTATATTTTGATTTATGGAACAAGCATTTTTAATAGCATTTTTAGCCAGAGCAAGCAGCTTACAAAAATGTATGTTGTGTTTGTTCCAGGTACTTTTGTTGGTAGGTATGGGTATGTTAGTAATAGACTAGTTGCTCAGATCCATTGGTGGTGATGCCAACAGGTGTTGATGCTTACAAACGCTTCAAACATGGTGGAGTAGCATAGCCATCCCTTTTCCTCTCTTCCTCCTTTTGGCATTATTAGGGAAGGACCGGTATATTTACTTTTGAGAATTGAATTATCCCGTTTTGAACTGCACATGCCACTGGGGCAAGCCGACACACAATTCAGCACTTGGGCTTGCTGGGGATGCTAAGGTGAGATAAGTGAAATTCGCCACAAACAATCACAACCACAATAGCATCTTACATTTTACTTCCACGCTGATTACTGTAAACACGTAGTATTTTATGTTAGGATGCCAATTTCCCAGCTGGTAATCCTTTCTATTTTCCCCTAGACAACCTTGCTGGAGTTTTGTGTGGTGGTTATGTAGCATATATAAGTGCTGCAATTGTATGTAAAATAGTGGACCAGTATCAGAAAATCTTAGTTCAGCTCAAGGAGGAAAAGGTGAAGTTCAATGAAACACAGACTCATTGCTGCGGTGCAATTGTGAATTGTATTACATAAATATAGGACAATAACATTTACAATATTTACACGTGCACATAGGTAGTATTCAGTTCAAAGTTATTAATGAGCATACAACATTCAGAATTCACTCAATAAGCAGTGCTTAAAGCCACAGCAGTTCACAACACACAACCCTTAAAACAGGCAGAGTCCAATGAGTCCATAATGGAACAGTTCATGAGATTAATACGCATGTAAATGTAAGTATTATCTGAGGGCGTGTGTAGATGTAAATATGTCTGAAGGTATGTATAGATGTAAATATGTCTGAAGGTATGTATAGATGTAAATATGTCTGAAGGTATGTATAGATGTAAATATGTCTGAAGGTATGTATAGATGTAAATATGTCTGAAGGTGTGTGTGTGTTAAATAAGCAGCTGCAGCGCCTCCTACCACACCGGCTAGATGCATGCACTCCAAGCATCAGTTTCGGGCCTAGTGGCTCGCCATCCATGCACAGAACCTGGCCTGTATAAAACAGGACCAATTAATAATTAACACTGATTCCAAGCATAACAACTATCACTATAATCACAATACCATAAAGTCATAATATTATCATAATCTCAGTTCATTCATTTTATCATCATGTACATGATTCAATTTAAATACTGCATATTGCAATATAAATAATTTAACAATCAGCAAGAGTACTCCTATAAATATTTAGGCAATATTATCAATAATAACTTCAAAATACATCTCGAAATAAGAGTAGTTGACAACTTCATAATTCGACATAAAGGTTAATTAATTCTAAAGGCATTGTTCATATAAATAGGCACAATATATAATCATAGATTCAGTACAATTAAACAAGTACAGCCAGCGCCAGCACCGGCTAACAAATTCATATACATAATACACTATTAGCGCCATATAATACAAACAATGAGACTCACCAGTTCCCGTATCATTAAACCACTCAAACGGCAGTCAATTGAATGGTAGAGGCATCTAAAAAGTTGGCAGGCATAACAGTTAAACCAGCAGTCTAATTAATAAAATGTTTACAGGGCTAAACGCCTACCTGCAGCAGCTCAACACACCGGCTTCCACACACACACACACCAAACAACAGCGCGCGGCCATATTTAAAGGAAACTGACGCAACTGTCAAGTCTCGCGATACTGTCACGAAGTCTCGCGACAATGCGAACACAGTGTGGAGCCGCGAGAACGGAAAACCAGGCAGAAAACACCTGGGTTACACCCTCCCCCCTCAAATCATGCACGTCCCCGTTGCATAAGAACTGCAGAAGAATTACAGTTTAGGGACAGTCTGCTGCAGCGGCTTGACTAAGGGCCTCTGTATAAACATTAGACAAGCTATGAAAAAGAGTTTGGACGACTGAAATCAATGGGTTGCCCAAAACTGCATATTGAAGACGTTGAAGGGGTTGACGCTGCCGAACTGAACGTCTGAGTACTACATCAGATCCCACTATATTACTGGGGGCAGTAGCAGAACTATGAATAGCAGGACCCACAGATGTCTCAGATTGGACCGGCTCACGAGCTTCAGCCTCAGGGTCCAGAAGCACTTCAGCTTCAGGCACATTGATAGTCATCTCTTCCACGGGAAATTCCAATTCTCCTCCCACAGGTAGCTCCATCTCTCTGGTAACATGTTCGTCTATCGATTCAAGTAGAGGATTTCCAGGTTCTTCCACTTCAATCTCTTTCACAGGAGTTTCTACCTCGCAGCTGAACATAGATAAATCTTCACCAATGGTTGGCCAAGACTCTTCGACTTCAGGTAAGTGGTTTTCAAATGAGGTTGCTGCAGGGCTTTGTGGAAAAAGTGGAACAGAATCAGCACCACTTGGGGCTGTCGGTAAGGCCGACCCCACTATGTCACTGGTCGTTGGTTCATGCTCACATCCACTCGCTCCTTCCACACTGAACTTCATTGGGAACTGAGGAAAACTCCTAAGGGTGGTAAATTCAGCATCCTCTGTATCCTCATCCTCAAAAATATCAACTTGGTCAGTGCGGTTGCGACCCTGGCTGCGAGTATGGGGGTTTTGAGCAGGAAGATCTTCTGGAAAATCCTCTGTAGCAGAAGCTGATAGGAAGCCACAGGGCAAGAGCAAATCACGATGGAGTGTGCGGTCAGGTCCCCCCCTGCTCTCTGGTCTCACAATATAAACTGGAAGATCCCCGGCACGTTTCACAACCACATACACCTCTTGTTCCCACTTATCCTCGAGCTTGTGTTTTCCTCGGATTCTGACATTCCGAACAAGGACTCTGTCACCAACATCTAAGCTTGCAGGTTTTACACGTTGATCGAAACGACTTTTGTTCCTTTTAGCTGACTTCTGAGCATTCTGGCATGTAAGCTTGTAGCTCTCCTCGAGACGTGATCTTAAATCCTTCACATACTGGGAGTGCGAAGGAGAGGGAGAGTCACGGACTGGCAACCCGAAAGCCAAGTCAACCGGGAGCCGCGGTGATCGTCCAAACAGGAGTTCATAAGGTGTGAACCCTGTTACTTCATTCCGTGTGCAATTATACGCGTGGACAAGAGGTTTAACGTACTCCCTCCACTTAGCCTTCTGCTTGCTCTCGAGAGTTCCCAGCATGTTTAACAGCGTCCGGTTAAAGCGCTCGACAGGGTTGCCCCTGGGATGGTATGGAGTGGTCCGAGTTTTCTTGATGCCAGCTACATCGCAGAGCTCTTTAATCAGCTTAGACTCAAAGTCTGGGCCTTGGTCAGAATGTAGGCGTTCTGGAATGCCATAGCAAACCATGAAGTCGTTCCACAGACACTTCGCCACAGTTTTGGCCTTCTGATTTGCAGTTGGAATAGCGACTGCAAATTTGGTGAAGTGATCAGTAAGTACCAAGATGTTCTTGGTGTTGCTGCTGTCAGGCTCAAGGGATAGAAAATCCATACATACTAATTCCAAAGGACGACTGGTTTGAATATTTACTAAAGGAGCTGCCTTTTCAGGAAGAGTCTTACGTCTTACACACCGACCACAGGTTTTGATGAAGTTCTCAACATTAGCGGCCATTTTTGGCCAGAAGAACCGCTGCCGCACCAAATCCAGGGTTCGCTCTACGCCCATGTGCCCCATGTCACTATGGAGACTCTTCAGGATGGTAGAACGCAACACTGGGGGCAGAACAAGCTGAAGGACAAGTTTATCTTCGTCCTGTCTTCTCCTGTATAAAACTCCATCTTCCAGCTCTAACCGATTCCACTCCCGTAACAACAAAGGGAGCTCAGGAAGTTCCTCTCGAACAGTGGAAGAAACCTTTTCTCCTGTCTCAAGCTGGTAGATGACTTCTCGAATTGCTGGGTCGGCACGCTGCTCTTCTTTCAGGTCAGCGTGGGTCAGAGGGGAAATGACAGGAAGGCCATGGGACTCTTCCTCAGCAAAACAGTCAGGAATAATATCAGTATGGACAGAAAGAGACTCAACTAAGGTCACATCAAGTTGAGAGTAGTCGGCAGGACAGCATGATCTAATAAGACTGCTCTGACAAATAGCAACCACCATGTCGGGGGAGATTTCTGCAGCTTCACCGGGATCACACAGTTGCTCTGCTAGACGGCTCACAAGTTCCCATTCTTCACAGCTTGTAGCCTTATCAGGCATTTCTCCATGATAACGTCTGGACAGAGCATCGGCATCAAAGTTGTGTTTGCCAGCACGGTACTGCATCTTAAAGGAATACGTTGACAATGCAGCTAGCCACCGATGGCTTGTGGCGTCCAATTTTGCTGAGGTCAAAACGTATGTAAGAGGGTTGTTGTCTGTAACAACTATGAAGTCAGCACCATAGAGATAATCATGGAATTTCTCTGTGACACTCCATTTTAAGGCCAGAAACTCAAGTTTGTGTGCCGGATATCGAGATTCACTCTGAGATAGGCCTCGGCTGGCATAGGCAATAACCCGGAGTTGATCATCCTGTTTTTGGTATAGAACAGCTCCCAATCCGATTATGCTAGCATCTGTGTGAAGGATGTAGGGCAACTTAGCATTGGCGAACCCAAGAACAGGGGCAGATGTTAACTTAGAAATTATTGTGTCAAAAGCAGCTTGACAATCAGACGTCCATCTCTCCCCAAAGGACTGCTTCGGGTCCAGGAATTTTCCAGCAGAACTTTTATCTTTGATAGACTGACGGATGGGTGCATAGCCTCTAGTAAGGCCATTAAGAGGTTTTACTATGGTGGCGTAATCCTTGATGAACCTCCGATAGTATCCTGCAAACCCTAGGAAGGACCTTAGCTCTTTAAGATTTCGGGAGACTGGCCAGGATTTGAGGGCGGATATTTTTTCAGGGTCCGTTTCAACGCCATTCTCGGACACGACATGTCCAAGGTAACGTACACTGGACTGGAAAAATTTGCATTTTTCAGGGGACATCTTCAAGCCAAATTCCTTCAGGCGGGTAAGTACTCTGAGTAAGCGTGTCTCATGTTCCTCTAAAGAGTTGGAGAAGATAATAATGTCATCCAGAAATACAAGAGCTTCCTTGAGATTTAAATCCCCCATACACTTCTCCATAAGTCTCTGGAATGTACTTGGAGCGTTCGTAACGCCTTGCGGCATCCGATTCCATTCCCAGAAACCCAGTGGTGTGACAAATGCGGTTTTAGCCTTGTCAGCTTCACTCATTTGAATCTGATAATATCCAGACTTTAAATCCAAAACCGTGAACCATCTGGAGCCTGTTAATGCTGAAAACGACTCTTCAAGGTTCGGCAGAGCATAGGCGTCTTTCACTGTTTAATTTACGATAATTGTTTGTAAATTTAATTTACGATAATCAATGCACAATCTAACATCACCATTCCGCTTCCGGACCACCACAATCGGAGAAGCAAATGGTGACTCTGACTCCCGGATGATATCAGCTTCAAGCAGATCCCGCAAATGGCTTCGAACAGCTTCAATATCGCGGGGATGGATGGGCCTAGCTCGAAGCTTGAAAGAGGTTTCATCGTGGAGCTTGATATGGTGTTTTACTTGGTCCGTACAGCCGAAATCAAGGTCGTGGTAAGAAAACACTTCAGGCATTTGGTTGAGCTTGAATGTTACTCGCTCCTTCCATTCAGATGGGATAGGTGATTCTCCAAAATTTAACTCCAAAGTGCTTCTTTGGGAACCTCCTTGGACTGGAGAAGTGTTTACGGTGTGCTGGGCCAGGATAGTAGGTGATGTACCAATATCAGCAATTACAGTCATTGGTGGAATGAGAACACCTTGTTCAGACTCGTTCATAACGAGAACAGGAACCTTGTAGGGAGCATGAGTTGGAAGTGTGATGAGACAACTCTGGACACATAGCCCGCCAGGAAGAGATGATATGGGATGTTCAATCACAGCCCATTGAACCGTAGTTGGACTGTCTACTCTGGCAGAGCCTTCTAGAACAATGGTCTGACCAGAAGGAATCAGGACTGGTGTCTGACTCAACAACTTCACGGTTCCTGCTCGACCCACCTGGCTTTGGTGGTGCTTCAGTTGTAGGAGCTTTAAGACGGCACAGTACCCTTGGGTCGTAGGTTGAAAATTAGGGATGTCACTGCTAGTGTATCGCTCATATAAAGGCTCCAGAGTATTCATGCCGATAAGCACAACTGAAGAACCCTCAGGATGACCATCGGGTACAACCAAGGCAAGGGTCGGTACATCAAATTCTTCCCCCAAGAACTCTTTGTGAAATCCTATGGTCATCTCTACATACCCCAGATATGGCACTGACTGACCGGCGGCACCCTCTACCTGGAGTAAGTTGTAAAGTGGCTTCACAGGGTGATTACTAAGACTCTGGTTGTAAAAAGAGACTGGAATCGTGGTGACCTGCGAGCCAGTGTCCAAAAGGCAATGATAATTCTGTCCAGCAATCTGAACGACTGCAGAACATTTTGAGCCCACCAGGCCCCTTGGAAGCTGTATGGTTGCGTTCTTTATCTTGGGCTGTGACATTTCTGCACACTTGACAATCTTCTCTTTTTCCTTGGGACGGATTTGGTCCCCTCTGGCCCCTGTCTGTCCCACAACAGGAACCGGACTCAGTTTAAATGGACGGAGTTGGAAGTGTTTTGTTGGTTGCTAGTGAACTGTTTCCTTTTACGAGCAACCAAAGTAGAATTGGGTTCATTCTCACACTGGGGACGAATGTGGCCATCCTCACCACACCGAAAACAATAACCAGGTTTAGCCTGAGTAGGTGTGGATCGACGAGGCTGCTGATTGGTGGCCCTGGCAAGTGGCTTACTGTAGGTGGAAGTCTTGGGGATAGCACTGGTCTTTGACTGGCTGGCCGTTAGCATGGCTAACTGTCGCTGGATATCAGCTAGTTGTTGAGCCAGTTGCTGGGTAATGTTAACCAAAGCGGTAACTGTGGCCCCGTCTTCAGGATTAACACGAGCAGACTGGACATGAGCTGTAGCTTTCTGCCATGTAGACCCCAGATATTGCTTCATTCGAAGTGCTTTTGCTGCCTCTCGGTCCTCTTCAGTGCGCAATAGGAGCAGCAGCTCAGCAAAAGTGGGTGGGCAAGTCTTCTTTTGCTTTAGCTGGAGCTCAGCAATCAAAGAATTGTCCCAGCATCCACGACAAAACTGGTTCAACAAATGCCGATTTGCTTCAGACTCTATGACTCCTCCCCTTTTCATGGCAGAATTCAGGACAACCTGGAGCCGTTGGAGGTAGGCAGATGGTTTCTCACCGGCATCCTGAAATGTGTCCATGAATCTAGCAAACAATTCATCCCCATCTTGAACAGTAGCATATGCAGAGTCAAGAGTGTCTAGATACACTATAGGCAGCGTGCTGGGACTCAATTGCTTGACCATATCTGCTGCTGGAGGAAGGAGGCTCTCCACTATCCTCCTAGAGCGATGGAGGTCGGACACAGATGGATCCTTCAACAGCAGTTCTACTCCTGACCGCCAGGTGTCATAGTCAGCCTCATGAGTAGGTCTGGGAAGCCGACCTGAGAAAACCCTGATCCTCTGGTGATGTGCTGCACTCTCCTCATTCTTTACAATGTGCTCCACTACATAGCGCTGGACCTCAAGTGGATGGACGTCAATGCTGGAAGTTGAATGTCTCATCCCCAGCTGTATAGGATCAGAAGGATCAATGCGGGGCTCAGCGACTGACCTGGAAGCAGCAGTGTCCACAAGGGAAACAGGAATGGCTGGTGGAGACTGAGTTGATGGCTTCACTGATGGTTCTGGCAGCGTGGGCAACTCAGTGATTGATGGATCTTCCACATGAGGCACAGGGCGGAGCTCGGAGACCGAAAGTCCAATCTGAGACATCATTATTTTGAGCACTTCTGTATAATCCACCCCGGTTAATTTGGCTAAATTCTGCAAATCAGACAAATATAACATAGTTTTAGCTTTAGCAAAGTGATCTGTACAAACAGAAGATAGCTCCAAAATGCAACATGTATGGGTCTTTTTAGTCGAGACCCATGTGTGCGGCAAAATGGGACGCAGTGCTTCCAAAGCTGCACCACTAGTAAATTCAACAACAAGCACACCATCATACTCAGATTCGGTCTCAGATATTCTCTCAATCTTATTGACTGAACCATATTGGCTTAGAAACTCAATGACTTCATTACTTCCTGGTTCTGTTATGCCCTCCAACAGCACAGCATTTGGTAATTTGATACCACGTTTCAAAAACACATCCATTGTTACTGAACTGCAATAACCCAAATGTACATTAAACTCACCTATTCCTCCTGGCTGGCTCGCCACAGAAATGTAGCATATATAAGTGCTGCAATTGTATGTAAAATAGTGGACCAGTATCAGAAAATCTTAGTTCAGCTCAAGGAGGAAAAGGTGAAGTTCAATGAAACACAGACTCATTGCTGCGGTGCAATTGTGAATTGTATTACATAAATATAGGACAATAACATTTACAATATTTACACGTGCACATAGGTAGTATTCAGTTCAAAGTTATTAATGAGCATACAACATTCAGAATTCACTCAATAAGCAGTGCTTAAAGCCACAGCAGTTCACAACACACAACCCTTAAAACAGGCAGAGTCCAATGAGTCCATAATGGAACAGTTCATGAGATTAATACGCATGTAAATGTAAGTATTATCTGAGGGCGTGTGTAGATGTAAATATGTCTGAAGGTATGTATAGATGTAAATATGTCTGAAGGTATGTATAGATGTAAATATGTCTGAAGGTGTGTGTGTGTTAAATAAGCAGCTGCAGCGCCTCCTACCACACCGGCTAGATGCATGCACTCCAAGCATCAGTTTCGGGCCTAGTGGCTCGCCATCCATGCACAGAACCTGGCCTGTATAAAACAGGACCAATTAATAATTAACACTGATTCCAAGCATAACAACTATCACTATAATCACAATACCATAAAGTCATAATATTATCATAATCTCAGTTCATTCATTTTATCATCATGTACATGATTCAATTTAAATACTGCATATTGCAATATAAATAATTTAACAATCAGCAAGAGTACTCCTATAAATATTTAGGCAATATTATCAATAATAACTTCAAAATACATCTCGAAATAAGAGTAGTTGACAACTTCATAATTCGACATAAAGGTTAATTAATTCTAAAGGCATTGTTCATATAAATAGGCACAATATATAATCATAGATTCAGTACAATTAAACAAGTACAGCCAGCGCCAGCACCGGCTAACAAATTCATATACATAATACACTATTAGCGCCATATAATACAAACAATGAGACTCACCAGTTCCCGTATCATTAAACCACTCAAACGGCAGTCAATTGAATGGTAGAGGCATCTAAAAAGTTGGCAGGCATAACAGTTAAACCAGCAGTCTAATTAATAAAATGTTTACAGGGCTAAACGCCTACCTGCAGCAGCTCAACACACCGGCTTCCACACACACACACACCAAACAACAGCGCGCGGCCATATTTAAAGGAAACTGACGCAACTGTCAAGTCTCGCGATACTGTCACGAAGTCTCGCGACAATGCGAACACAGTGTGGAGCCGCGAGAACGGAAAACCAGGCAGAAAACACCTGGGTTACAGTTAGCTGGCACGTAACACAAACAGGTCGAGGACTAAGACCAAATTGCAGGCCATTTAGAACATGGCACCAACACAGTTCCACACAGAACCAAAGCATGGGCAGCGCTAGAGACAATGTTTGTACTGAGAGCTGGCGAATAAGGTTTTTTTTACACCCTGCTTTAAGTCCTATTTGTCCTTATTTTCAAAGCTCTAGGTTTAATCAAATAAAACTTTTTGTGTTTGATGGTAAAAGTCCAGAAGAACATCCAGCCTGATCTCATGAATATTACGTGACTGTGGCCACATTTCTGCAAAATGACATTACGTGGTTGATAACGCGTATCAGAACAGTTCTGAGGTGCATTGTCCCCTGTATTGCTCTAAAAGCAAGGTTTTTAAGGTTAATGCTCTATTAACTTTTATATAAACAAAACCTACCTCACTACCTTAAACTTAGCCAATAGTGTCATAACAGCAAATGTGAGCTGAAAAAAAAAAAAAAAACACACAATTGCGTTAATAGAAAGTGATTCTATGAGACATTGAGACACATTTGTGTACAATTGAAGTCAAAGTTTGGTTCATTTGGATGATGTGAACACTGTTTTCTAAACACACACCTGCGAATCACACCCAAGTCCCCTTGAAAAGATGTTCTGGAGTAAAGTTCATGTGAACTATGCTGCAGTTTGCTGCTGATATGAATGCAGTCATCCTAAATTGCGGAAGTGAACTGCTGTTGATGGCATATAAGTTGTGCCTTTGCATGCTCCCGATTGCAAGTATTATGGTATAATGCATTTTTGCCTGCTTGTCTGTCAAATAAATTGCCTTCTAAGAACAGCTCACATTCTTCACATCTTTGCACATTCAATGCATCCACGGCAGATAAACGCAAGTGTTTTTGTCAGGATCCTGTCACTTTGGTCATTCATGTTTATTGTGTGGTGAAGGATCCTGACAGCAATGTTCTGTGTTTATGTTTGGGCACATGGCTTAGTGTTTAATTGGCCATGTGCTCTCTGTCTCTTGTTTTTGTTTGAGCACATGACTTATGATGGTGGTCATTTGCCATGTGCTCTTCTGTCAGTCTCATGTCTAGGCCCTGCACCTTGTTAATTTGCCTCACCTGCCTTCCCTTGTTAACCTCATAATTTCCCCTATTTAATCTCTCTGTGTTCGCTGTCCTGTGCCAGTACATTGTGGATATTTCCCTGTCTAGGTGGTTTGTTTCCTGTTGGTTCCAGTTATTTGGCTTGGAACCACACGACCTTTGAGGCTCCCCTCTCTAGCCCAGTCCATCACATAGATTGTCACTCTTGACTATGATTTATTATTTGATTTTTCTTCCCACCCTTCGGGGTGGTTTTTGAATATTTTGTTTGTTTTATTAAAGCCCATATTGCTAACTCTAAGTTTGAGTCCTGCACCTCTTTCTAAGGCTAAACCTAACTGGCTAATTTTGGACTCCCCAGAGAATGGGCATTTTCCTTTTCCAATCTCCCACCACCCAGGATTCAATTAGGGTGCTTTCAGCCCAGCTCACCCGACTTTGTTCACTCTATCAAGGGGAGGGAGGCGTGAGTTTTTTTTCCTGAAAACTGCATTGGGGCTAGACTACAAGACATTACACTCAAGGATCTCTTCAACTCTTGCCTTGAGGACGCCCTCGGCTCATGACCATTGCCGCATCTGAACCTGTCCTGTTCCCAGCGACCTCTGCTGCATCTGAACCTGTTCTGTCCTCTGAGGCCACAGCCCAGTGTTAAAAATTCGGTGTTAAAAATGCCAGTGTGAACGCTAAGCGAACCAAGAATATGTATCATTTTCATTTTTTGTCCGGACCTAGAGAACCGAACTGCAAGTGTGAACACATGCTAAATTATGTCCCTGACAATCACAGTTTTATGAAACATTTATCTAATTAATGAGATTGTGTTAAACGGTCTATAGGTCATTGTTTATTTTTCAATTAGTATTATGTTTATTATTACAAGTGTATTTTAGATTGTCGTGGCAATTTCAGGACTGACCAAAAATAGAAGTAAATTACCTAAACTACCTGACTAACCTGCAAGTTCCTTGTTTCCAGCCTCTGGTGCCTGGCCATCAGTATATTACAACTCAACATCCACTTGAGAGGTTGGCAGCATCATGCCATGGACAGTACTCACTCAATCCGAGATTGTTGTATGTCCCCCTAACTAACCTTACTCGCTCATTCTGAGATTTTAGTATTGTATCACTACAACTCACTTAAATTATGCTGCAGCAAAATAACTCAACCGGACTCCAGTTTGTCTTTGTCTCATTTATTACTATAGGTAGAAGTGTAGTACATGCTGATACAAACACCTATAAATACTAGCCATGATTTTGGGTGTCAGTAGATGAAAATGATTAAAAATACTAACATTCTCTATAATTTAACAGAGCGCACATCCAAATTCTGATGAGAATCACATTTTCCATGTGTATAAAAGAAGCGTGCACTGTCATAGAAATATGCCTGACATTCATTGAGGATGCAGTTAAAGCACAAAAGAATGTCATTTTCAATTCTTCTTAAATAATTGTATTCAGTCCATTTACACTACCAACATCTTGTGAATGTGCTGTCTTGGTTTATATCGCTAGTGCTTGAGGGAATGGACTATTTCATATGATGCAGACGATGCACTAACCGAGAAAAACTCAACCCATCAGCACGTTGCATTCTCTATTTCGCCAAACCCACTTGCACCTAATTCATGGGGATGCTCACTGACTTACGGCATTGTGCTGTGCTTAGCGCTCTTAAAATAGGGCCCTAATACTTCTGCTAAAACTCATGTATTATTTGAGCAGTTGTTTAAATCATAATTTTGACAGTCACTTTTGGTATTTTGGTTTGTTGACATTACATTGTCATGGCAACAAAGTTGTAAAATTGTCTATAACTTTACACAGAAAAGGTTAGTAAGGAATTTTATCACACTAAAATCATGTTAACATACATATTGTTTATGTTTTTGTAACGTAGTTCAAGGGAAAGGAGGAGGTGAGCACCGGCTTGTCAACATAAATAATATTTTAATGATAAACTTAAAAGGACAAAAACACATATGACAGACATGTCCGTAAATTATCTCTCTCTCGTCGCACCACCGTCTGCCATCGGCCTTTATCCCTCGGAGGCTTGATTAGCCTGATACGGTGCCACCCTCTGCCCTGCCACATTCCTCCCTCGTTCTTTCCCTGGGGAGGGCGCGCCGTCTGCCAGCAGGTCATCCCCGTCTACCTGGACGAGGGAGGGGACAAGGGGAGGGAAACAGAAATAATTAAAATGGTGGGGTAACAGTGGGGTAAAATGGCTTCCTGTAACAGTGTTTTACCCCCCCCAAAAAAACCACTACAATTTAAAAGAGACGGATAAGGCCAACGCAGAGCAGCAGTGAGAGAGAGAGAGAGAGAGAGGAGAGAGAGATAAAAAAAAAAAAACCTACTCGCCGGTTCTCCGATACGCCGTAGCTTGTTCCTCGGCCACTCCTCCACCCTCTAATGGATGACAGCCACGCCTTTCCGGGCGGATCGGATGCATTCCTCCAGCCCCTGGCGGACAGAACGCCCCGCCGCGTTCTCGGGGAGCTGAAGGGGTCTCCCCCGCCCCTGGCAGTGGTTCTTCCACTCCAGGCGGTCGGTCGTGAGCCCCTCCCCGCTTGCGGTCGGCGGTGTCCGACCCTGCCGCGTTTCAGCAGCTGGTAGGGGATTCCTCCGCCCCTGACAGCGGCCCTGACCACTCCAGGCGGTCAGCTAGGAGCCCCTTCTCCCCTCGCAGTAGGCGGCCATTCCTCCGCTCAAAAGAAAAGGAGAGATGATTTTTGTGGAATCAAAATTATGCCACATATGCTGTCGACTGAGCTTAACTTGTATTGAACCCACAACATTCCTTTCCCCTTCTATCACTAACTCAACGTGTTGATGTAGTGACACTAGGGGTCCCCCTAGTAAAATTCAAGTTTATTTGAGAGATTTATGGAGCCCTAGACACCTCTGATCTTTGAGAAAAGGCCAATGGGACACTCCCCCGGACATATGGGTATAAAAGGACCTGGAATGCAACCACTCATTCAGATTTTTTCTTTGGAGTCAAGCGTTGTGTTCAGCGAGCTGAATTACTGTGCCGATTCATTCACCTCTTCTTCTAGTGAAGCTGTTGGATTTACGGTGCATAACAGCGGTTTCTCCCCCTCTTGCACCGGTGTCACAGGAGCTGGTAAGCAGTTCACTCCTTCCCCCGGTGGAGGGCCTGGCGGAGAATCCTTTCTTTCCTTTTCTTATGATTTTGCCGCACACAAGGGGCTGCGGTATCAACATTTTCAACATTTGGGCCATTCAATCAATATCCACGGCTGTGTAGCCCAGCACAGCTGTGGCACAAACCCACCCTTGATGTGATGTTCTTGACTGGTCGCGTGGATGATTTTCCTAGTCCCCCGTCTCGGACCATTCCGATGGTGGATGCAAGGAGGGAGGTAAGTGCTTTGATGTCCCCAGACTCAGCATGGCCACCAGTGGCACCTCAGGCTCTGCCCCGTCACGAGGCCCCACCTGCCAGAATGTCCGACACGATTGTTCCCTTGATCCCCCTCATTCGGAGATTGGGGCCGTGGCTCATACTCCCCAACCCGTCTCTGTGGTTGATCAGGACCATCCGACTCGGCTACACGATTCAATTCACCAGGCACCTGCCCAGGTTCAATAGCGTCCGCTTCACTTCGGTAAAAGGCGAGAACGCCGCTGCCTTGTTAGCGGAGGTCGCAACCTTTCTACAGAAGGCCCTGATAGAGCCTGTTCCTCCAGCCGAGATTAAGAAGGGGTTTCACAGCCCCTACTTTATCATACCCAAAAAAGGTCTGCGAGTTCTGAACCAGACTTTGCACAGACTCCCGTTCAAGATGCTGAAGCAGAAATGCATTTTAGCAAGCATCCGGCATCAAGATTGGTTCACGGTGGTAGACCTGATGGACACGTACTTCCACATCTTGGTTCTACATTGACACAGACCCTGCCTGCGGTTCGCTTTTGAGGGCCGGGCGTACAGTACAAGTTCCTCCCCTTCGGTCTGTCCCTGCCTCCTAGCGCCTTTACGAAAGTCGCAGAGGCAGCCCTTGGCTCATTAAGGGAAGTGGGTGTCCGCATCCTCAACTATCTTGACGACTGGATCTGTTGTGTGCGCACAGGGATCTGGTGCTCTGGCACCTCAGCCGGCTGGGGCTTTGGGTCAACTGAGAAAAGAGCAAGCTCTCCCCATTTTAGAGCATCTCTTTTCTTGGCATGGAGTTAGACTCCGTCTCAATGATTGCGCGCCTCACGAGCGAGCGCGTGCAGTCGGTGCCGAACTGACTGAGAGTGTTCAGGTGGAAAACTTCGGCCCCACTATTCCAGAGGCTCCTGGGGCATATGGCATCCTCAGTGGTGGTCACACCGCTAGAGTTTATGCATATGAGACCACTTCAGCACTGGCTTCATACTCTGTTCCTGAGATGGGCAGGTCCCCACGGCATACACTGCTTGCACATCACGTTTGTCTGCCGCCATCTGTTCAGGCCTTGGACAGACCTAGAATTTCTACGGGGAGGGGTTCCCCTAGAACTGGTCTCCAGGTGCGTTGTGGATACGACGGATGCCTCCAAGCGTGGCTGGGGTGCCGTGTGCAACGGGCACGCAGCCACTGGCCCTTGGACTGGTCTGTGTCTACGTTGGCACATCAACTGCCTCGAGTTGCTGGCAGTACTGCTCGCCCTGCAGAGGCTTTTGCTATTGATCCGGAGCAAGCACGTGTTGGTCCAGACAGACAATAAGGCGACGGTGGCATACATAAACCACCAAGACGGTGTGCGCATCGAATGTTGCAATTCTCCCACCATCTCCTCCTTTGCATCCGCAGTGACTCAAGTCATTGCGAGCCACTCACATCCCAGGCAACCTCAGCAGCACAGCGGACATGCTGTTGTGGCAGGTCACCCTCAGGGGAGAGTGGAGACTCCACCCTCAGGAGATTCAGCTGATTTGGAGTCGATTCTGTCAAGCACAGGTTGGACCTGTTCGCTTCACGGGAATCCTCCCTCTGCCCGCTCTGGTATTCTCTGACCGAGGCTCCCCTCGACACTGATGCTGCTCACACAGCTGGACCCTGGGCCTACGCAAGTATGCGTTCCTCCCCAGTGAGCCTACTTGCACAGACATTGTGCAAGGTCAGGGAGGAAGAGGAGCAGGTCATTCTAGTGGCACCATATTGGCCCAACCAGACTTGGTTCTCTGAACTCACACTCCTCGCGAACTCCTCGAGTTCGGTCCAGTGGAATCTCATATGATCCTGAGACCCTGATGGTTCAGACTCCGTTATGAGATGGGCAGGGCCCCACGGCACACACTGCGTGCACACTTGGGCTATGTGCCCAAGGTTCCTGTGACTCCATTCAAGGATCAGGTGGTGAATCTGCAACCGTGTACCGCTTGCGCATAGCGCCTTTCTCCTCCCTTGAGGTGAAGATGTGCGCTTTTTCTCCCAGTCACGTTCACAAAAGCGTGGACACTGGATGGCCCCCAGCTGAACGATTTTGTTCCTTTTGGGAAAAAGAGAAGAGGCCGCAGCTGGGTCAGCCGGTCCTTATTTTTGGGCAGTCGACTTGTCCCTGAGGTGCAGGGGACCGTTTGACGCCTACAAGAGCGTTGGGGGAGGTTATGCAACGGCCAGGCGTGCTTGCTACGAGGCACACAGGAGTCTGCCCGTCTTGCACCACCAGTCCACGTAACTCAGTTCAGTTTGTCATGGCATTTGTATATGGACCCCTTGTCTCACTACATTGACACAATGTCGAGTGAGTGACAGAAGGGGATCGTCTCAATTACTGTTGTAACATCCGGTCCATGATGGAGGGAATGTGATCTTCCTGCCACAACACTGAACTACCCACTGAAATGCCTGGGACCTTGTCTCGGCTCCTCAACACAAAACCTGAATTCCCATTACCCTTTCCTCAAAGACCAGATGTTTGTCGATACAACGTCTCGTTCCCTCCATCAGGGAATGGAGGTCACAACAGTAACCGAGATGTTAATACTTCACTAAACGCAGTGAAGTTGGCATCTTCATGAGTTGTTACCAAGTTACTTTGGTAAACAGCAGCCGCTTGTTTTCACATTGATGATACAATTGGACTTTGGTTTGGACCCAAATAATATGATGTGAACAGAGACCAACAGGGGGAAGGGGGAGGAAATTAACTCTGGTTCCGACCAAGCAGTCGAACCGTTTGTGAAAGCACCTGTGGCAGGGCGGAGGGTGGGGCCAGGTCATCATTCCACACACCCAGCCCCTAGTTGGGCTAATCAAGACCGACAGAAGACAGCACTGGAACAGATTTATGGACAGCCTGCTTGTGTTTGTCTTTTTGGTTGAATTTTATATTAAACTATTATTTATATTGTCAAGCTGATGCTCACCTTCTCCTCTCCATTAATCGCTTTACACTGTTGCCGAAACCCAGATGGAGGAGGGATGCGCCATAGTGCAGTTCTTGCCGCTACCATCCATCCCAAAGGAGCAGCCATGGCCATCTGGAACGGTTACCGCTGCCAGGGGCGTGGGAGACCCTTACCATCCCCCAAAAATATGGCGGGGTGTGCCGTCCGCCAGGGGTCAGAGGATTGCCTCCGATCCACCCAGGGAGGCATGGCTGTCTTCCATTAGAGGGTGGAGGAGTTGCCGATGACCAAGCTACGGCATATCGGAAAACCGGAGAGTAAATTTGATTTTTTTCATTCTCTCTCTCCCACTGCCTTTGGAACGATCGCCATTCTGGTGTGTAGGTGCCACATTTTTTTTGTTTCCCTCCCCTTGTCCCCTCCCTCATCCAGGTAGACGGGGATGACCTGCCAGCAGATGGGTGTGTTTGTCTTTTTGGTTGAGTTTTATATTAAACTATTATGTATATTGTCAAGCCGGTCCTTGCCTCCTCCTTTCCATGAATCCCTTTTCAGCACCCTTTAGAGTTTATTCTTTGCCTTGATGTGGATTGATCATAAATCTCAAACCAACACTCAAACTCTTAATTGACATTCCTGTTTAAAGTGCTCATTACCCAATAATACTACAGTAATTAATACAGAAATGTATTATTGGATATTATTTTAAGTAAATATTATTTAACTCCATCAAATTGACCCCAGGTTTGAAGGGACAACAAGTACTGGATAAATGAAAGAATTGAAGTGGCCCCACAGGACTACAATACACAAAATGTGTGCATTCTGTTTTCATGGTAACGTCTCAAAGCAGAGCGATTTGGAGCAGGGTACACATGATGGCCCTCTCCTATTTCAGCCTCTGGGGAACTCACTCGGGTGGTCCTATCAGGTGTGAAACTGACTGCTCTAAAGAGAAGGGGATCTGTCAAGACAGGCTGGAACCATGCCCAGTGTTGAGGGGTTGAAGGCTTTTTAGGTTTTCTTTAAAAATGTCATGATGCTGTCATTCACTAAATGTGGTTGACTGCAAGCAGATTCAGCAGAAAAGGGATGAAAGTTGAACTTGCTCAACTATCTGGACTTTTTTTTTTTGTGATGCTGATTCATTTTTCCACAGGTATTTTGATAATAAAGGGTTACAGTAAGGATTTAGCATCCAGTTTGGACCCATCTCTGGCTGGTTCAGACTTTGAATGACACTTTCACTAACAGAACCCAAAATTACCTCTGCAGGCAAAGATACTTGCAAGATTATGTTATCGTCTATTTAATTAAACGTTAAGCCCCTATTTCTGAATGATTAAAAACTCTGGTTCCCAATAAGTCATTCAGTTAATTCAATGACAGGCCTGGGGCTGTTGTCGGCGAAAGACTAAGCTTTTTGGTCTCAGATGAACTGGCATGACATTCACGCCCGAAACTCCTGTTTGTTCAGAGAAGCAGCAGCCGTGATAGCCTGGCACAGCTTCACATTCTTTCAGAACTGGCTCATTCTGGATTGGGCCCAATATCAAGTATATTTGAGCAGAGAAGTACCTTACACAGGTGTTAAAACTGTCACAGCAGCCATGGCTCTCCTGAAAGGAACCAACAAATCCAAATTCTTGTAAACTGAATAAGTTCGTATTTGTTTTGAACAACAATTTTTTTCTTTTCTTTTATTTATGTTTTTAGAGAGAACTGCTTTTCTAGGTAGAGAAACTTCTGGTTATGCACTACCAATGTAATATCTGTGAGTGGAGTTTGCTATATATGATCTAGAGGGCTTATACCCGAGCATGATGGGACATGACCAACCTTTTGGTTTCGGGTAGTGATGGGTAGATCGATAGTAAAGTTTCAATACTTCCGATACTGACGTGGGATGAAAAATATCGATCCTCACATAAAAATACCAATTCTGAAGGGTTTTTTTAACAAGTGATCTTATTATTTAGATAACATGAATATTAATGCAATTCTTAATAATAAGAATTATATTAACGAATAGTTGCAAGGCATCTGAATTATTTTTTCTTCCACTCATCCTGACGCACATAAATGCTAAAATGCACTAGCAGTCAGACAGCGCTCACCCTTTTAGTCATAGTGCACGTTCAAAGAGGGAGCAGTGCTTTCCTGAGGTAATGACAGAAAAACAGCATCTGGAGTTATTCACACTAAGTAATGACAAACCTAGACGTGATGTGTATTATAATAGGCTTGTTTGACAATTTTGCAGGTTTATTTAAATTCAGAGTTGTTAAAACATTGATAATGATCTGTAATCCTTATTAATAAACGACACCCATATGAAAAATTACCATGGATTTACTGTAGTAATATTGTACTTACATCGACTGTAGTAACCATGTTTTCTTTGTTTTTTTGCAGAAACCAACGTTTTTATATAATTAACCATAATTTTACTACAGTATTACTGTAGTATCCATATTGTAACTTGGTTTTAGTAATAGACACCATATAATAATAAAATGTGGCTTATACTTAACATTTTTTAAAGGATAAACAAATCAGTCTAATATTTTTTTGCTTAAGCCTATAGATATATATATAAGAAATGTAAGTAAAAATGTAAGTTGCTAATTTTATCCAAAGAATTAAAAAAATATATATATGTTTTTAGAGGTATCTGTATTGGTATCGATATCGACAATATTGGCCTAAAATTACTTGGTATCGGATCGAAAAGAAAATAAGTGGTATCGTCCATCCCTAGTTTCAAGCCAGGTACGGGTCAGTATTTCAAGTTAAATTCTGGGTTAGGGGCGGGTTCGTAATAAATAAAAAAATTATTGTGTGTGTGTGTATGTGAGCGAGAGTTTTTTTATTTAAGATATTGGTTATTTATTTTATTTAACTTGTTTTTTTTATTTATTTGTATTATTTATTTTTGTTAAATTGTTCAACTAAATGTAATTATAGATTAAGATGTAGTTATTTTTTTATACAGCCTCTGCTTTGGCAAAATGTTATTGTTTACAGTCATGCCAATAAAGCCACTTTTGAAATGAATGATTAATTGAATGGAGAGAGAGGGAGAGAGTGAGACCATGTCATGCTTTAAAAGAATTTAAATTTTTATAAACTCACCTTGAGACACCTGTGTTCTGTTCCATTTGTTGCATTGCGTCAAGCTTTTTTAAGTGCAGGTGTCACAAAGATTCAACATTCTGAAAATGTTCATGTTACAATGAATACAGTAGATCATGTGACTGTTACACATGATTCCAGGTTGATTTCACCAAGCAAAGTTCCAGCGCTTGAAACAGTAAGCCAATGTTTATGTAATATGATCAGTACTTTAGTTATGCATGCCCCTTTCATGTTGTCCTCATGATATCTGCTCGATTTTACAGGGTTTTCAGGACTTTTAAAGAGAGTGTGAGTGAAATTGTATGAAGCCTTCGATAAATCTGATTAAGGCTTATCTAAAGAGTGGAACGTCGCACGGCAGTTTCCGCTGTAATTACTGATCAGCTGGATGTTCCACCATTCTTATCTTTCATGGCTGTTTTGAAGCATGTGGACACAACTGAAACCTTTAAATTGGCAAGAAGCAGAGACTGTGTGTGCAAATCTGGCCCCACTATGCCATGCTACAGCAGTCAGAAGGGCTCAACTATCAGCCCACAATGCGAGAGACGCCAGCACCCGATAAACACTAATCATAGACCTTGACCGCCCATGAGACGCCCACAAAACATGTAGCAAGCTGGCAGAGGCAGATAGTGGCCGTCTTTGAAGATTTAGTTATGTTCATTCAGAGTTATGTTCATACCTCTTGAGGGCAGCTTTGATAGAGTTACAAAAAAGGCAGACAAACCCTTATAGTCCATGCTACATTAAGGAGAGGATTGTTTTGGAGACTATCCTTCTGTCTGGTCTTCTTTCAACCAACATGCAGGCATTCTTTCATCTTTGGGTTCCATCTCTTTGTTGGTAGCATGCAATACTGACTGTGCTGTCCTTGGCTGGTAAGTGTAAGAGGGAGACAGAATGACAACAAGAATTCATTCATTTTTGTACTGAATTTCTTAAACAGTATTCCTCTTCCAATCGCAATGCTTTACCTTATCATTTAGGTCACAGAAGATTAAAATGAAGTTGTTTTTTGTTTGCATAATAGTTCTTCAAAGAGTAGTTCACCCAACAATGAAGATTCTGTCATCTCTTAATCACCCTCATTTTGTCCCTTACCCTTATGGCTTTCATTCTTCCAAAGATGTTAAGCAGAATATTAAAAAAATATTATAGTGAGTGAAAACTCTCCAGCTCCAAAAAAGCCAACAAAAAAAGCACAATGAAAGTAAATCTCATTCCCAGTTGTGGGAATTTATTAAGAATTAATTGTTTGTTTTTTGCAAAAAACAAAACAAAAATCAATTTACTGCCTGCTTTCCTGAGGTGGTAATAGCGTGATTTTTAAAGTTTATAATGTAAAGTCTGAATTTTGGAAATAAAGCCTAATATATAATGATACCTCATTTACATAGAAAGGTGTGTTTGCACGGAAAGGAATAGTAATTCCTTTAATTTAAAATGTAATTTAAATACTTGAGACAGAAGTCTGCGCCTGCTTAAATTAGATTGCCAGTGGTTAGTGAATAAGATCTGCGCAGTCATCTGTTCTGTCTCAATCACGTTAAGCCCCGTTCACACTGCCAGCGACGTGTTACTAGACTCTGCAATCTGTGTCGCTGAACCGATTTTCCACGCTCCATTTTATTAGGCTATATCCATGTATGTGGTTATAGAACAGTGAAATCGCTCACAGAAACTTTTAACTTCTCCTCTGTCTTACCTGCACTCGACTACAGTATATCACACTTACAGCAGATGGGTGACGTGAGCTCCACTCTCGTCACTCTCACTGGTAGTCGCTTGTGAATGTCACTCATTATTTTCATAAAGTTGACATTTTCTCAAATTGTCTTGTCGCTCCCATAGTGCAAATATATTCTATTCATGGGCAATGGGGCGCAGGGGGGTATCATGTTTTGCACTCTAGGGCTTAATTCATGCCGGATCGTCCCATCATTGTGGGCATGATTCGTGCTTCGTGCACATCCTTTGGCTGGTTCAGAAACCTGTAGGGCCCTTACACCATTTTTGTTTAGGGCCACAAAACCCTAGGGCCAGCCCTGGCCTAAAGACTATAAATTTTAAGGCATACTTTTTTAATATTGTTATTCATTATAATGGCACACTGAGGACTTTAATAGCATAATTTTTTTGTTAGAGCATCATTTTCTGTAAAGCTGCTTTGAAACGAGGTGTGTTGTGAAAAGTGCTTGAAAATAAAGATGACTTGACTTGACTAAAGCCTTGATCACACTGCCAGCGTCATCACGGTACGCAGCAACATGATCCCATTCATTTTCAATGAGAACACAGTGACTTCCAGCAACACAAGCTGCAGAGAACATTGGCTACAGAGGCTCATCAACCAGCTACATCTAATTTTCTCCCCATTAACAAGTGGCCTAAACATTTAACGATGGTGGAATCTTCTATTTTGTCTTTTTGGAAAAAACAATGTCTTGGTTCACCTTTATTGGCCCACTGATAGCCATATCTACCCTAACTGTATCAGTTATGTGTGATGGGCAATCAGCTGGATCAATTGAGGAACCAGAGGCAGAAGAAAGGCAGAGCTGAACTTGCGGTCATAGTAGATGTAGGGACATTGTGAGGGAGACCAGTTGATGTTGCTGCAGCACCAGAATGACCAGTAGATGCTGGGGACGATGGACCTGGTATCATAAAATATAGAAGAGAAATAAGATATTTTCTAAATAAATAAGCTCTCAATTCAGAGAGATCTTTTTCTTAATCAATGTACCATAAAAACAGAGAAGCAAAGGATCCTTTTATGTAAACTTACCAGCATCATCCTCACTGGAGTTATCCAGAGGGAGTACCTGTGTACCACTAAGACCAGTCTGTCTTGCTGTACCAGAATGCTGTACAGTTGCTGCAGCACCAGAATTACCAGCAGCTGCTGGAGATGATGGACCTGGTATCATGAAATAAAGAAGAGAAATTAGATATTTTCTAAATGCAAAAACCTCTCATTTCAGAGAGAGAATTTTACCAAAAAAATACCAGAACAGTAGTAAGGGCCATTTGAACTCACTAGCAGTGTCATCGGTGGAGGTGGTTTGTGGTCCTGTAATGAAATACTTTAATAGTGCTCCTGACGAGAAGAAGGAAATTATACATACAAAAAATGGATGGAAGGAGTATTACAATTAAAGCACACAAAAAGTAGCAAACAGTATTAAAAGAGGCCATGTTTCTGGCATGCATTTTCGTCTAATTCGAGAAAACGGCATTAGGACCTCAGATTTCAAGGTTTGTGGCTAGGTAAGAAGTGCATTGGTGCTGCAACTGCTGTTGTGGTGGTTTAAAAATTATATCAATAGATACCAATATGCTTGCTAATTGCAGCTTACCTTTTTCTCGACTTCTTTTCTCCACTTAAATTTTTTTCTGATCCAGGTGATTACGTTCGCTTCATGATGGCTGGATGTCTGTTACCTAGCTACTGCGCCTGGCAGTTGACAGACGGAAACAGCAGAGTGCTGCACGCAGTGTGCATCATCCTCTCGGCACCCACACAATTTAAAATCATCCATCCTATAGTAGATCCAAAATTAGGTTTAAGAAATGTAGAAAAAATATACAAAACGAAACATACTACGCTTCATTGATACGGTTGTGTGCACTGTTAATTAGAGTAATTGATGGGCAAAAAAGTAAATAATTGGGTGTGGGGGGTGGGGGATGGGTCCGAACCAATCGCGGGGCCCTAAATAAATGTTTAGTTATTTTATTGGGATGGGCCGGCCGTGCTTTAGGCCTCCGGTAAGCAGGTCGAAGGCGACAGTGGCAAGGAACACAAAGCTCCATAAGATGAAGATATTAGAGAAAAATAACCTCAGGGAAACCAGGCTCTGCAGGGGGGCCAGTTCCCCTCTGGTGAAACAGCATGTATAAAATGACAATATTAGTTATCTATGTGTGAAACAAGTCTTGTTTCAAGTAAGTAAACTAAATAGATGTTGATGACCAATGTTTAAACTAAATAATTTTTTATGAACTATAAGATTAAGGATTAAGTGTCTATGAATTCCATCCTATATTGTTTGCAGAAGTGCACTTAGATGCAGTGTCCATTTATTTGCCCGATTAAAGCTTTAGATGATATTCATTTATCATCTATGTATTCTATTATAAGAGAGTGTGTAGTCAATCCTTTGACCAAGATGACCAAGTTCAACACTAAGATTAGTCTTATTTTTAATGAAGAACATTAACATTTCTTCCAAACAATTGGCAGTTGCACTATGCTATCTCTTGTTAAGCAACCAGACAATTGATTTTTCTGACAGCCCACCAATAATAAAACAAATTTTTGTCTCCTTCTTACATACAGTTATTGTATAGGTTCAGATGATATGTAATACAGCATGAGTCTATATGGACCATATGGTTCTTTTTGGTCCTTTGGAGCTTGACAGCATTCATCTTCTTTACTTTCATTGTATGGAAAAGAGCAACACCTTTTTGGAAAGACACGAGGGTACTGTAAAAAAAAGTTCATTTTTGGGTAAATATTAGTTTGTTTCTATTTCAAAAGAACATGTGCATGGCACACACAATTATTTAAAAAATAAGATTAATCATAGGAATAGCATAACAGTGCATAAATTCATTCTGTAATTAAGCATAAATTATGAGTTCTCTCTTTCTCAGGGAAGACAAGAAGTTGCAGGTGAGAATACTTAAGACAGGGAGGACACCGATCAACCTCAGGAATTATGTCTGGTCTATGAAATTTAAAAATGAAGACATAAATAAAACAGTCATCATATATATATATATATATATATATATATATATATATATATATATATATATATATATATATATCTTCACCTCAATAGGATATGTGGCAGACAAACCACTCAAAAATTTAATGCACACACACAAACATAGATAAGGTTGCCTCAGTGCCAGCAAATTAAGAAATCATTAGAGCCATTCATCATTGTGTTGGTGGGGAAAAAACTCACTCCTTTAAATAATTACTCTGAATCAAAGGCTAAGTGCAGAGAGATCAAAGTCAGGCATTCTTGAGTAATCCTCAAATGTTGCAAATCTTCGGTAATCTGCCTTGCCAGGTCCCCACTGTTTGACATGTCTTTACTGTAGAAGAGTAAGGGTGCCATTAATTACCGCTTTGCTGTGCAGTTGTTTATGTACGTTAAACCTGAGTGCTCACGACTAATTTGTGAAATAAATATCACCCCTTTTTTGCCATGTTTGTGGTTTGTATATACATTCTGGAGTTTTGTCTGCTTGGATTGATGTCTTCGATTGCGTAAGTATGTTTGTCTGCTTGTTCCAGGGGTTAGTTCTGTGTTTGCATGTGTGTGTTTCTACACTGGGAGAGGGAGGATGAGATTAACTTTGGACATGGAGAGATCAGACAGTTTACTTTTGTGTGTCAAAAAACATATTCCAAAAAAAAGGCCCTCCTACACCCCAAAAACTGTCAACCGCCATTACACCCACCTTCCCCTCCACCTTAGCCCTGACTTCCAAATCCCAGTGTTGTTAGAAATCATGGCAATGGTCAAGAAAGTGCTTTCCAAACGGCTCACAGACGCTTTCTCTCGATGAATGTAAAGGCCAGTTTATACTTCTGCATCAAAACCTATGCAGTGGCCTGCATTGTTGTTTGCATTTCTAGTTCTGTATTGGTGTGTCTGCGTGCGTCATTCATACACTGTACAAGTACACTGCGAAAATACTAGTGTATTTAGAGAGAAAATGCCTTCAATACTGAATTACTTATATAGTTAATAAATAAACAAAAAGCAATGTAATTTGTGGATTTTTTTTTAATTATTTTTTATTATTGTAGTATTAAAGATGAATCAAAGTATATTTAAAGTATGTTAACATGTTGCCATTTAGATACATATTATTTATTGTTGTAAACACATGTGGGTTTTTTTGCAACATTTACGCTTGTAACTTTATGGAACAATCAGAATATAAAAACAGCAGGTGCTCCTGTTTAAAACAATCCCATATACAATGTGTTATGATGCAATAATATTACCAGTAATTATAACTACCTCAGGTATCTTTTTAATCATCCTGGTGGAGGGTCTCTGGTATCAAAGCAGACCAATCACAGCTTTTGTGGTCTGTGTGGAAGTGACACGTAGATACATTTGTGAAGAGCTGTGCATCAGGCTACAGCATAATGGGAGAAACAGAAGTATAAGTCAGCCTTAAGGGAGGCATATGTTTCTTTAAGTCAGTACAGGTGGTTTAGGCCCTTTTCTGATCATCCTGAAGACCTTGGTGTTGTGGTGACCGAAGAGTGAGTTCTTGACAATGTGTACTGCTAGAGTATGTTGGCAAACTTGTGAGCCAACTGAAAATTTGTGAGTGAGTTGTCTTTAATTATCCTGCAGGTCCTGATCAGGAGGTGGATCAAAGGTAGAGTGAGATTAAAGGACATTGGTTTGTGAGAACAGAGAGAGACGAACAGCACAAGTAAGTCTTTCCCTGTGCAGCTCTAATCCTGAATGCAATCAGGATAGTGCTGGATCACATGGGAAATGGGGGAGCCCTGCTGAGTGGAGAACAAGAGTTCAAGGGTCACATTAGAAATCCAGTAGATTTCTAAGTCATGTGATGAATGGCACTGCCTGATATACAAATACGGCCACTGAATGATCTACGAGCCCCCTGAGCTCTCGATGAATGTAGCTTGGCCAGTCAGTTGAACATGATAGAACTGATGAAGCACTTTGAAGAGACTTTCTTGGTCATTGACCCCTATTTTAATCTCAGTGTCTACCTCCCATAGAGACACATGTGCAGGATTTGGCCAGAGAAGAACCATCATCCCTGCCTGAGGAGGCGGGAAAGGGAATTCTGACTGCAGCGGTGAGGTCATCTTTAGCGGAACCTAATTTTCCTTTAAATTACCCTGGTTGATGACCTCGTCATTTCTTGCAACAATTAACTCTGATTTGCTCATCAACTGAACAGAAAAATTACTGGAGGGCAAAAAAACAAAGACCACATAGTTAGCCAAGGCTCATATCTCCCATCAGGCTGGGACACTCCTTTTGACGTCACCTTTTGCTTTGATTGCAAAGTAGATGCGCTGCTGGCTTCCCTATATCAGACGAAGGGTGACTGTGGTTCCAATGTGATGCAGTGGTTGCTAAAGCCTGTCACATATTACAACAACACACTTTATCTCACTTATCTGTATCCTGACTTTATTTTAATATAGATATTTTCTCAGAGTTTACACAATTTTTGACGTGCGCTGACAAGTATTTTTAACCAAGAAGAGGGCATTGGGAATAAGTCATCGACAATGTTAGACATTATCTCAAGATAAAAAAATGTAAATAGAAAAAAATATGAAAAGGTTGCAGTTACAATGAATGACTGAATGGTTTGTTAGTGGGATGGTAATACGTAACACTGTTTTCCCCAAACTGAGACCAAAGGATTTAAATGTGGTAAAAGTTCAGTTGATGTAAGGACAACATGTAATTATAAAAATAAATGGAATGTAAATTAAAAAAAATCATGAACTCTCTCTGGATAACAAGTGCCTCATGGTCTTCTCAGATGAGTGATTAAGCGTGCTTAATGGCGTCGATGAGACAGACTGGATTTTGATAACAGCGGGGGGGGGGGACCACAGTCTCTGAGCTGTGTTTGAGAGGACATTGATTTCCCATTTGGCTGGTGTGGTTCGATCAATCAGCTACAAGCATGTGTGAAGAGCTCAGCCAGTTCAAGATATACCCAGAAGTTCAAAAGCTTGCAGAGGAACTCAAGATTATGGTGGTAGTTTGTTGAGGTAAACCTTTAAGTTAAAAGGTGACAAAGTAAATAGAGTGCAAAAGAAATGTGGGATCGATATTGTTCCAAGCTTGTTTGACCTCCAACCTCCTGGACTCTGTATTTATAAAATTGCTGAAACTAGAGAGGGGTGATAAAGACTGGAAGGTTGCTTCCATTTTTACTTCTTGTTGCTTGTTTTGGGTTACTCGAAATTGCCTTTAGAGAGAAGCTAGGGAAAGACCCTCTTGGACACATTGTTGTCTCCGCAGCAATTACATTTTGAATTACTCCAATGGGGGCAGCCAAACCGTCTGGGATAGAACTGCCGTGCTTGCCAATGGTGTTGGATGTGCTTCAGCTTTGATAACACCTGAACTACGTGTCAATATTTCAGCTCTACTGTAAGTGTTAATCGTCTCTGAGATGTGAAATGATCTCATGGCGTGTTCCTCGAAAAGTGTCAGCCCACCATGATGATGCTGAAAGTCTGTGTTCTAATGGCTAAAGCCATTGTGTTATAATTCAATGTAATTTATTAAATAGTATTAAATGTCTCTATATTATGTATATTTTGAATCTAGGTTGATTCTAATCAAAAGTTTCTAGGTGTAATTAGTATAAATAGAAAAACAAACAATGAAAGGAGAAACACCTTTTATGACAGTGTATGTGTTCTTTAGACGGACATGGCTCTTAAAAAGGACAGCTGAAAGAGAAATGTCAATAGCTCTCTTCACCGGCAGGAGGCAATGCCGAGCAGGTTCCTAGTTGCTCAGTCTCTTTATATAATGTAAAGCGCTCCAATGACAGAGTGAATCAATTGTGAAAACAGTGGATTCATTTTTTTCTTTTTCTTTAAAACTATGGTTGACTGGATTGTGGTGTTGTTTAATGCAGCAAAGGAATGGAATTTGAGAGTATAAATGTTGGAAAAGTTTTGGAAAAATGGATATCACCACAAGTGATGTATGGACTGCATTTCTACTGTCAAAATGTGTCAGAACGAGAAGTGTTGACTTGTGTATGTGTATCTGTATGGGTTTAATTGGCTATTCTGTGGAGACAACCTCTGGAATAATATCCGATAAATCTGGCAAAACTTCTCTTTGATTAAATTATTTTGATAGGTTAGGGTCAGGGTAAGAGTGAGTATGTGTGGATACAGTATAGTAGTGGGAGTAGGTGGTGTATTATTCAAGCTTAATTTATCTGCTCCGTGAAGGCTAGTAACTTGGAACATCACACATTTATTGCCCATGTCAAACAATGATGTTATCATTGAAAGTTAGATATTTTCCAAAAGTAGATTCAGGCAAGGACACAGCTGAATATAATAGATATCTTACTCTCACACACTCTACCCCTCTAAATGTGCAATTTTGTGCATTTGTGTTCTCTAACACTAAATGACCAAAGTTGCCCATCAGGGTGCTGAAGGTATCAGTGTACATCAGTTCAGATAATGCACCCTCCACATGGCTGAGGACTTAGGACTGATTTTAGAGATATGCCCATACATCTGTTAGATTACCCCCATGAACACTCATCTTCCTTGCATGCACATGCATTCTCACACACATTTGTGCAAAGTGAATGCACACAGGGAAGCTGTAGGATATTCCATGTCTCCCTCTTTTCTTTGTTCTACACAACAAAATATTAAAAACTCCACAACTCTATCTCTCTCTCTCTCTCTCTCTCTTGCTCTCTCTCTCTCTCTCTCTCTCTTATGGGGAATAGAAGAATTTCACAGTTTAGAATTCATGCTACAGGTGCAGTAGCCTGAGGGAGTGTGTTTAGTTCTTGTGAGATCTGATTGATTGAAACACACTTTTTGGGATCAAACAGAAGTGCTGTATGAGAAAGAAATATGGAAGAACAGGAGTACTGTGTGAATATAAATAATCACCATGGACAGCAATTGGTGCCTTGCAGTAGTGTTAGTAAAATGTTCCTTTGCAATTGCTGGGGACAAGATGAAATACCAAAAAGTAAGGACCAAACCATAATTGTTGGACAATAGACAATGTGGCTTGTCAGTTCTTTTACGTTAATAAGAGGTGAAAAGGAGTTAATTGATGTTAAGACCAGGAAAGCAAGCACACTGACGGCCCTTGGGTATTCCAACCTGTTCAAAGGCTGCCAAGAGTGTTGATAGGGCCATTAACTCAGCTGGGAGAGCTTTTTTTTTTACATATTCTGAAGAAAATATGAGCAGTGCCTACCCATGCAATACTCACTACTATAATGATAAGTGGTTGCTCAGGTGTTTTCCAATAGTTTTTTAATCCTGTTTCTCTTTGCTAGTGTGTTCTAGATGATGCTATGAGTTTGTTTAATGACCTAAGTGAAAAGAGCCCACCACCAAGACTGTAATGTTCTGTCATGACCCCTAGATATGGCTTTGCATCCATTCTTTAGTCAATATGTTTATTTTTCTTCCAGTTTTATAGTCTGTCAGGTGAAAAAAGTCTGATAAAAGTACAGAAAACCTCTACTGAATAAGCGGCATGAATTGAGGTATCATGAGTTATGCGACAAAGTTGTTCAAATTCCTTTCCCTGAAGTATGCAATAGTAATAGTGATCATTGCTTTAGGCAAATGATTAAAATCTATGGAAAAATCAGTCAGTGGGCCACTAGCTTAACAGATTTTGTTTTTAAAACATGTACACATGGACCCAATACCACCTTCTCAAGACTTTCAATAATACACCACCCACTACCCCAATGATGCTCATATCACTTGTCTGTTGATATTACCAACAGGTGAGTTTTTTGTTTTTCATTTTCTAAGAAACGAGTATGCGGGTAACCTCACTCTGGTTTAAACCCTAAAGCTTAAAAACTAAAACATAAAAATAACAAGCGGAGTCAGGAAAAGAGTCAGACGGTAAATTAAGCAATGCTGTAATCCCTGCTTTCTTCTGAAGTCTCTGACATGTTTACAAAACCCAGTTCATTCATAATGAGTTGTGAATGTTTAAAATCAAAGGGGTTAAACAGGACGACCACAGGTTAGTTGCTGAATCTGATATTAACTTTTGAGAGACGCTGGGTGAGACCATGCAGCTTTCAAATCCCACAAGACTTTGCTCTCTGGTCAGTACTTGAAAGAAGCTTGTAAATTCCACAGATTAGCCTAAAATGACACCATGCACAATTCTGTTTTAGTCTCAACCTGTGAGGAACCACTGATAAAGGTAATAGATTAGGGATGTAGTGTTGCTTGCCTTTCTTTCAGTATAAATTCCTGGTTAAAGGCTTGTCTGCAGTCAACTTTGTTTTATTCTTTATCATTGTATTCTTTCTTTCTTTACCTGTATAATGTGTTTCAGCTAATGTATCAAACAAGTGGGTGGAAATTAAAATTAAAATAAACAAATATTTGACCCCTTCAACAGATTTTGCAATTAATGTGTTCGAAAATGCACTCTAAAATATGTCTGTCTACCTTTTACTCTTTGGATTCACCTGATATTCAACACCATAGGGCCAGAATTGTTAAAGATTTTGCAATGACTTGATATTGTTTTCAAATCACTACATGTATCCTAAGCACAAGTGGTTTCATTTTCATAACTCTCACTCTGATATTTTGGCATAAGTTGGCATGAATTAAGAAATTACTCAGGCAGTAACATTTCTATTGTGAAACAATGGCTAAATATCAAAGCTGAAGTATTAGACCTTTCTTATGATGTATAGTTTGTCATGATTAAATACAAATTGAATGTTAATAACAAATAGTTAATGCAAACAATACCGATTGTAAGATAGTCGGCGAGAGCTGCCAGAGGAGTAAAAGCTTGCATGAGAACTGAATCTTCCAACTATATCTTTATCTTGATGGACACCCAAGTCATTTAAAACAGCTACATTGCTTTTTTCCCAGCAGGATTGAAGCATTATGAAATTAATAATGATAGAGCTTCTTTTGATGAATAGCAGAAGACATACAGTACATAGGTGCTAAACACAGTTGAGTCCAGTTTCACTGAATGTTTATTTAGAAAAGGATCACAGAAACCCCATTCCCAACCAGCCTTGTCATGATAACCAACACAAAACTTAGATGAGTGAAATAAGCTGTACTGGGTGGTTTGTTCCTAAAAATATTTCAGAAATGTATGAAAACATTTTGTAGGCACATTGGATTGGAAAACCTCATTCTTTGGACTTGGATATGTTTTACTCCCACAGATGTCTAATACACTACTCATTAAACTGAATAGACGTGTAACACGTAATTCAGAACTGGGCTCAAAATACCACAAGAGTCAGTTATTCATTAGACAGCAAAGTAGTGCTTTAAACGTGTTGATTCCAGGCACATGCCGTAAACATGTCAGTGCAGTTTTGTGTGAGTGGTGCAGATGTTTCTGCCATTGATAATGCCATTATCTCTAGGACTATAATTACCAACAACAAGTCTTGTATGGTCATATATGAGCCTTTGCATTCTTCAGCATATTCCTCGCTATACTTCTTTTATCTTTTTATACTTCTTTCTATTTTACAGGAGCAAACAGCTGCTTTATCCCAGAGGCAGTGTCCTCCTCCCAGACTAACATTAAACATAGTCTTTACCTTCCTGAACCCAGAGAGCATCTGTGCCTCTTCCTGTCAGAAAAGTCTAGTTACAGCTGTCTGCTGAGAGGAGGGGCATCGTCAGGGAAACCGCTTCATTAAGGGTGTAATTAACATGTTGTTGCTAGACAATGAATACCATGGTGACAGACTCTTTTCGGTGTTCTAAGGGATGGTGCGGTGCAGGTATTGACACTTGATGCTGAGTTCACTTTATGTTTTTACATCACAAGCCACTTTCGTCCACTGTGCACATTCAAAGCAATACGCTGAATCCATTGCAGAAGAAAGTAGTTACACTAACAAGAGCGTATTAGGGACGAAAACCAGAAAATGTCTTGAGATAAAACCCTGAACGATGTCTTAAGGTGTGGTAACCGTGGTATAAGTGGAATAATTGACTCTTCTGTATTGCATAATGCATTTCAACAATTAGCTGAAATGTAATTATTGTGAGCACTTTCAGATGTTCAGTCCTGGTTGGTGTTTGGTTGGTGTGCTTTGTTACTGAAGCACCTATACTGCCAACATCATATTTGCATTGTTTTGTTCAAGTGTACACTGTGGAATATTGATGGCAAGTTCAGTTTCACAATGTATGTTTTTTCAACAATTCTTTCCTTATGTTTTTACACAAACCTGGTCCTTATTTATTCTATATCCATTACTTTCAGACACTTCGAGGCTGGCACAGATTCAAAGAAGCATAATGAATCAGGTACATTAGACTTTCACAGGTATGAATAAATAAATAATAAATAAACAGTCCTCTGTGCTCAGATATGTCTCATTCTTTCACCCCTGAGATGCGCTTGATTAGGGAGTCCGCTGCCTTATTGTGTGGGCTGTCAGATCAATTGACTGGCATGCTGATCGATTGTCTTCCACATGCTGGTGCATGTGTTCAACACACATGCTGAGAAAGTGAGAGGGGACCTGGCAGACTTGAGCTCTGAGATGCCTGATGGAAATATAGACGCATGAAGAATAGACCCGGGGCAGATATTTGTGTGAGGCTCTAGAGTGAGTGCTAATAGAATGTGAAAGGAGAGCCAGATATTTGCAGTGATACGGGGTGAGAGGGAGCAGCTGTGTTCGCTCAGTGGATGAACAACAGGAGAGGTGATCACACACACACACACACAAGCATATGTGTACATACAAGGAATGCAACACTTTGTCCCAAAGCATATGTTCATTTTAAAACAAATCACCTATAGAAACAGATCAGTTGTACACACACACACACCTGCCCACCTATACACACACTAACACACATTATGAAATGGGCAGGCTGTACTCCTGGGTGGGCCGTGTACTGTAAGAGACATGTCCCAGTGAATGAAAAGTGAGACTCTGTCAAGAAGCAGCAGTATGTGTGTGTGGTGATTGCTCAGCCTAGCCATTCTTAAGGATATATGGTGAAATATATTTCTCCAGGGGAGAGGTGTGTGTGTGTGTGTGTGTGTGTGTGTGTGTGTGTGTGTGTGTGTTTGCTTGAACACATGGTGAAATGGAGGCCCAGCAGTGAGTAGATCAGAATATGGGTGGACTCTCTACGCCTCTTGCCCAGCCAAAGATACAGCACACGTTCCACTCAATCCCGTCATGACCTCAGCCAGCGCTCCCAGTGCTGGGAAACAAACACCCCATGCTCTGCAGTATTCCTGATGGAAAACGCACCACTTCGGGCATGCAACAAATGACTCAGCACTCCACCTCGTAAGTGATGGTCAACCTGGAGCACTCTGGTCGTAATGACATCACTTGTGAGGGCCAGTTCCCACCCCGCCATGGGCTGCGGCGTTAATCAGAGTCAGATTTAGCAGGGAGGGGAGAGGACAAACACTCTCTACGATTTCTGCCTTACAGCTATGATATAACTATTTCCATAGAGAAATATCTGTAAACTAAAGCCGAGTTCAAGAATTCAAAGACAATTGCCTTGTACAATTTTGTTATCTGGTAATTTCGACTTGTTAACAAGTGCACTAACTTTTGGAAAAATACAAATATTGGGCAAAATTGGTGGTGGAAATGACATCACAACTGGGACATTTATAATATCTGTAAAATTGATAGAAATCCTTTTCACACAATAAATATTAAAATGTTTCACATTTATATCACTTTCTGTTTAGATTATCGTAGTTTTAACATGTAATAATTTTTACTTTTATAATGGATTTATATAGTTTAATATTTAAGGTCTGGGATGAGACTAAAACAGTAAAATCCGTACATAAAATGCATTTGAAAAGTACCAAAAGTAAATTATGAAGGCCTAGTAAAAAGTTTCCAAGTTAGTTTTAATGTGTCCTTCATATAATAAAAGATAAAATCTCTTGGTCTTTATAAAAAAATCAAGCCCTGGGACAAGAAAAACATAAATAGATATATAGTTTTTGGGGAAAAGGGCTCTTTTGACTGTTTTGATGTAAACCAGTAGTGTGAGGACCACAGAAGCAGCCGAGATCACTTGAGTAACACCAAACCCATCGTCGTCATATGTTTCTCCCAACTGAGCTGCTATCAAACTGATTCATTGCAGTTACTTGCCATTAGGAGTAAACTCGGCACTCATAACTAATAACAAATGCTAAAACATCTCACTTCGCTGACAGTAATGGTCTGTATGAAATTTAAGTGAGCCACAAAAAGAATCTCTGAATTCTAACCAATGAATCACTGTTCTTGAATTTATATAAGCACTTTTAAGAGACATTGAAGATTCCATGCATCTGTCCGTACAAATAAAGCCCAGTTACACCTGAATTCTACTCCTGTTGTAACACCAGCTTAGCCACAGCAAAATGTGAATAGTTACCAGTTTACTGCCGTTTCTGAGATTCAATTACTGTTAATTCAATTGTAAGAAATTCTCCTCTCTTTCAATAGCATTCACAGGCATTTTAGAATGAAGGACATGACTTATGTAGTAGCTGAGTAAACAGAATACATCATCCATAATGGTCTCAGTCTGTGATGCGTCCCCGCAGGTGACAACAGTGTAGTCACCACTTAACCTTCCTTCTCTAATGTTGCCCATTGGCCCGTGAAGTTTCATCAAGTTTATGAGAGAGGCCTTAAAAGCTTATTTATGAATAGTGAGTGTTTACCTTGTTCTTCTAAATGGATCTCTGAGGGCCACTAGAGAGAGAGGGAGAGAGAAAGGTGAACTGGGTTAGACTGATAGACAGAAGGAGAGAAAGAGGGAGAGAGTGATAGAGGACCAGAGAAAGATTCAAGAATATCGATGGGAATCGTAAGGAATTTAACGGTTCTGATTGAGATTTAACTTGGGAATCTGGACCTGACCTGAATGTGACTGAGGCTTACATTCTGCCTAGCATTTCCTTTCAGTAACAGGTCACATTAGCGGGGGTGTCTCATAATTTGGCAGAAATTTAGGCCAAAGATGGTGATACGCTGAGGTAAAAATGGCTTATTATGCAAAAATTAGCAATTTAAATGTTAGACAAAAAGAGAGTACAAAAGTTGATTGGCTAACAGATAATACGTTCAAAGAACCAATCATCTTGCAGCATACAGAGTTTCATGGCTGAACTTCAGTCATTTTGTTCCAGTATTTATTTATTTATTTTTTAAACAGAACCAGTTATGAATAAGAACTGCTCTCATTCCCCAACCCTAGTTGTGAAGATGTGTGGAAATAGAGAGGTTTTGAAAGGAAGATAAGCCAGCTTAAGATAGCCCTCAATTGAAAGTGAGAAAGAGGTGTTGGATTCATGTGTCTACCATAATAAGAGCAATTCTTCTCCTCCCTGTGCTTTTAAACATGAATTAGTGTAAATTCCAAGCGTTTTCTTGCTCCGGCTCTAACGCTCCGTCTCACCGGCACATTGGAATCTCGTAGGGGTGTGTGAATCTTGCAGTAATGGCATTCCTGCCCAACTACATTACCGCTATTTCCCAACCATCAATCATGGGCCTGTACTGAAGTGTTATGAGCCGAGAATAGGACTGGGGGAGACAGGGCTGGACCAGTGGACAGGGAGGGCTGGACAGCAGATAGGCCCTGTTGCTACTGATATTAGCACCATTCCAGCGGTAGCAGTACGACTACTCCTTTTACTAAGCCTTTTCAACTTGAGAAGGGGAAGGCCCTGAACTGTCATGATTAGACAGCTTAGAGTGCATGGTTTTCACAAACTTAACAGATGGAATCCTGTGAAGACATGTTGATTTCAAGTACATGAAATTTAAGAATGCACCCTGATTAAACCTGATTAAAATTTCCTTAAGAGTTGCTACACATCTTCCATGTTAATTAGAATGTTTTATCTAGCCAATCGGCACAAGGCATTTAGTTGGTCACTTGGTTTCTACTTCTGTTGTTTTGCACTGAGTAGCCCTACTCACAGTGAAATCTCACTGGTCCCAAATCCTGCTCCACATAGTTGTATATTAAACATGATTTATGTTCTGAATGGCAACGAACAATGTAAAACTGCTAAAGAAAAACAAAACAAAAAAAATACATACAGATTAGCCACCCGATCGTTCCTACATATGTGCAATACGTACAGACGTGCAAAACCCAGAGGGGCTGCAAGGGAGTTTTAGGGGGTTTCTGGACATTTTCAGAGAATAAAAAGTTAAAAAAAAATGCACAAAGAAGGCTGTTTCTTAATGTGCGTTCTTTTGTGTTCTTACATTCTCGTGGACTCATTCTACAACATCCTCCACTGCCGAATTTAGATTCCAATCCTATAGAATATAAGTACCAAGAATGCTGGAAATTATCCTTGAAATCAAGGATGCATTGGATGGTGAATTTTGGGCAATTCTCAAAAAAAAAAGCTTGCAAAAGTCTGTTGGCTCGTGAGAGTCATTTTACTCTGTCAACATTTGTTGTTTTTTGGGCATAATTTATAGTAATAAACATGGAGAAAACAAGTGTTTACAGACTTACAGACTAATGTGTCACCAGTCCTGCAATACCTCAAAGGTGTGATGATATAATGCTGTAACTGGTGTGATAATGCCAGTAGTTCTCTCACTAGATCTCTCAAATGGTCTGTGATGGTTAATTGCACAGCAGAATGATCGCAGCACATCTCAAAGCTCACAATAGATTGTTCTACATCCAGTCCTTCCAAGTTTGTTCTCCCAAGGTAGCTTGGCAAAATTGGTCCATTCTCTGCATTCTTAGAATTGAGAAACACCCTTAATATTTCCTTTAATATTACTTAAAATAATAGATAAAAAAAAATTATATAAATGTTGATTTCATCATCCCAGTGATTTGGTCACAATGAATGTTGTGGAGTTCAGGGAAGGGTTTGTACTGGAGGCAGGGTCTGTCGATTGCACTCATTCCTGTGTGAAACCATGGTTACTGTAGAAAACCAAGATTATTTTTTTCTTATTTTTAAGGTTAGTCTGTGGGACTCTAAATAAACACAATAAACACTGCAGTGATGCCCATACTGTATGTTAATATTTAAATATGGGTGCAAATAGTATCTGAAACTATTTGCACCAGGGTCGGTGCAATTATTATCTACCGTTATTTGCACCCTAGGCAACAAATAATATTTGCCACTATTTGTACTGGGTATATACAGCATATATCATTATTTGCACCAGGGTGCAAATAGCATCTGACACTATGTGAACCAGGGTGCAATTAGTATTTACCTTTATTTACACCGGGGTTGGGGTGCAAATAATATCTGCCACTATATGCACTGGGGTGTAAATAGCATTTGCCATTATTTGCACATAGTATCTGCCTGATTTAAGAGAGATGTAGTTTTAACTGTTATAAATAAACCAAATCCCCATATATTATATCTCAGTATTTTAATTTCTAACAGTTCATCTCTCTAGCAATACACATACTTTCAAAAGTAGTTTGTGGTTTTGTTGTATCTTTCTGGGGAGAGCCATATAACATTTTAGGAATTTGCTTTGGCTTTAGTACAATGACAATATAAAAGCTAATTATAGCTTTATAACATCACTTATTGTTTTTCTCACACAGTATAAATTGGGGTTTATTAGAGCCGTAGGAATGAACATGTTAATGCAAGAGATTAATTTAAAATGTTTAGCGTGTACATTTTTTTTAACACAATTCACACATTTACTAATTTTGAGATTAGATTCTGACATTTTATTTAACTTTGTGTGAGTGTAAGACACTGGCTGGAACAGGGCAGAACCTTTGCAATGTGTCCGGGAATATTTCACTAATGCATACACCACAAAAACACAACAGTGATTCCGTGTCAATGATCAAATGATCAGGGAGAAAGGACCTCTAAGAGAGAAAAATCTAGATTGGACTGTTGCGGGCTTTGTAAGTTGGAATTTAACGACCACAGAAATACATCAAATCTTAACTGTCACTTAAAAGCCAACGCTAGATACAATGGGACCGTTGTGGTCAGCTAGCTTGTTGGAGTTCTCTTGTAGAACATGTGTCGATGTGCTTCTCAAAGTGTAAAACCATTTTTAAAACTTTGACCCAGTTGCAGCTGATCTTTCGAAGCGTCAGTTAATGATTATTGGACAATTCGGATGAAGTATCATTCCGTGGGTAGTGCCAGCACAAAAAGCAGAACAAGGCATTGGCCATGTTTGGAATGGCATACTACACTCTTATTACTTCTGCCATATATGGATATATCAGAAGCAGTAAGAGTAGAATGGGTAGTATGCCATAACAAACTCGTCCATTCTCTGCAGTGCTTTTCATTTGGAGATCAAATTTCAAAGCGATGCTTGATGCTGTGGTTGAGCGGTGTATTGACGCCCTGACCAAATCATGTGAATGCAACTTTGAGATCGATGTAGCAAAGAGGACACTAGCCAAAGCTTGTCGACAGATTAATATTTGAAAGAATGAGAGTTTACGAGATTTATAGTGCAATGCAATGAATACGCAATTGATGGGGACTATATATATATTAAAACAGTTAGTCAGTCAATTTCCTACTTAGACTTTAGAAATGTGTAATGTTACATGAATTGGTGCTATATTTTAGAGCATTTCTTTGTACTGTGGAAGTAAATCCACAGTATAAAGATAGAAATGCTCTAAAATATAGCACCAATTCAAGTAGCACTAAGCATTTCTAAAGTCTAAGTAGGTAATTGACTAACTGTTTTAATATATATATATATATATATATTTTTTTTTTTTTTTTTTTAAATAAGGCATCGGCTAACTAGGTGGTTGCCTAGGGTGCCATCAGCTAGGGTGATGCCAATGAGGACAAAATGCCTTTTCTCCTTTATAGTGTGTGTATAGTGCAGATCAAAGGGACATTCTCAAATGTAATGCTAATTGATTGTGAAACTTTATCTCATTACTACATCAGATTATCTGCTCTATGCTCTCGAAAATGAAATAAATGCAACAGTTATCATTAGGCTGCTATTATATAAGAGATTTGCTTTACTGAAAGAAGCGGAAAGGTTAATAAACAAGATTTTTGCATCCGATGCAAAATAAGAATCACAAAAATACAATTATTATACTGACCAACAATTGTGTCATTTTAAATGGCAACTCTTTTTTTATTATTGTTTTTATGTTGTTTTTAAAGACCCATTTTTCTTCTAATCTTAGATTAAAATCAGATAGTGTTTACACTAGACCTGCAAAACCTGCTGCACTCTTTGATGGGTGAAGATCCTCTCATCACTTAAAGGTAAAGCTCTCAAAAATGCCTTTGTTCGCCATTTAAGAGATTTGGTCTCAGGACAAGCAGAACACAATAACCTGAACAAAAACCTTTTTTATCCTCTAAATGAACTTGTGGCACTCCGAGTTACTCTCCATTATTTCCTTAAATTATTTAATTTTATTTTTTCAAATATTTCAAATTATTTCCTCCATTATTTTGCTGTTTTTGTTGTTCACATGACTTACTTTTATTATAAGATCATATGGAAAAAGCTAAATGGCTTCATGTGAGTAGGTGCAGACTTAATAAACAAAACAGCTCTGAGATCTGTTTGGATCCCAAGTCTTCCGTAAGGTCAGTTTTTGAAAACGGTGTAATGCAGAGTTAGTCATACTTGGGGGGGGGGGAATTATAAAAAAAATCTATTGCTGGAATCACTCTGCACACAAACTAATGTGATTAAAATAATTTATTTCTGAATGATCATTTGTTTTAAATGTTTTCTTGTCTTTAGATTAATACACACACACTTACATGTAAATAGTGGATTATCTGATTTATTGAATTTTAAAAGAAACAAGATTTGTTCATCCTGGTAATTTAGCAACGGAGGAACAGCCTAATGTACTTTATCGACACTTTCCCCACATGCAGTAGCCTCGTGCATTGTAACTAAGACACGTGCCGCAGCAGCCAAGATGGGTAGGATTTTAGAAACATGGTAGATTGTGAGAAGACTGTATGAGTTCATTCAGACTCAATGATTTAAATGTTCCAAGTTTCCAGAAAGGAAGATTATTACTGTGACAACATGATAACATGGGAAGTCAACATGTTGCTACCAAATGTTCTAGCACCCTGATATCGACATTCTGCAGAGTTACTGACAAGTGCCATCTTCCATCATACATCTTTGCATCGATGGATCCTATTCACAGACTGTGTTGACACATTTCTGCCATATTTAGCAGGGTAAATATACTGTAGCTTTATATATATATATATTTATGACATTACGCTTTGTATTATATTACCCTGAAATTAGTTTTTAAAAATTAGTTACCACAGGTGCAATGACGTTTCTAGAGCTTTAGAGAGAGAGTGACCGTTCATTTGCAGCCTGATCTCACAGTGAAATTTTGAAAGAGTATGATAACTTTTCTTTAGCCAAAAATGGTATATGCTCACCAAATCTTAAAACACTGCCCCCAGTGGCCAAAGTGGGAAGTGTTGTAGGGTGTATATGGACATGTGAGCTCGGTTTTTGTCCAGGAGAGGTCACCAAAAACTAGTTGTGAAGCGCGTTCCTATTAGCTGTACAGGATGTAATACAGTGAAGAGGAATGCATATTTTATGGACTCTACCTCTAACCTCCAACCCCCAAACCTAAACCTAACATTAGTGGAGTAAAAATTAAATGGAATGGGTAAAAGTGTAACCTCTGAATCGTGTTCGTCAATGATGAAGCAAACGCGATTACTTCCTGGTTTCAAGTGTGGATCCGAACCCAGGTCTCTAACACCGCTGATGCAAAATGCTGCCATTCGAGACACATGGGAAGGTCAACACACTGAAACTGATGCAAAAATGTCTCATGGGAAATGCGACATATCAGCGATTCGGCATACTGTCGCCGATTTTAGGGTACTAGAACTTTTGGAAAGAGCATGCCTAGTTTCTGTGTGATCTTATGTTAAAATGTATCATCTCTCTTCTGACAGTCCAATTAATTTGACAAGTTATAACTGAATGCTGAGCTCCACAAAGGGGCATGCACTCCAAACCACCAGAAAAGATATAGGGCCCCAAACCTAACACTTTTCCTAAACCTAACTGTGTGGGGAAGTTCTTCCCCCTTTTGGAGCTGTCCCAGCCCCCTTCTGTATGAACCCCTCCCCCTTCAGGAGTGACCCCGCCCTCTCTTGGAGATCTCCGGGCTGCAGCCATACCTACTTGATTAGTTCCTGTATATTTCATTAATAAATAACAGAACAAATTACAAGTAATAGAACAGATAAAAACAACAGAACATGGATACAAATGAAGAAAACATTGAACGTAACTAACTTTTTAAGTTTTTAAACAACAGTATTAAGTTTTCAAGTAAACATTAAGAGATTGAAAAAAAATCCAATAATGAAATGGAACATAAAGCTACTTAAATAACTGGTCAAATTTATGTATAATACATATAATCATTTTTAAAGCTACTTGTTATCTCGCTAAGAGGATAGAGTGGTTTTCTTGTTACTGTTGTTTGAGAAATATTAACAACAAGCTAGACAGCAGGAGGATTATTAGGCTGCATTTACACTAAAAGTTCATTATTTCGACACACATTTAATTTTTTTGTCCCACTGTTTACATTCAATTTAGACATACTGTGAATGGCTGTGTTTACATTAATACCTCACCAAGATGGATATTTTTTTGACTGAATTTTGAAATGTATTTTACCATTTAGGTAAAATCTTAATAACCGAATCTCTGTGAGCATTCTCAGAGCACATGCACACATGAAGCACACACACATAATTCTCAGTCAGTCAGTCAGTCAGTCAGTCAGTCAGTCAGTCAAAGCACACACTAAGCAGGTTTTGCCATGAGGAAGTAAAATTGATTTTTAAGATTTTTGTTATTTGTGTAGTTTCTCTCTCTATTCCCTTCCTTTTGGCCTGTTAATGCAATTAGTCTGTGGTTGTCTTGCTTGACTGTTCAAGATTAATATAATGAGCACCACTGGCATAGAGTGAAAGATCAATCTTGTGATTTTAAGAATCAACATCAGGGTCGTTCAAATAAAGATCAAATTTTTTTTCACCTAGCCCTAATTATGAAAGTAATTTTTTTATTTCTTTTTTGGTCTATTTTCATTTCAAGTTGACTTTGTGTTCTGCACATTTAGGTGCGGCTTAAACAAAGTGAAATACCAGCTTTTTAAGTGCTTGAAACTGCTTAAAAATAATGCACATAAGACGGGCGCAATCGACTAATGTTACTGCAGTTACTTGGGTTTGAATATAATTACAGGACAATGAAGTATGGAATTCATATAACACCCAAACTTTCAGCGGCCTGTCATCGGAAAAGCTTTTTTACTATAAACATATATGTAAATGTACTCGAAGATTGAAATTCCTTCAATCTTATCCAGATGAGTAAATTCGCTAGTGCCAGCGAGAGCTTATGTTGTATAGGTGGGGATTAGTTGTGTTGAATATATGGCTTTGTATACACCTCTCTGGGACACTTATGGATGCTCTCATTCCTTAATTTATGAATTAAGGCTCTTTATTCTCAACTACACTCAACAATCCCATGTTCTAAAGCATTCAACAAGAAACACGTTTGGTCGGCTGTTAAAAGCCAGAGCTACATTACCAGCTTTTCTGCCTTCAGCCTTATCTTTTACACATGTTCATATAATACCTGAGAACATGATGGGTCCTCTACAATGTGCCATTAATTTCATCTTTCAGGCCTCATTATCAAAATATTTTGTTCCAACTTTCATCAAAATATTTCAGTAACCTTGTAATCTGTCAAAACATTTGAGTAATTTGCAGTTTACCTAATGGCAAACAACTGAAATAGTTGCCTGGAATATTACTGAAAACACAAGCCTTAGACTTGGCATTGTGAAGCCAAAATGGTCTGGGTGGGAACATGACTGAGCAATGTTTAACCTCTGTCCTATCTATCTGTCTGCCTCCTTACCTCCTGATCTTTTTAATTCTTGTTCTTTGTATTTCTCAAGGATACAATCGTCAGTGCATACGTAACTGAAAATGGGAATGACGACCCTTTCAGTTGTTTCTAGATAGAATGCGCAATTTTTAAATGCTGGTAATAGCATTCAGTCAGTTAATTTAATTGCATTTATAACACCGTGTAACAATTATTTATTTTTGATTCATGGGTAGTAAGTGTTATTTCCTAATTGCTTATGCCTCAAAAGTATAGAACATGGCTATTATTCTCCACAAACTTTGCTTTTGTGACCAGGACTGTGATATTTTGAAATGTACCTATTTTCCAGAACATTCCAGATAGATTCAGTGCTGAGTAAACGTGGAGTAACTTCTAGAACTTTCCAGGAATATAAATAGTAGTATAAATAAAGGGACCTTAAGCCCACCAATTCAGTTTAGTTCCAGCTGCCTAAGTGGATACATATCAAGACCTTGCAAGCTGCCTGTCTCATCCCAGAACTTGACCGGGGCAAAGAGCATGCTGGGCAATGGGAGATCCGTGGGGATTGCCCGGCAGAACCACTCCCATTGGAGTCCCCAAAATGTCCCCAGCGCTAACCAACCTGGCCTTGTACCCGTAGGTAGAAGGCATGGGGCGGGGAGTGGCTAGAGTGGCTTTCCCCCGGAAGAAGGAAAGCCATGACTGCAACGTTGCCATGGTCATATTCTCGCAATGAGAACACGAACAATCCACAAATGCTGCCTCAACGTGACTATGGCCCAGACACGTGAGGCAGCGCTCATGGCTGTCAGAGGCGGATAGATAGTGACCACATCCAGGAATTACACACAGACGGAAAGTCATCTTAAAAAGACGCTGTCCATCAGTGCGTGCTCTTTTAGAGGAAATATACTCTTTTATCTGCAAGAATATACAGTATACTCTCTTAGCTGTAGAAGCGCCCAGGGGTGTACTCTGCATAAATCCAGCTGAAAGCCGCTGAAATGGGCCGTATATCCAACAGCTTACACTCTTCGTTCTTCGAGGTGAATGGAACAGCAGTGGAACTTGCCGCTCGGCTCCAAGGAAAAAATCTGTATGAGAGGTTGTGAGCCAGCTCCATTTATACCCGTATATCTGGGGGAGTGGCATGTAGATTCCACTCGCCAATTCCCATTGGCCTTTTCTCAAAGATCAGAGGTTTTTGGGGCGTTCAAGAGCGACCCCTAGTGTCACTACATCAACACAACGTCGAGTGAGTGACAGATAGGGAACTCATACTTCTTGAAAAGTGGTTATGTTTAGAGGTTTGGGTAGGGTTATGGGATCTAAAATATCAATAAAACAGTTAAAATGTACAAATATGTTTATAAAATAGATTTGTGTTTTCAAATATATTTGTAACTGATTCATCAGTATATTTTCTTATGTTTCTAATGCTGTAAATATATAAAAATGCTTACATTTTAGAAAATTTACATTTTAGTGTCTATCCAAACATACAAATATGTATGTTTAAATGTTAAAAATAACTACATTTATTAAATAGATCAGACTGGAATTTTGGTAATTAAAGCAGTATAATGTTTATTCAGGACTTGATGAACATGGTCTGTGCATTCACTGTCTGTTGGTAATATCTTTTGGAGCAATACTTAATATTAAGCATGCATTTATTAAAAATACACTGGAAAAAATTGGACAGCTTATTTAGCTTATTTTGGTTATAATAAGTTGCTTATTTTAGGCATGTTTTTCCAGACCTTTTTCAAAAAGAGTTCTTAAGATAAATTAAAAGTAGTTCGTAAGAATGTTCCTAAGAGCAATTCTTGACAAATTCGTAAAAAGTTCTCAAATATTTTCTTAAGAACAGTCAAAAATGTCTGTAATTTTAATGGTAAAAGACTGTTAAAATGCTACAGAAAAAAATAAATGTTAATTTATTAACAAATATTAACTGTAAAATATACAGTAAATTTTTTGTATATATTTTAAAAGACAATAATAGTTGTTACAATAAAATGTTATAAATGCTGTTTATTTTTTTTTTAGATAAAAAGTACTGTTTTCCTGTATAATTAATGGTAAAAATGTACATTATGTTTAACATGAGAGTACATTTACTTTTTACAGTAAATTATTGTTAAAAGTACAGTAAAAAAAAAAAACAGTAATTGGACGTTCCTAGAATTCCCTTCATGACCCATCATATTTCACTATATTTTATGGGAATTGTCACGATACCCTGTTGTCTGCCTTGTGTTTCTCCCTTGCCATCTCCAAGACTACACTTCCCATAATTCCCGGCCCTCATCACTGCCAGCCTTCCCTCATTGTTTTCACCTGCGTGTGTCGTTATCCTTGTGTATTTAAACCCTGTGGTGTCTTCATCCAGGGTCGGTTGTTGAATGTTAAAGAAATGTAATTGTCATGTATGTTCCTGCCTGAGCCCGTCGTGGATGTTTCTTGTGTTTATATCTTTTGTTTTCCCATTGTGGATGTTTTGTTTGTTCCTGTGTTCTCAGTCGTTTGTCTTTGTCAATTTTCAATAAATCTGCATGTAGATCCTCACTCCTCATCTGCCGCCGTTGTAACAGAACAACCGACCGACTATGGATCTAGCAGTGCAACAAGCGAACTACAAACTTCTCTGCCTCAAACAAGAGGACCGTCCAGTGGAGGATCACACTTGTGAGTTTCTGGAGCTGGCAAATATATCGGACTTCCCAGAGTTTCCCTTGGTGTCGTTCTTCAGGGGAAATCTCAACAGTTCGCTAAGGGAGCGGTTGCCACCAGCGACTCCTTGCTGGACGCTCCTCGACTTCATAGAAGAGACTCTGTGACTTAGCGGCTCGTCATTCACGGTGGGTGTAGAGGAAGAGGGCTGTACCTCTCCTCCCACAGTGGTCACCCCCCAGCCTTCCATAACTCGGCCCTCCACGCCTGCCGCGATCGTCCCAGAGCCAGAACCAGCACCTGTAGCCGCGACCGTCCCGGAGCCAGAGCCGGCGCCTGTAGCCTCGACCGTCCCAGAGCCAGCGCCTGTAGCCTCGACCGTCCCAGAGCCAGCGCCTGTAGCCTCGACCGTCCCAGAGCCAGCGCCTGTAGCCTTGACCATCCCAGAGCCAGAGCCAGTGCCTGTAGCCTTGACCATCCCAGAGCCAGAGCCAGTGCCTGTAGCCTCGACCATCCCAGAGCCAGAGCCAGCGCCTGTAGCCTCGACCGTCCCAGAGCCAGCGCCTGTAGCCTCGACCATCCCAGAGCCAGCGCCTGTAGCCTCGACCGTCCCAGAGCCAGCGCCTGTAGCCTCGACCGTCCCAGAGCCAGCGCCTGTAGCCTCGACCGTCCCAGAGCCAGCGCCTGTAGCCTCGACCGTGCCAGAGCCAGCGCCTGTAGCCTCGACCGTGCCAGAGCCAGTGCCTGTAGCCTCGACCGTCCCAGAGCCAGCGCCTGTAGCCTCGACCGTCCCAGAGCCAGAGCCTGTAGCCTCGACCGTCCCAGAGCCAGAGCCTGTAGCCTCGACCGTCCCAGAGCCAGAGCCTGTAGCCTCGACCGTCCCAGAGCCAGAGCCTGTAGCCTCGACCGTCCCAGAGCCAGAGCCAGCGCCTGTAGCCTCGACCGTCCCAGAGCCAGAGCCAGCGCCTGTAGCCTCGACCGTCCCAGAGCCAGAGCCAGGGCCTGTAGCCTCGACCGTCCCAGAGCCAGAGCCAGGGCCTGTAGCCTCGACCGTCCCAGAGCCAGAGCCAGGGCCTGTAGCCTCGACCGTCCCAGAGCCAGAGCCAGGGCCTGTAGCCTCGACCGTCCCAGAGCCAGAGCCAGGGCCTGTAGCCTCGACCGTCCCAGAGCCAGAGCCAGCGCCTGTAGCCTCGACCGTCCCAGAGCCAGCGCCTGTAGCCTCGACCGTCCCAGAGCCAGCGCCTGTAGCCTCGATCGTCCTAGAGCCAGCACCTCCCGAGCCTTCCAGGTGTCTGCCTCTCGAGCCTTCCAGGGTTCTGCCTCTCACGGCTCCGACCCCGAGGTCTTCCAGGGCTCCGCCTCCCGAGCCTTCCAGGGCTCCACCTCTCGAGCCTGCCACGGCTCCACCTCCTGAGCCTGCCATGTCTCCAGAGCCTTCCATGTCTTCTGAGCCTTCCATGTCTTCTGAGCCTTCCATGTCTTCTGAGCCTTCCATGTCTTCTGAGCCTTCCACGGCTTCTGAGCCTTCCACGGCTTCTGAGCCTTCCATGTCTTCTGAGCCTTCCATGTCTTCTGAGCCTTCCATGTCTTCTGAGCCTTCCACGGCTTCTGAGCCTTCCATGGCTCCGCCTTCGGAACCTTCTACGGCTCTGCCTCCTGGGTCTTCCACGGCTCCGCCTTCCAGGGCTTGCCACCTGAATATCCCATGGCTCCGCCTTCCACAGCTCCGCCCTCGGAGTTCTCCCTGGCTGTGGTCCTGTGGCCACCTCCCAGACCTCCTGACCCAGTCCCTGTCCTGTGGTCATCTCCCAGGCCTCCTGACCCAGTCCCCGTCCTGTGGCCGCCTCCCAGGCTTCCTGACCCACTCCCCATCCTCTGGCCGCCTCCCAGGCCTCCTGACCCAGTCCCTGTCGTATCCCTGTTTGCCCCTTGTGCCTCCCCTTCGACTGCCTGTTTGTTTTGTTGAATGTTAAAGAAATGTAATTGTCATCCAGGAATAGTGATGTTTCTTCTTTTTTTTTATATCAGTTATGTACATTAAGGTGTTCTGTTTTATATTTATTGTAGTTTAATTAATGTTTACTGCATTATTTTAATTTCACATGTGTTACCCTGATGGTGTTTATTGTTTGCATGAGTGACACTGAGCGCTGTCTCTACATGTTTACTGCATTATTTTAATTTCACATGTGTTCTTTTCACGTCTTCTTAATGAGGCAATATTCTTTTTTTACTAATTTTAATTTTACTATCAAACCACTAATGACATTTATTAATTATTGTATTAATGAAATACATTTAATGTGTTTAATTAAATATATTAAATGTATTTAATACATTTAATGAATAGGAATAGAGTTAATAATGGCCATAAAATAAAATACATCAGTGTATTTCTACTCCCCTAAAGATCCAATTTTTTAGACAAACTCTCTTGGGCTGGCATTTTTTGTTCTTGTCACATAATATTTAGAATGGATAATATGTGAATAAAGACTCCAGGCTTGTTTCTCCCATCTCATTGTATTTTCTGACTTTTTTGCCATTGACATGCAAGTGCCAGCTGTAAAGGTCACATACAGAGGTTGCTCTACAAATATTTGTTCACTTTGTTCATGCCCAAAAAAAGTGGATGGATGATCATCCTAGATCAGGGGTCGGGAACCTATAGGTAGCGAGTCACTAGTGGTTCTTTGTTAAAAATCAAGTGGCTTGTCTGATATTTCACCATTCACCAACACATGATCATTTAAAACTTTCTAGAGATAATTTTCCTGCCGAAAGTGTGGGTGTGATTGAAAATCTTTTAAGTTAATGACACTGTTTTGATTTCCTTTCTCCCGAATGTGTCACTCCTGGTGAACAAGTTTTGAAATGAACACCCGCCAAATACAGATTTTTAATCTGGAGTATTTTGCTGATGTATCAGCCAATATGGAAGGTGAACTGTAAGACTTCTCGGAGTGATATATTACAGGAAATTAGACACAAAGACGTGCATATGATGAAACATGATTATATTTTGAAGAACAGATGAAAGAAAAGCTGCCGATGCGGTGGGTAACATGTAAGACGTCTCAGAGTGACACATGACAAGAAATGCTGTTAGTCAAAATGAAACAATCGAAGAAACACACTTTATTATATTTTAAAGAACAGTCAAAAGAAAAGCCATCAGTGCTCATGTCTGATTTGCTGTTTGGCGTGCAACGGGACCCTGTCTCGTGGCGCAAGCCCATGTAAAGAGTTATCACTCGTTTTTCTCTGTTTCATTCAACTGAAAACTGTTTGGAAGAATAATGTAATCTATGAGAATGTTGCAAATGAGATGTGACATGAGAAGGGAGCGTAAACTGCCTTGGCGGTTTATATAGGCTACTGTCGAGGTGTTGTCCATCCGGATCAACACATGCTTGCCCAGGATCAACGGCAAAAGCCTCCACAGGGCAAGGTGTACTGCCAGCAACTCGAGGCAGATGTGCCACTGGAGGTGCAATCCTATTCAGGAACCAGCAGCTGCATGCCTGTTGCACACAGCACCCCAGCCTGTCTTGGAGGCGTCTGTCGTAACCACGACACACCTGGATACTTGCTGTAGAAACACAAGGTTGGTCCAAGGGCTGAAAAGGCAGCGAGCCGCGGGCGTAAGAGCCAAGCGATGAGTGCCATGGCACCATGCTTGCCTCAGGACTTGGGTCCGAAGCCAGTGCTGTAGCGGTCTCATATGCATCGACCCAAGCGCCATGACCGTCGCTGAGGAAGCAATATGCCCCAGTAGCCTCTAAAAGTATGTCAGTGGGCATTTTCTGTCTGAATAAGTTGAGGCAGCGCAGCGCTGACTGCATGCGCTCATTCGTGAGGCGCGCTATCATTGACACCGAGTCTAACACCATGCCGAGAAAAGAGATGCTCTGATCCGTGGAGAGCTTGCTCTTTTCCCATTTGACCCGAAGCCCTAAACGGGTGAGGTGCATGAGCACCAGGTCCCAAGAGTGCGCTAGAATCAGCCAGTCATCGAGGTAGTTGAATATGCATATGCCCACTTCCATTAACGGGGCAAGGGCAGCCTCTGCGTTCTTTGTGAAGACGCAAGGGGACAGCGACAAGCCAAAGGGGAGGACCTTGTAATGATATGTCTGACCGTCGAACACGAACCGTAGGTAGGGTCTGTGTCGAGGTAAAATTGAGACGTGAATGTAAATGTCCTTCAGGTCTACCGCCGCGAAAAACTATGCTAAGTTTTCCTTATTCTCTCTCTTTTTTATCTTACAACTTCTTTCTATTTCACTGTCATGCTTGTAAAATATGTTTTTAGTTTATGCCTGTTTATTCTAAGCAGAAATCAACATACATGCGCCATAGACAATGAACCAAACAGTACCTAAGGCTGCTTTGTACAGCCTCACCACAACCCCTTTCTCTCAGTTGGACTGTGGAACTGCCAGTTGGCAGTCAACAAAGTTAACTTTATCCCTGCCTTTGCCAGTCAGTCAAAACTCAATATTTTGGCTTTGATCAAGACATGCAACCTCCTCAGCCCTCTCGTCCGACTTTTATTTAACTCACAATCCTCATCTGACTGGCCAGGTTGGAGGAGCTGGTTTGCTCATTTTCAACGCCTGGAAATTAACCTCTTTGCAATTGCACATCCTTTGAATATCAAGCCTGTGTCTAATCCTGCAAAAGTTCACTTTGTGAATATTCATTGCCCTGCAGGTCAACTAGGCAACTTCATCGAAGAGCTAGACATACTGATGTCCTCTTTTCCTGAGAATAGTACTCCGCTGGTGATCCTCATCAAGTACATCAACATCCACATAGATAAAACTCAAGCGTCTGTATGCGGATAAGCGGCTGTAGAAGAATGCACATCCTTGCAAGACAGAGCAGGAAAACAACTAGACCTCATCCTCACTGGTAATTGTATTACTAGTAATCTTCTTGATACTCCTCTACATATCTCTGACCACTTCACATCCAGATCACTGTTACTACTGTCCTTCCTTCCCTACTTCTCATCTTCTGCAAGCTGCCTCTCCACCAATATTACCTGCAATATTACCACAACTCTCTCTTACCTTTCCTGGCAAAACCTCTTGATTAAGTTGTGTTTAACCAGCTGTCTGCTGTTCTTTCACAGAATAACCAACTTGACAGTTATCAATTTGGTTTCAAAAAGGACATTCTATGGAGACTGCTTTCCTGTCAGTAACTGAATCCCTGAGCTAAATCCCTATCATGTGTCCTCATCTTCCTTGACCTGAATGCTGCATTTGACACAGAGAATCTCCAGTTCCTCCTCTCCAATCTCTCCGACCTAAGCATAACAGAAACCTTGCTTGGCTGGTTCAAATTGTACCTTACTGGCAGATCCATCAAGGTCTCCTGGAGAGGTGAGGTGTCCAAGTCCCACTAGCTAACCACCGGTGTTCCTCATGTATCATTGCTTGGACCCCTCCTCTACTCAAGCTACATAACATCACTCAGACATATCATAAAGGCACATGGCTTCCCCTACCACAGCTCTGCACTCTCAGATTTTGCACTCTGGTAGAGAGACGCACTCAACTATGCAAGAAGGCTGTTTATGGTCCAACTTCATTGACTTGGGATATGAGATACTGGATCTTAAATTAGCTAATTAGATAATTTCGTGTTTTTTCAATTGTGTAGGTGTGTTTAGTATTGATTTCCCATTGTAACAGCAAAATAATTCAGTCTTTTTAATGACAACTGCCTTTATGGACTTGTAAAAATTGTGAAAGGTCAATAAAACAATAAAACAGATGATACGCTGCACCATCTGTCATTCCAGCCCGACGACCCCTGCTCGTATTTCAGCCTGCCTTTCTGATATCATGGCTTAGATGAAGGAACACCACCTTCAGCTCAACCTTTCCAAGACAGAATTTCTGGTTATCCCTGTCAACCCATATGTTGACCACAATCTCACAATTAATCTTTGTAATACAATATTACCAACCAGGATAGCCAGAAACCTGGAAGTGGTGTTTAAAGACCAGCTAAATTTCACTGGCCACATCTTGTCAACCACTTGTTTTTACAGGTATGCACTTTACAACATCAGGACAATTAGACCTTTCCTGTCTGAACATGCTGCACATTACCATGTCCAAGCTCTTTTCTTATCAAGGCTTGACTACTGCAGTAGCTTGTTGGCTGATCTCCCCACGACTTCCTTACGTTGGTCTTCAATCATCCAAAGAGGGCTTACATCACTCTGCTCTTGATCTCACTCCACTGGCTACCTACAGCTGCCCACATCAAATTCAAGGCTGTGACTTTGTCCTTCAGCATGGAACAGCACTCTGTTACTTCAGCTTACTCCAGGTTTAGATCAAATTATGAGCGATGCTTGGTGGTCCCATTGCAACGAGGCATAAAGTCTATCTCCAGATCAGTCCAATTCTCTGTTCCTGTGTTGTGAGTGTGCCTCCAACTCCCTTCTGATCTGTTGAGATTATTTCAACATTTAAACAACAGCTGAAGATACATCTCTTGCATGAACATGAGTCCACTAAAAAAATACTTTTTTAGACTTTTTTTTGCACTATTCCTATATATTTCCCTTGATAATTGTGATATTGGATAATCATCCTCTAGTACATGCTAAACATCTCATTTTTTTAGCACACATCTGGATTATTTAATTAGCTAGTCTCTCATAACGGAGAGAAAATTTCTCAGAGAGCACAGGTCTCCTGTGGAAACACCATTGCAGCATTTAAGATGAACACACTTCTAGCCCAAACCAAATGCTTCCATCTCGCCACTCATCCATGTACTGAAATTTCCCTGCTCTGAAAAGGATTCCAGTGCAGCCATAGTTTGGCTTTGTGCAAACCTGTTTGTTTGGGCCATATACCCAGCACAGCTCTTTCTGTCACAGAGCCATCACTGTCTGCCCTTCTGCTCAACCTGTGGAGATTCCTCAGGGATTGAATAATCACAGGTGAGGTTGCAGTTTGACAACAAAGTGAAATAACACTATATTGTATAAACATTACAGCACTGGTTCTAAAAGTTGGGTCTGGCAGGGGTCCACAAGTTCATGTTCTGGTGTGCTTGAGGATAAGGGAAGTGGATTTGTTCCTCCACAAACCAACAGACAACATATACAAGCCATAATTCATGTTGATTTCACAGGTGTTTTTGCTTTTCTTTCTTTCAGTGGTGTTTGCTAGCAAGCATTAGAAAGGTAAGTATTACTACTACAATTGTTTATATTTAGGGTTACGCTTCTGTTAAAGCCACCTGTCTGAGTTTTTTCATCTTCATATTTCAACTTACAATTTCTGGTGAAGAATTACACTACCCATGATCCGAAATGGAAGCAATCTCCTTACACTCTCAAACTACAAATACAGTGTTTGTGTTTGTATCGATATTGGTATTGAGAACCATGAAATTTCACTGGTATCGGTACAAACTACTGAAATGTTGGTATCGTGACAACACTAGCTGGGACCTTTCACTGTATTGAGGAATGTGAATTTTTTTTTTAAATGTTGAAAAATCATAAAAGTGATTAGTTTGAAGAAAACAGAGTGGTCTACAGTAATTATTTTTACAGAACCAGGTAAAAAATCCAGGATTTTGTCTCAGTCTGTAAAGATGCTTGATATTGTTTGACAGTGCCTGCCCACTTTTTCAGCAGTTTTAGTTCCAGAAGTATTTTCCCATTCCTTTATTTTACATAAGGTTTTCATAAAATTATTGTAAGAAAGTTATAAGACATAAAAAAGCCAACCAGCACCAAAGTTAATCACAACATTACAACTTTGATTTAAAGCAAAAAAGTATTTGAAAATTACAAAATGACAAAGTTACAATACTGTGTACTTACTGTCTTTCATGAGGAATAAACTACAATCCCATGAAGCATTGCAAAGGATATATTTGAAAAATATAAAGTTCAAGTTTTTATAAGTATATATTGTTATTATTGTATAGAAACAATATATTTTAAGTTTATTGAAAAGTTTCATCCAACAATCTTCTATAGCCACTTGTCCTAAGTAGGGTTGAAGGGAGTGCTGGAGCCTATTCCAGCTGTCTCGGGCCAAAGGCAGGGAAACCAGTCCAACACACACAGACATACTGTACACATTCACACTCTCACTCACACTTACAGACAATTTAGAGTTTCCAATCCTCTTGACCTTCATGTTTTTGGACTGTGGGGGAAACCGGAGCACCTGGAGGAAACCCACACAAACAAAGAGAGAACATGCAAACTCTACACAGAAAGGCATTTGGTGGGGACCATCTTGCTGTGAGGCAACAGTACTACCCACTGAGCCATCATGCCTGTAGCTTGTAAGCATGTAGCTTTAATTTTGACTCGTGTTTTTGATTGATACTTCACTTCTCCCAAAAAAATTGTTGACCAGTGTGATCATTAAAGTTCAAATGCTGTGATTTAATTATATAAATATAAAGCTTGCTGTAACAGTATAAGGATGGGCAAGGAGGAGGCGGGAACTGGCTGAACAGTCATTAAAACAAAAAGACAAAAACATAAACACTCACTCGGCAGCTGCATGTGGCTCTCTCTCTCCCGAACTGCCGCATCCGGCTGCCTTTATCCCTCTTGACTGATTAGATGGATTGGGGGCTGGGCATGCATAGTCAGGGCCCGGCCCCATCCTCCTCCTCATCACACTTGCATGTGCTCTCCCCTTCACAGTGGATGAGTGCTCTGCTCTGTCATCTCATATAACACACAAGAGTTTGGAGTTATGAGCGATCTGCTTCACACATTCACTTTAAATCATGCAGCTTATGCAGACTAACATTGCACTCTTTTGTGGTTTTATAATCACAGTAGGACATGTCACAATATCAATTTGATTAACTGTGAATTTGTTCATTTTATTTTATTTTGTTAGTACCGACTTGGTACCAAAGTACCACTAGTCCAAGCCATGAGGGATTCGACAGATTTCTCTAATCTGATCTACCAGATTAATTCTAGAATTTGTCAGAATTTGTACCGTTGTCTATGGAATCAAAGTTAAACAATGAGCAGAAGGGATCAAAAGAAATGCTTGGTTTGAACCAGGGCTATTCAATAGTTTGAGGGTTATATTTACACTGTCTTATATTAAACCGCAGAAAATGTGTCAAAACTGATCTGTTAAGAGCTCTCAGAATGGTGGTTCTCTCTCTTTGTTTCTTTTTCACTTAACATTTCTTTATTTTGACATGCCAGGATATCTGAATCTTAAGTGATTTTTTATTTTTATTTTGTGTCCTTGACAATACAGCAAAAGCTGATGAAACTGGCCTTTTTTTCACAGAAGGAGAGAATAAAGTAGAGACAGAGAGATAGATTGTTAAGTGTGATATGGCCCTAAGAATGCAGCTGAGAAATGGTGCGTTTTTGTTTATGGAGTGTGCATGACTATATTCCAGACTTTATTAAATTGTGAACTCAGTGGGAAGGAGAAAGGGCCGAATAGCACTTTGGAACAAAAGGCCTCAGATTTCATGTTATGTCTTGGTTAAAAATGACATGTCTTAACCCAGGATAGGAGACAAAGGCATAAATTGAATCTGGCCCCAAACCACAGACTCCTTAAGTGAAGGAAGGACATATCTGCAACACTTCTCTGACACTGTGAAATGATACTCTTTTATATTGTTATGGTTAGACTGACGCTCTGAGCCAAGGAATGGCCGAAAATTGATTTCAACCCTTCAACTTTTCCAGCTTTATCCAGAAGATTTCTCATTAATGAGGAGATCCACTCCTGAGTCATGCTCCCGGTTTCACTGAGTCCACAACGAGAGGTGTGTTAGTGTTTTGGAATGTGCATCATAATGAAAAGTCATTAATATTGCAAGTTCAATGTTGCAATCTAACAAATTCTGGTGCCATGCCAAGAAAAGGGCCATCAAACACAGATGACTCCTTCACCATCATTCAGCTTCTATTGTTATTCAACTCATTTATCATTCTTTTTACCTCTGTTCTCATATTGATATCAAATATATTCCCAAATGTTTTTCATGACAGTTGACACTCCTGTCCTGCGCATCTTTGGTTTTGTTTAACTTATGAGCAGGAAAATTTGCAGCCTTTAATAGAATTAAGAAAACAGATTTGTCATCAGTCATTTCCAGTGATTTGCAGTGTGGATACACAACAAAGCAACACCTACAAATTGGCTTTGAATTGCTAAATAGTGAAATCAGTGTTGCAGGGGCAGGGCGTTATATTTTTTTCCTCAAGGAATGAATCACTAAAATGTGACGTTTATCTTTTTGATGAGATTTGCTTTGATTAATGAGTGTCTGACTGTGGAAAGTCCCTATCGGGATTGGGATTCGGGAAGGAGGGAGATGCTTAGAATAGAGTGTTCATCAGAAATCAAAAGTCTTTCTTGTTTTTTATTATTATGCAAAAGTTGCATGTCACCCAAAATCTCTATCATGCTAAATTTCTCGCTTTCTATTTCTTATTTTAACCTTATAAATTCCAACTTTTTTTTTCTTTATCTCAGACATTAACATTACTTACACACTTACATGTACAGCATCCCAGTTAACAAGATTTCTGGAACTTTCTGGTTGTCAAACGTTAGTGGAGCATGTCAAAGTAAATGTGATGAACTACCTGTGGTTACTCTGCTAGGACACCCGTGTGAATGTGAGGGTAACTGACTTACTCTCTATGGGACTAGTTGGTAAGTAATTGTAATGGAAAAAAATATGTTTTACACGTAAATCAAAGAAAACAACTATCTGGGTCACATTTTCAGCATCTTTTCAGAGGCATGACTAAGAACTCAACAACTCTATCCTGATTAGGGACTTTATTTGTAAATACAATCAAAGATTTCATTTTACGACACATGTTTTGATAATCCTGACAGGCAACATTAGATGCTGCAGAATGAATGATAAAGATCGGAATTTCATTGTTTGTTATTGTTTTAGCTGATTCATCCTGAAATTGATTGTTCCTGGTCCAGAGCCAATCTCTCTCATGCAAACCTCTGGTCTAATAATTTCAGAACATGTGGTTGGATGATATTTGCACAGCAACCTATAGGTACTTCCCCAAACAATAAAACAGAAGAATTGTACTCTACGTTTTACGCCTAGCACTTGAGTGATGGCATATCATGTGAGTTTTTTTACAGGACAGAGAAGAATATATACAGTATCTCCTTAAGGTGCAAAGTGCCTGAATTTATCTGTCTCCACAGGACCTGCTAATGTCCACATCAATTTGAGCTTCTTGTTTGGAGAAATCATTGTAGAATCATTTAACACTGCAAGGAGTAGGAAGTTTAGCTAAACAATTTTTAATGTACAGTAGGTGGAATTAAAAGTAAAGTGTGTAGTTTCTGTGACACTAGTGGCAGAAACAGTATAGCAAACATAATGATCTAAAACAAGTTACCATTACGCTGCCATTGGTTAAACCAATGCTGTAATGTCCGGCCTCAAACAAAAATATTGCAATTCCGTTCAGTGGCACTAATGGCTTAAAAATTTAACATTTATGGGCTACAGATAAGCAGGCTGCAGAGTTTAAATAACCAAGGACAATGTCTACCAATACAGCAATATCTTTAACTTAAAATGCTGCAGCAGGGTGTACGTTGGTTGCAAAATGGTTGAGCCAATGACGTTTCCGGTCATCGACGTCAACCATGGTACAACATATCCTGAAGTGGCAAGTTTGAATGAATGATGTGAACCATGGTACAACATATCCTGATATGGCAAATCTGAATGAATGTGATTACAAATAAGATTTGAGAGCTTTGGCTGATGGTAAGATTTGCAATGGATAACGATTTATATTTATTTCTATTCCCCACACAAAGCTATCATATGGCTTTAGAAATGGATTATGGGTTTTCAAATATGAGGGATTATAAACAACATGAGGGTGATTAATAATTACAGAATTTTCAGGTAAGAATATTTCTTAATTCAATCAGTCAGAAATATTGAATATTATGCCCAATTATCTTCATGACAATCTTCACTGAATTATTCACATGACTTCAAAAACATCCTTTGAACACTCTGCACTTCAAGAGTATGGACCCCAACCTGTTCAGGGGTGGTCTGCCATGTTCATGTCCATCTGTTTGAGTTGCCCCTACAGTATGGAGTCTTTTTTCACTCTCAAACTCTCGCTCTACCTTTACCTCCCCGCTCATACACTCAGTTAACTCTATAACCTGTTCAATCATCTCTGTAACCCAATCCAGCATTTAAAACAAAAAGGTGGACACTCTTCAACAAGGAAAGGTCCTTTATCACCTTCTCCAGAGGTTTTGAATGTCAGTCAGTGGAGATAGCATCTCTCCCCGGCTATTCGAGTGTATCATGGACTCGTTCATTTGATCTTTATTTACATCTGCCATTGTGTGGCCGAAGCCATTAAACTAGAAGCTCTTCTGAATGGATGGGTTTGGGGATAATGCCTTCGCACGCCATTCAGTTACCTTCATTAGTGAGCTGTCTATCCGTGGTGATGGATGAGGGAAAAAGTAAAGAGACTGATGGTAAAAAAGATGGATGTAGACTGAAAATGGGGGACCTAGAGATTCACTGTAAGGCAAGCAAATAGCACACCTCATATAGATGGCATTCAAATCAAGACATGAAGTTTAAGTCAAGCTCTGTTTCCATCAGACAAACAGAGTGAGAGTGTGTGTGTGTGGGCTGGTTTGGGTGGTTTACAAGGAAATTTCTTTGGATTACAAACTGGTAATTACAAGGGAATTATGCTAAACATGGTTTATGAGGACATTTCTAGTGTCCTCATAAATAGAATTGCTTAAAAAACATACAAATGGGGCTTTTCCACTGCACGGTACAACTCGAAGTAACTCAAATCTGTTTGGGTTTTTGGGGTTTTCCACTGAGGATAGTACCTGGTACCCGATACTTTTTTAGCACCTCCTCGGTCGAGGTTCCAAGCCAGCCGAGCCGATACTAAATGTGATGTCAAAATCCTGCAGATCACTGATTGGTCAGGGAGAATCTTCACTACCAGCATCACTGGATTTCCGACTCCCGACATCAACCCACTAGTTTTAAAGTTAGTAACAGTGATAGCATTTGTTCACGCGATTGATTTGTGATTTGTTCACGCGACTTTCGAATTTTGAAAAAAGAAATGGCTGTACACAGAACCACGCAGTGGTCAATAAACGAGGTGCAGATGGTCCACTCATTAGCGATGAGCGAATAGAAAAAGGCTCTCAGGAAGTGTCTCAGCTGTTGGCCACACACGGCTACCACCGGACCTACCAACAGTGTAGGGAAAAGTTTAAAAAAACTTAAAAGTGATTACAGAACCATCAAGGAAAAGTGGAAGTGGTTCGACCAAATGGACGCTATCTAAACCAGTGAGCAATGGGAGGGAGAGTGCCCTGGACTCAGCCACGACGGAGGATGGTACGTTTTGTTATGTTAACTCAATGCTCTGATTCACTTAATTTAGTTGACCAGTTACTGGAAAGCTTGTTTCTAAAACAACCAGGCCAATTTAACTGTTACACTAGTGTAAAATCACCATGCAACAACTGCTTTATGCAGCACAATGAGCTAGTAGCTAACAGCTAGCGGTTGTGTTATTGTTTTGGTGTTTAAGATGATGTCACAGCATTAGAGGCAGTGCAACTATGACGATCAGCCTATAATCCCACCCACATTGAGGAGGCACTAAACTGCAGTGGAAATGCAAGCTGAAAAAAGTAAAGAGAGTAGAGTTGAGGCGAGTCAAACTGTAACGTGCAGTGGAAAATTGCCATAAATCATTTTTTTTGAAAATGTAAAAATGTAGAAAGTTTTTTGTAAGGGTTAGGTTTAGGGGTATTGTTAGGGGATAGAATCTATATTTCATACAGTATAAAAATCATTACATATATGGAGTGTCCTCATAAGGATAGCTGCACCAACATATGTATATGTGTGTGTGTGTGTGTGTGTGTGTGTGTGTGCGCAGGTTGAACTTCCATTGTGCGGACCAAATGTCCCCACAAGGATAGTAAAACCTGAGATCACCTACATTATGGGGACAAGCTAGCTGTCCCTATTATTATCATCCTAAATTCTGTTTTTTGAAAATGTAAAAAGGTTTCTGTGAGGGTTAGGTTTATGGGTAGGGTTAGGGGATAGAAATTTTCATTAGATCCGTATAAAATCCATAGACGTCTATGGAAAGTCCCCACGATGTTATAAAACAAAATGTGTGTGTGTGTGTGTGTGTGTGTGAGAGAGAGAGAGAGAGAGAGAGAGAGAGAGAGAGAGAGAGAGAGAGAGAGAGAGAGAACATGCTGGCCTTTTTACAAATTGCACAGGGTGTGGGAATTTCCCTCCTGTAGTGATCTGTCAATCAAAACGTGTGTCAGTATGTGCACTTTTGTACAACTCTATTTGTGCATTGTGTGTGCATGTGTGTTTTCTCTCCTTGCTGTTCCTCTGTCAGCCTACTGATGTTGGTTGTTGTGTTAGTGATCATTCATGGCTAATCCTGGCTCTTTCCCTCCCATGTTGCTCTGAGATGTTAGTTAAAGGTAAAACAGGCTGGTGGGGAGAACAAGAGTTCAAAAGTTCAGATTTTCATATAATTTATAAGGATGATGTGGAAAGGGTAGACATGAGTGGTTTGCTGTCTGCAATGGAGGGACTTAAGGGCTATGTTCCTCTTCTGGATGTACTGTAACTCTAGTAGGAAAAAGAAGGACTTGGGGTGATACCAGAAGAACTATTGAAAAGAGAATGGTATCTGATGGCTTATACTGTACCATCAACATTGTGATTGGAAGGATTATAGCAACCTGCTCCTCCCAAACAGTTGGGAACTTAATTTAATTCCTCATACTGAGGACATTACTTGCTAAAAGCGCAATGGGCCTCAGAATGAAGCTCAACAGGATGTCTACCAGTCAGTAATTTTAGGGAAGTCTCTGTTAGTATACTGTATCGCCAACTACCTCACAATACGGTCCACACTGTGATAAATTTGCCAAGATTCAATTGAAACTCAATTGAAATTGAGACCTAGTGTGTCTGTGCAAGAGGGTGAAACTGTGGCATTTCTATAAAGTGGTTCACTTCACTTTCGTCCAATACGGTATAGCAGCATAAGACTGTTAAAGCTATCTACACACAATGTAAAGCCTCAACAGAGGGTTTGATGCTTAAACAATGTACAGCAATAGAGTGTTCTTCAAAAGTGGGGTCAAAGGTTCATGTTGATCAAAAAAACAAAAGGTTGTCTTTATGTTGCTGGATCAATATTTGTATTTCTTATATATATTTTTCAATGTTTTCATGGTTACTTTGTGAGTTTCATTAGAACTCAAAATTCTAAATGATGATAATGATTGGATCATCATCATCATCATCATCATCATCATCATCAGTAACATCATTATTAATAATAGTAATTTGTTTTATTCATTTTTCAGTGGAAATTTGTGCATGTAAACGTTTAATAATTTATTGAATGAACTAATCTTGATAGTTCGCTACATTTCTGCTTGGAACTACAGTATGTAGAGAGTTTGTTTCTGATGGGGCACTTATAAGCGGCAATCTCCAGGTGTTGGCTGGCTGATTGCCACTATTTCCTATGGTAATGCTGACATTTTAAATCTGAAATTATTTGTTGTTTTGTTGGACTGAATTAAGGATTGAAGTCACAGTATTCATAATATCCGTTTTGATGACGTTATGTGCAGTATTTCAATTAATCTAGTTACTTTACATAGCACTTAACATATTAAGTGCTAACATTAGCATTTGTAGCATTTCTGATTTGGCATCAGGAAAGACAGAGATAAAACACACCTTAGAAATCATTTAAAGGTGTCTTTTATGTCTTAACAGGTATGTTTGGGTCTTTTTTTGAGTCTGTATATGTTTCAATCAATATTGAATTCATTTAAAGACTGACACTTGTCTTTCAGTGTTGTTTTTGTCACATTAAAAAAAATATTGAATAAATTGTTTACCTTTAAATGTTGTGTTTTTTTAAAGTCATATATGCTGGTGGATTTGTATTTTCAAATATTTATTTCACTGGTTCAAAAGGTTAAGGATCACCTTGCATGTGTATTAAATGATTTGTTAATGCAGCATAATTTTGTGACTACTTAGAGGGGCACATCATTACTAACTCATTATTAATTACCCATTAACCCATGACTTGTTAATGCAGCATCACATCATGACTTTACTTGGTGGGGCACATTATTTTAAACTTACTATCAATTACACATGTACTACACTATTATTCATCCCAGTTAAATCACATATTGTCTAGCATCATTTGGACTGTCATGAGGTAAAAACTGAGATGTGGACATGGTCTGCGTATGGATGATGAGTGAACTGAGTGGTAGGACCCACAGTGGTAGGGTGAGAATGAAGGGAAGGAATGGAGAATCACCCTCACCTTCATGCCATTCCAGATATATATGCCATTCTTTCTTCTGCAGAACTCAAAAAATGAAATCCCAAAAGTCTCTTTTTGATTGAGTTTTTGTTTTCTATTACCTATCCTGATTGTAGTAGGTATATGATCAATACCTTATATTTTAAGAGTAGATGGATTACAGTTGTGCATACATAGATTTATAGTGTTTAGCCATAGGATACTCTTCATTACCTCTTCTAATGGCATATTTATGTTCAGCCAGATGGTCTTGCAATAATTTTTTGTTCTACCAACATAGAAAACATTGCATTGTGGACATTCCAACATATAGATAACATGAGTAGTTTTACATTTAATGAAGTATTTGTTTTTAGCATAAATCTTATTTGATTTCCCATCTAGAAAAGGATTTCCTTGTACTACACTATCGCAGTGATTGCAACGATGACAGTCATACCAACCCTTAGCTTTATCCCTTTACCAATGATTTTCATGAGTGGGTGTAGTTAACTATGTTCTAATTTGTCTTTTCTTAAAATGTATCATTGGAAGGTCTGGCAATGTCACTCTCAACAAATCACCACTCTGTATAAGCTCCAATTCATTTGGCTTATCCATTTAATTATTTTATTTATTTTTTTGGAGAGTTTCAAACATATACCCTCTGCATAAAAAGGGATTTATCCTCAAAGTCATGCTCTTTATCACAATTCTGGATGGATGGATTAGAAAGTTTAAGGTCTGTTTGGAGCGTGTCAGTTTGAATTCAAACAGGCATAAAGCGAATTGGATTTCCAACAACAAAACTCGGCCCACCTCTCTGTGACTGTCATTCCATTATCATATGCCTTGCAGCAAATTATTCAATGTTCTCAACTTTTGGTTGCATAACGGTGCCACTTTTGCAAACCCTTGCATTTCCCCTCCCTGTCCTTCTGGTGCACCACCCCCAATGAAATCAATGCCTTTGCAGAGTTTCTGCTTATTTAGATGACCTGCTTTTTCATTAATTGGTAAGAATGTAAAGATATCCTACAAGGATCTAATGCAGGGGTCGGCAAACTTTTTGACATGGATTGCCATTTTTTATTTTCCTGGTCAATGGCAATTGATGTCATCTTTTCCCATGATCACACAGCATGCTTTCATCTGCTGAATGGAAGGCTTAACACTATTAAAGTGTGACTAGACTCATGCTGCTAGTGCAAGGCATTCATGCATCACAAGCAGACTATTTAGCCCTTTTCGGTGAATCACACACGCAAAATCCAAAACATTATTTCCAAGTTTCATTTATATTTTGAAAAGACACGATGTGGGTTTATGTTTTCTTGTCTAATCTTTTAATATAATTTTGAATGTGACCATGATTAAGGAGGGTGTCTTTCTTATTACATCACCTGTTGTTCTGAAAGCAAGCACAGCCTGGTCAAAGCAAAGCGGGCAAGTTGACTCGCACAATTAACCAAACGTGAAGCGCTGCCGGCTTGTGTTGCGTGAATGGCTTGCACGCACTGCACGATTCTGTTCAGTATACCGCAGTCTCATAAAATTTTAACTTTTGTATAGCCTGCCATTCAGCTCATGAGGAAGGATTACTTCAATATGTTGATTGGAATGCAGGTGTGGAATTTCATATGAAATATGAAGTCTATATATTCTACTCCTCTCTCGCGGTTGCTGGCGTGCCAGTGATTTCACCTCTGCGTGCGAATGCTGGCACATGTCCCATAGATTGCTGACCCCTGATTTAACGTATTGATGCAATATTGTGAGAAAAATAAGAGCAATATACTTATGTGATTTTCTATCAGCACAAACCTATAGTAAAGTGGTTATCATAATTGTCTAATATTTGGAATTGTGTGGAAAGTCCTTGGGTTGAAACCAAGAGGAAAGAGATTGTGGCTTTTGATACAGCAGCAAACTGGTGTGTAGTAGTTGAGGCTCGGGCTGGTAACTGTAAAGTTGCTGGATTGATCCCTGCATGTAGAAAGCCATGAACATTTGTTTGCTTGAGCAAGGCATTTAACACCAGGTTGCTCCAGGGGGATTGTCTCTGTTATGAGCTATTTGTGCCATTCCATGACAACATCATATGAAAGTCTTGAAAACCAATCCTACAGCCCTAATTGTGTGGCATTAAAGATTCTATTCTATTCTAATAAGTCCAGTTTGGTTTGCGTTTACTGAAAACTAAGAGCACATCAGGCAACATAACTACTGCAAGCTCTTGAAACTGATGATGTCCAACTTCCATTCCATCTCAATTTGATTGTCTGATTCAGAGTATTGAAATGGGTTATATGTCCATTCAGGTGAGCTTCTGCCCGCTTCAGGAACATTGGCATTGGTTTGTGTGGTGAGTTGGCTGTGAGAAAGGGGTGTGATGGGGTGGGGGAGTCGAGCCCCTGGTTTCATTGCAGACAGCACATTCCAGGGCCGGCTTTGATAAGACACAGGGCAGTAGAAGACAAGGAGTCAGTCAGTGGTGGGGTCCACAGCAGGCCAATGATTAATCCAGCCCCAATCATTAGCAGACTCAAAACGCTCACAGACACTGAGGAGAGACGAGGGCTAGCCCTGGCTAACAAACACATGCATAACAGCATTCAGCACACACAGTGGAATCCAGGAAAATGTGAGAAAGCACTTTCACATGGTTAAATCTCAAAAATCATCATGGATACACCTGCAAATCTTTAAAACTAAACTTTTGAGCATAAGATGATGTCTTTGTGCAATAACGCACTCTTTTTTTTCTCAGCAAAAACTGAACAGAGTTTTTAAATAATTGAACCCTTTGACATGTCAAGAAAATGTATCTTTCATTTGAAAAATTTCTGTTTGTAATCTATCCTTCGTTTGGAACTGTCTCAGCATTGGGCCTCTAAGTTTGGAGATAGAAGGCAGCTGCAAGATCACAATACATCTAGTTTCTCTGGTCCCCTGATCCCATTGGCTCCTGCTTGTGCTGGTTCCTCTACTGTTGAGTTTTGATTAGTTGTTCATCGGTTTCATTAAAAGGAAACCTAACCTGCACACTCCTTGTTACGGTGATGGATTCCCTTAAGCAAGCCTAAGAAGCCCGCAGGGTAAGATCAGGGGGTCTCTGCTCCATTTGAGTTCCTGGTACCATTTACTGTGAAGGAGTTTTTAGGAGTGTTACAGGGGTCACTGTGTGCGTGCTATTCTGTATGAACCTGTAGCGACAGCACTACAATCAATTTTTATACTTTTATACATCTTTCTTTCTTTGTTTCCTTCTTTCAAGTAAAGTTGAGTGCTATGTGTTGGGCCAGTGGTTGGTTTGAAGTTCTAAGGAGTTTTTATGTGCTTTGGGCTCTTCTCACCTTGACCTCTTGACCCTGTTCAAACACTCTCGACCGCCAACACAACACCATCCAAGCAGAGAAGTGTTGAAAGAAAGGAGTGTGTTAGTGAGTTAGCAGGTAGGCAGTCAAATTCTGCTCTCAAAGTCCAGTAGTCTGCTGTCCATGACTAACCCAAAGCATTCTCTCCTGCTTGTTTGACTGTGTAAACACATTAGCAATACACAGTACTAACACAAAGAATTCCTGCTAGGGCTGGGCGATATGGCTGCAGAATTTATATCTCAATATTTTTCAGCAAATTGACGATATTCTATATATATATATATATATATATATATATATATATATATATATATATATATATATATATATATAGCTCTATAATTATGTTTTTGTTCTGAAATAGAATAAAGGTGTGGGGGTTTTTTTTAATCAGTGGAACCATTTCATCTAAACAGCCATTGTAGCCATGTAGAATTAATATTTTAAAGGCAATAAATAAAAATATATAAAAAAATTATGAAGGCATGTTTCCCAAAGTTTTTCAATAAATTTACACATGGGAGAGTAAAATTTATCAAATTTCATTGATTTGCATGTTTATACTTATATTTAACATACAATCATATATGGAAGCTTAATACAAATCTTATTTACCTTTTTATATTTTTACTAAAACATTTTTCTTTGTGAATGAACAAGGTGTGCCTAACTACTTTTGGAAACCAGATGAATATCGCATAGAATTTTTAATGTGGAACCCAGTCAAGTTTATTAATATAATATAATACTGAGCAAACCACATTATAGTGACCACGAGGAGGTTACATCATGATACTATACCCTCCCTAGCAACTGGGACAATTTGGTTGCTTCGTAAACCTGGCTGGAGTCCCTCAGCATGCCCTGCATTCAAACTTGTGACTCCAGGTGTGGTAGTCAGCGTCTTTACTCGTTGAGCTATCCAGGCCCCCCAAATGAAAGGCTCATTAAAATCATCACGATATTGTTGAATTTTACATTGTCAGCAAAATCATAGCGATTATATTGTGGGAATTAGATGTATAGCCCAGCCCGAATTCCTGCTAAAAAGAAAAGCCCTAGACCTCAAGCAAGGCCTACTATCTCAGCCGAATTTCTAACAGTGTACTGCCGTGTGATTCTACTGTGGAGAATTTAGAAATGTTTCCTGTGTTACAAGTAACCGTTTAACCGTTTGTACTAGAACTGTTTTTTTACCACAGCAATCAGTGTAGTTGTGTTAATACAGTGATTAATGCTGTTGTGTAAGTACATTGTTCAGTGTGGTTTAGTACAGCAATCAGTGTGGCCATTATAGCACAGCAGTCAACACTGTTGTAATAATACAGTGATTGCAGAGGTGCTGTAGTAGCACAGCAATCAGTGCAGTTGTAGTGATCGGTAACAAGCTGAGCAATTACAATTCAGCAATCAGTGCATTTGCAGTAATCTTTACCAATTTTAGCGGTTGTATTTAGCAGTTAAATTGGGATTTTGGTTAGTGGGGAACCCTAAAATATTGTGGTTATTTTGATGACGCGGTGAGATGTGCTGTGCTGCTCTAGAGAAATGGAGCTGGAAATGGTGTGCTAAATGGAGACAGAATGTGTTACTATGTGTCTCCACTCACAAGAAATCGAATGCATTGACAAACAAGCAGCAAGTTTGTTTGTTTTTTGTTTGTTTGTTTTTTACTTTTTTGAATCATACATGCTGAAACACTGTTCGGCCCGGTTTCACCCTTGGTTGTAATAGAGCAATCAGTGCAGTTGTATTAGGACAACTTTAAGTGTGGTTGTATTAGTCAAGCATTCAGCAATTGTATCAGTGTAGATCAGGGTTGGATCAGTGTGGAGTGCGGAGAGACACCCTGCTGTTTGTTGCAGCATGTAGAACAGTGGGGGGTTGTGCTGTGTTTGTTTAAAACTCACAAGAGCCCCATTAAGCCCTGATTCCACTCATTTAGGGCTTCCACAGGAACAGGGAGTCGAGCCACTGGGAAGCGGTATTTTGCAAGGGACACCAATTATGTTCTGGAGGACATAGGCCTGCCTGTTCCTGCTCAGGCCAGCTGTCACATCGCAGGATGACCCTATCTGTCAAACCCATTCAGCAGAGCGCATGGAAAGCCAGCCTAATTGGTGTTGGGCAAACAGATTTTGTCACAAAGTTGCAAAGGAAGCTAAGTAGCAGAACATTCACATTGTCCAACCCCTGACCTGCAGTTTCGAGGGTTCTGAGACCTCCACTATATTCCATTGCGTTGATTAATCTTCTATGACCTGTGACTTGTCATATGAAATCCAGGGCAGCAATTAAAATCAATATTCTAGCAATAATCAGCAACGTAAATAAGAAGTGAGCCCTTTCTCCCTGTGTAGTGATATGATATGTACAGAGAGCTTGGCCTTGGCGGGCACAAATCCTGTAGGGTCTTTGGGGTCATATTAGAATTGGTTTGCCTTTCGCTTGTGTCTCCTGGTTTGTTCCTTTTTTCCTCAACCTGTACACAACTACCTCCCTCTATCCTCTGTCCTCTCCCATCATCCTCCTCTTTCGGGGTCTTTCAATCTACATTTTAAAAAGAGGATTTTGTGAGGGATTCACTTGACATTAGCTTTGGAGAAGGGCAACAATAGCTGATTGCTTGTATTGGGCAAAGAAAACATATGTTGAATCAGTGGTCGCAGAACTGTCTCTCACCCTCGGGTGAAAGGTCTGGCTGTTTTTGCGCTTCCTTCTTTTCTTTTTTTTTTTCCTCTGTCAGCCTTTGTCCTTTTCCATCCTACCATCACAATCCATCCTTATCCTATACTGTAGTACCACCATTGCACTTTTCTCTATGCTGGCATCTCTCTTTCCTTTCCTGACCCTTCCTTCCTTCCTTCCTACCTACCTACAGTATATACTTGACTTCCAGACATTCTTCCTTCATTCCTATATATCTTCCTTACGTCCTACCTACCTAGATACCTTCCTTCCTTCCTTCCTTAACTTCCTAATTACCTACATATATACATTCCTTCCTTCCCTTTTTTTCTTCCTACCTTCCTTTCTACCTTTCTTACAGCCTTCATTCCTTTCTTCCTAGACACCTTGATTTCTTCCTTCTGGTGATGGGCACAAGAGACAAAAATTATAATATTTGACCTTTGAAGTTCACAGTCACAGGTGGACCCAAAGTTACAAGAACAACACTGCACATTCACACTGTTTTCAGCCCAGCATTCCAAAGTAAGGAGACCTAACATATTTTGAGAACAGTGATAAAGAGCTCAGCAGCATTTCCATTTGGTTTTATAAACATTTATGAAAGTGCACTATAAAAAATCTACAAAATTAAGCCAGTCACAGTAGACCTGTGATGACCTGATGACCTTTTTTACAGACTGTGATGACGCGTTTGTGTATTATTTAGCAGCGTAAATATAAAAAAAATATATATTATATTTTTTTTAAACACTGAGTGCAAATGTATAACATTATGCTTTGTGTTATATTAACCTGGAATTAGTTTTAAAAAATGAATACCACAGCTGTGAGGGGGTTTCTATTACAGCTGCTGAGAGAGTGACAGTAATTTTGGCATATTTTACCATTTTACTGTCTTAATCCATGCTGTCTATTTTTTTCCTCTTCTGGAAAGTCATTCAAACATAATAGTGGATTTTTTCTTTTGGTCTTGGAGCAAATGGGTAAGTGAAAATAATATTTGCTGTTGACTCTCATTCACTGCTGTCGAAGTTTACCCTGCAAACGTTTACTTCCACATTCCAAAACCTGGAGTGTTAAAAAGGTCTATGGTTTGACTTCATTAAAAGGGCACTTTACTAGTTCAATAAAACAAACAACACATTGTGAGTGCATTCAAAGCAGGATTAGGATGATGAATGATGAAATAGTGCAGTGATTGGAACCCTATAATAAAAGCTCATTGTGAAAAGAAAAAACAAAATCTCATGTTTGGGTCGTTTGATCATTCAAGGTTATATTGTTACCTGATACGAGCAACTCATTTTCTGATTAATTACAGGTTATGTGGGAAGTGACATAATTAATTCTCAGTAGGGTAAAAAATAATCTGGGACTTGCCACCCATGCAACCAAAGTAGTAAAAACACTGGCTCCACATGTATAAATATCTGCAAATTAATGACCTTCATTTTGTTCTGTCTTTTTCAGGTCAATTATTACAGAGAGAGAGAGAGTGAGAGTGTGTGTTTGTAATGGGAAAAATTATTTTGGACCTGAATATATAATAAACACATTATATTGGTGGCCAAGCAGAAAATATGTCTAAATAAATATGAATATATTTATATAAAAATATATTTTGATTCAAGATGGTCAAAAGGCTTTTTTCCATCAATGGGAAAGTACTGATTAATTTTGAAGAATTTCTGTGAGAAAAAAACGCCCCGCGCACAGCTCACTAATTACAGCCCTGCACAATGAACAACAAAGAACCATCTCATATCGCAAGACAATGAGGAGCCAAGAGGGAGGGAGAGTGAGATAGAGTGAGAGTGATAAAGAAAAAGAGAGGGAGAGAGAGAGAGAGAGAGAGAGAGAGAGAGAGAGAGAGAGAAACTAATGAGATGAATCACCTGTCAGCAGAGATGATTTGGGCCCTTGGTGGCCCCCAGGAGCAAGGACATGCATGAGGGCCCAAAGTCACTCCCCAACAGATATTCTCCTTCCCCCTGTTGTAGCAGACAGAAAAAGGGTCCAGACAATGCTCTAGCTCTGTCATGCACTAGTCCACGTAGCAATGCTGGCAACATCCACTCTAGGATGTTTCATGTGTTCACTGAGTGCACATTGTCATCAAGTGGAGTAACCTGGGTTGTATATACTGTCTGTGTTATGGCAGAGAAAGGTACAATATGAGAGATTATATGTGAGAAACAAACTGTACATTTTCTGCCTCAAAAAAATGAAGTCAACATGAGAAGTGGAAAACCCCACTATTGCAGCGCAATTTTCAGAAATATTTAGTTTAGTGGAGAAGCTGTTGTTGCTGCTTACTGACAGAGTCGCACGAACATAAGGATAAAGAGAAAGCTGTGAACACAGTGCATGTAAACTGGAATGCCACTTTCTAGTCTTAAGCAGCTTTCCAGCAATGAATGGCTTTCTGGTGTCCATGTAAATGAGCTAACTTTAAATTCGTTGACAGTAGGTGGAAAGTTCTTCATTGGAAATTGGTCTCAATTCAAACTACAGCCCCCACTGGCCGAAACTTGAAATGTAGTTGAACGAATGGGCACATGTGAGCTCCAGATTCTGGGTAAAATGTCCACAAAGACAGTGCCAAAAGCGGGTTGTTTTTAGTTGTAAATGATATAATCCAGTCAACAGCAATGCATATTTTATTAACCATATGTCCAAACCCCAAATCTAAACCTTAGTATCGGTTCAGTAAAAATTTAATCTTGGAAGGAAAATGCAACCTTTGAATCACATTCTTAAATAATTATGTGAATGCAATTACTTCCTGGTTTCCAGATGATCAGAACCTGCGTCTTCGAGGCTGCTCAATCAACATGCTATCAGTTGTGCCACGGGAAAAGATAAATACATTTGAATTGCTGCAAATATGTCTGATGGGAGATGGCACTTCTCAGTAGAATGGGGTTGATGCCAGGGTGCCGAAACATTCGGTAGCAACATGTCAAGTGTGATTTTGTTGTAACCTGCTCTGTCTCCGAAACAACTTTATTATTTTCTCTGATGTCATCTAAGCTAATGATAACCAATAGCTAAACAGTTATTTATGCTAGAGGCCTTAGAGGTTCGGAAGTTATTTACATCCCGTACCCGCCCACTCTCGCAAGTTTCTATCCTGAATGCTCCCGCTGAATTTTACGTTCACCCACTCTCTACCTGCAGTGATTTTCTTATCGACTTCTCCCGTTCCCGCAACCCCGCATTTATTTTCCACATAGGGCAAAAGCCATGCAATTAGACAACAAGTGTACACAAAGAACTGTTCTATTACATGACATGATGCCCATCTGACTTGCCTGAGGCTGATTTCTTAACACTAAACTGACCATATTCTAGATCGAGCTTCACATCATTTGATGTGTCATCAAGTTTAAGTGTGTCCACGCTTTGCTTTGCTATTTTTCTATGTATGATAAAAAATGACTTATCATGTCTGAAGATATAGATTTAATCACTGGAGTCATGTGGTCCATATGGATTACTTTTATGCTGCCTTTATGTGGATTTTGCATTGTGATGACCTACAGAACTGAAATATTCGTTACAACAATAACGGCAAATAATGACGATCTAAAAAGAAGCGTTTAAACTGGGATACAGCAAGATGTTCTTGATGGTGATGGTTGAAACTCACTCTCCAAATCCAGGTTAAAAAACCTCCTCAAAAGTGGGTACAGGAATAGTCCTCCATAACCAACTGCAAACTCACATTGAAATCTGGCTCAGTTCTGGGATATAAGCATCATGGAGGCAAACTGGGTTGTGAATTTACATAGAAATATACAAGATTGAAAGCTAAAAAAACACATTTATATGAATATAGATGTTGTTCTATTTCTCCATATTAGTTCTTTTTGATCCGTTCTCCTCAGATCTTGAATACCTCATTTTCATAAGGCACATCTGAGGTGTGTTTCTTAGGATCGTTGCAAATAGGTACATATGTAATCCTATAAAAACATTTATCTGCTATTCCTATGTGAACGGTTATTAAGAAAGGGAGAGAATCAAAATGCTCTCTGTATGTTTCATGGTTTGAGCAGGGAGGCCAATTGTGGTCAGACTCACTGAGAATGAAGACGAAAGCTTGCGGTGTCTCAGCGGTTTTAAAAAAAATAAAAAACAACACACTAAGAGCTGTGACAGTTAGGATTATGTTAGCGGTCAACCTTTATTTTGGTTTCGAAAGTTTTTTCCCCCTCAGAACCCTGAGGCAAAGTTAAGTAATATTTAAGGAGACAAAGGTTGTTCTGTGTCGAGAATAGAGGGCCACCAAATTTCTGTCGACATGGCCCTTTATTAAGTGTGTGGTTGCTGAGCAGAGCAATCTGAGGAGCGTTTGGCCCTGTGTCTTTCTCGCAAATTTTAACCCAACCGTTGAGAACATTTCTGCGCAACAGTGACCGCCGTGCTGTGGCATACACCTTATTTTCTGCTTGTCACTCTTGAAAGAAAACAAGTGCTGACTGGCACCCACCAGGCGTGGAAAACATGATCCTTATTTATGGTTTTTACCGAAAGCTGACCCATGAGTGCAGTATTTTAAAAAGGCTAAATAATGGTCAGCTAAACGAAGGCTAAGCAGTGTCTGTAGACAGTCATGCACTGCTGATGTGTCCATGATGGAGTCAGCTTCTTTTGTCTATGAATAGCTATCGGTCCACTGTGGTGAGTTCACAGAGCTGGTCTTGAAAGGAGTGGTCATGGAGAGATTCTGTGTTTTATTTCAACATATTGGGTAAAGTCTAAGGTCATCCTCCAATGATCAAAGGTTACGCCAGAGGAGGAAAGTAGAGGGGAGTCTTGAGTTAAACACAGTTTGAATGTCAGTACTCAAAGTAAACTGTGCCATTTCCTTGTAGAATGTTTGGTTGACTGAAAGCTAGGGATAAAGAATGCAAAGCTTGAAAATGACACTAGAAACTTTCATGGGCTGTGTTGGCATTATCAGGTTTATTTGCTCTTTTCCAAAAACATCTAACTAACACGTAAAGCGATCAATCACACTCTGTTTCATTAGCTGCCATTTAGGAGCAGGATTATCTGAAATCTGTTATACAATAAAAAAAGGCCGGCGTGGGAAAAAAATAAAGACCCAGCAGCAACAGCACAGAAAAGTACACAGAAACATTTAGTAAAATGTGTAGAAAGCAGTGGCGTTGCAAGGGAGGCCCTGATCTATTCTGCCAAGCTCCTGATAGCCACCCACTGTGAACCCCATTAACCCTATAACCACCTGTATTTTTATGTTTGTTGGAGTATTGTGTTATTAGTTTAGCAACATGCTTAAATTGCCCGCATGTTTCATCCTCCCTCTCTCTCCTCATCAGTTTCCTGTAAATTTTAACTTGTCTAATGATAAAAGGCAAATGTCAATAAAAACTTTTATTATATACCATCTGCAAATACGCAGATATCTCGTATAAACAGATGTAAATCCAGCGTTTTTTTCCCCCATCGAGCGCTCATCTAATATCTAACTCTGAAGCGTGTATTCGATCAGCCAGAGTCAAAACTTCAGGATCAGGATCAAAAGTTCCTCTGATTCACAAATCATGATGATCAGTGGTCACAATCCAAGCAGGTGATCCAGGCCATTTAAACTGTCAGGAGATTGCTGCTCGCTCTGAAGTTGCACTCATGCGCTCATGCAGGTCCAAAGTAAAAGCACTTCACATGTGCTATGAGTAAATGTCTTGCTCACTATGTACTGTATGTACAATTGGTTTGATTCTGTATTTTTTAGTAAATACGATTGTTAATGCAGACATGCCATCCATGTGTGTGTAGTGTTATTTCCTCCTTAATATATGAACAATTTCTTCATGTACAAATAAATTACTAAAATTTGATGACTAAACAGAAATCAGAATAAACGTCTATCTACCATTTAAAATATAATATAATTTTATTTGATATTATTATAAGTTCAAGTTTAGTGTGAAATTAAATATAGTTCTTACTAAGAGTTTATTCATTTTTAACTATTTTATGTTTATGTTTTTAACTTTGTTAAATTGTGTGATATATCGGCTACCCTGCTCTCTCAATATCTGCATCGGCATTGGCCATTAAAAAACCCTTATCAGTCAATCTTTTTTTGTTATTTTAATTATTAAGATTTACTTCCAATTATGAGGTTGATGTAAGGAGTGATGCAACAAAATACGAATTGAGAGATTTTAAGGATAGTGGCAATAATGTTGCAGCACATAGACATAAATTGAACAACCATGTTATTAATTAACTATATAGTTTGTTATATTTCATAATCTATTTAGTTCAGTAGTCATAGATCACTGATTATTGATAATTCTGTGATGTCTTGCTCTTTTTTCTATTTATGCATGAATTATCTTTTTATAGGGATGTCCTGATACCATTTTTTGGAGAACATGTATGAGAACTGATATCGATACTGATACTGCTTTCTTTCCTTTTTTTTCCTGAATTCCATATTCACCAGTTTATTTAAATGTTATCATTAAAATGTATTTTTACCATAATATTGTATTACTTTTATATAAAAAACGTGCTTTTATATGGAACCTCACAGCACATTCCAAAATACAACACTGGAGCTATTTTTGGTCAAATAAAGTAGTAGTATTAATATTACAGTGAATATTACATACTATAGAGATATATTTCTGTCATACTTTATTTATTTATTTATTTTATTTTTTTATAAAATTGAGCTTTTATTTTGGAGTGAGGCCTTCTCCGTTTCGGTGTATTTTTGATGGTAGTGTTTCACCTCCAGAAAAGCTTGCAGTCATCTGCAACAAACATAGTGTGATCCTCATTATGTGTTTCCATATACAGTAGATATTTAGGGTTTACCGTGTATGGGCAGCCAGTTTCACACATTCACTTTGAAGCGTGCTGCACATGCAAACTTTATGTTAATCTCTTTAAATCGCAGACTTTGTGGTTTAATAATCATTAGGAAAATAACGTGATTTTAAAGGTGCAAAAAGTAAGATTTGGCTAAATAAAAAGGAATTACAGCTAAAGACATAAATAGCATTGTTTTGAAATATGTTAAAAATGAGGTACACTCCCATTAGATGAAGACTCCAGTCATATCAGAAGCCCAATAACAGCTGTTTCATTTTACATCGAGCGGGTCGCCCCCTCATGGGCGCTGCCTTATTGACGGCGCATGACACTGTCTACAACAAATACTGACAATAATAATAACTTGTTTACTTTATATAGCCCTTTAAGCCAATGCTTAAACATAAAAGTACATGTAAACAAAACAAGCAAACCAAACAATAAAACATTAAACTCAACTACAAACAGCAATGGAGCCTAAGTCAACAGTATAGTCCAGAGTGATGGTATAATATTGATAAACAGGAGTGTGATCCATCAGACAGAATGAGTGCAAGTGAAAATAAAAGACTTAAAAAAAAAAGAGGTCCCTGTTGAAGTCATGAAACAAACCACTATGACCTGTAGCTCTAACTGCGAGGATCATGGATAAGCGGTGTGATCAAATGGCAAGCGCGAGCGCAAGGCGGTGTTCAGGCGGCAGGGAGCTCATGAGCCGCGGCTGTGCGGTCACAATACAGCTCACAAAAATGTGTGAATATCAGTTTGAATTGAATACAAGAATGCCCATTGTAGGGATGTGTGCATTATGAGATGGATATAAACACAAGACTAAATGTAGCAAAACAGAAGATAAACCAACTTATTCGGCGTGAAGCATTAGTAAACAAACTTCTAGTATGCAGGATGATGGGTGTCTGTATAGAGTCCAAAACCACAAGTACCACTGGGACAGATGGCACGAATTAGAGCCAGCTAAAATTTTACTTAGTTTCACCTTCTGAAAGTTTACGCAGTGACATTCATGTGTCAGATGGTAACAGAGCATGTTTACGCGTATAAATACATGAGTGCTGTACAACCTTTATTCTACCTCTCAAATGAGTCTAGATCTTGAAGATACTTGACGTTCTTATGTGGACAACAACCAAGTCCGAACTTTACTCAAAGCACATCAAAGATCACAATATATCAATGATTTGAATCACCATTCACTAAACAAAAAGAAGAAGAATACTTGCCGGTGCTGTATAGAGTAAAGACAGACTCTGCTAGCATGCAATCTCATCATTGAACATCACCAAATTGGTGAAAGAATTCATAAAAAATGTAAATACTTCACCCTAAAATAATTTTACTCAACATTTTGGTCTTTTTGCTTTTATATTTATTATGCATGCTTCATTTCTGGTCTTATTTGAACTAAGAGGTTATATAGATTACTAGTAACTTTCCCTTTTATACACATTTGAACCTAAAATATGGATGATGAAATAAAGGCCATAGACTTTATGCTTCAACTAGTCATGCATTTAACTAATGAATTGAGAAGTATTTTGAAAGCCTGGTTGGGGAGGCTTTCAATATCGAGAAAGTGTGATGCCATGATGTCATTTTTATGTGTACATATTTTTCAGAAACTTATCACCCCTTGCATCAAACCTCCTTCTCACCCCCATCAACATATGTGTGTGCAAAATGTTTTAAACCCAAAACGCCAGTGTTGCTTTAAACAAACTCAGACTCTGACAGACTTCTGTGTCTACAGTACACTTGGTGATTTTCTCTGATCCGTCTGCTCTGAGTAGTTCAAGCTTGGAGGGGACACCCATCTAAAGAAATATAGCACTCTATTATTCAGCCTAAAGGAAGCAATAATACGAATGGGAAAAGAACGAAAATCCGTCAGACATCTAAATCAGCTGATATCCCCTGGTCTCCCCACGCTGTAGGTGGCTATGCTGCGGAGCCTCTGATAACATCAGTGAGAAGTTAAACAAAAGGCATTTTTTTCCTCAAAACGGCCATCTTTCAGCTTGACTACTGCTGTAAACATCATTCCAGAACACAACATTATGAGACATCTTACCCTACATTCCTTATCCTCCTCTTTAAAGGGAGAAGTCTCAAAGTGCTTTGCCAAAAAGAAGACTCCTAACAGTTTCAAGACACGAAGGGGGAGAGGTACAGAAAGAGTGTGTGTTTAAAAAATGGAGTTTTGCTTCAGAGGTCTTGGTTTCACCTTTGAGTCTGTTATTGACACATTGAGAATTAGAATAAATTCTCTCTAGTGGCTAATGCAGACTGTCTAATGAGCGCGCTGTCATCCGCCAAAGTAATTTCTCCCAGAACAAGGTTTCATACCAGGAGTTTTGGAAATCCATTTGGAAAAGGAATAGTTCCATTGACCTTAATACCTTTCCGAACTTTCTCTTTGAGCATTCTCTCATAAAAGCGGTAATATGTAAAACCAAGGAGGGGCTCTATTGATATAACCTTGAATCTAAATGATCCTTGAATCCCCTTGTTGTCTGAGAAACTCTTCACTGTCTTTAAATGCCTCATAACTTCCCCATGACACATTTTCTGGACTGTGTCTATAACTTCCACAGTGCAATTCACCTCTCCATCTTATGTCGACTTCCTGCAGCAAATGATCTACTGTAACTCCTGTCTCAAAAGTCAACTCCCTCAGGTCCAGTGTGCATTGCGTTTAGAAAAGTCAGGACACGTACTAGTTACAACCTTTAAAGAACATATTCATGCACTTAGTATGTAATGCAGGCAATGTGGATGGCAGATAAAAGCACATGGACACCTCTTTAACTTCCTGTAGCTAAACGTATTTCAAGATTGGTAGACACACCTTCCAGAAGCACTTTTTTTTTTTTTTTTTTTTTTTTACAAAATGAGTCTTACAAATAAATTATACATATTTTGTACATTCATTTTGAGTTTTTTAACTATTAATTCTAGCAAGTATATATATACAGGGTTGGGGAGTAACGGAATAAATGTAACGAGATTATGTATTTAAAATACAAAATATAAGTAACTAGTTACAATGTAAATAATTGATAATTAGATTACTGAAGAGATTACTTTGCAATTTATTGTTATTTGTTTCATTTCATATTTAGTCCTTTCAGATGGAAAACATTTATACATATAAATGATGCAATCCAAAGTGCATTTAAACAGCGGTGAAACACTTTCTTATGATGTTACATTCATACGAGCAGACAGAGAAGTACGTTTGAAGTAAGTTTGGAGTAAGTTTGAAGTAAGATTGGAGCAGCAGAAATAGAAATAAACGTTGTGTAAATTGTCAGCTTTACGCTAAAATAAAATGCTATTTCTAGTCATTTTATATGCACATGTTATCAGACACGATCATATTTTTTAATCAAGAAAATTCACGTTGGATCATAATTTCTTTTTTTTCTAGTAAGACATTTTATATTAGGGCAAAAATCATATTCTTGATAATAATTTTTCAAAAGTAACCCTTTCAACCCTGTATGTATGTGTGTGTGTGTGTATATATATATATATATATATATATATATATTAGGGCTGTCAATTTAATGCGTTAATTCAGTACGATTAAATGTATTTAAAATAGCATGTTAAAAAAATATCGCAATTAATCGCAATGCGGTTGTAATAAGGAAGATTCCTGAGAAATGCAAGGTTGTAGTACCACCCGTTTACTCCAGAGGGCAGTAAGTGAAATTTCAGCTGTGTGAGCAACACACAGTTTAGAAAACAACCAGACAGCACAAAACAGACATGCGTTAAGTTCTTGCGTTCAAAACACTTGATGGAGCACAAATCCAAACTAAGGGATCTCAAGATGTGTTCTAAGTATTAAACTATATTTAACTTGACACACATTTTATGTTTATGACACAACGCACCCGAAACGCTACACAAGCATGTCTGACACAGGTGTAAATTGACGGGTCCTTAAACAAGCCCTCATAATAAATCTCCAACTGATTGACAAATTCTCATGTGAAATGGATTGTTGTGAACTGTACGCCAATGATTGACTTATGATCAATAATATGGTAGTAAACAATACATTGTATTCTAAAGCCGCTTTTTGTTTTGCCTTATCAATGATTAACTCTTCTCCCACAAGAATGTAATGCATTTTAATTATCTGAATATTTTATATATATATATATAGAATGATCCAGTGCTGGTCGGACCAATCAGACTCTGCGCTACAGGACTGTTTTGATCACGCGGACTGGGAGATGTTCCGGTCTGCCTCCGATGACGACATCGAGGTTTACGTTGATAGCGTAACGTGTTTCATCAGGAAGTGCGTAGAGGACGTTGTTCCGACGAAAAACATACGGATCTACCCCAACCAGAAACCCTGGGTTAACGGCGATGTTCGCGCGGCACTTACTGCGCGGACCACCGCTTTTAATTCCGGGAACGCGGAGGAGCGTAAACAAGCCAGTTATGCCCTCCGTAACTCCATCAGCACAGCCAAACGCCAGTACAGGCACAAAATTGAAGGTCAGTTCAACACCACTGACTCTAGAAGTATGTGGAAGGGAATTAACATCATCACGGACTATAAACAGAATAAAAACTCCGCCATGAACACCGTTGCCTCTCTCCTGGACGAGCTTAATACATTTTATGCTCGTTTCGAGAACAACAACACCGCCCTCGCGGAGAGAGCACTCGCGGCCGATACTACAGAGGTTGGTTCACTCTCCGTCTCTGTTGCGGATGTAACCCGATCCTTTCGACGGGTGAACATCCGTAAAGCCGCGGGTCCAGACGGCATTCCGGGCCGCGTCATCAGAGCATGCGCGAACCAACTGGCTGGTGTTTTTACGGACATTTTCAACCTGTCCCTCTCCCTGTCTGTAGTCCCTACATGCTTCAAAACATCAACCATTGTGCCTGTACCGAAGCAAGCCAAAATCACTTGTTTAAATGACTGGCGTCCTGTTGCTCTGACCCCCATCATCAGCAAATGCTTTGAGAGGTTGATCAGAGATCACATCTGCTCTGTTCTGCCCACCTCTTTGGACCCATTGCAGTTTGCCTACCGTAACAACCGCTCCACTGATGATGCCATTGCATCTACAATACACACTGCTCTCTCCCACCTGGAAAAAAGGAACACATATGTGAGAATGCTGTTTGTAGACTACAGCTCAGCATTCAACACCATAGTGCCCTCCAAGCTTGATGAGAAACTCCGGGCTCTGGGCTTAAACAGCTCGCTGTGCAGCTGGATCCTGGATTTCCTGTCAGGCAGACGTCAGGTGGTTAGAATGGGCTGTAACATGTCCTCATCACTGACCCTCAACACTGGAGCCCCGCAGGGCTGTGTTCTCAGCCCACTCCTGTATTCCCTTTACACACATGACTGTGTGGCAACACATAGCTCCAATGCCATCATTAAGTTTGCTGACGATACGACGGTTGTAGGTCTGATCACTGACAATGATGAAACGGCCTACAGAGAGGAGGTGCACACTCTGACACGCTGGTGTCAGGAGCACAACCTCTCCCTCAACGTCAGTAAAACCAAGGAGCTTGTGGTGGACTTCAGGAAGAAAGACAGAGAACACAGCCCCATCACCATTAATGGAGCACCGGTGGAGAGAGTCAGCAGCTTCAAGTTCCTCGGTGTCCACATTACTGAGGAACTCACATGGTCCGTCCACACTGAGGCCGTTGTGAAGAAGGCTCACCAGCGCCTCTTCTTCCTGAGACGGCTGAGGAAGTTTGGAATGAACCAACACATCCTCACACGGTTCTACACTAGTACTGTTGAGAGCATCTTGACTGGCTGCATCACCGCCTGGTACGGCAATAGCACCGCCCACAACCGCAAAGACCTGCAAAGGGTGGTGCGAACGGCCAGAAACATCATCGGAGGTGAGCTTCCCTCCCTCCAGGATATATATAACAGACGGTGTGTGAAGAAAGCTCGGAGGATTATCAAAGACTCCAGCCACCCGAGTCATGGGCTGCTCTCACTGCTACCATCAGGCAGGCGGTATCGCAGCATCAGGACCCGCACCACCCGACTACATGACAGCTTCTTCCCACAAGCAATAAGACTTTTGAACACTTGATCCCTCACGATCAACAATCAGCACTGCACTTTATTAATCATCACTATGTCAATATATTCTCCCAATTCAGTTAGTGTATATATATTTATACCCGTATCTAGTGTGTGTATTCTACATTGTGTGTATTGTGTACATTTGTTATGTAAATTGTTGTGTAGGTATGTGTACATTTGTTATGTAAGTTGTTGTGTAAGTTTGTTATGTAAATTGTTTTGTGTAATATGTTGTTTATTGTAAAGTGGTTTATGTCTCGTCACTGTCATTACTGCTATGTTGCTCGGAACTGCACACAAGAATTTCACCTGCTGTTGCACTCGTGTACACAGTAGTGTGACAATAAAGTGATTTGATTTGATTTGATTTGATATATATATATATATACATACATACATACATACATACATACATACTATATACATATATACTCTATATAGTACCAGTCCACATATATGAATGCCACAGAAAACCACATAAAACGACACATAAATGTATACATTTTTCCATATATAGTCCTCTTTTTTTATTATTAACAGAGGTAAAATAAATTCAAGTCATATTTACAGAGAAAGGCAATAAATATTTATAATAGTAATAAAATTATTATTTTTGCATACAGTTTTTGTAGGTGTTCTATGGTTATTAGTAAAGTCTGACATACAATGAGTATATAGATGTGTGTTTACTACAGCTATACCCATATGGAGAGTAGACCTCAACATTAGTGGCTGGAGTCCAACATCTGCAGAAGGGAATTCCACTCGAATGAAATGATCCAGTTAGTTTTCGAGAACATCTTGGACCCACAGACTTTGTGCACCTGTGTCTGAACCATTAGAGAACATTCTAGAAACAAATTCTAGAACGGAGTAAGGCCATGTACACATTGCATACTTTTGGGAGTGAAAATCTGATTTAAAATACAGTTTTGTGAGTGTATGCAACACAAGTGTTACTCTCGAAATTGCAATTCTTGATATATTGATAACCATAGCAACATTTCACTGATATTTTGAAATGTGAGTGGCAAAGATTTCACCTGAAAGAATATGTGGCATGCAACTGGAGTCAAACTTTTCTTAATTATGAGTTCTTTGGCATTTTGACATGTTTCCGACAATGTGAACCATGTTTTAGGAGCAGTACAAGTTCAACTTTTAAAACCGTATCTGTTCTGCTCCATTCCGTTGCTGCCACTGTCTGGGAGAACCATGTCTCGGCCAGAGTAAACAGATTTGAGATGCACCTATGAAGACCAGCATCTCTGGCTTGGCCCCTGTTGAAGCATCCCAACATCCGGAAAAATGTCTGAAGATCCTGATCACATCAGTGAGTATAATGTGTGTGTGTGCGTCATGTTTCACATTGCATTGGATTATGTCTTCAGCGTGGATTGTAATTATGTGTGTGTTCGGCTCATTTCAGTGTGTGTTATGTGTTTTTTCGACTCATTTCAGATTGGATTGCTTGTAAACCAGTCACAATACGGTTCAAACTTTGCAAAGGAACTTTTATTGAAAGATGCGGCAGTTAAAAACACTATTGGACCTGGAGCTGGTTCGTTCTTTTTCGACTGAGTTTCAAATACATTTGGTTATATTCAAAGGTACTACATGAGTTTAGTCAATCATAACATTGGGCATTTACATTGAAGTTTAAAGGAGATGCTGAGGCCAAAATTAAGCATTTCAGACAGAGGGCCAGATACAGGGTGAAATACTATCATACAGTATATCACTAAATTATGACTGTTTTGGTTCCGGAAAACAAAAAAGAACTTTACTAACAATATAAGTGGACCTCAGGGAAAACCCCAAAGGGTTTGTCAACTCAAAAGAGGATTGACAACCAGATTTAACTGCAATGTGTACATGGTCAAAGTATGAAAGAAGACAACTGACAACTAAGAACAACTGGTTTTGGTTCAGACAGGGTGATTTCATTGGCTGAATAACATGCAAGTATTCAGATTAATCTCAGTCAACTGTCATGGAAATTGATAGCACTGCAATATACCTGGTTTTTGCATTTTGCAGGATTGTCTTTGCATGTTTTGGGAGCCAAGTTGCTTGTAGATAGGACACAGGGGGACAGTATCATCAGCACGTAATTACTGCATCATTGAAACGTAGGCTGCATTTTGCTAAAGTACACAATGGAGCGTTACATGCTAGTGAAGTAGATGAGGGCATTCAGACCATTGGAATTCCCGAAACCTTTTTACAATAAGCAAATTCAAATACCTCTCTGATCTCTCCCATTCCCTTCATATCCAAGCTTCTCGTTTGTTTTCAAAAGAACTAGTAGCACAGCTGATCTGGCTAGTCAAAGCATATCGATCTAAACTGATTCACAGATTATACAAAATGTCACAGGAACAAAATTATACTCGGAGCGTTCTGCACATTTCACACATAAAGGGCCTGGTGTCTGCTCAGAAGAGCAGCGGCCCACAGGAAAACATCCGAAAGGACAGGAACAACACAGTTCTTCAAAATATTGCACTCAAAGATTGACGTTTACCTATGGAGGCCTGTAAAGGTCACATGATTATGTTATCACTCTCTTGTTGCATCTCCATGACAGCCCATTCCAGTGGAAAATATTGGATCCCTGTTTTCGGAAAATAAAAGGTATCCTAGGCATTGCGGTTTACTCTTCTCGTTATTCCAGAGTTTTAACAGGATGCCTTCTGCTGTAAACGTGTCATAGCATGAGACACTAGTTCCATGTATGCCATCCTTAGTTAATCCAGTATAAATAAAATAACAGACACCAATTTTAGATTTAGAAAAACCCATAAACATTCAACAGGTGGGAGAAACTTGACACTTCTGAAATATAAAAATAAAACATCTTTGAACTTTTTTTGTTTAGCTTCTTGTCTCGTTTCCGATAGCCATTTTTTTTTACTTGTGTCCTCTTCCATAAGATTATTCTTTAAGGTGTTGTAAGAAGCTATTGGTATCCTTAGGAACAGTGGATACTCATCCTCACTGATTCAGTTAGTTTTGGGGTTGGATTTTAAACGCCGCGCCCTTCGTGTCCGTTTCGTTACCGTTGTGAAACGGAACTCCTCCAGAGGGTCCACTTTACCCTTTGGATGGCGTTTCATGAAATGCACTTCCTGTTGCGTCTGCGTGGTCCTTGATCCTTTCTTGGGTCGACCCTTTCGATTGAAACCCAAATACCATCCTTTGTACTTGGCCGACATCAGTGCCGTGTAGTTGTTCTCCAAATATTCCTCCACGAAGACGCACTCCTGGTTATTCCCATTGGGCTGAGGATAGAGGATAAAACAAAATGTCAGACCATTGTTGGACGAGACCCTCAATTTATGTTTCGATTGGTCATAATATAGGAATGCCAGTGACTACAGTCATATGTTTAACTAAACCCAGAAAGTATCAATGTATGGTACATAAGGGCTTAATGTCCTGTAATCCCTATGGTTTACGTTCACCGTATATCTAAATCAGGGCCGGTACTCGGGTGGGCAACTGATTCTCTCTTTATTATTTCACCATTTGACCTTGGTGGAGTTGGGCAATGCCCCTCCTAGCCCCTTCCTTACATCAGGACATGGTGTGAATGCCTTTTGAAAGAACTGCTTTTGAGTTGCTCTCTATTCCACACATTGACTGATAACATTTTATGACAGGGCGCCTACTAAATTTACAAAGTGTAACGTTCTATAAAGAAAGGCCATCCACTCTGCCAATATGACACAATAATTGTGCCCCTCTCTGGAACTTATGGTCAGTTGTATGTGAGCCAAGCAAACCATGGAATATACTATAAAAGGCAAAATGTAGGGGGTGTTATCCTTTCCACTTCAAATTTGTTTGAGGTATGGCAGAATTTTGGGGAAAAAAAAGGACGATTTTACCTCAAAACAGCATACCTCAATATTTCATTTTTATTTGAATAGATGGTATTAAAATTAATGTTGACTGGCTCCATTATGTATCAATCATGACTTGGTTACAGTAGCTGTAGCAGTGGTTTTCAAAATGTATTTCCAAAATTGGTCCCAGCTACAAACTCATACATCATAGAAAGTTGATGTTCGGTAAACGTTGCTACATCCTATCAGCACAATTCACCAGTATTCGTATTCATAACTGCAATAATACATTTCAACTCAATACAACTCATGCATAAAGTCACAAAGTTTTTTACCTTTTTGGTGACCTTTTAAAAAATGTATTTATTAATGTTCACCTTTGTCATGTGTCACCTATTTTTCTATATATTCTATTTTCCGTATTGAATGCATTGTGTCAAGTGCTGAAAAGCTGGCAACCCTTCACAATGCAAAGTCCAGTTGTGGTCTGATTTAAGTGGACAAAGCCTACAATTACATTATGTAGGTATAATAATGAGCTGAAAATCTATTGAGCACTTTGACTTGTGGTATGAACATAGCCTCTGAAACCCAATGTGGTCCGCCAAGACACATTATAATGTTCTACAGTGAATTTAGCGACAGTAGGTCGAAAGTTTTTCAGCTGAAATTGCTCTGTGCTTACTGAAACTGGGATCACTGCCCCCAGTGGCTGAAGCTGGAAGTGTTGTTGAATTTATGAGCATATGTGAGCTGCAGTTTCTGGGAGAAATGTCCACAGAGTGCCGCACCAAAAGTGAGTTGTAAAGCGAGTTGTGTTTTTTGTTAATGATTTAATACAGTTAACAGGAATTATATTTGATTAACCGTGAGCCCTAACCCAAACCCCAACCCCTTCCTTAAAAGTTTCAGTTGTCTGTACATTCCTGCTACAGGAAAATGTTACAATTGGACATGGCTAATCCTGACCCCATTTTTCTTAAATGTTCAAATTAAACTTACCTTTCCAATAATTTTGCCATTCTTGTTCATGCAGATGTAATGTCCACTCTCTTTCCCTTTTATTCGAATGTGACTCCCAAACGTTTCTGTCTCAACAACAAGTAGAGCTGCAAGAAGAAAAAATAAATAAATCTGAGGATGAAACTATAAATATCCAGAAATGAATACTATGAAACCTGTCAGGAAAATGCCCCAGTCATATTTCACCCCAGAAAGAAAAGAAAGACATGACATATTATGTTATGCTTACAGACAAAGAAGCCTTAATTTAGTAGCTTTAAGAAATTGCACGGTTAGATTGATATTATTTTCATGACAAAAAAGCACAAAAAAAAAAACCTAAATAAATAAAATTAGAACAAAATAACATCTTATTCTCGTTACTGTAACATACACAATATATTATTATTATTATAATTATTATTAAAATGTTAAAATACCTATACATTACTGTTGTATTTGTTGTACTGTATAAGTTATGTTGATTTTGAACAGTAATGATTAGCTAAAGTCTGGGCACATCTTCATGTAATCTTCATGGTCCTAAAAATAGGCTTTATTTTCTTTCTGCAATATATATTTATATTTACAGAAATACTCAAACCAGCCTGTCTGACATCAAAAATCATCCATGTGATTATCTAATCAGCCAATCATGAGACCAAAATCATGCAGATACGGGTCAGGAGCTTCAGTTAATGTTCACATCAACCATCAGAATGGGGAAAAATGTGATCTCAGTGATTTAGACTGTGACATGATTGTTGGTGTCAGATGGGCTGGTTTGAGTATGTCTGTAACTGCTGATCTCCTGGGATATTCTCACACAATGGTCTCTAGAATTTACTCGTAATGGTGCCAAAAACAGATTTGAGGTGAACTATGACTTGTTTTTATTGTAATTTTTTTATAATTTCATAACTTTTAACCATCTGTATGATATTTTAAATGTTAAAAGTACATTAGAAAAGTAGATATAATGTACCAACTATTAAAAACAAATAAATAAAAGCTCTAAGAAAAATAGAAGGATTCGTCATACACTACAGCAAGGTGCTCCCTCACAATCCTTCACACCCCAAGCATTCTCCCTCTCCCTCTGTAGCCACCTTTGTTAAGAATCCTTTCTCTGAAGCAATCTGCCAATCTTCTTGGAGCAGTTCAGATCCCTGGGGATTTGGTTTCCACTTGCCTTTAGTTCATGCTCACTCAATCAAAAAGTTAGGATGAGCCATTTTTTAACACACTGGGCTATTCAAAGGTGCTCAAAGCAGAGAGGCTTAGAGAGCAACACCAAAACTGTCCCCTTCCAAAACAGCCTGGGGCAATATGAGCGCAGCCAGTCCAGGCATGGCACTTGAGATCAAATGAGGGTGGGAAAGTTCCCACTCCTGAGCGCAGGTCCCTTTACAAAAACATGCTGTTTTAAATGATATGCTTGAGAAATCTGAAGCTATAGTATGAAACAAAGAGGATAGGATATGATTCTGATTGGGAAAAGAAAGTTGTCACAATTACATCTTCCTGTGTTTAAATTAATTTTACCTGTACTTAAAAATCACATTTTTAAAGCAGTCTGCCCACCATCTGTGCATAACTTGTACCAGGCGAATTCAGAGAGTTCTTTGGTGTAGCTTATTAATATAAAAACAGATGGATTATAAGCATGCTATCCTTCCCCAAATAAATAAGTTAATAAATTAATTAATAAATAATACAAAACTAAATAAACTAAGGTGATGCGTTTTTTTCAGTGATAAAATATTTTCTCCTATCCTAGTTTAATGTGCAGAATCAACTATAAGTAAGCCATTAATACCAAAAAGTGTAAATACTGTCTGTGGCGCTATCAAAGTATTGTTGGTTTGAGCATCCCAACCAGCTAGACACAGCAACACTGGGTCAACCAATGGCAGAAATACAGTGGCTGAGGGGAGCGCAACACAACCAAATTCAAAACAAAAATTATAAGAAAAAAAAAATAGTTATAAAAATGCTCTACATATCTGTCCTGAAAGGAATATTCCGGTTTCAATACCAGTTCAGCTCAATCAACAGCATTTGTTGCATGATGTTGATTACCATAAAAATGTATTTAGACTCATCCCTCCTTTTCTTTAAAAATAAATACAAGAATAAAATAACAATGGAAGTGAATGGGGGCCAGTCTTTAAAGGGTTTCAATGCAGAAATGTGAAGCTTATAATTTTATAAGAGCACTTACATTCATTCTTCTGTTAAAACCTGTGTATTATTTGTGCTGTAAAGGTGTTTAAATTGTCATTTATACAGTAATGTTAGGGTTTGTTGACATTACATCGCCATGCCAAGTGCCTCACTGCAACCAAGATTTTTGCTTTTTTAAAGAAAAAGAGGGATGATTCAAAATACATTTTTGTGGTAATCAACATTATGCCACAAATGCTGTCGACTGAGCTTAAGTTGTGTTGAACCTAAAACATTCATTTAAGTGCTATGTCCAATACCTGGTTGGGTTTCTACCAGAACTCTTAATGCATAAAACTCAAATCAGTACCAAGCATGTGGCGAAAATGACGTCCCAGCACCTGCAGCTATACTTGCATACCAGCAGCTCGCAAAAAATGGGCTATATGCAGGCTGCAGCCCCCGTTCGGACAGCGAAGTGCTTTGGTAAAAACGTTCAGCGTCACAAGTGTGACCGGCGAACTCTTGCAGTGACTTGCAGTGGGACGAGCAGCTCTCTGCATCTTCCGAGCAGCCTCATGATCTCTCATGCATTGAGTCAGACTGCCACATGACTTAAAATACAGTGCTTAAAAAAATATTTATTTTGTTCATTTCACTGTGTTGTGGCTTTATTCCAAATTTTCTGCTTTTATTCGCTCTGCCAATTTGGTTGAGTTGTGCAGTTTTCAGTCACCGTACAGAAAGGCGGATGTTCAGGAAAAGTGGCGTTCCATGTCAGGATGGAGCCAGATCAACCCAGTCTCTTGACAAATCTAATAATAGCATGAGATGGCGAAATCGTTAGATATTGAATGAGTTGCCTCATGTTTAACCCCCAACCTAAACCTAAACCTAATCATGATTTTAATCGGAAATAACTTCTGTGTACCATTGAAAATCAAAAAACATTGGGTTTTGAACGAGAGGAGGGAAGTTGAAGTAAATCAGACATTTATCTTGCATAAATATACTGTATATGGAATGAGTAGCCAAACTTATTCACAGATGTTCCCTTTCTTAAAATAAAGAATTGAATTGGAGGCTTGCTAAATTTGATGCCTGTATCGTTTTGAAATTGTTTGTTGATTGGTCTCTATGGGAATAAAAGTAACACTTTTTTGTACAAGCCAAGCCGTAAAAAATATCTTATGATTTCGCCATCTCGTTTAAAAGATTACATGTTCTCGTGAGACTTTTGGCATATTGGGCTAATATGAACATGCTTTCAGCTACCTATAAGAATATCATACCCTTTTCATCATGGTTAAATCCATTCTGCAAATATTTTCCCGGAATTAGTACAGAACATACAATAATCTCAGATATGCTAATAACATCCCTAAAACTATATATATTCTCCTTTATAACGTCCAACCTGGACCATCGTTAATCAAAATGTAACAAGGTATAAACAAAACAAAACCCACAAAACTGATATGCAGCTTACCCCAGCAGTGCTAGTGTGAGAAGGGGAGAGTGAAGATAAACACTTCAGACTGCAGACTGATACAAGCATGTTTATATTCCACTCTTGCACTCATTTGTGTCAGTCAGAGCTACTCAGCATAAAAATTCCATTACAGGCGTAATTCCATAAACCTTCAGTCCTGAATTGCTGTACCTGGATAATCCTGTTACTCCTTTGGATTTGTAGTTCTTCTTGTTTTATTTAAATCTTTGTTAAAATAATGCTAGTGAGTGACTAAATGTCACTGGTCTGCTGCGTCAACTGAATTGTTTAAATCGGATTATCTGAAGTTTTTGTTTGTGTGTGAAGCATTTTGTGTTACATTAGGTAATGTAGCCCAAAAATAAATATATTAGGTTATAGGTTATGAATGTTTTCAATTTTAAGAATTTGGTTGGCTGCTGAGCTGTTTTGTGTATGTAAGTTGTTCTGTTGAACGGTTCATTTATCAAATTCTATCATCATTTACTCACCCACATGTTCCAAATCTACTCACATAGATGTGGGTGAGAAACAGATCGATAGTTAAGTCCAGTTTTTGCTAGAAATTCTTCTCCCTGCCCAGTAGGGGGCGATATGCATGAAGAATGTGAATAAACAAAAACACACAAGAATATGAACGTGAATGTGGAGATTGACTGAGCAGGGAGAAGAATACATAGTAAAAACACATCTGTTTCTCACTCACACCTCTCATATCACTTCTGAAGAAATTGATTTAACCACTGGAGTCTTATGGATTACTTTTATGCTGATTTATGCGATTTTTGGAGCTTAACATTTTGACATCCATTCACTTGCATTGTATGGACCAGAAGAGCTGAGAAATTCTTCTGAAAATCTTCATTAGAGTTCAGCAGATGAAAGAAAGTCACATCTGGCTTGGCATGAGGGCGAGTATATTCATTTTTGGTTGAACTATCCATTTTAGCATTCGATACAATGCACAAATAATGAACATATGTGTTGTTGCACTGTACTTACATTGAGAGTACCTGCATTTAAATGCATCTCTAGTTACACTGTTAACCTTATCCCTAAACCTAACCCCACCCCAACCCTTACCCTAAACCCTACCCCTACTTCTAAATCAACTGGTACCTCAACCTCAGGAGCAGCAAATTCAAATCTTGTCAGAATACTGCAGAACAATGTGTAGTTACATGATACATTCAGTACATTTTATTGTAATTTTTAATGTTAGTACACAGTAGTTAAAAACACTTAATATAAAGTGGGACCTGGTATTCTTTTGTTTGTTTATTAATGGGCATATTTTAAAGAACCCATATTATGCTAATTTACAGGTTCATGATTTTGTTTTGGGGGTCTACTAGAATAGGTTTACATGCTTTAATGTTCAAAAAACACATTCTTTTTCTCATACTGTACATTTCTGCTAAACCCATTTTCTTCCTCTGGCTCAAACACTTTGATTTATGCCCTGTCTCTTTAAAGCCTCCCTTTCTGAAAAGCCCAGTCTGCTCTGATTGGACAGCTGGCCTAGTCTGTTGTGATTGGTCAACCGCGTAGTGTGTGTCGGAAATGTAAAGGCCCTTACCATAACTGAGTTTCAGGCTTCCTTAACAGCTGTAAACACTACTTTAACTATGGTAACAGTGGTGTAGGTTCATACCAGTTTGAGTCCGAGTGCGATAATGAATGTTTGGAAGAACAAGCTGATGGACCTGATCCACCTTCGCGAGCACAACCACTCATCACTGTGACATTTCACAGTTGTAAGTTTTACTTTTGTAGCTTTCTTACATGTACACTGTTGATTATTGTGAACCTAACAGTCAAGTAAAAGACACGTAGTGCATCTAAGTTAGTCATCTTTTGCTGGAATGGGTGCAGCAGAGCATTTGTCGCCAGAGCTATGAACGGAAAACAGAGGCTTACTCCTGGTTAGTGAGCAAGTTAGACATGGACTACCATTGATAGTGGCCGTATCAATACAGCTTGAAATTATATAATTATATAAAACTTTTGAGATTGACTACAATCTCATTTTGCTACACAGTTTTAGTTTAAAGCCGGCCCACAGCTGAATAGTAAACCCTTACCAAAACAATAACATTACACTACTGTGGATTGAAGATGTAAAATTACCATATATAACAATAAATCTCCACACTTGATCACTATTCATGATAGTAAAAACAACAAACAATCTACATAATTCTAAACAATTGTAGGTAAAAGTGGACCCGCAGCTGTTAGCAAAACTATTTCATCACAATAACATTAGCTAGCAGATTAGCAGAGGCCTACATCTGTACACTGGGTGTACACCGTAGCTACAAAACAAAAAACAAAACCGGTTGTGATCCTGAAAGGCCAGACTGTCCCAATAAAGTGGGAACTGCACCATCTTTAAGGAGTAACCGCCTTGAAAATCCGGCATCGGTTGAGAATGTACTGATGAGGACTAGTGGTAAAAATACATTTTAACCACTGATTCTTCAATTCGTCTGCCTTTGGAAGTCCAAACAAAGAGGTTTTGCTTTTGCAGTGAAGAAAACAGCGTCTTCTTGACATGCCGACAACACTAACCCAACTCATCCTGGCCCCGGCTATAACTACGTTTTTTTTGAGGACGGCAATAGTAGCCCTTAAGCGGGGAGGCTTGGGTAGCTCAGTGGTAAAGACCACCCCTGGAGTTCGCTAGTTCAAATCCTAGTGCGGGCTGAGTAACTCCAGCCTAAGCAACTAAATTGGCCGGTTGTTAAGGAGGGTAGAGTCACATGGGGTAACCTCCTCACGGTCGCTATAATGTGGTTCATTCTTGGTAGGGCACGTGGTGAGTTGAGCGCGGATGTCTCCACACACTATGTCTCCGTGGCTACACGCTAAACTAGCCACATGATAAGATGCGCGGGTTGACGGTCTCAGATGCGGAGGCAGCTGGGATTTGTCCTCCACCACCCGGATTGAGGCGAATCACTACGCGATCAAAAGGACTTAAAAGCCATGCCAAATTGGGATAAAAAGGGAAAAAAAGCCCTTTGTGGATAATTTACAGAAGAAATGACTGGACTACAATCCAGCAGTTTCTTGTAGTTCTTGAGCAGTGTTGTCTGTTGGAGAAAATAAATCCCTTTTGCATGGACTTTGTGCTTTGGAGCTTTGCAAACCTTTTACATGCACAAAGAGCTATGTTACACACTAAAGGAAAGATAAAATCCCAAAAAGCATAATAGGGCCTCTTTAAAAAGAATGGTAAAGTTGCTGGTTTTTCTAGTCATCCTTGTCTCATAGAATCATGTTACTATACCTCAAATTTTGTAAAATGGAATTGCCGTGGCTCGTTGTATATATGATGGCAGATTCCTGGCAAAATCTAAAATCAAGTTGATACAAAATGTCACCAATAGCTTTTCTTTTATCGGGGTAAGGCCATAAATGGTTGAAGCAAAAACGAATCAGCACACATTGATTTTTTCCCAGTACCCTGATGTTGCATTTCACGTAAAGACCTTTAATGCCATTCCTACCAGGACTTTATCCACTTTGTTCAAATGATGTGCGCATGGCTGTTTACGCTTTGATGTCAAAAGCAGAGAATAACCTGTGTTTTTTGATAGTTTTCAGCATATTGTTGTGCATGTAAGCATGCTCAGTGTTAGTTTAGCCATGCAGCATTGACTGAGCATAGCTGCGTTGTACTAGCATGAGAGGAGGCAGATCCAGGTAAATCCCCACACCTGGCACCTGTGAACTCCATGACACTCTCTCTCTCTCTAACATACACACACCCACACACACATTCTGTGCTCCCTTGTGTTACTGCTGTCCTGTCAAAGTTAATATGTTTAAACATTCAAAAACAAACGGAGAGCTCAGCATGTTTAAGCAATGCTTCATTTATGTGCTGCACTTCTAGAATCAGAGTTAAATTAGTAGATTTGTTGTTTGTCATGAGTGAAATTCCCCGAAAATGTACAACACAAATAGTGAGACTATTGGCCTTGTTTTTCATTGTTCTTCATCTTTAAAGTCAACTTAATCAAAATTTACCTTATTTAGTTTAATCACTTAATCACTCGCCTCTCAGACAACTTTTCTGCTCATTGAACTTTTATTCATAGTCACCAACCAATCAACAAACAAGTTTAAATCGATAAAATACAGCCATCAAATTTCAGCTAGCCTCCTATCCAACACTTTATTTTAAGATAAGAAACGTAGGTGAAGAAATTTGATTACTCGTTGCATATTTATTTATGCAATAATACGGATGAATGTCAATAAACTCTTGTTCCAAACACTGACGTGTCTCTTTCTTCTGTGGTACGCAACAGTGACATGTTCATTTGTTTTTCTCTATAGAAGTAAAAGAGCGGAAGAGACAGATGTTGCCCAGACAGCAAAGGGAAAACTGAGCCACAATTGGAAGACCCAGAGTGGATTGTACGATTGGCTCAACCAAGACCAACATCACATGCCACTTTAACACACAAATCTTGGTGCTCCAAGGAAGAGAAAAGCTCCCAGGTAAAATATAAAATGGTCTACAAGCAATCCAGAACACAATAACAGCACTGTATATACCTGACAAAGAGGCCCACTTCCCAAGTCTGAGAGCTGTCACGACAAATGACCCTGAGGTACCGAGACACTTCAGCTACAGTGAATCTGTCAAAGTGCTGGAGAGCTAAGAAGACTTTTGGAGATTTCCAATTTCATTGACAACCCCTTCCTTCTGTCTTTGTCCTCTTTGACTCCTGCTATCATAGTGCGCTTGAAAGTGAAATGGTTGAGTTGCAGGCAAAGGACATATAGCTCTCAAAGCTGAACCCAGAGAAGGTGTCGCCACTTCTAGAATTTAGATTCTGCGGCAGATTTTCCCACTTTGAAATAGTTTGTACAAAAAGGGATGTCATTTTTTGTGAGCACATATACTTGTGAATCAAAATTCTCCACCATTAAAACACTATAAATAGGAAACAGAGTAATAGACTGACCAATGCACAACTTGAGTACCTCACAAGGATAGCAACAACAAGCTACAAATATAGCTTCAAATGATTTGCTTCCACTCATCTTAGTGTTAAGGTAAGCCGGTTTTGTTTTCATCATGTTCTTGCTGAATTATTAGTTTACATCTTATATGCTGCGTAAGAAGAACAGAATGCCTTGCTAGGCCAATGTTATATGCTCTCCTATTGACTGTCTCTTGCCATGGTTGCTCGCTTGGAAAAAAATGATGAGGCCCACTGGTTCGTGGCATGCAGAACTAATTCCGAGTCAGATGTTAAGGGCGTTTTGTTGGTTTAGTCTAGTTGGCTGAAGCATCTAAGAGCACAGAAACACTCCCATACCGTACTTGCCCCCATCGTCTCCATTGGCGTTGATCTTCTTGCCCAGGATCTGCACGTGTTTTCCTGTGGTTCTGCTGTAGAGCTGATATATCCGCACCTGTTTCCGGCTCACGTCATCTCGAGTGTGATTCTCGATGTAGAACCGGAAGTCAGCCGAACTCTGGTGCGATTCCTGGAACCAGCAAGAACAAATGGTTTGTTGATCAAGGGTGGGAGATAGAAGTAATAATGCTAGAACAACTACATTACATTAATGCATTTGTACAACACTTTACATTCCTTAAATTCATGCATTGCCTGGGAATCAAACCTATGACCTTGGCATTGCAAGTGCCATGCTCTACTAGTTCAGCTACAGGAACAAAAGCATGTCTTTTTAAATGTTACGGCATTAAAGTCACATGAAACGCTGTTCATTACCAGTGTCGGGTAGGTTACTCAAAAAGTAATCCAATATGAATTACTGATTACTTTTCACAATCAGATTACACTCCTAATTCACATACACATCAAACCCTACTCCTGTCATGGGAAAAGTAATCACATTACTAATTAATTTACTTTTAAGTTACTTCCTAAAACAAATTTAGTGATAGAAAAGTTTGTTTTTCCGCTCATCAAATTCAGAATAATGTCTATATTTCTATGCTTGTGTCTATTGTCTATACTTCTTTTTCATTGCTGTACTCATGCCATACACTCAGCACCACATTTTTACCATAAAATGTTTTGTTAGTGACACTTCAGCCATCACAGACATGCAAACAGTGGTACATATGAAAATAATGTTTTAAAGTTGCTGTATGTAACTTTTTTCTGTGTTAAAATACTTCCTTCTATCCCAGTTTACTAGTAAGTCATTCAGAGGTTCATTTTCTCAACAACTGTAAATGTGTGTCTCTGTGGCACAATAAAATTTAGAGCAACCCGCTTTGACCTGTCCCAACAACATTACTCAACCAGTGGCATGAGTTGTGGGCAGGACCATCTGATGGTCGGAACAGCTGCAGACCAGAGGCATATTCAGAAAGCTTTTATGAAACATTGTTTATTTTTGCTATTCCATTTGGTGGTGCTAGAATTGCAGAAATGATATCAGTTTTAAAGTATGTTTTAAATGAATTCTACTTAATATTATTTTAGACATTTGTGATCCAATGTAATTAAAAGTAATTTGCTTAATTGATACTCATTTACTGTAATCGGATTACATGCATTTGAATTGTAATGCATTACAAAACTTTTTTACTTAAAAATTAAACAGATTACTGTAATTCATCAAAGTTTGTAATATGTGATAAGATTAGAGTTGGGTAACATATTTTCCCATAAATCGTGAACTTCATTTGAACAATCCCGTTATCGATTAAACCCCTAGATAAATGTTTTTCAGTACCTTAAAGTTTACTTCAATTTTGGTTGTATTGATTATTTTAAATACTAAATTTGGAGCTCGTTATTTTTACATGCAAATGAGCATGTGATTCACCGCAAATGTTTGCCAGAAGTTTGCAGCTCTTCACCGGAAGTGGTGAACCTCCGGCAAACCTTTAGCAACAATTGACAATTTGACGCAAGTTTTAAACAAAGCTCATTTGCATGTGAAAATGATCTGTGGCGAATTTGCAGAAAGTTTGCAGTAGATATGCAGTGAACTCTCAATTTTTTTAAGGGAGGGCCCTCAACTTCCTTGGGGAACCTGCTTGCAGCATCCACCATCCTATTCTCCCCCGTCGAACACCGAGACACCAGGGAAATCCGTCTGTCAAGTGCATGCTCATAGATTAACAGTCCGCTTCCAACAACCTCCCACCAAAACAACTGCATACTTTGGGCCCAATTTATTTTTATTAATTCATATTTTTATGTTATACCACGTTAGAGGGTCCCCTGTTCGATTAAAAACATCAGTAGAGAGAGAATTTCTTTAATCTGTAAATGCAAAATTGACATTATAACCAGTGTTGTTTAAGTTACTGTTACTTTATCAATTACACTATTTATTACATCATGGTAAAAGTAATCACTACTAATTCCTTTAATTGCAACACCTCCCAAATATTTTTTTTTTCTCAAAATATTAAAAATGTCTATATTTTCTCATTGTTTATTTTCGCACACAAGTCTCGCACTCCACATGCACACTTACACAGCACCACAAATTTACCACAAGACTTGTTAGTGTCTTTTATATAGACATAATTCGTGTTTTGGATTCTAGATAAATAATATCATTTTGAAATATATTGTAATCCAAGTAATGTACCTAAAAGTACAATCGAAAAAAAAAAGTACAAACCTAAAATGTATTGAAAATCAATAACTTATCAGATAACACTAATTAAAAATGTGATACATTGCATACATTGCAATTTATAAAAGTACTTAGATTACAGTAATTTATTATTTTCTAATCAGATTACACCCAACACTAATAATATAAATATACTCCACTGAATCATAATCAAAGTACATTGTATTGAAGTCAAAATCGAATTGAGCTTGTGAATTCAAATAAAAGTAAATCCAGAAATCTCTATCAATGCAATGATTCAAGCATGGCTTTGGTGCCCAACTCTCTCTCCTCTCTCTCTTACTCTATCTATCTAAATAACACAGCTGAATACTATGAGCCTGGAGCTACATCGAGAAGTGAAGTTTTCAATTTCCACAAGCAAGTCTCCAACAATTATCCACCTGAAAGATCCAACTCTGTCATCAAACAAATATCTGCCTAGGGTAAGAATCACACTCATAAATCAAACATACATACATACACACACACCTGGAGACACATGTGTACACAACTGGAGTCTTGCGCATGTGCACACATACAAACAAAATAAAATACAATACAGGTTGCCACAGCATCTCCTGTCAATATGAAGCCATCACTCACAATCACACACTCTGTCTATCACCCGAGGCTTCGTTCAAAAACCAGCTATCCCACATCTCATCCAATATCCTTCCACTATACGTGGGGAAATATATACTTCTAAAAACCTTGGAATCTCTATCCCAGCCAAGACTGCTCTCTCTGGCTGAAACGAGGGGTAATTACCCTGTAATGAGCTTTTATGTGGCTTTTCTCAGGTGGTTAATTACACTCACATTACAAGCTTCCATTGCCTGTTATTTTAACCATGGCTAATTAATTACATTTAGGGAACATAAAGGGAAACATGCTCACGTTATGAAAAAAAGTTCAACTGAAATAAACCACCTCCACATACAGTGGCCACTAAGTGGTATTCGACCACTAAAGTCACACTTAAGAAAATTATAAATGTCATTGCATTTATTGACATAATATAAAACAAATTGACATTTATTTTAAAGAAAGATAGCACAAGCAACCATTTTAAGCAAAATATTTCACAAATATAGCTGCAAGCAGCGATGACAGGCCCAAGCACAATTGGTCCATTTCCACCCGCTGGCTATAGGAAAACAATGCAAGGTGTACACATGCATTTGGCATTTGACATTATTCTAAACAAATGTGAAGCAATTTGAGTAAATATAAGTTTGAGTAAATAACTATTTTAAAGTCTGTTGTAAGAGCCACAATTCCTGCAGTCAGGTGGTGGCACTATGACCATATTTAGATCAAAATTGAGCTGTATGTGTTTTGATCTAAATCACACAATGCACACAGAAGATATCAGACACTTCCTGTTTCCCTAATTTTGCCATTCATTTAGATCACCATGGCAACACTGTTCGATATTTAAAAATCTGTTTGCAATTTAGCATCTTCTATGTCTTAATGGCATAAAGTTGTCTAAATGTGGGACATTCTCAGGAATCACCAAGGAGTATTTAAAAGTTCAGAGAATCAATCTATCTATTTTTCATTGTAATTTAAAACATTTTTGCTAAGTGGTTAATTTGACAATTTAATATAATTATTTATTGAAAAAACATGCAGATCTAAAGATAATATTGTTCTGAAGTCATTTAACATTTTTATTTATCCTTAAAATTGCTTTAAATTAAATTTCAAGGCATTAGGTGTTAAGATAGTCTAAGTAGATTTTAATATGAACACAGAAGTCATTTAGGCTTGTAATTTCGTTGCAATTCTATGGCAATAGTTTAAAATTTCTTTTATAGTTAATTTTTTTTTCTCTGTTCACTGTCAAAATAAATAAGTACATTACTTTGAGTCTGCAATCATTATTCATATGCACAACTGTTAAAATAGATAATTAAACGATTATTTTAAATGGTCTACTTTGAAAAAGTAATTATTGATGATCAACTCTAAAATAAACTAAATAAATATTTAACATTCTAAATTTGATAACTTTATTTTATCAGAGTGGGTAAAAGGAGTCTAAATGGGTGGTCTAGTGGTAATTAATTTGCCCATTGCATAAGAGGTTTGTGGTTCTAATCCGCCCATATGAAACTTCATATTATAATAAAGAAAGATTGCACCTCAGTGGATGTATAGCTTGAGTGGGGACACATTTATTTGCATTTATCTATGCGATTCGGCAGGAAAAGAGTGCAAACTGCGGAACTTGCAGCAACAAGGGGCGCTCATCACCCTTGTTATATCACTGTGGCACATATATTGCGATCTTCTTAATATTGTATAATTGATGCTTATATTGTTTAAAATTAAAAACAGTTCATGAACATGCCATTGTTATTTTGCTAGCTATCTTAAATTGATCTTTAAATGTATCTGTTTTTTTTTATAATAATAATTTAAAAATAGTTAACTGAATAATTTAGTTACACATACTAAGACTATACATAACATACGAAAGAGGGATCCCTTCTATACACGACCTGCAAAATCTTGGAGGGACTGAGATGTGGTATTTTGGGAATCATTCAACAAAGGATCTTGGTCCTCTATTGGACATTTATGTTACTGCGCCTGATTAAATATAATTGCCACTCAGAACTAAGACATTTGGCTTTGGTTTTCTTTTTACATTTCTGTTGATATTTTTATTATATTTTATTTATATAAAAATAATAAAATGTTTGTGCCGTACGTTTTCATTACAATAAACTTAAAATTCTATAGCTTTTTTTATTTCACTTTAAAAACCGCTTTCACTTGCACAATACTGCCATGGCATATCCCTTTCCAATTTGAAATCAGCAGTGTCCTGACATTATTATAAATAATTTTGAAGCAATTCACATAAATATAAGAGGGTTATTTCAAAGTCAGATAAAAGTTCTTTACTTCCTGCTGCCAGTTGGTGGCACTATGGCCGTGACCCATATTAACCGTATAAATGTGATCACCATTACCAAACATACAGCTGAAAATTCATGAAAATCTTACAATGCATATATTTGCCCTAAATATATTGTCACCATGGCAACACCATTCACTATATAAAAAATTAGCTATTTAGCATCTTCAATGTCTTGGCATAATGTTGTATAAATTTGATGACAGTCACATGATTCTCCTAAGAGGAGTATTCAAAAGTTCAGGGCCTGCAATTAAAAAAAAATGCAGCTAATGATTTTAATCTTGAAAGTTGTCTGGCTTGATGAAAAAAAATATATGTAGCAAGTTTGATGACCGTAGAAGAAACTGACCCTACCTCTTTTGTCAAAAGTTGGTGCTACAGAGTTCCCCAGCCATGCCCATTTGTTAAGTTTTGGCCAGGCCTAATGGCTGACAACTCTAATGTGTGTGCAAAATATCATGAAAATTAAAGCATGCCAAGTACATAAAAAACGTGAATATAGATAAAATCAGCATGAAATTATTCAAAAAAAAATTAAGCAATTCAGGTAAACATAAGAGTGATATTTCAAAGTCTGTTCAACGTGCCAGACTTCCTTCCACCAGTTGGTGGCACTATGAACGTGACTAACAATAGCCACATCACTTTGATCAGCCCACAAGGCCAAACATTTGTATCAATTTTGATGTAAATCACATGATGCACGCAAAAGATATGAAACACTTCCTTTTCCAAATTTTTTTTTACATTATTTTATCGTATCAACATGGCAACACCATTCGATATATCAAAAATCTGTTTGCAATTTAGTATTGTCAATATCTTGGCATGATGTCCCCACATTTGGTACCTGTAACATGAAATCCATAGGAGGAGTATTTAAAACTACAGAGCATGCTTCTTTATATATATTGGGATCTATATATATACAAAGTCTGGTCATAGTAGCTCAAAAGGGATGTGCTACAGAGCCCCTGAACATGACTATCTTCTAGGTGGTGCTACACAGCCCCCCCTTGCACTGGCCAACAGTTGGGCCGTTTGAGTGCAACAGAATTTAAATTGCATCAACTTTATTAACAACAAAGCACATGAACGTGAATCACCCAATATCTGCCTTTGATCTTTTAGCGGATGATCCACTACAAGAAGTGAGAACTGTCTGACTTGACAGCTCTTATTTCACTCCTCCCCAGACTGTATCAGCCTTCTCTCTCTTTTTTAATGCATTATTATAAGTTCACATAACAGAAGTAAAGGGGAAAAAAAGAAACAAGCAAAGAAAGAGAAAAGAAAAAATATATAAATAACTATGTACAAAGGGGTATTAGAATATGCAAGAGCCGTAGATGCAGGGGTGTCTATGATTGGTAAAAGTTCAAGGCTCTACAGCAGTCCAGAATCTTTGTTCCTTACACCCTCCAACGTATCAAGATACTGATAGAGCTCAAACTAAAATTTCCAAAATTAGGTATCTTCTTTGACCATCTACATTTATGGATATAGTATTTCCATAACATATTAAATAGGTTAAGGACATAACAGATTTACTTTTCCAAAGGTTAATCATAAAAAAAAATTAACATTCCTATGGCACTTTTCCACTGCACGTTACGGATCGACTCGCCTCAACTTTACTTGCTTTACGTTTCTGAGCTTGCATTTCCACTGCAGTTTAGTGCCTCCTCAACGTGGGTGGGATTATAGGATGATCGTCATAGATGTGCCGCCTCTACAGCCATGACATCATCTTAAACACAAACTGACCAAAACAATAACACAACCACTAGCTGCTAGCTAATAGCTCATTGTGGTGTGGTGACGTGGTCATGTGTCAGTCTGCGGGAGAGAGAGAGAGAGATTGGTAAGGCTTGTCACCTGGTTCATAATTAAACCTAACACCTGTCCCTCGTTATAGTGATGCGAAGGGAGACATAAAAGGCACACTGAGTGTCCAAAGAGGGGGAGAGAGAGTATACAGAAAGAGAGTGTCCCGCAAGCACAACAGCACAACAGTTTCTGTGTGAAGTGAAAAATTAAAAACCCTGACCTTGAACTTGCTTCGCTATCCCCTGACTCCTCCATTGCCCTGAACGAAGAGCTTTTTACACTCATCGTGCTGCATAAAGCAGTTGTTGCACGGTGATTTTACACAAGTGTAACAGTTAAATTGGCCTGGTTGTTTTAGAAGCTTCCAGTAGCTGGTCAACTAAATAAAGTGAAGCTTTCAAGCAGAGTATTGAGTTAACATAACAAAACATACCATCCTCCGTCATGGATCAACGCAAGTCCAGGGCACTCTCTCTCCCATTGCTTGCTGGTTTAGATAGCGTCCATTTGGTCGAACCACTTCCACTTTTCCTTGATGGTTCTGTAATCGCTTTTAAGTTTTTTTTACTTTTCCCTACAATGTTGGTAGGTCCGGTGGTAGCCGTGTGCGGCCAACAGCTGAGACACATCCTGAGAGACTTTTTCGTTTCGCTCATCACTAACGAGTGGACCGTCTGCACCTCGTTTATTGACCACAGCGTGGTTTTGCACACAGCGGTTTCTTTTTTCACAATTCGAAATTGCATGAACAAATGATACTGTTCTAGCTGTTGAGAACTTTAAAACTAGCGGGTTGATGTTGTGTGTCGGAAATCTAGTGACGCTGGTAGTGATGATTCTCCCTGAACAATCAGTGATCTGCAAGATTTTGATGTCACATTTAGTTTCGGCTCGCTTGGAACCTCAACCGAGGTGGTACTAAAAAAAGTGTCAGGTACCAGGTACTATCCACAGTGGAAAACCCCCAAAAAGCGAGCAGTCAAGTTGTACCGTGCAGTGGAAAAGCCCCATTAACTTCCAAAGTAATTTCAATCCCAGACATCTCCTGCACCAACCTGCTGTCGTCTACTTTCAAGGCGAGGCACTTGACATCTCAAATGAGCCTAACGTGAAGGTCCACTGGTGAAAATGGTCTCAACCATTTTATCCAAAACATCAAAGATAGGGGGTAAATGGGGAAAAACCTGACCAATCCTCTATTTTTATGTTATCATGTAATCAAAAATGTCTAATTTCAATAAGATATAGATACAAATTCATTCTTATGCAATAAAAATCAGTGTCTCCTCTATTCTGTGTACTACTCTGAGTATTTTGAGCCCACCCACACCTTAATCTGTGACTCACAGCCAGAGCTCTCATTCAACACAGATCAGACACACTGTTGTTACCCAATGCGCATTGGCTATTTACCTAGATCAATCAGGCCAATAGATCTCTAGTAATGGTTTGACTGGCAGGTCATGTAGGCAATAGTGTGAGGTTTCCATAGTTACATGGGCTGGCCTTTCTCAGTTTCTTTTGAACGATCCAGAGGAAATATCTTGTATAATTTATGGCAGAAAAAATCTAATATGCTTGTTGAAAATGAAAATAGTTGCTGTCTCCAACTGCTAACAGCACTTACGTTGTAATAGGCCTGGGCATTATGATCAAAATTCATATCTCTGTATTTTTTGGCTGAATGGCGATGCACGATATAGATCTTGCTATTTTCTATAAAGTGAGCTAAATGTTCAGTTGTAAGTCAAAGCCACATGTGAGATGGTAAATGAAGCTTGTTTCGGGGCAGAAGACTTTTCGGGTCACAGCAGCACAAAGTTTAACACACTCTTCATACTGCAGTTTATGGTGCTGTTGTAAATGGTGGAAGAGATCTGAAGTGATTCCACTTTTGGATGCAACCTGTTTATGGCATTCTCTACAGATGACATGCAGGGCTCGACATTAAGCACTGCGATGTGCTTGTCCTTCGGAGAAGTATATTGGTCATTCACTTGTCCGAGTAAAAAGTTACTTGTCCAGAGGAAAAAAAGACATGTAATGGTTTCATGATACCAAGTACCATGTCAGAGTTTCTGTTTTATGTTTTCTAAAATTACAACATGGCCAACCTAATAATGTATAATATCTACTAGATTATCTGGGACAGAAATGTAAACTGCTCTGAGTAGAGGAGGTTATTTTATGTTACATGTATACATGGTAGTCAAATAAAGGAAAGCCTCCATCACCATAACTTACAGCAGGGGTGCTTGCACCTCTAAGCAATGAGATCTCATTTTCCATCATGTTATTGCAGCAAGATACCAAACACAATTTAATTAAAATAACAACATTTCAGTTGTCTTTAGTGAAATCAATGTCTTTAGTGAAATCAGCTTTTAACAGCTTTAAAAAATAAAATAAAACAGTATCAAGTATAAAACATTCAGAATGAACTTGATACAATACTTTTATATTAGAGTTATACTAGCAAAGTTATCCAGCCAAGAGCAGTGAGTGGTTTTGTTATTTTCTTGTTATTGTTGTTTGACTGATATTGAGGATGCACTAGACAGCGGCATGTCTATTAGGGTACATTTAAACTTAAAAGTCATACATTTAGTTAAAAATGACCTTTTCTCCTAATGTTCACATTTAGACATCACTCTTTGTGTTTACATGAACACCTCACTAAGATTTTTTATATGTATATGACAGTTTATATGTGAGCATTCTTGGAGCACTCGCATATGTAAAGCATGCCGCACACACAAGCCACCTGTCAGTCAAACAGTGCACAGCTGATCTTTCCAAATAACTGAACCATTGTATTTTATACTAACCAGATCTTCTTTGACAGTGTAAACTAGTCCTCTATCTCTATTCATGTTGCAGGAGAACTTGTGAGTGAGTGGGGCGGGGCTGTGTTTGTGCACAGCAGACAGAAAGAAGTGTGGAGGCGGGGTTGCATGGAGAGTTTGAGATTGAGAGATGCAAACACTGGCATGGCTTTACGGAATAAATGGGTTGTGTAATGCAGCATCAAATTATATCGATATAAAAGGTACTGTCTCATACTATATCTAATTTTTGCATCTACTCAACAGTAAATTAATATGACCCAAATAAACAACAGTAAATAAAATAATAAATAACTAATTATTAAAAATAAACATGTTAAAATTGAATGCATAAAGAAAGGTAACATCACTTAGCTTGTTAAAAAATTATTGTTTCATACTGGCTATTTATACACCAGTAAGCATGTTAAAAATTGCTAGGAATTTTACACTAGATTTTAAATCTACTAATTGCTTATGAATTTATACTAATCACAAAATACATCTAGCTTTTAAACATAAGATCAAGTGTTAAAAAATAAATGAAGCTCTGCAACAAACACAAATACTGAGCATGCATATATCATGAAATATTAAAGATCTATTTTGCGTGTGGGTATTCTAACATCCATAACACACACACACATTAATCCAGATAAACAACAACAATTTTACCAAACAACGACAACACAAGTGCTAAAAACACATACAATAACAGTTCATCAGTGCCATTGAGTTACTGCATGTGTGTTCAACTCGGTGCACAAGTTACAACCCAGAGTTTTCACTCATGTTAAGTTCCCCCAAAGTACCGAAAACCTCAAAAAGAAGAAGAGTAAATAAATACTTTGAAGAACAATAGGGCCTCCACACTTTCAGTGCTTGGAGGCTAATAATCTTTAGAAGAACAATGGGGCCTCCACACTTTCAGTAATAAATATAATATATATTAATAATTAATATAGCTCCAAGCAGCGATGACGGGCACAAGCATAACTGGTACATTTCCACCCGGTGGCTTTCGGGAAAAAATGCAAAGTGGACACATGCATTTGGTATTTGACATTACTCTAAACAATTTTGAAGCTATTTGAGTACATATAAGAGGACTATTTTAAAGTCTGTTGTAAGAGGCACACTTCCTGCTGCCAGGTGGTGGCGCAATTACCGTGACCCAAAATAGTCAAATCCATGTGATTAGCCCCCAAGACTAAACATATATCTTCCGTGTGCAACGTGTGATTTAGATTGACAAAACTGAGATGTCAAGAGACTATCACTTCCTGTTTGAAAATTTTCAACATTAATTTTATTTTAATTTTTTGGACCAGCATTTAATTAGCAGTTTGTGCTACTTTGCAATGCCATTGACTTTATTTTAATATATCACAATGATAAATACAATATCTCATGCTTTTAAGTTTTATGGTTCAAGCATTTGTATTTTAAATGACTGCAATATACAGTAGAAAATTCAGCTTCTGCATAAGGTTTAATAAAACAGTTGACTTAAAAGCTTATGTTGTATTGTGCTGTTCAATGTTATTTTTCCATAATATCTGTCCATGCATTAAAAAAAATACCCACAAACAACTTTTACAGATTTTGTTTTAAAAGAGGATTCTTTTGAAACTCCTATCAAGCATTTATTGTTAGGCTCCGCTGTTACAATTTACAAGGAAATTGTGTCAAAATGTGTGAAATCTTAAGTAAGATGATTAAAAAAAAACACTGTATCCATGTTCCTCGCATAAATCCATGTTACAATTGCAATACAAATTTGCATAATTAAAACAAAATCGTTTCTCTCTTTTTGTGAGATTCAGTTCCATAAGCGATAGAAACCCAAAGCAACTGCCAAGCGGGTGAAGATGCATGCTGCAAGATAACAAATTGTTTCCAGTTTTAGGGATTCCAGGAGGGTTTTCAAAGAGGCCACATGAATGATTATTTTCTCTGAGGTTTCTACTGCTTCACTTACCAGTTCTGAATTCTTTTTTTGGAACTCTGTCCTAACTTCCATCATTGACTTCTCTTGCTCAGTAGACATGTCTGTAACTCTACTTCGCTCCAGATTAATATCTAACTTTGCATCTGCTCTGATTTTTGGACTTTCTTCCTGTAATCTGTTCTTTATTCGTTCCAGTTCTGTTTTCATTTTTAGCATTTTCTGAATGCATGTTGGCAAATTCTCTCTTCTCCAGATAACCATGTCTTTCCTGATCGAGTCTAGATGAGCGATGATTTGTTGAAGTGCTATTTCTTGATGGGCTCTTGTTACCATATCTCTGTATACAATGTCCATGTTGGCTGTAGTAAGACTCACTAATGCTGCTATGATCACTTCTGCCTGCCTCTTCTCAAAGTTGCTCTATTCCAGCTCTGTCACAAGCGCATGGGAGTCAAATGTAAGTTTCCTCTAGTTCAGTGGCGTTAACTCTAAATTTCTTACATCATAAGTCTTCACAGCAGTCGATGCATGCATCCCTCTTCGATGACACAGTGATTGCATGTTAAGCTGATGCAATAAAAAAAAAAAAGAAGATTCTCCAGCATGACGTGAACAAAATATTCAGAAACTGAATGGTGGATTTTGGTTTATTTGGGTGGGCAGGAAATTGTTCTGCACCTTTAGCTTCTATACAAACTTTGTAGGACAAATAATTTTTTGACATTAATTAAATGCCTCACTATGATAACACAGTTCGATATATCAAAATCTGTTCGCAATTTAGCATCTTCGATGTCTTGGCATAATGTTGTCTAAATATGGTGACAGTCTCATGAATCACCTAGAAGGAGTATTTAAAAGTTAAGGGACGGCGATATTCAAAAAATAATAAATGGTGATCTTCCTGTTGAGAGTTGTTCTGCTTTATGATAACTATATATGTCCCAATTTTGGTGACTGTAGGTGAAAATGGGGCTACCACAGAGCCACCCCTGTTCAGTCTAACCCAGTTGGTTAAAAATCATTGCATAATGTTGTATAGGTGATTTGCATTTTTTTAATGATGAAATACAGCCTCCTGTCCCTATTGAACATGAAGAGAACCATAAAAGCTGTAAGAAAGTTGATTCCCGTAAAAAGTGTAAACATAGTGGCTCTGTGATGCTATCAAAACATTGCTCTGTTTGTTTAAGCATCCCAACCAGCCTTATATAGAAGTGATATTTTAATATAATGGCATGAATTTAGGGCTTGACTGTTTGTGATTGAAGCAGTCTTCGGGAAAAATATATCTTTTGTAATCCTTTTGAACCCATATTTTTGCCATTATATTTTGGTGACGCTAGTGGCACAGAAATTACACACTTCGTCTTTACGTGTAGTCCTAATTATTAAAAACAACATTTACCATCCTGGTCACATAGAATCACTTCTACTATAATTTTTACGTTGCTCATTGTACATATCGCGGCAGTTTCCTGGTGAAAGGAACACTTAGAGGCACTACAACAACAATGACTTTTATTCTCTTTCACACAAATCACTGTTCCTCACACAGTGCTATATTGTGACATCTAAACCTGACATCTAAGTCTAACAGGACTTCTATGTAAATGCACTGGATGGAAGTTTTTGACAGTTGCGCCACATGTTGCAGTTTTTTTCAGCATCTCGTTCACGACCACCGGACTTTTTCAGACCGTGTCTGGTTAAAATGCTCCTCAAGGCATCTGAGTTCGTTGCACTGTGTGTAACTTTTAAATTTTTTTGGCATCACAAAGATTCAAGGGCGAATTCACTAAACAGTTGCGGCAGTTTCGCACATGGTATTTCAGCACAAACATCTGCATCTTATTAACTAACCACCTTCTATCTATTTCAAGCAGACCTAAATAGGCACAATCAACGCTGAAATTGCATTGCATCTTGAGTATTTAAACAAAGTAATTGTCATTCCATTCTGCACAAACACACCTCCTTTCTATGTAAATTAGTCTTAAAAAAATATTGTGCTTCATTCACAAAAACTGCCTGCCGCAATTTACATTGCGCTATTACCGCCAGATGAAATCTTTCCGTGAAATGAATTTTTAAAAGAAATGATTGTGTACATAATTTTTAATTTAATTTAATTTTAATTTATTTTAATTTAATTGCCCAATTGTCACACATTATACATACATTTCTGCATATATACAGTGAAATTATTTATTTTTCACATATCCCAGCTATGCTGGGGTCAGAGTGCAGGGTCAGCCATGATTCGGCGCCCCTGGAGCAGATAGGGTCAAGGGCCTTGCTCAAGGGCCACACAGTGGTGTCTTGGCGGTGCTGGGGCTTGAACCCACAACCTTCTGGTCAGTAATCCAGAGCCTTAACCGCTGAGCCACCACTGCCCTGCCTAATATATTGATCATATCATCAGTGATTCATCAAATAATAATAATAATAATCAGATAATGGAGAAGAGCATTATAACCTGGCATTTATCCAGATGTGCGGTGTAGTCAAGCGCACTTTGGGCATGTGTGGGGATGGGGGCGTGGTCGTGTGTCTGTCTGCGGGAGAGGAGTAAGGCTCTTCACCTGGGCTGACATTATCATTAACACCTGTCTCTTGTTATAGTGATGGTGGAGGCAGACAAGGGCATGAGTCGGCAGAAAAAGGAAGCAGAGAGAAAGTCGGCTGTGTGTGTGACTTTCATTGGACTTGTCTGTGTGTTTCGTTGGCCACAAAGAGCCCTTTTTGTTTAAGTTTGCCTGACACTTAAAGAGTAATAAAAATACTGACGTTGACTTCTGCTGCCTCTTGACTCCTCCATTTTCCCTGAAATTACAAACTCTGTCACAGTGGTGCAGGAGTGAGGAGGGATGCGCTGGCGCGGAGTCTTTGCTACTGCCGTCTGCCGGAGGAGTGGCCACGGCCTTCTGTCTGGGCACAGCGGGTTCACTGCCAGCTACCGAGAGCCAGAGGAACCACGGCCGTCTGCCGAGAAGGGGAGGAGCAGTTCCATCTGCCAGGGGCCAGAGGACTTGCTGCCGTCTGCCGGGGTAGGAGCGAGATGGCGTCCCCCAGAGGACAGAGGAGCCGTTGAGGACCAGGCGACAGCATGCCGGGAGCCGGCGAGCATATCCATCTCTCTTTGTCTCTCTCTCTCTGTGTGTCTCTGCTTGCCCTTTCCCTGGGTGGACCACCGGCTGACAGAACGGCCGGAAGGGCAGCGTCTCCCCTCCGGGGGGGGGGGGGGTTTGTCAGACCAGTGGATTATGGTAGTCTCCTGCACCCTCCACCACATAGCACTCAGAATCAGCCCAAAAGTTCGGAATATCACAAGCAAATTGCATCAGATAGCGATTTTGTGGGTGCATTTGTACCATTGTCTGATCTACATGAATCCGCCACCGGGCGCAAATAATTCTTTGGTGAATTCTCCCCTCAATGTTCTAAAGAAGTTCAGGTTGCAACGTTTTAGTTTTTTTATATATACTAAAAGCTGCAAGTAAGACTCAGGCATTTGTTATGGCTCAATTAGACAGGTAAAGGGAGCCCCCTTGTGGCCTGAGAGGGAAAGGAGAATGTAATGATCTGGGTGGGGGGCATTGATGGGGGCCTCCAAGTTGGACTTTGCTTGGGGCCCCCAATTGCTCAGAAACAGCCCTGGTTATACTGTTGCAATTGATTCCAGATTGTTCTTTACCAAGCAAAGTTTTGGCAATTGATAAACGTTAAGCAAATAATTTTTTCCCACTTTGCTCTGGTGGGCTGAAGGGGCCTTGTTAAAACGGTACAGTATGTGTTACTGTTACTATACTGTTAAGAATGTTGCCAATGATGCATAAATAATGTACAGCCAATTGCAACAAATTTACTTGCATTGAAAATAATTCATAAAGAGAGAGCAATTTCCGGTTTGGGCTTACAATTTTATATTTTAAAGTTTGCATTGCACTACCAACTACATTTACAAGCTTGTTCAAGTGTGATCAAATTATGCAGTAGCTCAACTGAAAGAGTGATGCACTTGTGATGCAAAGAACCAGGATAAGAGTCCTGAAGATCACGTGAGTCGACATGCGAGCCGAAAGAAGCGCCACAAAATTACATGGTTTCTTCGGCAGTTGTATTTTTCATCTCACATTTTCTTTTCTGACACTATCAGTAAGGTTCAGTTCAACAACTCTACAGCTCAAATAATACACAACTTTTAACAAAATAATTAATGTAAGTGCTTTTGTAAAATTATATGCTTCACATTTCTTGCCTTTAAACCCTCCAAAATTTGGCCCCATTCACTCCCATTGTCAGTGCCTCACTGGAACCTCGATTTTGTTTTTTAAAGAAAAGGAGGGACAGTTTTGGAGGAAATATATCTCACTTTTAGCACCACACAGTGGACATTTCACATCAGAACTGCCGCATTACACAAGGAACAACATAATATCAGTTTGCAAAATTCTCACCACCATCATGCTATTTACGTGAGATCAGGGTGACATTTACACACTGACTAGTTTTAACAGTAGCAATGTTTTGTTTTGTATTTTTTGGGAAAATATGAGCATTAAAGGTGCACTCAGTGAGTTTTTGTTTGTGTCATCTTGGACTTAAAGTGACACTTTGCGGCTTGGCTGCATCATTCAAAATCGATAGATTTCAGTTCCAGATACCATTGTAGGAATCACTATTCACAATCAGCCATGATGAATTTAATGCAGGAGTGAAAGTGTCCAATAACAAGATGGTAACCTGAGTTTAAGCGAGTAGTATTTACCTGGTCATGTGATCTCAAAATGGCAGCCCCCATGAGGGGACCCTCTCCATGTAGAATAAAACTTTTATAAGGTTACTGATATGATTAAAGTCTCCATCTCATGTGAGTGCTCATGATTTTATACATATGTTTCAAAATCACAATTAATTTCTTTAGGAGTAAATCGTTTTTAATGGGGAAGAAATACTACCGCACCTTTAACAAACATGACAATTCCGAAAAAACAAAATAACCCTGAATTATTTAAAATCTGATTTCATGGATCCATTACACAACCGTCTCCAATGTCAGAACAACTTGGTCTAATATAGAATCAAGTTCAGTTTTTAACAGTTTGCCCATTTCTGCTTGTAATAACACTAATTGCATTAAAACACAAGTGCATGCACACACACAAACACATATCGCCTCTACTCGGAATGGTATACTCTAAAACCTGCCCATCTCCAGTCAAATACAGATGAGTGTTTTGTAGACAGTTGTGTACGGATGAGAGCGGGTTGCAGGGGGCATGCCTATGCAGGGAGCCCGCCACGGCTAAACATTTTTTTATCACACCGCCCTACTCTCTTCAAAGCCAACCTAGGCAAACGAATATCACTGAGACTTCAAAAGACGGCATAGTTCTAGCTAAGAAGCTCAGCACTCTTGCATGTCAGATAGGCCGTATCTGCAGACACTCTCTGTGCAGGACGCATTTCAGGAAACAACGCTTCACTGCACTGCCACTTAAACTGTGCTTATCACACGTCTCATTCAATGCATCTCTTTAATAACAACCTTGTTCGTTTTTGGAAGGAATACTATCACACTGAAGGTTAGCATCATGCAGGGGAGAGCGGGGCTAGTTGTCACACTTTTTACAAAAGTAAAATACATTTATATATAGGCGCATAACTCAAAGTCTTGGGTGCAAAAACGCAATTATTACGTTGTAATTCACAAAAACATTTTCTAATATGAGAGTTTTTTTAATGTTTTCATTAGGTTTGAAATCAACACACACATCCACTTCTAGAGAAACCACACTTTTATGTAATTGATATTCTGACTCAAAACCTCATAGTTACAGATTCATGACAACTTCCCCGTGTGATAACTAGCTCTGGTCTCCCCTATATTCTGTCCATCAATAAACTGGCAACAATTAAAGATCTATACTACTGTTGTCACTGACTCAAAAAGCAAGCCGTGCCACACTGTAGCCTTGTTTGTGCCAACTACTTTGGAACAAAACTGAGCACACTGAATTATATAACCAACTTGGGTCTCGTTTTCTTCAAATCAGTGGCTTTTTGTTCCTGATTTGAGAAGTGTCTTTGTAGATATTCCCCCTCTATTATGACATTCTGATGCAGGTTTTATAATCATGTTGCCTTGACCCATTTCCCTAAGGGGAAAAAATGTTCTCTTATTCTCTATAAATGTTCGCCCATTAAGCTGTTCTCTCCTTGTGAGGTATGATCATCTGTCATTAAAGAGGGTTTGAGGAACTGCACATATCTTATTACTTATTTGTCAAGTATATTGTGTTGGTTGAATTCTGTCAGAGATTTGGTGGATTAGTCACCTTCCTCAAAGTCTCAGGACAGCCTGATATTTCAGCTCAGGTGAGCTAGTTGTAACTTAATAGCTTTTGAAAGGAAATTCAATTTGTATGGTCACCTGGCAGCCCTAAATGAAGAAAATCTCTCTCTCTCTCTCTCTCTCTCTCTCTCTCTCTCTCTCTCTCTATGTTTTCATTTAGTTTCTTCAAAGTAGCCCAGATTACACCCTTTGCACACTCTGTGCAATCTCTCAACCAACTTTATGAGGTGTCCACATTCTTTTTAAACAGTATTTATACACTATTCTACAACATTAACTCCAAGTATTTAAGATCAAAAGGTTTTTAAGATTACAAGAGACACAAACCCGGTTGAAGTTTGTTCAAACAGATAGATAGATAGACAGACAGACAGACAGACAGACAGACAGACAGACAGACAGACAGACAGACATTCCTAATATTCCAGGTCAAATGCAAGTTATGCTCAACTAACACAATAAATAAGTCAATAAATAAATATTTCGACTCATCCCTCCTTTTCTCAGGAACAAAAGACAAAAAACAAGTTCAATTGAGGCACATGGAAGTGAATGTGGGCTAAATTTATTTAAATTTAAATTTAAAGGCAGAAATGTGAAGCTTATAATTTAATAAAAGCACTTAAATTATTGTTTTGTTGCTGTTCAAACGTGTGTCTTCAGTTGTTTAAATCGGCGTTTTTGCGGCCTTGGTTTACGGCGTCACGTCGTCATGGAATGCGGTTTGATCACACTAAAATCATGTTAACACGCTTATGGTTTAAGTCTTGTGACGATACATTTGAAACAGTGAGTATTTTTAACGTTAACAGATTGGCCTCCATTCAATTCCATTGTGTGTCACTGTAACATAAACATTTCTTTGAATATCAGAATCAGCTTTTGCCAGGTATGCTTACACATACAAGGAATTTGTCTTGGTGACAGATTTTATATATATATATATATGTGTGTAGGCTATATTATTTTATGTATTTGTTTTGTGGTAATCAACATTATGCCACAAATGCTGTCGATTGAGTTTAACTTGCATTGAACCTGGAATATTCCCGTTACCATGCTTTAATCAGTCTAATCTATTAACATGTAATCTATTTGTGCGGGGAAGCGTAGCAAAATTGATCTGGCCGTCTCTTTAATTTCAAATGATTATGTTCTTAATTTCATGGAGAGTACAAAAACTTAATTGTGCGTGTCCTTGTGCAATTACACGCAACTAGTAATAAATGTATTTCCTCTACCATTCATGTGCGTGTATTTATTTAACACATATTTAGCGTTTCCTTGATTGTGCAAAATGTTCGTTTTAGCTTTCAGGGGTGTACTAGTCAATAAATGAAAGTCCTTACTATTCCGAGGGAAAGATTTACGTTTGTGACGATTACAAATAAATTCGTTTTAGACGTCTTTAACGAAGATCTGAATGCAACAGAAAGAAATGCAACAGGACAATCCACAATTATTTTGCAAGAGAATTTCGATTCCTCTGGCGAGACCACCAACAAGCGCAAACTCCCTTTTACTTTACAGGCCTTTAGGGTTTATATTTCTCATGCCAGAGTTTTCAAAAACCTTAAAACAACAAATTCAAACAAGCTTTGTGTTTGCGCACTGGCGGCACATCCTCATAATCCTCCCCTTAATCCAGAATAATGAAGACAGTGAAACAGCCAGACTTACCTGTAACTGGAAGTAGAGGACCAGAAAATGTAAACACCTGGAGAAAGAAAGACAAAGAGAGAAAGACAGAGGGAGGAAAGGAGGGGTGAATCACAAGCAATTACACCAGATAAAAATGTACCAGTAGCCTGTCTTTGAGCGACTTCTATTGGCAAGAATGTACGGACTCAAAGTGAATCAAAGTGAATATTAAAAATGTGTCTTACAAGTAGAAAAACCTCGAAGGCATAACAGACATCTTGGTCAAATACACCTGTTTCCAGCCTTTGACGCGGAGTCCCGCCAGTATCTCACACACAAAATCCAAGAGGAGATGTGCAATCCCAGGGAAAAGAGAGATAAAGGAAGTGCAATTGTTCCGCTGGAAGCAGCATGAGGATCTTATTTGCTTTAAAAAGATCGCAATCAACAGAAATCAATGTCTCCCCCGAGATGTCCCGGTCCGCGGCCGTGCGCACGGCGCTCTCTCGCCAAAGCGCGCAAAGATTGAATTTGTAAGTAGCGGAGTGTCTCCTCTTCGGTGAACAATCCACGGCCTTTGCTACTTAGTTTTGATCCAGTATGCGATCAAACAAGATACATTCCTTTCGTACCTGCCGATGACACCTGAATGCGCACGCCTTACATAGACCACACTCTTTGCATGTCCGTTGTTCGGAGAGGGAAAAAAAACTTTCCCGACAACTCCAAGCTGTCAGGATAGATGAGTTGTTGTGCAAATAAGTCTCGCTTCGACTATTTGCTTCTGTTATCCAAGCGTTGGTGGTATATAAAAGGCAGATAGACCCGAGGCGAATTGTAGAAGAACGTTTGGTGACGGTGCGGGACTCCCTGTCAGTGTTCTGTCTGTGTGCCGTGGAGGGTTGGAGCGCACTGAGGGGTTTTTGGTTGGTAGTGGGTGTAAACCTGTCAGTGGTTTTGCACCTGATAGGGTGATCTGCGAGAGACTATCTGTGCGGGGAATGCACTTTTCCTCCGTCGGACAGCTTTCCATGTGCGCCTCTCCAAGTTTCTTGGGCTCTGTCTTCCTTTTAATGCGGCTCTGAAAAAAATAAATCCAAATAGGAACTCGTAAACAGGTGCATTTTCATTTAAGCAAAACCAGATACGCACACTCGAGATAACACATTTCTCTACTGATGCGGTAAAAAGGCGTTAATTTACACTCCGTTCCCAAAACGCAACACTAACTTGCGATGAGTGGTCAAATGTTTCTATTGATTTTAAAATCTTTTATACACGTATTTGTTTGTTTGTTTGGGGTGGAGAGGAGGAGAAAAAGAAAATTAGTGGTTAGTGACCAACTACTACACAATTTGTAAGGCCTATTTAAATAAATAAATAAATGCGTGCTTTGACTATTTATCTTCTGATGACCTTATTTCAATTCGTTTGTTCACCCTCCAATGCCGAAAGCATTTTATTGGTGGAGTGTGTTGATTCCTCCCAGACAGTATTGAGATGCAAGTGGTTGTTGAACTCGAATTAACAATGGTGTGCTATAAGTGATCTATTGAAATGCACCAGAGGTGCGAATGTGTTTGCAAGGTCTTCTAAACATGCCCCCCGTCGGCTGCAAGTTTATGCCCGTTAATAGCCCCTTTTCAACTGCGCTCGAGGAAAGAAAGAACATTTTCACATTTACATTACCACTTTTACATGTTTTACCTGTCCTATATAGGCCTATTATATTGTTGGCAATTGGTCATTTAGAGCTCGTTTTAATTCGCAATGTTAAAAACGAATAAATGTTGCGCGTGTGGTGTAAAATTCTGAGATCGTTTCACATGGCCTAAACTGAATTTTCTGCATGTTCTAATGGTGCGAGTCCAATATGCGTATTTTGAATCTGACGAATTAAGCTTGAAGTCTGGTTTAGAACAGCGCGCGCCAAGAGTGTGTAGGCACACTCACTCACTTCATTAACACTAATTACACCCTGACAGTATTGTCTTTTATTTTATTTTTTATTTTCATGCAGAATGCATGCATTTATTTTTTACATGCATTGTTTGCATGCACTTATTTGGAGCGCCTTCGAATAATTAAAACAATAACAACATCAAAACAGTAAGCTAAAAGTCTAGATGCTTGATGTAGCCTACAGTGAAGGAAATTTTCTTTGAAGTGGATCACCTGGACTGTGCGGTAAGCTCACAATTATCCTTTTGGGAACAACCAAAACAAAAGCGGTTTTAAATGAAGAAGTGAACAAAAAGTTTCGTCCGTCATCGGCCAAATGAGATCAAGGGAGGTTTTGGCAATATGACAACCTACACAACATCTCCTGCAACAAGGCTGAGACTGAGACATAGTTCTAACCAAGAGGAAGTTCTACTCTGGCATTCCATGCATTTCGGAAGTAACTACATCTATCTGAATATTCTGTTTTTTTGTTGTTGTTTTTTTTTTGTGCACATTGCATCTGTCTTGCAGGGTATTTAATTATTCAGATGGCAAATTGATAGTTGATTCCAAGTGCAACTTATACTAAAATGAGGCCCAAAATCATTTATCTGGTATGAGGCATATGCATAGTTGTGCTTAAAGTACCTTTGTTATTTATTAGAATTGCACTACTTGGAAGAATAAAGATAAAACAAATGAGCGATAGATTCCAACAGTGATTCCTGGGAGAGCTGGAGAGGTCTACATCACACATTCGGTTCAACTTTAAAGTGGGGCAGACTTTGAATGTGCAGCAGTTAAGTGGACTGAGGAGTGATTTAACTTAACAACAAAGGATCATTAGTCAAAGTAGTTTAACGACAGGATAGAATGCATTATAAAAAATATAAAAATGTCAGATCAAGGTATTCTGCACAAAATGTTGGCCTAAAAATAAGAAAAACAGCCTGTCCTTTGTGCATTGGTGTAATGGAAGTTTGGAATGCTGTGCAATTGCTTTGTCCCTAAAGTTTAATAAAAGCCGGGAAAAACAGGTTTAATAAGACAACTCAGAGGAGAGGTCATGCACAGTTGTTCAAAAACTTTAGAACTTTTAAAACTGGCAGAGGAACTTCACAACTTCCCAGGTAAAGTGCAGTACCACATTAGTGTCAGAATACCTCAGACACACCCAACTTCCTCCCTGTTTCCACTTTCATCTCTGACACAATCATATAGATGGAGGTATAGATGCACGCAGAAGATATGTGACACTTCCCGTTTCCCTATTTTTGCAATTCATTTAGTGCATTGCCATGGCAACACTGTTCGATATTTAAAATCTGTTAGCAATTTAGCACTTAGATATCTTAATGGCATAATGTTGTCTAAATGTGGTGACAGTCTCATGAATCGCCAAGGAGTATATAAAAGTTCAGAGAATCAATCTATCTATTAGTCTGTCTATCCTGCCGTCTGTCCGTCTGTCCATCCGTCTCTACACCCAGCAATGGTCAATTTCTCATGATAGGTCGATTTCGGGTCATGTCCTGTTGGAGAGTGAAAGAGAGGGTGTGTGGGAGGGAATCAAAGCCTTGATGTTGCTTTGAGGGTGTGCACACATTCCTAATTTGTCCCCATCACACGTCGACTGCATGGAACCATTTAGAAGTCCACTGAAGTGCAGGATGCGGCATGTGTGATGTTGGATAGGTGTGTGAGTGGGTGGGAACAGAAGAGTTTGTGGGGGGTGAGGAGCATTTGAAGGTTGGGGGGTTGGATGTTGCGGTCAGTCAAGAGGGTGACACAGCCTTGGCAACTGAATTAGATATTTGTTCCATCAGAGCAGAGCAAATCCTGGCCTACACATAGAATGCATTAGCAGGGCCTGCGACCAGGCTGCGCAGCATGGCGCTAATGATGATATTTCCCCTCTTGCTCTACGTTCCCTGTCCAACGTCATAAACACTTTGTACGGCTCCCTTGCCACTAGCTGCTAACATGTGTTTTTATTTTCATGACTGCATCAATTTCCATGGCTCACTGAACTCTATACTCCTTAATTATTCTACAGTCATTTTTGTGGAGTGTTTGTCGTGGAATTTAATAGATTTTAAAGAGCTGGCCTGTCAAAGCTTATCACAATACAAGTAGATGTTTCAAACTGGAGAGAGTAATTGGTTAGGGAACAGCAGCTCCCCCATCCCTAGTTTCTTTGGCACATCCTACCGGTCTTACGGACGACACCGTGGAAGCCGGACAGCGGCGACTAATCATAGACATTCATTTATCTATTCTCAAGTTGCCATTCTGAGTTCTAAAGTAACAGGAAAGAAAAGAAATTTAAAGGTGAGAGGATTTGGATGAAAGGGGTTAGAGCAAGAAGGTCACATCCATCATACTTGGAGCAAAATATCCATTGGCATTCCCGTTCATCTCAATGTCAGTTGTTCGGCTGGCTGCCCGGGAGTATGCATTTTGAAATCTGCCTTTTTTGCTCATGGACACTCAGTCCCAGAAGAAGTCCATTACACAATTTTAAGAGCTTTTTAAGAGACAAACAATGGGCACAGGTAAAAGATTGACTACATTATAATTAAATACTTACAATTTGTGTTGCTTGCAATATGTTTCATCATCTTCTGGTTCTTTCATGAGCCAGGGATTGATTGTTATTAAAACAAACAGATTTAAACTTGTTTCTTTGTTCTAAGAAGGTCTCATTAAAACTGAATTTGAAACTTTTTACCAGGCCTTCATTATTTATTTTTGGTACTTTTCAAATGCCTTTTATGTACAGATTTGACCATTTTAGCCTTTAGGGTCCCAAACCCAGACTTTCAATACTAAACTATGGAAATCCATTATAAAAAATACTCATTATTACATGTTTAAAACTACAACTTAATCAAAAAGTGAATCAAACATGAACCATATCAATATGAATTGATTGAAATGATTTCTATCACTTTTGTTTTATTACGACTTCCCCACGGTTGTTAGACTAGACCCACCAGGCTGCAATTGTCCCACTAGACAAATTTGTGTCTAATATTTATTGAATCATAATTATTTTTTTAATAACATTTTTAAGGGCTAATGACTTAACCGAGTGGACAAAACTGTCAGTGAAGAGCATGCTTGAGATGAAATATGAGACAAGTGATGTTTAAAAATTCAAGGTAAATATCACTTTTGAGCAGAAAATGCTTATCGGCTGTGATTTCCAATCAAGCTGTAATTTAAACAAATGATGCAAAAAGTGTGAACATAGGCCTGGGTAGCTCATCAAATAACAACGCTGACGACCACACCTGGATTCACAAGTTTGAATCCAGGGCATGCTGAGTGACTCCAGTCAGGCTTCCTAAGCAACCAATTGGCCCGGTTGCTAGGGAGGGTAGAGTCACGTTGGGTTAAACTCCTCGTGGCCGCTATAGTGTGGTTCTCGCTCTCGGTGGGGTGTGTGGTGAGATGTGCATGGATGCCGTGGATAAAATCATTAAGCCTCCAAATGTGCTATGTCTCCGCGGTAACACGCTCAACAAGCCACATGATAAGATGCACAGATTGACGGTCTCAGATGCGGAGGCAACTGAAATTCATCCTCTGCCACCCGGATTGTAACTACACCACCACAAGGACTTAGAGCACATTGGGAATTGGGCATTCCAAATTGGGGAGAAAAAAAAAATGTTTTAGGAAGACTCGATTATTTAGAAATCCACAGTGCCAGAAGTATAAAAAAAATAAAAATAATAATAATCACTATACACTCTTCCTTTTGAATGACCATCAAGGGAGAAAGATGTTTTTGAACCAGAGTGTGTAGTTTCGCCATCTACTAGCAGGGGCTAACCTTGTGACCACTTGGGTTTGAGTGCCTTTGATGTACTAATTTGGACACTGAAAATGATTTGGTAGCTGTAATTACACAATAACGTCTTCAAACTTCACAATGAGACGATAAACATTGGAAACGTCTGAAGTGTTGACGAACAAAATAGGCGTTGTCAATCAAAGACTTGCTTGGTTCTGGATATGGGCCAGAAAATCTTGTTGGCATCATCTCTTTAATAAAATACAATGAAGTAGTGTCACCAACTAGTCCCGAACAGAAGCCTATTCCTCACAAACGCTCAATTATAAAAACAGTCTCTCCAATTACAGTAAACACTACCTTTGCTTCCAGAATGGGTCAGCTAAGGGCACTTTACCATTTTAAAACAGAGAAGCTTTGTTTGGGAAAGCAGACAACACCGGAATGAGCCATATTCTATCCATTAGAATTTACACAGTCTCAGGTGTATTCTCTTACACTGAATAAACAGACATATATATACACACCTTTCACAAGAAGTGTACTGGAAGTGTACTCTGTGTATCCTTCCAGCTGGCTGAAACCAGCTTTAACTCAATAGACTAGTCTAGTCCTCCCCCCTCCTCCCGAGCAGTTTGTGGGCTGGTCTGATCCATTCCCCTGTCTAACACCTCCTTAGAGCCAGCGCTTCCTTTGTTCTGTCAATACACAAACAACCATTCACATATGGTCACTCTGTAATCAGTGAAATACTAGCCTCTGGGCTTTCAGCAAGAGAGAGAGAGAGAAAGAGAGAGAGAGAGAATCATTCATGAACAATTAACTTTTAAAATACCTGTCTGGCATTTGCTTGCAGATGTTTTCTAAAGAGGACAGAAAAAAAATCCTTTCATGACAGATAATTCACATTTTTAAGGATACAGATACAAGCCTAAAGCCCAAAGTACTGTATACTTCTGTTCTCTGCGCTTGACGAAAAGTTTGTCATCAACTGTGTACATGCAGCCTAGTTTTTCTAGAAACGCTTAAAGTCTTTATAGCATCGTCAGTGCATGTGCCTGCTGTTGACTGTACTTAAGTATATCACAAAGCAGTCATAAGCTGAGTCCCAAATGAAGCACTGTACATAATGCACTCAGCCATGTAATATGTACATTTTCCAGGCTGATCTCATGACAATAATGCGATCATGGCCACATTTTTCAATACAAAATTACGTGCTGTAGAACACGTTTGGATGCAATTTCACAGTGAAATGTGAATCGCCAAAAGCGAGTGAAATTGTGTTTCCAGATGATGTTTTTATGATGAATGTTAGATAGAGGTTTTATTGCATAAAATATACCTCCCTAACATAAAACTAACCTCAACTTAACAAATAATGACCAAAAATTAAATGACAGGTGAAAAAAACAGACATTCTTACCCTAAACCAACACCTAAACCTAACCAATAGTGTTGTAAAAGAAAAAGCGACATGAAAAGCACATTTTCTGAAGCAACCATGTAATTTTGTGCCACTTCATTGACACTTCAGTCTCACATGTCAGCTTGGATGCTTGACTGGACTCGAAACGAGGACTTCTGAATCTATAGTCCATCACTCTATTAGGTGAACTCCCATGGAAGTTAATCACATTGGAATTGTTCTACAAGCGTTAAAATTAATTGTTTTTCAAATGATGTGTTATAGTAAAATTGTTTCAATATCATAGCATAGCAGTGTGTGAGTGAAAAAACAAGTGCTTATTAACTCATAGGTTGGAATTTTCAAAGTGTAGTATCATGCTAAATGGAACACTTAACGTTTTTTACTACACGGAAGCATGCACTGTTTAACAGAAAGAAGCTCTTCAAATGCATGTGAGTGTTGTTGCTTACTTTAGCACGTTAACCAACCTCAGTTCAACACTTGTATCTCAAACAACATCCATATTCACACAGTGTAGGGTGAGGGTAAAGCATTCAACTTACATTTTAAAGGTGCTGTCTTCACTGTAGTTTCGCTAGTTGCTACATTCTCCATTATATACAATTGTTTGTCAGACCAGCAATAGACTATATTCACACTAGCGCCATCTTTTTTAATGGGAATGACATCGAAGCTGTGAGGAATTGACTTACAGTCTCTTCAATGGCATGGACAGTATAAAGCTTTATAAAAGCTCCTAGATCATATCTGATTTTACACAACTCATGTTGTCTGGAGTTCTTTGTATACTGAATGTTCTTGGACAGATATTTTATCAATGTTTTGTCAGCAGAATGACACACTAAAAAACTGCACCAAAAACACTTTAAACTGCAGTGTGGCCCATTGAAGAGACTGTAAATCTATCCCTCACAGCCTCATTGTCATTTCTATTAAAAATCTAAGATGGTGCTAGCGTGAATAAGGTCAATGCAGCCAGGTAATTCCGCCCTTTCTGCTATGTACGGCAAGCCACAAACTCTGAGTGCATGAAGTGTCCAATATTCAACACTCCGTTTTGACGGTTGAAGAAGTGCATCTTCAGTTTTAACAAACTAGTACTAGGAGAATAGTGCAAAAGTGTGCAGTTTGGGGCGCAACTACTGAGTGCATGTGGCACAGACATCTGTATGAGTATACTTTCAAAGAACAACCATTCGACCGTGCATGAGATGGAATGACACACAAAAAACTAAGTATACCTTAGCTTTAAGGTCCAAACCATATTCTGCAAAGTGTGTGCACGCAAATGCTTTGACTATGCAAGCTCAATTTTGCGCAGTTTTGTCCATTCATTACTTAAGTGCATTCTCAGTGCTATTAGCATTTAATAAACTGTGCATGCTTGTACAGTTAGTTTTCTCTTCCATGTCAACTGCTATCAAGGCAGAGTAGCTGTTTAAAGAAAATGTTATTGAGCAAGTTAAAATCAACAATTTATAAGTACAGTAGATACCTGAATAATAATTAGCATGTTAGGTATGTTTAAGGGGACCACATTCCTGCAATGATGTTCATGGAAATTCAGTTTTGTGATCTGGTGTCATGTGACCAATCACTCAATGCAATGGATAGGCACAAAGTCAGTGCACATTTAAAGCATTGGCCACTGGAATAGGATGTACCTTATTGTAGTGACATAATTGCCATTTAAACCTTTATTAGAAAAAATAAAAATATACACTGGTGGCCAAAAGTGTGGAATAATGTAAAAATTTTGCTCTTATGGAAAGAAATTGATACTTTTATTCACCAAAGTGGCATTCAACTGATCACAATGTATAGTCAGGACATTAATAACGTGAAAAATGACTACTACAATTTGAATTTTTTAAACTACTTCAAAAAGTTCTCATCAAAAAATCCTCCACATGCAGCAATGACAGCTTTGCAGATTCTTGTCATTCTAGCTGTCAGTTTGTCCAGATATTCAGGTGACCTTTCACCCCACACTTCCTGTAACACTTGCCATAGATGTGTCTGTCTTGTCGGGTACTTCTCACACACCTTACAGTCTAGCTGATCCCACAAAAGCTCAATGGGGTTAAGATCCATAACACTCTTTTCCAATTATCTGTTGTCCAATGTCTGTGTTTATTTGCCCACTCTAACCTTTTCTTTTTGATTTTCTGTTTCAAAAGTGTCTTTTTCTTTGTAATTCTTCCCATAAGTCCTGCACCCCTGAGTCTTGTCTTTACTGTTGTACATGAAACTGGTGTTGAGCGGGTAGAATTCAATGAAGCTGTCAGCTGAGGACATGTGAGGCGTCTATTTCTCAAACTAGAGACTCTGATGTACTTATCCTCTTGTTTAGTTGTACATCTGACCTTCAACATCTCTTTCTGTCCTTGTTAGAGACAGTTTTTCCTTGTCTTTGAAGAATGTATTGTACACCTTTGTATTAAATCTTCAGTTTTTAGGCAATTTTAAGCATTATATAGCCTTTGCTCCTCAAAACAATGATTGACTGATGAGTTTCTAGAGAAAGCCGTTTCTTTTTGGCCATTTTTGACCTAATATTGACCTTAAGACATGCCAGTCTATTGCATACTGTGGCAACTCAAAAACAAACATAAAGACAATGTTAAGCTTAATTTAACTAACTAAATAGCTTTCAGCTGTGTTTGATATAATGGCAAGTGATTTTCAAGTACCAAATGATCAAATTAGCATGACTACTCAAGGATAAGGTGTTGATTGATGGCTGCTGGAAATGGGGTCTATCTAGATTTGATCAAAAAGGACTTTTTTCAAATAGTGATGTTGCTGTTTTACATCAGTAATGTCCTGACTATACTTTGTTATCAGTTGAATGACACTTTGGTGAATTAAATTACCAATTTCCTTCTGAAACAGCAAAATCTGTACATTATTCCAAACCTTTGGCCGCCAGTGTAAATTGGGTCAGAAAAAAGGGCTACTTTTGAAGCAGCATGTTTTTGCCCTCACAGCATGTAGTTCCATCATCTACCTAGAGTTGCTAATTGGAACCTGCTAACCAGACAATTCCTGACTCATTGATGTGAACACGGTGTCCTCACTTAAATATTATTGTTTCTTTTGTCTCAGCTTAAGTAGGTGGAAGCCTGACGATGCTACGGAATCAAAGCTATCAATAGACTTTTGGTTTTATTTAAAATAAAGGTCTTTAAAATGGACAAATTAAAATGGTTAATTTAAACAGTAAACTGTTACAAAGTGCCACCCTGCTTTCTCCAAACCATTAAGATTTAATTGTGCACCAAGCAATTTTTTTCCTCATTTATATATATATATATATATATATATATATATATATATATATATATATATATATATATATATATATATATATATTTTTACATAAAAAATAAATGAACCCTTATTTTGAAAGATGTGTAAAAATAATGAGAGCTCACATGAGATGAACACAGTCATATCAGTAACCTTATAAAAGCTGTTTTATTCTAGATGGAGAGGGTCCACTTTTGAGGGCTGCCATGTTATGATCACACGACCAGCTGAATACCATTCACCTAATCTCTGAAACCACCCTGGCTGTTATTGGACACTTAGACCCATGGTACAATCCGGATTTCATGTACTTTTTTTCAGTTTAGACTGAACTGATTTGAATTGGATACACCAAAAGCAGATTTTGCTGCCTGTCTGAACAAAGCCTTAGTAAGTCCTGTAGTAAATTAAGCTCAAATTCCCTTCCTCAACAAACATGCCGTTTCGCAGGGGTGATCCAAACCAGGTGTTAAGAATGTGGCCTCATTCCAGCCTCAAGCCCACAATGATTATTTGGTTTGATTCGTATTCATGTTGTCTTTTCATTTCGCTGTTCGTATGGTTACTCTCAACTCTACTGGTGTCTGAATCAACCTAGCCTTGTCGGAACGATAGATAGAGGCCATCACATTGGAACAAAAAGCCTGCAAATCATAGGGCCTGTCACACACTATTTAGCAACAAATGGGTTCAATTCATCTCGATAAGAGACTCCAGAACATGGAGGGAAAAAACCCCAATCCTCATCCCATCACTCTCTGAGAAATACAGGTGCGACCCTGTGCTGAGTGCGTTTGAAGTACAGAACCGCTAAAAACCACTGAGACCGCAATCTACACAAATATTGCTAATTTTATTTCACTCAAGAGATGTTTAGGAATGACATATGGCCCTTTTTAGCTTGGATGTTTCATACAAGCTAGCAAATGTATGTGAAAAAGTTTACAACAAAATTGTTCGCAGTAATGCAGGGTGAATGTAAAAAGCTCAAAAGGTCTTTATAGGTAAATATTGGACCTTCTCTATTCCTGTGCTTCCTCAGTGGCTGTTACCGCAATCTATGCTTTTGTGATAAAACACATGATCTTGTCTAACATTTAATGTTTAGTTCATGAGCAAGTTTAGTTTATTCTATCTTTATTGATTGACCAAATGTACAGGCCAAGCTGACTAAAATCCCCTGTGTTAAATGAACAGTCCTGGTGTGTATTTGGGTCTCACCCGCTGGTGTTAAAAACTAACAATGAGCAGTGTTAAATCTACACTTTGTAGTGTTAAATGTAGAATTTGCCAAACAGTTAATGACATCAAGTAGATAGACTTTCTGAGTGATGATTGATCATTAGTGATGGCACCTTCTGTTAACAAGCAAAGTCTACTGAAGGAAAGAGGTACAACAAGAGAACAAACCAGCAGATCCCACAACAATTGAATCTGTCTTACAACCACAGATTTAGATGTACATCAACTGCAAATAAAATGTTAAATGTTAAACTGTGTATGAATGTCTTAGGGGAAATCTATATGTTAGGTGCAGTAACTGGTTACCATTTCTTTTAAATTCTTCATAAATTGTAATTAACTTTTTGCCTTCATTTGTTCATTTTAAATGGTCCTGCGGAGTGACAAACAGATTTTTTATGTATAGATATTAAGTATAAATATTGGAGACAGTTGTCTCCCCCGCCCCCTCCTCCCCAGACTCAAGCTCATGTGGATTGCCAGGTTGAGGACCCGCAACAGGAACGAGTAAACTGACAATGGCAAGCGACGAGACTTACACTGTAAGTTGATCAGCTAATATATACGTCTGCAATGTTTTTATTGTTTGCAAATTATAAACCAGCTCATGTGGATTTTTTTAACTCTGTCAATGTTAGCTAGATGTATTGCTCACTTCCACGGCTGCAGCGCAGTGTGTTTGCCCGCAAACTTGTTTCAAATCTGGCTTCCCGGGGTGTTGAAATACTATTGGGAAATGGGCAGTGGACGGGATCACACAGGCCAAAACACAAACAGAAATTCCGGCCCAAAACAGACATTTCAAAGTAGAATTTACTGGCTGAAGCATTGTTTTCAGAGAAGCCAGTATTTCAACTTAGCATGTTTCCTAAATCTCTGATAACATATTATGATCATTTTATTCTTTAGTACAGTAAATATATTACATATTACACCTTTAGCAAAGACCCAATGCTCATATAGTTTTACAAGAGTAACCACAGACAAACCAAAAACTAACCACACAGCAGCTTCTAAGAAACCACTGACAAGCCATTAGAACCAGCAATGAAACCCCTCCAACCTGGCCTTTCTGTGTTAGTGACAGAGTGTCTGTCAGAGTCAAGGGTTTTTGTGGGTAGAGGAATGCAGCTCACATCTCTGCCATAGCCAGCCGTGGAGGTAATGCACTCGCATGTTGGCACATGTTAAGGGAAGCGCGCCTTGTCTCTTATTAATAAAGCTTGGCCTTCTCTCTCAAAACTAGCTCTAACCACTTCATGAATCATCACAGATCGCAACCCACAACCATCGCAACTGTCTTACGCCCAGCCTTTTCAAAAAAGGATTTTTAAAAGCAGACACGTACTGCACAAATTTCACAATATGCAAATCATCGGGACATGTACTGCTTGAGAGAGAAATTGAGAGAGAGACAGAGGTTTAGGTGTCATCCTAACAGATATCTGACAATGACAATGATGGCTTCCTCTCTGTCTAATCTAAACATACCAGCATGATCACTTATTTTCCCTTCGGGCTATCGTATTGTTCCACTTCCATTCTGAACGCTCTTGACAAATGCTTGAAATGTTTCTTTGCTTTTGGGATGCATCTAGGCAGTGCATTAACATGTCATGTTTTTGATGTACCTGACCTCTTACAGCACAGAGCAGATCTGAGAGAGAAGAGAACAGAGAAAAAACACACATGTACATGAACTCATAGAAACATGCTGGAAATACTGTATGCATAAACAAACGGAAATACAAATACAAAAGGTGAGAAAACATGCAAGGTAATCCACAACTTTACTTATAATGCTCAGTGAGACATGCTGCATTTTTATGATACTTTAAAGCAGTGTTTCTTAACTGTTTTTGCTTCAGGACCAAAGTGCTATTGGCTATTGCTATTGGACACCAAGTGGTAACCCAATTAAAAAAAAATAGTAAATGCACAAACAACAGCAGAGGGGTCATTTAAATGTGATTCCATATAATGCATTCTGGGTAGTATTTTCTTTTTCCAGTAGTAGTTCATGGTTTTCTAGGATGAGTGCATGTCATGCAACCAGTCCATGTTGGCATCAGCCCCTATTTTGACAGATGAATTTGAGGCAAAACATGAATAAGTTTGATTGGACACACATCTTTGACATCATCAACAAAATAAATGGGAAGCATTATCTCTTCATTTTTAAAAGTTAATACACCTATTTATTTTGCTATCCTAACTTTTTACGAATATACAGTTAATTGCATACATTTTTTGTATTTAGCATTGTTTTTCCCTGCTGTCTATGACCATATCCTAACAAACAACCTATTTTTGGGACAGGAACCACCAGTTAAATAACACTGCTTTACAGCACCTCACGTGATGAAACTCACTGGATCTCTTGATTACTGGCATATTTTTATTTCTGCAAGGTTTAACGCAATACAAGATACCATACAACACTTCATAGTTCATTCTTTCTTTGCTGACCTGAAAAGACCAACCCTATTTGTCATCTACGCAACATATATTCCATCTGTTTCATTGGTTCATTAGAAGCAAACTAAGCTCTTAACATTTCATTAATGTGGTGTGGTTGTGGAACTTCTCACTTTCCCACAGTCCTCGGCTACGCCTGTTCTGGCGTGAACTTTCTCTCAGGTAGCATGGGGCTCTGGAGGAACACATTGCATAATCATTTCCCCACCAATGGAAAAACAGAATGCCTGAAGTATGAGAAGGAGGGACATACGATTCTGGAATAGCACACTGGAATCTGCATTCAAACAGGATTGGGCAAACGACCGGGTTGCCTTTCAAAGTACACTCTTTTGACCATGTTTGAATACGAACGTGTTTGACACGTGCACACTACCAGAGCTCTCTATACAGATATTACACAGACTCCGTAGGGCACCAAATCCTTAGGGGGGCACCATCTTATCCTGGGGTGGGAGGTGGGGTCGGGGGGGGTAAGCACGTCTCAGTAACCCCTACCACACCCCCCTGCCCCCATCAATGATCACTAACCCCCACCCTATTGATCGCGGAGCTCTTTGTGATATGGTTTTAGTACAGTCAATAAAAAGGACTGTTCGCATGTCGAGAAAATCTGGGCCACATGCGGACAGTAAATACAACTTAAGCTCTGTCAAAAGCATCTGCAGCCTGCTGTTGATTGCCAATTAAAAAATTAATTCCACTCTTTATTCAGTTTGTTAGAAGAACAGAAAACACATTTACAGTAATGCACTTAAAATGGAAGCCTGGCAAGCAAAAGTTCTGGAGGGTTTAAAAGCCAAAAAGTTAAGGCTGTATTCGAGCTTGATCTTATTTTTATTACGTGCTTGTGGCGACATTGTTGCAAAATTATATTACGTGGCATCTTATACGTATTGCAGCAATTCAAAGGTGCTCTGTTTGAAAGTGACTGATGGCATGTTGCGCAAGCAGCCTCAGTGACACGGGTTCAGTTTCCATTGGAATCAGGAAATAATCTTGTTTAAATAATAAATGGTAAGTGTGATTCTGAGGCTTCATTTCTGCTGACGGTTGGGGTTTGGGTTAGGGCGTATGGTTAATTAAAATGTACATTCCTGTTCAACTATTACATTAACTATTTTGGCGCCACCCTGTGGACATTTCACTTCATCAACACTTCCAGCTTCATCCACTGGGGGCAGCGAATCGAAATTCGGTAAGCATAGACTGATTTAATCAAAATAACTTGTGACCTCTTGTCAATGAATTCATAGTGAGATCAGTCTGAATTTCCTTGGTACAGTCGTACAAAGATTTGATGCCACTAACCTGGGAAAATTTGGCAAATGCAATTATTAGTTCTTCCTAGTACCAACCCTGTACCTTGTAAATACAAATACATTTTCAGGCAGACAATGCACCCAAATGCTTTACATTTACATGTATGCATTTGTCAGACGCTTTTATCCAAATTGACTTACAGTGCATTTATTACAGGGACAATCCCCCCGGACCAACCTGGAGTTAAGTGCCATGCTCAAGCACACAATGGTGGTAACTGTGGGGATCAAACCAGCAACCTTCTGATTACCAGTTATGGAATTTAGCCTACTACGCCACCACCACTCCATCATTCTTTATGATCAAATAGGTGGTCAGCATGTTGTTTAAGATACTTCCGGTACCGTATGATTGGCCACATTATGCCAACTGATTAACAAGTGGCATCTCTCTATAAGACATTTTTACGTTGGCTCAAACGTGTTTATCTTCCCCTGTGGGGCAACCAGAAGTGCATTGCGTCAGCAGTGTGGAAGACCTGGGTCCAGATCATGTGTTGAAACCAGGAAGTTATCGCTTTCTTTACATTTTTCCCCCACTGATGGTTAGGCTTACATTCTGAGACTAAATTAAAGGAAGAATGGACTCTGATCCTTCACTCAATTTCACTCTTTGTTTAGCAGAACACTTTAAGATGTTAACTAGGCAAGGGAGTTAAAATTGAGATTCTGAATGTGATCCATGTTTTGATAGATCTGGTGGTGCCCAGGCCCAACCCAACCAATCACAATCACCTCAAACCCAAATGAGACTGGGCCATATGACTGCCAAGCTCCTGACAGCTGAAATTGAGGAAACGTCAAACATTTAATCAGCCTTGATCCATCCAGTTTTTGCCCTCTGGGGTTCCTCTAAACATGCCAAATTGCCATTCTTTCACTCTCCCACAGTCAATGTTTACAAATCCGTCACCTGTGCACTTCAACAATCTGTGTTATCACCATGAGCATGAATTCTTTGTTTTACCTGGCCCAGGTGAAACAGCCAGTGTCAACGTTGCATCTTTTCATACACAGCATCAGCTTTAAAGACCACATGAAGTGGAATAAGTTTTGTTAGTTTTAGCCAATGGACATTAGCTTTAAGGTCATCTATATTGTAGTTTATTCCAAAACATTGACAAAATTCAATAATTTTGCAGTCTTTCTCTTCTGGCTAAAAAGACCCAGGATAGATAGAACTGTGTAAGGAACAGAACAAAAAGCATGTGATTATGAACTGATGATCTGCCATTTTTATTGAGATTTGTTGTTGTAGTGCATCTAAAGTTCATTTCACCAGGAAACTGCCATGATACATACGAGGCAAAAACCATTTTGCAAAAATGTAGGTATTGTAACGTGCTTCTATGAGACCAGGTTACCAAGACCTGCAGTACCACCGCTCCCTAGAAGCAGACTAAGCAGTCTGCATAGGACACCAACTCCCTAGGGGGGGCACCATCTTACCCTAGGAGGGCACCAGAAAGTCCACCAGCTGCCATTACTTGCACATTATACGTTATTCAAGGACTCGAAAGCAGTTGGGGAACACAGATATTTATACGGAACTCTGCATAGGGCATCAATTTGTCCAGCGGCGGCCCTGAAGACCTGGTGTTTGCACACTTAAACACTAATGTGTGCAGTGAAACACAGTGTTCAGGACAATCAAGACAGCTGCTTCTGTTCCATCCCATTATAAAAAGGCATCAAAATGCTTTATGTCCCCAACATGATCTTCCGGACACTCTTAGTCTGTGACCCTCCAGTCAAAGACAGCCAAATCAGTGAAATATTCTATCATTCCTACTGATTAACTGCTGATTGGAACAGCTCATGAATTCAGGTGAAGAAAATAATGTCTTTAAGTTCTCTTCCATCTCTGTTTCTGCCTGGAGTATGTGCTGATCTGGAATTCCTTACCCTTGGGAAAGAAGGGGAATTCCACACTGCAATAGTTCTGCAAATGTCTTGCCCCACACACACCCTGTCTGCTGAGCTCACTTCCTACTGTGGACCCAGAAAACAGGAAGTGAGTGAGTGCCAGCAGGCATAATGAAGGAGAGTAATTCAGGTGAGGGTGATTTATTGCACCTTACACCACAGTGGGAGATGACATTCAGAAATCAAAAAACCTCCTCATATAAGCCATTATCGCCACCATGTGGTGACTGCATGGACAATATTTTTCAATCTAAATTAGCAAAGCAATTTAAAAGGAAAGATCAATTAAACCCCCCAAGAGTTTTCCAAAGCTAATACAGATCATAAAGGGTTCAACATGTCCAGTTCATTCATATGAGTACCGTATCACTCAAGAGAGGCCAACAGTTTCTTACAACATCCAGGAACAGTTTGTGATGGTTCATTTCATCTGAGACAATCTGCAGATGAACACAGATTAATTTAACACTGCCCTAAACATTAATCTCATTACCTGAGTGTGTGTTATACGGTCGAATGAAATGAAATCTGAACCGGTTTACTTTCTTAATAAATGTTTCTGGTCTTAATGTGCACAATTCATCAGTGCACGTTACTCCATAGAAATAAAACAAGTCTTAATAATCTTTCATCGAAAAGTACTTGCTCGACCTCCGAAATAGCTTTCTTTTTTTTGTAGTTGTCACTAAGGCCAATGTTTTCACTCCTTGAATTTTAATTCTTGGCTTCAATCAGAAATTCGTCACATTAGAAAAGTAAAAATGGTTGTGAATTTTGTTTCACATTGGCAAGTCAACCAAAATTCAGAAACTTCTTTGCCAATTTGTTAATACTTATTCTGAAGAAAGAGAAACATGAAAATGAAAGTCAAAATATTAAATGCCATGGATCAATGTTTCCTGAGTAAACCATTATTTTATAGAGCGGTGTCAAAATGTCAGTTTTCACCTGTGATTTTTATTTTGTATTCACACAGAGATAAGTTGGTGTATTACTAAAATCAGTTGACTTCAGCAGCCATTGTTGCATTAAATGTCTATTGTGTCAGTCCAAAAATGGGGAGAAAAACACCTTTTTTGTGTTGTTATTGGTGTGCCTATAACTCCAGATGTATAAAATATTTCTTATTATTTTAGATTCTGGTTCAGAACAAACTTTTTTATATGAACTTTTAAGACCCTTTATGGTTAATTCTCAAGAGATATGGGGCTCTCAATGTGGCTCCACCTGTTTAAGCAATAGTTCACCTAAAAATAAAAATTCTCTCATGATTTACTCATCCTCATGCCATTCCAGATGTGCCTGACTTACTTTCTTCAGCAGAACACAAATAAAGATTTCTAGAAGAATATTTCAGCTCTGTAGGTCCATGTAATGCAAGTGAATGGGTGCCAACATTTTGAAGCTACAAATGACTCATAAAGGCATCATAAAAGTAATCCATAAGACTTCAGTGGTTTATTCCATGTGTTCAGACACGACATGATAGGTGTGGGTGAGAAACAGATCAATACTTTTTCATTATAAATTCTCCTCCCAGCCCAGTAGGGGGTGATATGCATTAAGACTGTGAATCACCAAAAATAGAAGAAGAAGAAAGTGAAGTGGAGGTCCACTGAGCAGGGAATATTTTTTGTAAAAAAGGACTTAAATATGTATCTGTTTCTCACCAACTAGAGTTGTCTGGATTACTTTTATGTTGCCCTTATGTGGATTTTGGCGCTTCAAAATTTTGGCACCCATTCACTTGCATTGTATGGACCAACAGAGCTGAAATATTCTTTTAAAAATCTTTATTTGTGTTCTGCAGAAGAAAGAAAGTTATATACATCTGGGATGGCATGAGGGCGAGTAAATTATGAGATTTTTCATTTTTGGATGAACTATCCTTTAATTGTTCAATTTTATGTATCTCTGTGTAATAAATAAAATAAATAAACAATGATGCTCCCAACTTTCTATGGTCATTTCTTTGACCAGTAGCTTTGCTCTAAAATCATTAGCAAAAATTTTGCATCATCATTTGTATATCTTTCATCAGAAAAAAATAAAATAAAATAATTTTGAGCCAAGGACCTCTGAGTGAGTTGATACAAAATGACCCAAATGCTATAATGTATGTTGTTTATTAGTGTTACAATCATGGAGGTCTAACAAACTCTTGTAAAATAAAATATGTTAAGGGTTTGTTACATGAGTACAAGCAAATAATCTTTATACTAACCCAGATCCATCACTGTTATCCTGGAATAAAACCCCTTTCTGTTTCAGTGTGAAGTATATGGATAATGTGACGTGCACAGAACCCATTTCGTTCACAAATCTAATGGTGCCCTCTTGATCATCCAGAAAAAGGGGAGAAATTGTAATAATTAAATTAAAATAGTAAAATAAAACAAAATTAAAATGAATCATAATAATCTCACAATAACAGTAAGAGTTATCACAGAACATGTCTGAAAATAAACAAATAAACAAGTGTATTACCATGGTGATTTTTCTGAGAAATACAATAGAATAGGCTATTATTTGTGATAAAGGAATAACAGAAAAAAATATGTACAGTATATATATATACAGTATATAATCATAATTTTTGTATATATATATATATATATATAAAAATTATGATTAAGAAACAAATAAAATTAAATACTCATTAGAAAAAAGTAGCAAAGAAAGCAAAGAAAATAGTAAATTATTTATTAAAAAATAAATAAAAGTGTTATTTATTCTTTCACGTCACTGTATGGATATGACCGAATTCCAAAATGTTCATCAATGTCGGCGCCTATTTTCCCACAAATAAGCTGTGTAAATAGGAATGGCAATGCATTCTATTCGGTTTCAGACAAGAATGGGAAGTGACAACGATGACACTGAAACATTGCTTCTTTAAAAAACAATCAGGTGAAAATTCAGGAGGAGAAATGAGGGAGCTCTTCTCTGGAGATGGAGAAAAATCTGCCAAGATTAGATTCACTCATTTAGACTCTTCCTCAAACCGTTTTGGAATTAAGCAACAAACCAAAGACATGATAAAAAGAACACATCTGCAACTATACACTATAACAACACCTTAAAGTTAAAGGTGCAACTCTTTATCCACAGATGAATTAAAGCTCGAGCACAGGCCACTTCACACTCTTGTAATTCACAGAAAGGAAAAAAAGGTTGTGTTACAGTCTTTATTTCATGAATTAACAAAAGCTAGATAACAATTCCCATCCAAAAAAGTCAAGACACCCAATCTACACTGCGACAAAACCAAATTGCTGCCAATGAACAAGTGACACTCTGCACTGCATTGCTGGTTATAATGTGAGCAGTGTAGTTTCATCATGTTGCACCATTTGTGTGATGTACAGACATGCTGGAAATATCATATCTGTACTAACACAACATGTGTCAAATGAATGAAAACAGATGGAAGACAGACTATTCCACTTTTAAATCAACTGCATAAGGGATTTAATTCACACTACAAAAATACAAGTTTAGCGTAAAAAAACAAAACAATATATATATATATATCTAAGCTGGATTTCAAAACATAAACTTTTTGTGGTCATACCAACTGACCTAAATCACGGGTTAACAATCACATTTTATGAGGTATCTTCTGACCGTACTTCTCAAGCGTAAACGTTTACCGGAGCTTCTACAGCACTTGAGATGATAGAAAACTTTCAATTATACAGGCTATTAGAACTGCAGCGGGACGGGACCCCAGGGGGCGGCACGGGATACTGCAAGCTAGATGGAATATTCGGTCAGTCATGCTTGACTGATGGAATACTCAGAATTAGATGGAATCTTTCGCACTATTACATTTAGCAATTTCAGCTGCCATCTTTTCACACTGAAATAAAAGGGGCTATTTACAGAAAGAAAGTGATTATGCTGAAAACATACAGCAGAGGCAAACAGCTACAGAACCAGATCTAACCACAGAATAATAATACAACAATTCATCTGATTCTATCAGAATTGTAAGATATACATTTTCTTTTCTTTTCTGTAGCTGAATCAATGTGCTATAGTGTGACAAATAGTCACAAATGTAAGTTTGCATCACTTCAAATCTTTGAATCAAAGCAATAAAGAATTGTGAGCTGTAAATTTAGAAGAACCTTTTATTTTGATTTATTTGTATTATACCGTAGTGTTATCAAGGCATCATAAGTTGATCTAGGGTTTTCCTTGAGATGCTTTTAAGCCTTGCCTTTTTTTTCCCAGAGGGGCCTCACGTAAGAGCATGAATCAATGTCAGTGCAATGGCCTTTCTACAAGTATTTAAGGGTTAATCTCATTAAAAAAAGCAATAGTTTACCCAAAAAATGAAAAATCTCTCATGATTTACTCCCCCTCATGCCATCCCAGATGTGTATGACTTTCTTTCTTCTGCTGAAAACAAATTAAGATTTTTAGAAGAATATTTCAGCTCTGTTGGTCCATACAATACACGTGAATGGTGACCAGAACTTAAAAGGTCCAAAAAGCACATAAAGGCAGCAAAAAAGTAATCCAACAAAATCCAGTGGTTTCATCCATGTCTTTAACAGGTGTGGGTGAGAAACATATCAATAATAAAGTCCTTTTTTAGTACAAATCTCCACCCTTCACCAGCCACAACCAGTAGGTGGCGATAATGCGAAGAATGTGAATGGCCAAAAACAAAAGAAGAATGTGAAAGTGGAGACTTAGTATGATAGTAAGAATGACTTCAGAACACATCAAACTTGGGGAGACACACTCACGGCGTGTGGCAGTGAACTCAACGTGCTGCGAGTGTTTCAAACAGCTACAGAATGCAGCGTCTTCAAAACTGAACTTCAACTTAACACTCGTATTACAGAACACACTCGTATCCTGTTAAACCAACCGTGATTTGAAAATACACAGTTCAGTCTGTCACTTAAAAAAGTGGTGCATACTTACTAAGATTACTACGGTAACCTGAAGGAAGAACAGACAGACGAGCGTTGTGCACATTCTTTCATTGAGTTGGGCAGCGAATCTTCACATAATGACAAAATAAGATGCATTATATTTTGCTTATGCAATCTTTTGAACATTTTGTAACAGATTGTTTTATAACAGCCTATCATAATTAAGAGATGATACACTGGATTAAACCACTGGATTACTTTTACACTGCCTTTATCTCCTTTCTGGGGCTTTAAAGTTCTGCTCACTATTCATTTGCATTGTATGGAGCAACAGAGCGGAGATATTCTTCTACAAATCTTCATTTGTGTTCTGCAGAAGAAAGAAAGTCATACACACACTGGGATGACATGAGGGGGAGTAAATCATGACAGAATTGTCATTTTGGGGTGAACTATCCCTTGAAGATTATTTGAATTGTCATACACTGATTGTAAATACAGAACAGTGTAACACATACTACCATAATGTATAAATACATCATTGAAATTATGCATCATTTTTTTACATTTACATTTTTTGTTTTTTGTTTTTTTAGATGAAAAATAATGTGATGAAATAATGTCACAATGCAACACATATTAAAGGTCCTAAAATAAGTTCCATTACTACTTTGTTGTTATTTATAATTAGGCTTGTAACTTTCTTTTGGTTTTGGGTTGAAATATGACCTGGACATGTTCTTGACATGATTTTGTGAGAAAATGCCTTTAAGGAATATTCTGGATTCAATACAAGTTAAGATCAATTATTAAAATTACGAAAGAAAAAGGTTCAAATGTCGGTTACAGTGAGGCACTTACAATGGAAGTGAATGGGGCAAGTCTATAAATGCTAAAATACACATAGTATCAAATGTATAGCAACAAGATGTAAACTTTATATATTTTAACATGATTTTAGTGTGATAAAAATGCCTACTAACCTTATCTGTGTTGTTATTTTCAATATTAGAATTTTGTTGCCATGACAACAAAACTCTGTAATCTCGGTATTGGATATAAATGAACACAGAAAAGGTAAGTAAGTGACTTTATCTCAATAAAATCATGTTAAAATGTATAATGTGTATGTCTGATTGCTATACTCTGTATACAGTGTGTATTTTGGCATTAACAGACTTGCCCCATTCACTTCCATTGTAAGGGCTTTACTGTTAACACAAATATTCCCCTTTTTTAACCTGTATTGAACCCGGAATATTCTTTAAGTAGTATTTAAAGATTATATCAGCCTTCCAGAAACATTTCAATAATATTCTTTGAAGAAAGTCTAACATAGAAAACAATAACGACAATAATTATATCTTCCATTATTTCAAAAATAAAAAGAGATAAAACATTAACCGTGATATCTCTGCGATTGCTGAGGCCCGTTCTGCTCCATCTGTCTCTAAACTGAGAGAATAGAGCAGAGAAGAGCAGACGGATCACGTTAGGAGGGGAAGAGGCCAGATTGCACAGCTTAAGTGCAGTTACTGGCTCACCCCAGACTTCTGCTGCACCGGGACGGGACGGGGAGCGCAGAGCAGCCATTATTTTTTCAGTGACTGTAAAAAGTTCCATAGTTCTTTGATCACCTGCAAGAAAACAAATGTGGAGAGAGACAGACAGAGAGAGACAGAGAGAGAGGGGAGGGGGAAAAGGATGAGTTGGTGAGTTTCTGTGATCTAGCGACTCATTTGGATTCTTGATCATTTGAGCTGTGTGAGTAAATTTGGATGAAAACTCCACATTAGCGGTGCATCTAGGATTTAACTACAGTGCGGAGCCCAGAGGAAGGGGGTGCAGTCATTGTACATACCAGAGGGTATGACTAGTGCCTCTCTTTGATAAAGAAATGTCTCGCACCTCTTTGCCTGCTGTGATCCATGCTCGAAAACATACACGCGCGCACACGCACACACTCAACCCATTCTACATCTGAGAGGACACCTGCTCAGTGAAGCCTGAAATGCCCCAGCCACATTTCTACAACAGATGCGTAGGGTGCAATAAATCAAATCATACAACTCATTACAGACTAAAACACAATTGCACAAACTCTTGTGAAGGGCTGCACAATTACTCAAAATAAAATAAAAATCACCTTATGACCTCACGATGAATGCTTAGCGTATGTGTACAGTAGAACATGAATACTTTTAAGTATGCTTCATTTGACTGTACGCTCATACACGTGGTTGGCGCATGTGCAAAACGACTGCTATGAGATCCTGGACTATTTCTTTTCAGGAGTTTAGACCCATAAAGATGTCTCCTGATGTGTTAAGTGGTGATCTTCGAGCGCTACTTTGTGACAGCAGCAGCTCAATTGTGAGCGTTCTCACCTTGTGGACCCGCAAATAATTCCAGGTGATTGCGCATACTGCACGTTCAGTGGACATGTGGTTAGAAATATCAGGCCGCACACGCTCAGAGTTTGAGTTCTGACCGAAGTTCACTTTGGGCTTAACAGATGTTCAGTTCAGTTGACTGAAATGTGCGCTGAGCGCATTATATTTAAAGCACCACAGATTCATTTAAATTGTATTTTTGCATAATTCCAAATATATTTTCCCCTATAAGTTAATGTATAAATATCAATAAAATACACATTTGGAACCGGATATTTGTGGACAGAGGAGGAGATACTGTTAAAATGAATTTTTTTTTCTCTCTTTCTTCCTTTTATTTATTTGTTTGTTAGTTTGTTTTTTAGCCAAAGTGAAAAAGGTCAGAGCTTGGTTCTTTCTTAAGGGGACTCACCTTCATGTACATACTTATTCCAACGTGATTAACTTGCGCAGTAGCTCACCTCATAGAGTCTAGGTTTGGACAGAAGACTGCGATTCGAGCCCAGCGAAACACACAAGCTGACACGTGAGACGAAATTGTCATAGAAGCGACACGAGATGATGTGGTTGCTTCAGAAAATGCTGTGGTTGATTTCTCATTTTGTTTTTGGACACTATCAGTTAGGTTTAGGTCTTAGTTTAGGGTAAGGATGTCTGTTTTGTCACCTCTCATTTTATTTTAGTTTTTGGCACTGGACATTTCACAGGGAAACTGCAGACTAACGTGTAAAAAGGCACGCAATTTCCTTGGTAACACTTTACAATAAGGCTCCATTTGTTAACATTAATTATACCACAGGTCTGTTAAATGCTTGATTCTGATTGGTTGACAGATATTCTAAGGTGTGCAATTACTTTCCATTAAACGCACGTCTATAAAGTAGTTCCAGGTCTTAACCGCATTATGGTACCATATCACTTAGCCAAATTATTTCAGTTATTTCAAAGAGCTGTGCGGGCTACCACAACAAAATAACAATAAGAGAGAGAGAGAGAGAGGCAGGAATCTCTCCGTATGCCACCCCAACCAGCCCTCTAAAACTCAAACATGCTAATGCTTCTATATCTCTCTGCAGGCTGTGGAGCAGGGATGTGCAAAAGTACATATTTTCAACTTGACTAGTTGTTGGGTTGAGTGAATGTCTAGTCTGAGCTAAGGAAGCCCTGTATAATTTCACTGGTTTAGGATCATGCACCACCAATTTAGAGATGCTACGTCTTGAAGAGGGTTTTAGCGTGCTGTGCTTAAGTGAGCTAACAGTAACTGTTGGACTGCCAACACCAACAAAAGGTTGCATCTCTGAATCCTGTTTAAAGCAATGCCACTACAGCCATCAAAGCACCACGTTTGTAACCCACTTCAACAAAACGTTTCAAGCCAATTACTGTCAGACCTCTAATACATGAAGTGTTAGTCTATTTACAAACCATTGAGGTCAATCAACTAGTCGACCATCTTCACCAATAGCTTCTTCTTAGTCTCTCGTCTTCTCAGCAGTAGGGTTTTAATCTTAAGTGGACTATACTCATTTCTTTTATAAGACCTTTCAGAAGTGTTGATAAATTGTATCAGGGCCTTAAGTGCCATACATACTTTCTCCGTAATGTACAAATGGTACAAATAAGCTTGCCAAAGTGTGACAATGCTTTATGAAAGTGCCGATACTCACTTGCTTATCGGAGATCTTGAATGAGCTTTTAGCGTAGTTTTCAAACTTCTGTTCCGTTTTTGGAAGTGACTTCCCCTGTTCAGAGAAACACATTTTTGAAGGAATGAAATGCCTCGTTTTCATCACTCGTGTCTCTCTGCTAAGTGTTGAGATCATTCTGACTTTGCGCCAGAGCGCTGCAGCCGTGATGAACAGGGTGAGTGTTGGGTGTTGGACACACTTCAGTGAACTTGAATTTTTGTGGCCTTTACTGTAATTCCAATTCCCCTTATCTACAGCAGACCGAATGAAATCACATGGACACAAATCATCGTATCTGTTCAACACAATCCATCCGCTGTATTCTTCCAGTTTCAAACTAGATGTTACTGTGCAACACACTAATCATCCTGCTTTCTTGTTTCTGGTGAAAGGAATATTTTGAGCAATTTTCAACTTAATATCAATATGCCGCATCTATGCTGGTTATTACCCTGGACAATGATTTTAACTCGTCCCTCAGTGTGTATAAAATCAATGGGAAAAAGGTTTATGACACACGTTGAAGGCATATCATGAACGTTAAGATGGGTTTCTGGACATCTCTCTAAATCGTCTTTTTTTAGATGGGACTACTTCTCTACATGGAGGAACTTCCGGTTGTGAATTACCAGCATATTTCCTGTGGGTGGATTCAAGTTTGTTTCTTGTGTCCTTGTGCAGAAACCAAGCAAAAGTAACCAGGCTGAAGTTTTTGGTGACTGGCAACTGCATGTGTCAAAAGACTGGATATAATTTTGCATAGACAGAGTTAGTAAGCAATTCTATCCAACCAGTCTCATACTAACAAATTTAAAGTATACACATTATGATTGTACATTTAACAAGTGTATCAATTGCATATTTTAAGCATTTGTTAGCGGTGATGTACTCTTGCCTGCTTGGCTTCCAATTGCATCACTGTAAAAAAAAAAGAAACATTTCTTTTTTTACAAACTGATGGTTAGGGTCAGGATTATAAACATACAGTGTCAATAGTGTAGGCCGATTCCCAAACAACTGACTGATATGAGCCAATTCTTTGAAATCTACAGCATGAAACATACAACATACAACAGGACCAGTGTAACAGATTCCCAAACAAATGACCGGTTCTCTTAAACTTAATGCTTGTGAGACTTCAATCAGGCAGTGCAGTTACAGACTGGTTCAAATGGCAATGTGTTGTTAAAAAGACGCATGAGTTTTGTTGTAATCAGAGGAATTTTTAAATAATACTTCCTGAAAAGTACTAAAAATATAGTTAATGGATTTGGTGAATGAGCGGTAATCGTTAATTCCATCCATACTGATGGGATGAGTCAGGATTATTGTGTCCGTAATCAAAAGCATACTACACATGCAATGCATAGACAATCATTAGTAATTCAGAAAAGAGAAAAAAAAAAGAAGAGGGTGACGATGTTGACTGAGGTGGCCTCCATGTGCACTTAGTGAATCAAAGTGTTTTAGGAGTTGATTGAGGAAGTGAGCAGGTGGGCACAGGAAGGCGGCTTAATCCCGGCACAGGGCTGATTCGGTGATGTCACAGAGCTGGTCACCCCCCCTCTGGCCTAAATCTTGTTACTCAAATGCCTCATTAATATCCGACCATCGCACTGTCTGCTGCCTTGGCCGACTTACCGTTAACACTTAACGTGAGTGTTTGTTTGTATGTCAGAACTTTGACAACAACAAATGGGGTGCTTATTTAGAACAGCAAGCATCGATACAAGTTTGTATCGGTAGATTGGCAACAGAAACAGATACACAGTTAGCAGAGAGAGAAACCTCGGCATGGAAGGGAATACGTTGAGTTCTTTGCATACCTCTTGAACTGCTGATGATAGCTTGTTTTTGACCTCACTCAGGTTGGGAGCACTGGGAGCCTTCCCAGAAGGCCCTGCTGCAGACTTGTCTTTTACTTTCTGTGGTGCCTGTGAATAAGAGAAACCCTATTCATCTACCCAACGTCTAAACACACACAGCAAAACATGTTAAAACCCCATTTTTAAACTTTGAAAAGTCATATTCTCAATAAATACTAATAATTTAGATTGTGACAAAAAATGCCTTGTAGAAACAGAAATCTAAATCTTGTTAATAACATTGGTTTATATCCATAATTATATATATACAAAACCTCTGCCTTAAAATTAATTAACCTGTTTACACTGCAAGTGACGATTTGTCTACACAGCATTTCCATACGTTTTTGAGACGTCATTACTCAGATCACTTCCACGTTTTGCTTCAGGGGGCGCGCTTACTTCCAGTGCAGGCACAAAATTAAAGTTGAAGTCAGAAGTACATACACTTAGATTGAAGTCATTAAACTCATTTTTTAACCACTCCACAGATTTAATATTGGCATACTATAGTTTTGGCAAGTCGTTTAGTAAATTTAGTTTGTGCATGACACAAGTATTCATCGTTCATCTTTACAAACAATAGTATGCAAATATAAACACACTATGGGACCACGCAGCCATCATACCGTTCAGAAATGAGACATCTCCTTGAGATTAACGTAGTTTGGTGCGAAAAGTGAAAATCAATCCCAGAACAATGAATATGCAAGTGAAGATGCTGGAGGAAACAGGTAGACAGGTATCTATATCCACAGTAAAACGAGTCCTATAACGACATAACCTGAAAGGCTGCTCAGCAAAGAAGAAGCCACTGCTCCAAAACTGCCATAAAAAAGCCAGACAACAGTTTGCAAGTGCACATGAGGACAAAGATCTTACTTTTTGGAGAAATATCCTCTGGTCTGATGAAACAAAAATTTAACTATTTGGCCATAATGAACATCGTTATATTTGGAGGAAAAAGGGTGAGGCTTGCAAGCTGAAGAACACCATCCCAACCGTGAAGTATGGGGGTGGCAGCATCATGTTGTGGGGGTGCTTTGCTGCAGGAGCGACTGGTGCACTTAACAAAATAGATGGCATCATGAGGAGGGAAAATTATGTTGATGTATTGAAGCAAAAGGGTGAGGCTTGCGAGCCGAAGAACACCATCCCAACAGTGAAGCCTCACTCTTTTATAAAGGGAATGCCCAATTCCCACTAATTATTAGGTCCTCATGGTGGCGCGGTTACTCACCTCAATTCAGGTGGCGGAGGAGAAGTCTCAGTTGCCTCTGCTTCTGAGACCATAAATGCATGTATCTTATCATGTGGCTCATTGTGCATGACACCACGGAGACTCACAGCATGTGGAAGCTCATGCTACTCTCCGCGCGCAACTTACCATGCATCCCACTGAGAGTGAGAATCACTAATCGTGACCACGAGGAGGTTACCCCATGTGACTCTACCCTCCCTAGCAACCGGGCCAATTAACACTGGAACACATAACACTGGAAAATATCCATCACACATTGAGACAAGGAGCTGTTGCTCCATTCAGTATAAAGAAGGGGTTTAACAACATGTATTTTAATTTATAGCGACCACAATGAGCGTGAATATTCACAAGCCATAGACAAGCACTGGCTAAGCAAGATCCCTGTTTCCGACTGTATTACACATGTTATAATTTTGATTCATTTTGCTAGATAAAGTATAGCCCTATGTGATATTATAAGTTAATATAATATGGCAATTGACAATGCTTTGCTGCAAATGCAGGAGTGAATGAACAATAATATATTTCTTATCATAGTGACTAACCATGCAATTTGTCTAGTAGTGCTCAATATTAGTTTCATTTTATTGTATTGATGCTATATAAGTGTACGTTTAACATGCATATATGTCTTTACCATTTTAAAAGGAATATTCCAGGATTCACTACAACTTGAGCTCAATTGACAGCATTTGTAGCATAATACTGATTACCACACATTGAGGCATTTACAATGGAAGTGAATATGGGCAAATTTAAGTACATTAAATTCAATTCCATTGTGAGTAGTACCTCAATGTTACCTCGATTTGGACAAGTCAAAATTAATTGTTGTCTCAATCAACATTATGCCACAAATGGTGTCGAGTGAGCTTACCTTTTATTGAACACGGAATATTCCTTCAATACAAAAAAGTATTTGGATAGTTTTTGGTTGTCAAACGTTAGTGGTCCATAGTTGATGTGGTGAAACTGACTTCAAAGTTAAGTTAGTTTTGAGAAAAGCTCTAGCAGCATTTGTTTGCAGATGCCACTTGGTTTGATATTTTGTTGTTCATTTTGAATATCATGTATTTTAAGTGTGGCTTAAGTGTCCAAATACTTTTGGGGCCACTATATATCATGCATAGGTACAGAAAACACTATTTCATTGGTATGATCCAGTTGTAGCAGCAGCAATGTAAATGCCTCCAACTTGCAACTACGTTAGACTTTAAAAGGAAAATATTTTACATGGCCATTGATGTTCGGTCACAGTAAAGAGGGATCATTGGTTTAAATATCTATAATATTACATCTTCACTAAAGAATCTAGAGTCCACCCTCTATGAGTGTGGGTGTATGTCTGTGCTCATTGGGCACAGGTGAGTGCAGAGATATACTTTCCCCCTGCTGCACACTGATGTAAATGCACACACACATTGGCCTGTCCATGCATGCAGCCCAGCCAGGAATCTACACTGATTGCAGGTTTACACTGATGGACAGAGTCTTGTTTTTCACAGGGAGAGAGAGATAGAAATGAAGGGATGGAGAGAGAGAGAGAGTGTGTGTGCATGAATGCAAAGGTGAGATCTGTATATATGGTCTTGCAGCAGTCATGAAAGGGGCCGTTCAGGCCAGACATGTTTGTTGCGTTAAAGAAGTGAGATGCAGTGTAATGAATAGAACAAAATGCAGGTGTCACAAGATGTGTTTTTAAAAGTGAATAACTTAATAATGTGGCACACTTGGGCAATACGCTGGAAAAAGCTGAAATAACATAAAAGCTGAAATAAACACGTTAAGTCAAATTAACTGCGCGTGTATCTCCGAGCCATCGAACACTCTGTGTTCAACAGTGGTGCTATTAAATTTCATATTCTGTCCATCACGAAGAGTAACATGCAATTTTTATATATATATATTATTTGTACATAAACTTTGTGCATCATTGCCACATTTCATATGACATTTTAGGGGAAGCCATTCCAGAAAGCATTTTATTGGACAAAAACCTGTATATGTTTTTTGTAACGTTTTTGCTGATTCATCGGCATGATAGTTGGCACCGTTGAAGGGTTCTAGATTATGAGTGCACACACTGGAGGTGAAATACATAATCCCTGACACTGTAGAAATTTGCTGTATTTATATAATACAAATTTCATCCTCATTTTAAAGTATATTTAGTTATTTTGATTAGATAATAATCAAGTGTTATAATTTGAAGCGAGGGTGTGGAAATGTGCCTCGTCAGCACATATCTGGTTAAAGATAATACAAAAAAAAAAGGCAGATGCTATTTGCACCCTGGTGTAAATAGTGGTATATGCTATTTTAAGTGCAAATAGTGGCAGATATTATTTTCAGTATCAGAAAAAGTATGTTTTTTACGCATACAAGGAATTTGTTTTGGTGCTGTAGGCGCGTGTCACACAATCTCTAAATATAAGAAACAAGTATTAAAATATAAGCAATATAAATATGTCCACACAGTATATATTAAAAGTAAGAATAAAAATAAAAATAAAAGAGCAGTACAGCAGAGTATGTACAGTGGCAGGAAGAGCCAGAGGTGGAGTGTGGAGAGTGTCAGGGTGGGTATCGGGCCTTGTTGATAAGGCAAGTGGCGGATGGGAAGAAACTGTTCTTATGGCGTGAGGTTTTTGTCCTGATGGACCTCAGACTTCTGCCAGAGGGGAGTGTCTCAAAGAGATTGTGGCCGGGGTGGGAGAAATCAGCCACAATCTTTCCAGCACGCTTCAGGGTCCTGGAGGCGTACAGGTCCTGGAGCGGCGGCAGATTGCAGCCAATCACCTTCTCTGCAGACCGGATGACACGCTGCAGTCTGCCCTTGTCATTGGCAGTAGTAGCAGCGTACCAGATAGTGATGGAGGATGTGAGGATGGACTCGATGATGGCTTTGTAGAAGTGCACCATCATTGTCTTTGGCAGGTTGATTCAGCTGCCGCAGGAAGTACATTCTCTGTTGTGCTTTCCTGATGAGGGAGCTGATGTTCAGCTCCCACTTGAGGTCCTGGGAGATGATAGTTCCCAGGAAGCGGAAAGACTCCACAGTGTCAATTGCGGAGTTGCAGAGGGTGATGGGGGCAGGTGCAGGTGAAGCTGAGTTCTTCCGGAAGTCCACAACCATCTCCACTGTCTTTAGAGCGTTGAGCTCAAGGTTGTTTTGATTGCACCAGGTCACCAGGTGGTCAACCTCCCACCTGTAGGCGGACTCGTCACCATCAGAGATCAGTCCAATGAGGGAGGTGTCGTCCGCGAACTTCAGAAGCTTGATGGACTGGTGACTGGAGGTGCAGCTGTTAGTGTACAGGGAGAAGAGCAGAGGAGAAAGAACGCAGCCCTGGGGGGATCCAGTGCTAATGGTCTGTGAGTCGGAGACAAGTTTCCCCAGCTTCACATGCTACTTCCTGTCAGACAGGAAGTCAGTGATCCACCTGCAGGTGGAGTCAGGCACACTTAGCTGGGAGAGCTTCTCCTGGAGCAGAGCCGGGATGATTTTCACCCCAACCCTGGTGCAATGGTAGATACAAATTGCACCCTGGTGCACATAGTGTCAGATACTATTTTGACCCATATTTAAACACTAACCTACAGTAAATGGGCATCGCTGCAGTGTGTTCATTGTGTTTATTTAGAGTCCAATAAACACACTACATTAACCTCTACCCATAAACCTAACCTTGCCAAAAAAACATGGTTACTACAATATTAGTAATACAGTGATGCAATCTACACACAAGCAATGCCGAGCCGCGGGAACGAGTGCGATCGACAGACCTTGCCTCCGGATCAAACCCTTCTCTGCACTCCTCGACATTCACTATGACCAAATCACTGTGATGAAATCAACAATTATATTACATCGTATCTATTATTTTACGTAGTATTAAAGTACAATTAAGGTGCAATTAGACACGTCATAAAATGATCATAATCAAATGAGAATAAAGACTATGTTTTTGATATAATACTGGACATTATGGTAAGCGGTCGCTGATGAAATACTGTTGACGAATGATTGCTCATAGCTGTTAAATTACATGTTTATTTCATTAAACAGTGTATATTTTGTAATGCAATGTAGACGATCGTAAGAGTGTGTATTTTTGTTTCCCTTATCTGTGTGTGTGTGTGTGTGAGCAGGTGGGAGCACAGTCATTTCAAAATAAGAGTTTCCGATGTATTTGAGGCTTGTTTTTAGTAGTTCTGAACAAGATCTTCCTTTTTTTTCAATATTTTATCGAGATTTTGCAATAAACAGCATCTGGTATTTCATATATGTTGGACTCTTGTGGCCTATGTCTGGGTCGCACCATCACTATAAGCAGAGACTATGGAAATTTTTTGAACACATTCAATATATACATTTTAAAAACTATCGGCCAATAAATCGTTTAGTGGATTTCCTCCAAAACATCGGTCGACCTCTATTGTGTATCTCTGCAAAATCAATTTGTCCAATTTAGGAGAACTCTGGCATAAGGATGACCTCAGAGCTAATAGACATGGCCACATAACTCTACGTCAAATTGTAATTACATCAAATATGTTATTATAGTGAAACACTTTTCCAACATGCAATTCATTAATATTGATACTACTACTGATTATACACAAAAGAAAGTGGACTGAGACCAAGTCACAAGTACAAATGAGATTTGAGCACACTTTTATGGCCAGATAAGGAATGCAAACAGAACTGGGTTTTTTACTCTGGTTTCACTCAGTTCACTTTTGATCCACTTACATGAGTCTAGTTTGATTCATTCAAAGAGTAGTGAAGTGTGAAAACATCCTGACATCAAGTATCTCTTGACCTATTGTGACACGCTAGCAGTTAAGCTTTGAGGAGAATGGGTGAACATCTCAAGAAGAAACTCGCAGAACTTTTGTTTCAGCAAGATGAAAGCAGAAAGGGAAGGAGGAACGTTGAGTAACGGACAATGTCTTCCAGTCGTTCATTCTTTGTAAAAACAAAATAAATAATCCCCCTTTTCTCTGTAGCGATTGACGAGCATGCAATAGATCAAAAGGCATCAGATTAAAGGACAAATGCACTCACAACATACACACACACACACACACACACACACGCACTCAGGACTGGCAGTGGGCCAGGGAGGCCCGGTGTGGTGGAGTCATTATATAGCAGGGCGTTTTTCTCTTTTTTCTTTTCTATTTTTTTGTTGGGAAAGGACAGCTGTAGAGTTAAGACAGCTGACAGACAGAGAGTTCAGCGAGCTTTTTAATCTACACCAGACACTGATTACAGATGCCAGGGGACGCCACTTAATCATTAGCACGCTAGCATTTGATGTAATCAGCTGTCCTCAACACACATAAACACACACACAAGCAGAGCTAACGCACCTCTCTGTCCTTTATGACTCTATGGCGGCCAGTTGAGATGTTTCTTGGAAGTGGTGATCGATCTCATAACTTCACAATCCCCTCTGTGACATTAAGGGATGTCCACAGCTCTAACATGAGATCATTTTAAACTCTAATGATGATGCGGTTTTACCAGAGGAGTGCTGAAGCTGGAAAAGAAGATGCAGCTCTCAGTCTAGACACACTTCAAAGAACTCAAAAATGTGTCATTCCTGCTTTATTAAACTTAAATTAATAAGGAAGAAGTTCGTCCAAATCAGCACAAATTCAGTGAAATCACATTTTTCTGAGTCGCTCATTTAAATATTTTTTAGATTAGCCGAATATTCGATTAATCATTCTAATAATCGTACATTTAGACGATTATCAAAATAATCATTAGTTGCAGCCCTAAAGCACTTATCCCCCAGTTTTTAACAAAAGCAAAAATGGCAGTTACAGTAAACCACTTACAATGGAAGTAAACAGGGCAACGTGACCACATCGCTGATTATTGTGGCCAACAACCGCCCACTGTGGCCACGACCACACTAATCCGTTTTAAATGAAAATTTTGTTTCGTACGTTTTAAAACACTCAGTATATGGTGAAGGAAAACACTCTTCCAGTGTGAAATGGAGGTGTAAATGAACTTTTTCAAACAAAACTGTGGTAGCGGTAGTGTGGACGTGGCCTTAGAGAGGGAAGTGCTGTCTAATGGGAAAGTTTACCGGCCAACCACAGTTCAGCCCACTACACAGAGTAAATCACTTGCATTTGTGACCAAATTTTGCAGAACATTTTTTAAGAGACCTGGCTGGGCGTCTTTTCTCGCTGAGCTACCCAGGCCCCTAAAACTCTGTATATATTGAAGAATTTAACAAATAGGCTCTTGCAACATCTATAGTATGCAGGGGTTTGGTAAAAATATTTGCCCCAGCCCAATTAACCTTGTGTTTGTTTGTTTGATTTTTTGGTATGAGGTATGTTCACGATCTGACTCTAAACAACCTGATTTTGGCCAAAGGTGTCACACCTAATATTCAGTTCAGAGTCTTGTCACTTCTGCAGAGTGAGAAAAAGCTTATTGGTCACTTGACAAGACCACCAGAGCCCGCCGTCGGACAAGGGATGAACAATCTCTTGCTGGCAGAAGCTAATGTGAACTATGACACCCTCAGACTGGCCAGCAAATATGTTAACTAAGCTAACTATTGAACTGTACGAAATATCGTCAAGTGTTACCCCAACTCCACAATGCACCACCAAGCGCATATATTCCTGTACTCTTTAGGACATACGACACCATCTTGTGTGCCATACTATTTTGTAAACTTGCTTCTACATGTATACACAGTTAACAAAACATTCCACAAGTTCTCATGTGATTTCTCTTCATAAGTCCATACAGAGATGCAGCTCTCTGGTTTAATGGCTCATAGATGGGAGAATGTAAAGTGTTAAGCAATGTGTCTGCCATGCTTTAATGACAGAGTACCTGGTTTCCGCTCATCCCATAGCCTGTAGGGACACCCAACTCCAAGCCCTAATGATTTCTAATGGCAGAGGAGTGGCCACCGGAAACAAGGGTGTGGAGACGGACGAGCTGTGTGCTCAATTTGGGGGAGGTATATAAATTAACGAGAGGAATGTCCAACCGGAAGCAAAAGTGTGAAAAGTTCTGGCCCTGAGAGACAGGTTTTGAGAAAGATGGGCGTATGACAGTCTGTTTGAGTGTCTAATCTCATCAAGTGTTTTAACAACCACTGTCTTGCTTCAGAACGTGGCCATTATGGAATTAGCCAAATGTGTGCGTGCACACAAACTCACTGAGAAATACACAGCCTCCCAGGTAGGTAATTAGCGCTCCTCACGACAGCATCTAAGATGGTAATAACATACATACTAAGTCTTACATTGTTAGCTCAAGTGAACTGCAAGGAGCAGCAGTGAAGGGAAACTCGTTGAGACATTGTGAAGTGGTATGGGGTGGCTTATGTGTTAAAGGTGGATCGGCTTTGCATGCAAAAACCAAAGGTCAACCTGTAAGGGTTTAAACCTGTCCTAAGGGGATGTGTTCCAGGGGTCAAAGGCCAGACACGTTTATATAAGTAGGGAAAATTCAGCCTTGCTTTTGTTTATCACCTGTCAGTCGCAAAATCGTTGCTTTTAGGTTTGTGTAATTGCTTTGGGATGTTCGACAGGCAAAACTTGATGGACATTAATTGGAATATTTAAATCTGATAATTCAGATTTTGTAGTTTTTATTTTATGAAACTGTTACAAGTATTTCATTACTCCTCAAGCATGCACACAAATAATGTAAATACAGTATGTTCTTTGAGAGTGTAGGTAGAGCGTCTCTATTACATCATCCATAATGCTTTATGTGAGTGGGCAGTCGCTGATGAGCTCTTTTGCTAAGATATCTGTTTTCATAGCCAAAGCTCCTTCTCTGATTGGTGGATCTCGAATTGGAATTTGGCAATTAAACACATTTTTGTTTTTTATTAAGTTGAAATCACACTGATTTAGTATCTGCAGAATTGTATACAATCACTAAACAACCTCGGAGCTCATTGTACATTTGCCTTGAAAGGTTTGTTCGTTATTGCTAAAATCGATTTCTCTATGGAGAAAATGAATGCAAGTTTTACTTTAGGAACCCTACAACTGCATTCTGTTTCTCTTTAACAGAGTGTTTAATCAAACAGCGCTGTTATTCTATAAAGTGGTTACATGTGCACCAAGCACTGAACATCTGGTGAACAATGTTTACTTACATATTATCATTCTTTGTTTTTACCAATCTCTCTACTTCATCTAAATTCATCTAAAGCAGATATTTCAGTTGTTTGACTTCAAGTTGGATTTGATATTTATAAAACAGTGCCTCATTCCACTATGGATGTATTTGAAGAACCCTCACTGTGCTCCTGTGTCTCTGATTCAGCACCACAATTACAGTGAGGAGAAAAAAGAACTACATCAAAGACAATTCAACCCCACACGACTAAATGTGCACTGGTCAGGGGGGGAAAATCTGTGATTAGAAGAAAGTCTAGTGAACGTATTTCAGATTCCCAACATCGGACACCCTGCCAGGAGGCCGTGGCTTTGAGAATAGTTTGTTGTTTTAAAGCAGACCACAAATGACCCTTTAAATTGGACGTTTTGGGGTTGGTGCCACCAGCAGCTTGTTATGAAGGCCTTTTCCATGACCTGAACAAGAACCTTTAAATGTCAAGATGTTTTCGCTAATATTCTTGATTATTAAAAGTGCATTAAGTGCATTCACTCCAAACAAAGATACAGAAATAATGGCTTTGTGGATTTGGAATCGTAGTGTCCTCCAAAGACTGGGCGGTTTTGAGCTAATCACAGCTGGATTTTTGAATGCTGTTGTACACTTTTATCTTGAGGGGTACTGCTGGTCTAATTCACATTTTGCTTTCGGCATTGTTGGCTGATCGTAAACAAAGGCAGGTCGGCTCATTATCCTGTGGCTTTCTCTGTTGGGCTGCCATGCCGTTGGCCTTTCACACTGCACCTGGACGTTTGGTTGGAATTACCTTTTGGTTGGCACGGCAATTTGGAAATGGGATCTGGACTGAATACCAAAACCTAAAGTCCAGACAGCTCCTACAATCTGCCGTAACCCAAATGGGGTCTTTGGTTCTCTTGAAGTAAGAATGATGCTTCTGTATATAGTGGGTCATGCGATGGTAGAAATGTTTTTGCTATACTATTCAACTCACAGTAGATATATTTACAGGCCAACAGTTGGCAGGACTGCTTTACGTTTTTTACATGTGAGAGCGAAGTGAAAATACAGAAGGGAATGTGTCCCAAACAAGCAAAGATGAGGAAGAACTCATTAGCTGCGTTTCCACTATTGAGCCAAATAAGGGCATGCTAGTGCATTTCAGGGCCAGTTCTGTTCCCACTGCCACTTCCGGGGCTTCATCTGCCAATTCTGGTCTTTCTCCGGGATAAAGGCTAATGGCCATTGGCCTGCTGATTACCCTTGGTCCAAACAAGGTCAACTTGGGATTGAGGCAGCTTCAATGTCAAAGGCAGAGTTTCGCAGAAGTTGTCAGGTTGTACATCCAGCGCACAACGAGACAGGTTCGGGAAAATTAAAAAAATTGTGGGCACAGTACAAATAAATTAAAACGCACAATGGACAAAGCAGTGCCCAAAAGATAACTTTCCATGGTTCGAGATCATAGAAAGTGTGATGAGGCATTGTCCTGCTGTTAGTGGAGAGACCACTGGGGACATCAAGGCAGTTAAAGTTGGTGAGTCAATGCTAGCTTATCCTGCTAGCTAGCTAGCTAATTTTTACAAATTATTTAAAGTCGTTATTCTAGATAACTAGATAATATGATACCTCAGATTGAGCTTCCCTCTTGCTTGTGAAATGGTCAGGGTGTGTGACGTTGGCACCAGGGCAGCGTATTAAGGGCAGGTTTTAGGGCAACGCTGCGGGGCTTTTGGCTCGATGTTGGGAATGCAGATCGATTATGGTCTCTCGGCTCGAGGTCCGGGGCTATTAGTCCCAACAAGCCTGTTGATAACCCTGACTCTCACTGGCCCGATAGTGGAAAAGCGGCTATTAAGGGATGTTGTTAGGTACAACGTGAAGCAGTTTAGTTGCTAACTGTTGCAGAGAAACACATTAAATTGCCTTATTAAAATCAAATGTAACACAACTGTGTGTATATCGCCTTTTTTGAATGTGGATCATCCAATCATAACTGAACTGTTTCAAGTCCTTTTTTTAATTAAAGTATACCACAACTTCAGGGCTGTGTTAGGAATTTGCACGAGTAAAGGAGTATGCGTTCTGCACAAGGTACTTAGTATTAATGTTACTCGAAATTCGCTAATTAATTTTCCTTTCCGCATTTGCCCGCTATGAGCAGTGCTGAATTACACTGTATTTTGGCTCAGAATCACTCTGCAAATCTTGCAGTTACAACTGAGTGCACTTGGGGACGCTGTGTCGTTGAGGTGTTGGATGAGAGAAGATGATATGATAGAGTCTGTGCTTTTGAAAGCAAAGCAAAGTGTGACAATACTTATAATGTTTTGATTCTTATTTAATTCTGCTCTGTTTGTATTTGTTTCTTGTTGGAGTCATGTAAGCCAAATGACGAGGAATACATTTTGTTGTGGAAAGATCAAAGGAACTCTAAACTTATCAGACCAATATGTGTGTATGTGTGCCACCTACATGTCAAAAGTTATAACAAAATGTGTAAAATTGCTTATAACTTCTGATTTGGCCAATCGTCCTGTGATGCTCTCTTACAATTCCTTGGGTCATGCAGAGTACGATGATACCTAATTTGCCATTGTCATCCATACTTCCTGCCCGCCGTTTTTAATTTCATTGAAAACTTACTTTTTCTAACTCCTCCTAAGCCAAAAGTCCAATTTGAAAAACATTTTGTACGTATCATCTAGAGACACTCATGACAAAGTTATGAAAAGCTTTTGATAAACCAAATCGTACTCGTGTAACACATCACCGAATTTCATGGCAACACACTAATAAGGATCTGAGGCTATATCTCGGCAATCCTGTGCTGTATTCACATGAAACTTTTGAATGTGTTATTATGACCACATCCTTACAGCACACCATACATTTGGAGACAGCACTACTTATAGATCATTAATAATTAATTGTATAGTAATATTAGCAATTCTTCCAAAGTTTTTATGCTGCTTTTCTTAAAGTCATAACCAGCGATGTGATACTTCCTTACATGCCATTGGTGTGCTTGGCACCGTAATTTCTGCTTGCAGCTATATTTTTCCCTACTTTGATTAACACATATTTCAAAGAAAAGCATATTTTGTTGAAGTTACAGTATCTCATTTTTAAACAGTTCTTGGTAACATTTGTGAATAATACATAATATTCAAAAGGTACGTGTCATACATGTTAATTTTGTAATGTGCATTTCAATTTGTGAGTAATCGGTCAACTGTTTTTTGTGGGTTCAATTTTTTAATACAAAACAAAAAGCAAAAAGCCACTTTTGAAAGAAAAGGTTAGAAACACAGACATTGGACAACAGATATTTGGAAAAGAGTGTTAACACCATTGAGCTTTTGTGGGATCAGCTAGACTGTAAGGTGCGTGAGAAGTGCCCGACAAGACAGACACATCTATGGCAAGTGCTACAGGAAGTGTGGGGTGAAATGTCACTGAGTATCTAGACAAAATAACTCCCATTTTGTTTTTTTAGCTATTAGCACTGGTGATAGTGAAAAAAAAAAAAAAAAGAATTGGCACAAATTACAACTGTATAATTATTATTTTATTTAAATATAAATGTAATTATTTTATAAAAATGTTTATTATCTTTACATCACATGTGTGCAACATGTAGTAATGTGAAAGTACAGTGGGGGACATGTCCCAAGCCAGTCAAGATGAGGGGGTGTTTGTTATGCACAAAGCAGTTTAGTAGTTATAGGTTGCCAAACAACACTGTAAATTGCTGTATTGATATTATATTCATTTTAGTTACTCTTTTAAATCCTTGTTTCTGATTCAAGTTCAGCATGATGTGAAGCTGTTTTTGACTTATGTACATTTATTTTGAACGAACATGTATTTTGGTTTGTTTTTTATTAAATACCAAATAAGAGGAGTATAAAATCAAATTAAGATTAAGTACCTTTTGTATTTGTTTAATATTTTATTTGCTGGATTTTCAACAAGTAGTAATCCCTACATGGTTTGAAATTGTTAGCATGTACCATTCCTGTGATACAAATGTACTCGTATACCAAGATTTTGGTCTTACTGTCCACCTCTATCCTGAAATGTAAATTTAACCAGTTTAATCTGTTACCAAATCATAATCTTGGCTAAACCTACCTGGATTTGAGGCTTCCCCAGTGATACTGCTTTCTTGTTCGAAGAGCCATTCTGTTTATCTGCACTCTTCTTCTTCTCTGGGGCCTGGAAATAAACAGAGATAAAAAGAAAGTAAGGCCCTGTAAGGCTCTGACACCTGTTATTAAAGGAACAGTTTACCCCAGATGTGTATGACTTTCTTCTGCTGAACACAATTGAAGATTTTTAGAAGAATATTTCTGCTCTGTTTGTCCATACAGTGCAATTGAACGGCACCAGAAAGCACGCAAAGATTGAACAAAGCACCAGAAAGCACGCAAAGATTGAACAAAGCACCAGAAAGCACGCAAAGGCAGCATAAAAGTAGTCCATGTGACACCAGTAGTTTAATCCATGATTTTTGAAGAGATGCAATCGGTTTTAGGTGAGAACAAACCAAAATATAATCAGTTTTTCACTGAACATCTTGCCATTGCAGTCTCTAGGCACAGGCATGATTTCAAGCTCGATTACACTTCCTAGTGCTTGATGCATGTGCAGAGTGCTAGATGGAGCTTGAAATCATGATCGCCAAGAAGAGACCTGTCAAGATTTATAGTGAAAAAGAAGTTACATTTTGATCTGTTCTCACCCAAAACCAAGAGCTGAAATATTCTTCTAAAAATCTTCATTTGTGTTCTGCAGATGAAAGAAAGTCAAACACATCTGGGATGGCATGAGGGGGAGTAAATCATGAGAGAATTTTCGGCATACATCACTCACTATGTCAAAGTGTTATTGCATTTTGATACAATTGCAAAACGGTAAACAGGGGCACAAACACTGTTGCTTCAAATATACTTCCAAATTTGAATCTAACCACAAATGTGATGCTTAGAGGGAAAAGTCGAGCTCCTATATTAACTGAACTTTGAATAACTGTGTCACTGCAGGTTGATGTCAGGCAAACCTGAAAAGTTCAGTGAAATCGTGTGCATGTATATGTATGGACATAAATGCAGTGTTGTCACATGCCTATTTCTAAATGTGGGTGCAGTGTCTGGATCACAAAACATTTTGGACAGAGCTGTACATTGGACGTAAATACCAGATGTAATTCACGTCAGAGAGAGACCTCACGGCCCTCCATCTCAAACTAAAACAAGCAGAGAATATATTTCACATGTGTCAAAGGCAGAGGATCTCCAGTCTGTCATACTCATTGTTAGACTCTTAATAGAGGATAATGTTAGTGAATTGAGTGAATTTGATGGCTCTGCTCTTCTGCAATGTAATATAAAAAAACATTTGGATGTTGTTTTTTTTTTCAGTCGTGCAGTCAGAGAGCAGTGATGAAAGAGAGCAGTAATGTGTAGAAAGTGCAGTCTGTCTACTCACGGCCTCAAGGGACCATTCAACACTTTCACTGTTATATAAACTCTATAGAAAGAGAGAAGGATGGATATACAAGACATATACATAGATATTTTGCATGTAGAAAAAAGGAGTTTTTGCAAAAATAATTTTATTTTATTTAAATTAATTTTTGTTAATTTTTCAACAATCATCCATGTGATTATATAATCAGCCAATCATGTGGCAGCAGTGCAGTGCATAAAATCATGCAGATACAGGTCAGGAGCTTCAGTTAATTTTCACATCAACCATCAGAATGGTGAAAAAATGTGATCTCTGTGATTTGGAGCGTGGCATGATTGTTGGTGTCAGATGGGCTGGTTTGAGTATTTCTGTAACTGCTGATCTCCTGGGATTTACACACACAACAGTCTCTAGAATTTACTTTGAATGGTGCCAAAAACAAAACACATCAATGAGCAGCAGTTCTGAGGACAGAAACAACTTGTAGATGAGTGAGGTCAACAGAGAATGGTCAGACTGATTCAAACTGACAGTCTACTGTAACTCATAATTGCACTGTACAATTGTGGTGAGAAGAATAGCATCTCAGAATGCTATTCTGAGATGCTGGTTGGTGGTGTTCTGGCGGCACGAGGGGGACCTACACAATATTAAGCAGGCAGTTTTAATGTTGTGGCTGATAGGTGTGTATATATATTAAAATATATAATATATAAAATACATTATATATTAAGACAAAATATTAAATTAAATGATCCTGTTCAAAAGTTTACACACTCATGGTGCTTAACAAATCGTGTCACCCCTTGAGCATCAACGACTGCTTGCAGCATTTTGTGATAATTGTGTGTGCAATTTTTACGATGCCTTCTATTTGTTAAACTTTGAAAAAAAAGAGGGAGATTTAGAGCCAGCTAAAGAAAGAATGAGTAAAAAACGATGGAGAGATTGAAGAGCCGTGAGAAGAGAAGAAAGCATTCTGTAGGGCAGGATCAGAGAGGATAGAGGAGTGTGTGACAGAAACGCTCGCCTGTTGTCCCCCCTCAGGGCAGGAATCAGTCCTCACAGAGCAGGTATGTACCTCTGGCTCTTTGATGTCTAAACACACTCACACACACAGCGTTTACATGCATTTTAAAAGTTAAACTTCAGGCGATTAAAGCAATAATTGGTCTTGTTAAAATGTTTTGTAATGCGTCAGTCCGACTGAAATCATTTCAGTCCAGTTTTAGCGAAATCAAACTAACAGTCCTAGATAATGCAGTTGTAGATCGGTTCCGCCCAGCATGTAAACACTTCAATCGATCTGCCTCGGCTTTTATATGCCCATGCTGCGAAAAACAGAGATGCTGCGTGACGTATATTTAACCCAGATATCAAATACAACTCAAGCAGAGAAGAAGAAGAACAACACAAATGGTGTGTTTCATACAGAAGTGATCATCCCCATGCCCAATTCCTCTCAAAGACTTTAATCTGAGAGCTTTGGAGGACTGAAAGGTGTGGGGCTCAAACATAATGTTTATTAAGAACTCACCTATAAGTCATTTTATATTGGAAATTCAGTTTGAAGTGCTCTTACTGCATGGCTACTATGATTGTGCCCTTCGAAGGCTGATTTGTCTCGTTTGTAACGCAGGGTCACATGGCGAATGCTAGAAATGTTAATTTTTAGACGAATCAGCAGTCTATAAACCATTTACACCTGTGACACATTATTGTGCCTCTTACTACTTTTCTTTTTTCCATAGACTATTCCTAATCTACCTGCCATAGTAACACTCGTATCACCCAACACCAATCTTCGCATTAGCAATAAATGTCTTTCTTTAATAAAACAAGTATAATAAAACAACTTTTTTATGATCTTACGTGGATAATTTTCACACATTCCATCACTAAATACAGTAATAGAGGGTAACAGATGCATACTATGGCCAAGGTTATCATGCTAGCGATAGCACTATGAATTCAGGATGTAAACATTACAAATTACACATTATATAATGCAAATATCTTACTGTCAATTATCATTGAGTGGTAATAACAGCTTCTTTTACCAATCTTATGTGGATTCTATTCATAGATTGAGGCAGAAAGCATGATTTTACTGAATATGCAGCCTGGAGCCATCGACAGGTATAGAGCGGCTTAATATACAGGCAACAAACATCAGCTTCACGGATTGAGTTGGGAAGGTCATTCCACCAACGTGGTATGATAAAACTGAAAGTCTGGGAAAGTGTTTTGGTGCCTCTTTGTTTTGGTACGACAAGGCGACGTTCCTTAGCCGACCTCAGGCTTTAAGGGGATAATAAAAATGACAAATAAGAATGTCCGAAATGACCCTTACAAAGAATCTACAGCTCTGGCAAACTAGCTGTAAACTTGCCACTCATTATTTTCACATGCAAATGAGCTTGTGACTAGCAGAATGAGCACTTCACCGCTAGTGGTGAACCTGCAGCAAACCTTTGACAACAATGTACAATTTGCAGCAAGTTTGCTGCTGAGCTCATTTGCATGTGAAAATTATCAGTGGCATATTTGCCATGAACTCTTGATATTTATAAGGGGATACAAATTTTTTTATTTTATTTTAAATTAAAAGTTCTCAGAAATGTTATATTCATGTTGGTTTTATTTATTTTTTTGGCAAAAAGTTTATTCTATTTAAAATAATAATTTTACAAATAATTAATTATTATTTTATATGAATAAATTATTAAATGATTAATTATTGAACAACAAATTCAAACATATTTTCAAGGTTTCTTTTTATTATTTTATGTATATATATATATATATATATATATATATATATATATATATATATATATATATATATATATATATATATGTGTGTGTGTGTGTGTGTGTATACTGTAAATAGATTATGCCAAATTACTCATGGCAATATCATCCTTTTAATGATTTTTCAATCTGTTTATTTTTTACAATTAGCAGACAGTCAATCAATATTCGTTTAAATTCAAAAACTGAAAACTTTTTCATCATAGAAGAGCCGTATTCAAGTTATTTTTCTATAAACTGGAGTTTAATAAACTTAATAGATATGCACAAAAACACATCATTGATCCAGACACAAGAGAAAGAGAAGTTTCAATGAGATGGAGACTGTGTGTTATATGGAGAGAGCTGATAGGATAGATCTGGTGATAAATGTGTGTTGGGGGTAACCTCTCGCTCTCTCTTTCTAAAGCAGAGACTGGCACCTGCTGGTCATTCAGGTGTTCATTCAGGACAGCAGCAGTAATATGCAGCAATAGAACACAATTCAAAATGCTTTAAATAGAGAGAAGACTCACTTTTTGAAGGATTTTTACTGGGATTTTTTCAACTTTCTTTTCTTCCTCACAGTCCCTTCAAAGCCAGACAAAAAAAGCAGGTTTTAATCTGACACTTTATGCTTCAAAACAAATAAAACGACATTGTACACTTCTGCATTGTGCATATTTTGCATAAGGCAAATTTTACAAACAAACATCAACAGAAATGAACCCTCAGAGAAAGTTCTTGTTTACTGAGAGTGTTCCTGTCATCCAAGCCTATATTAATTGTACAAATGAGAGTTCTCACTCTTCGTCATCTTCATCTGAGTCATCCTCCTCCTCACTGTCCTCATCTTCATCTTCATCCAAATCCATTTTTAGCTTTTTCTAAACAGTAAAACATAACAATGAGGGAAAATAAACTCAAATGTAAAATTTTTGCAGCACAAACTGAAATAAATTATTCCAACAATTGTTTACAGACAGATTGTGTCATTTGAATTGACTATATCACAATTCCAGTGGGTAAGAATTTCATATTCACCAAGTTAACAGTGCCATTAAGCAGCTTGGAAAATTACAGAAATTTATGTCAAGCTTTTAGACAATTAGATTCTGATAGGAGGTTTACTGAATTGGAGGTGTACCTGTGGATGTATTTTAAGGCCTACCTTCAAACTCAGTGCCTCTTTGCTTGACATAATGGGAAAATCAAAAGAAATCAGCAAATACCTCCGAAAAAAATTATGGACCTCCACAAGTCTGGTTCATCCTTACAAGCAATTTCCAAATGCGTGAAGGTACGACGTTCATCTGTACAAACAATTTTACGCAAATATAAACAGCATGGGACCATGCAGCCATCATTCCACTCAGGAAGGAGACGCATTCTGTCTCGTATAGATGAATGTAATTTGGTGCAAAAAGTGCAAATCAATCCCAGAACAACAGCAAAGGACCTTGTGAAGATGCTGGAGGAAGGACAAGTATCTATATCCACAGTAAAACGAGTCCTATATTGACATGACCTGAAAGGCTGCTCAGCAAGGAAATAGCCAATGCTCCAAAACCACCATAAACATGACAGACTACAGTTTACAAGTGCACATGTGGACAACGATCTTACTTTTTGGGGACATTACCTCTGGTATAATGAAACAAAAATGTTACTGTTTGGCCATCATGACCATCGGTATATTTGGAGGAAAAAGGGTGAGGCTTGCAAGCTGAAGAACACCGTCCCAAATGTGAAGCATCATGTTATGGGGGTGCTTTGCTGTAGGAGGGACTGGTGCACTTCACAACATAGATGGCATCATGAGGAAGGAAAATTATGTGGATATACTGAAGCAACATCTCAAGACATCAGCCAGGAAGTTAAAGCTCAGTCGCAAATGGTTCTTCCAAATGGACAATAACCCCAAGCATAACTCCAAAGCTGTGGCAAAATGGCTTAAGGACAGCAAAGTCAAAGTATTGGAGAGGCCATCACAAAGCCCTGATCTCAATCTGATAGAAAATGTGTGGGAAGAAATGAAAAATCATGTGCGAGCAAGGAGGCCTACAAACCTGACTCAGTCACACCAGTTCTGTCTGGAGGAATGGACCAAAATTCCAGCAACTCATTGTGAGAAGCTTGTGGAAGACAACCCAAAATATTTCACCGAAGTTAAACAATTTAAAGGCAATTCAACCAAACACTAACAAAGTGTATGTAAACATATGACCTACTGGGAATGAATGAAATAAAATCTGAAATATATAATTCTCTCTACTATAATTCTGACATTTCACATTCTTCAAATAAAATAGTAATCCTAACTGACCAAAGACAGACAATGTTTTCTACGATTAAATGTCAGGAATGTGAGTTAAATGTATTTGGCTAAGGTGAATGTAAACTTCTGACTTCAACTGTATGTGTATATATATATACATATATACACACACACACACACACACACTGTATTTATACTGTATATAAAAGGATAGTTTCAGCTATAAATTCCGTGATTCGGTGAGATACATTCAAAGCTGTTTATTTGACATCTGTGAATCAGAATTGTCTATAATAAAACTGATAGATCCTTCTACACATTCTAACTAGATGAGCTGTAAACAGCCTAGAGTTAATGTGCGTCCCAAACAGCACACTTCTGCACTAGTCTATGTCATTTTGAAGTGTAAGTAGTGTGAGCTGTACAGCCGTGGCCAAAAGTATTGGCAGTGAAATAAATTTTGTGTTTTGCAAAGTTTGCTGCTTCATTATTTGTAGATTCTTTTTTCACAAGTTTATATGGTATACTGGAAAACAATGATAAGCTTTTCATACGTTTTAAAGGCTTTTATTGGCAAAAACACTAAATTTTGCAGAGTCAATATTTACAGTGTTGACCCTTGTTCTTCATATCCACACAATTCGCTCCGGCATGCTGGATATCAGCTTCTGGGCCAAATCCTGACTGATGGCGATCCATTCTTGACTTATTAGTGCTCAGATTTGATCATAATTTGTGGGCTTCTGTTTGTCTACTTGCCTTTTGAGAATTTACCACAGGTTCACAATGGGATTAAGATCCGGGGATTTGCATGGCCACAGATCCAAAATTTAAATGTAATGATCTCCGAGACACTTCATTATCACTCTTGCCTTGTGGTCATGGTGCTCCATCATGCTGAAAAATGCACAGATCATCACCAAATTGCTCCTGGATCGTTGGGAGAAGTTGCTCTTGCAGGACGTTTTGATACCATTCTTTATTCATACGAGGGTTTTGGGCAGAATTGTGAGAGAGCCCACTCCCTTGAATGAAAAGCAACTCCACACATGGATGGTCTCAGGATGCTTCACTGTTGGCACGACACAGGACTCATGGTAGCGTTCACCTTTTCTTCTCCAGACTATCGATTTTCCAGATGTCCCAAACAGTCGGAAGGGGGCTTCATCAGAGAAAATATCTATACCAGTCTCTGCTGTCCAATCCTTGTACTTACTGCATAATTTCAGTCTGTCCTTGATGTTTTTCTTGGAGAGAAGTGGCTTCTTTGCTGCCCTTCTTGACACCAGGCCATTGTCCAAAAGTCTTCGTCTCACTGTGCATGCAGATGCACTCACACCAACCTGCTGCCAATATTGAGCAACCTCTGCACTGGTGGTGATACAATTCCGTGGATGACTCCTCATGAGGAGTCAAGCTTGCTGGAAACTCTGGGACGTTCTGAAGCCTTCGTCACTGCAGTTGAACCTCTCTCCTTGAAGTTCTTGATGATCTTGTAAATGGTTCTTTCAGGTGCAATATTCTTTGCAGCAATTTCCTTGCATGTGAGGCCATTTTGATGCAAAGCGATGATGGCTGCACATCTTTCTTTAGAGGTAACCATTGCTAACAATAACACAATGATTGGAAGCACTTCTTCCCTCCTTTTATAGCAATCAGTCTCCTCTTATAATCCAATCAGAATGATATAGTGATTTCACCTGACTAGTACTTGTTCATACTTTCCCAGGTGCTGCTGATATGATTAGTGAAATTATGTTAGCTGGTCATTTTGTGCCAGGGCCAAAAAACTGTGAAATTTGGGTTTTTGTGATAAAGTTAATTTTTTTGGCCAATGAAGCTTTTTGCAATTATTTAAAACGCATCTGATCACTCTGCACAATAATCTAGAAATAATGTGAATAAACACCACAACAACTAAAGCAGAAAAATTTGCTGAACAAAATTTATGTCACTGCCAATTCTTTTGGTCCCCATTGTATGTTAACACTAAAAATGCAACAATGAGTACGATGAATTCCCAGATGATGTTGTGAAATGTTGGACACTTCATGCACTTGCCACAATAAGGCCACATATTACAGGTGTATTGCCATGGAAGGAAAACTCACACAGCATCTCGTGGTTTATTAATTTGACTTTTACATGGCTTATAACTATTACTTCATAAAAACACAGGGATCATTTCTAAAAACAACACTGAGAAAGGTTTTCAAACAGACTCTCATGTGGATCACATTGATGGCAAGCTATTGCTTATTCCTGACACTCATCTATAAGATTAAGTGTATATTGAACAATATAAAGTCTCTTTATTAAGATTCCATAAAAATCAACAGGGCAACTTCACAGTTTCTCTTGAAAAGGTTTTAGATGATCCATTTAAATTTCATACAACATTTTCCCCATCAGAGTAAAGAAAGTATCACATTTTTGGTCATAAATAAGGTACAGGTGAAACTCGAAAAATTAGAATATCGTGCAAAAGTTAAAGTTAAAAGGTGAAACTAATATATTATATAGACTCATTACAAGCAAAGTAAGATATTTCAAGCCTTTATTTGATATAATTTTTATGATTATGGCTTACAGCTTATGAAAACCCCAAATTCAGAATCTCAGAAAATTAGAATATTGTGAAAAGGTTCAGTATTGTAGGCTCAAAGTGTCACACTCTAATCAGCTAATTAATCCAAAACACCTGCAAAGGGTTCCTGAGCCTTTAAATGGTCTCTCAGTCTGGTTCAGTTGAATTCACAATCATGGGGAAGACTGTTGACCTGACAGTTGTGCAGAAAACCATCATTGACACCCTCCACAAGGAGGGAAAGCCTCAAAAGGTAATTGCAAAAGAAGTTGGATGTTCTCAAAGTGCTGTATCAAAGCACATTAATAGAAAGTTAAGTGGAAGGGAAAAGTGTGGAAGAAAAAGGTGCACAAGCAGCAGGGATGACCGTAGCCTGGAGAGGATTGTCAGGAAAAGGCCATTCAAATGTGTGGGGGAGTTTCACAAGGAGTGGACTGAGGCTGGAGTTACTGCATCAAGAGCCACCACACACAGACGGGTCCTGGACATGGGCTTCAAATGTCGTATTCCTCTTGTCAAGCCGCTCCTGAACAACAAACAACGTCAGAAGCGTCTTACCTGGGCTAAAGAAAAAAAGAACTGGTCTGTTGCTCAGTGGTCCAAAGTCCTCTTTTCTGATGAGAGCAAATTTTGCATCTCATTTGGAAACCAAGGTCCCAGAATCTGGAGGAAGAATGGAGAGGCACACAATCCAAGATGCTTGAAGTCCAGTGTGAAGTTTCCACAGTCTGTGTTGGTTTGGGGAGCCATGTCATCGGCTGGTGTTGGTCCACTGTGCTTTATTAAGTCCAGAGTCAACGCAGCCGTCTACCGGGACATTTTAGAGCACTTCATGCTTCCTTCAGCAGACAAGCTTTATGGAGATGCTGACTTCATTTTCCAGCAGAACTTGGCACCTGCCCACACTGCCAAAAGTACCAAAACCTGGTTCAATGACCATGGTATTACTGTGCTTGATTGGCCAGCAAACTCGCCTGACCTGAACCCCATAGAGAATCTATGGGGCATTGCCAAGAGAAAGATGATAGACATGAGACCAAACAATGCAGAAGAGCTGAAGGCCGCTATTGAAGCATCTTGGTCTTCCATAACACCTCAGCAGTGCCACAGGCTGATAGCATCCATGCCACGCCGCATTGAGGCAGTAATTAATGCAAAAGGGGCCCAAACCAAGTACTGAGTACATATGCATGATTATACTTTTCAGAGGGCTGACATTTCTGTATTTAAAATCCTTTTTTTTTATTGATTTCATGTAATATTCTAATTTTCTGAGATTCTGAATTTGGGGTTTTCATAAGCTGTAAGCCATAATCATAAAAATTATATCAAATAAAGGCTTGAAATATCTTACTTTGCTTGTAATGAGTCTATATAATATATTAGTTTCACCTTTTAAGTTGAATTACTGAAATTAATGAACTTTTGCACGATATTCTAATTTTTCGAGTTTCACCTGTATTCCATGAAGTTTACTTATGTCATGGTATCTTGTGCTAAAATCAGACATTGTTTAGCTTTTCATGAGCATTTCCTCTCGCTGACTATTAATGTGTGTCTGTGTAAAGAGCTTTGTTAGTTTTGGAGTCCGTTTGATTTCAGGCTCACCTGAGGCACTTTTGTGAGGGCAGTGTTGGACGGTTTCTTTACTGGTAATGTGTTATTCTCCTCTTCCTCGTCCTCTTCATCCGATTCCTTCACACCTGAGCAAACCACAGAGATCATCAGACATCAATAACTGAGGCTTCAGGATTAATTTACGTGCAACTAGAAACACCAAAAGGAATTGCAAGAATATTCACTTTCAAACGAGTTTCCCCGAGGCCTGTAATTGCCCCAACAAACATAAGGTTCGAGCCAATGTTGTTTTGTTGGACTGATCAGGATGTTTCAGAAAACTAAGCAATGATTTTTATAAAACCACAGAACCACAGTGGTTACACTATTCGATGAAATCAACCTACAAATGGTTTACTTATTGTTGTCTCTGCATATTAAGCTTGGATTGCTTAAAATTGGGGTGGGGAATCTTTTTCCTATTAAGGGCCATTTGAGTATTGACAAAATTATTCACGGGCCATACAATTGCATGCAATTTCTGATTGTGGGTTGAAATGAGGGATGTGCATGTATACTCTAATAATCAAGTACTCGTTCTGCACCTGCTAGTCGAGTATTAAAAAACGCTATTCGAATATAGCAAATAAATTTTCCTTTATGCATTTGCCTGCCGTGAGCAGTGTTGAATTAGTGTATTTTGCCTCAGAATCTCTCGCCAAATCTCGCAGTTACAATTGAGCCCATAGGGGGTGCTGTGGATGTGTTGTCGTCAAGGTGTTGGATGAGAGAAAATGATGTGATGGCGGTTTTATGGTAGAAAGATAATTCAAAGCGGTACAAGAAATTTAGAAAATATCAAAATAGTATGTAATGAAATAAATTTTTCCATTTTTATTAATAAATGCTGTTCAATTAATTATTTTTTTCTCTAAAGGAAAAGCATAATTTGTTGAAGTTATCTCATATTGAAACTGTTCTTAGTAACATTTGTGAATAAAACTAAATATAAATTTCATATGTGTCATATCACATGTGTCACGTATGTGTCATACTTGTTATTTTTAACTTTTTAATTTACCATTTGCCATTTTAATTTACAAGTAATCGAGTACTTGTTCTTTGTGGGTTAGATTACTCGGCCATAAAATTACAAAAAAATGCACATCCCTAGTTGAAATTGACGTACGCATTCTGTTATGTGCTCACACACACACAAAAAAAAAGGTAAAAAGTAAACATAAGCAAGACAAGTCGACAAACTGGTACTGGTGCTGCTAGTTGACACTTGAATTAAGCTACTAGTAGGTCAATACTATTTCCCGTTAAACTGTTCAACAGTTTTGTTTTTTGACTGTTTTCTGAGGGTTTCTTACTTTTTAAACTAGTCGACTCCAAAATTTACATTTAAACGTCAGTCAAATTTGTCATTCCGCACATCCTTGTTAAAAAGCAATTTTTTATTAAAAAATATTTTGCGTTGTTATTACTTTAAATTATTTGTAATTATTATTTATTATGGGCCAAGCACCGAAGGTTTTGTAGCCCATATTGTATTCATTAGTATTATTAGGAACCTAGCACCGAAGGTGCTAAGGACCCTATTGTATCCGCTAGTATTATTATTATTGTTATTCCTCCAATGGGAGTCTATGGCAGCCCACAGAGTCGTACTTAGGAAAATGATTAAATTTGTCACACTGATAGGGATGTGCATGAATAGACCACACACAAATTTAGAGTCTCTAAGAGAAACTCTATAGCGCCACCACCATGTCTCATTCACTTATCTTTTGTGTGTACCTTGTGAACCATTTGTCCAAGAAACAAAATTATTTTAGTGTCCAATTACTCTCCTCCTGATGATTAAAATGAACACATATACATTATGACTCCACCCATTGCAGTAGCCGCCATCTTGGAATATGATGTTTATTGTTTTTTTCACTGCTATTCCTTCAAATAGTGCCCAGTTCTGCCAAGCAAGCTCTCAAAATGATCTCCAGACTAAGCCACACCTATTAAATGATATGGAATTTTGCCTTTGTTTAAAAGTTACCAACATCACAAATTTAACAAGGTAGATGCAAAATAGGATGTAAGGCTAAATCTTGGCAGCACTTTGTCCTATTAAAACAAAACTTCATCTGCTTCATCTGAGGACCATGATCAGAGGGTACTTGCACAGTTTGGAGACAGCACAACCTATGGGTCTAGAAATGGTAAAAATTTATATTTTTGCTTGTAACATTTGTACTGTATGTCCAAAAATCATGAGGTTGCCATCTATGGATTCTGTGGGTCATGAGGATTTCAACGATACCACATTTTCCCAAATCAGCCATACTGACCCTCCACCAAATGTAATTTTATTAAAAAGTGATATATATTTTAAAAGCATTGTCAGATTTAAAAGAAAATTGGTATGTATCTTCGACATCATGTCCTGAACATAACTGAGTAGTTTGGAGACAGCACCACCTGTAGTTTTTTTTTAAGATAATCTACACTTGTGTGCTGACTCTATACTCTCTTTGGTATGGCTGAGCCATTGCAACCAAGTGGCTTAATGTGTTAAGCACTTGACTATAGTTCCAAAGATTAAGGGTTTGATACCTGCCTCTGCATGTCATGCAGTTGAAACTTGTGTAATCTGGTCATTTTTGTATTGTGCTTTTGGGTTGCTGGTGTTTTGACAAGTTAATGCCAATGTTGTGGCTCTATGATGCAGTGGGTTGAGTGTTGACCTGAATAACAGAGAAACCGAGAATAAGTTTGAATCCATCCTGAGGTGACTTGAATTGTTGTGTGTGTTTGCTTTGTATGCCATATGTGCTCTTTGGGTTGTGCAGTGTTTTCTATGCTGATTCTTGGACCCATAATTGCTGCTTGCATCTATATTTTTATTAGAATTTTTTTTAGTTAATAGAATAAAGGCCATTTTTTTCTCAATTGGCCACGTGGACCACGTAAAATCATCTAGCGGGCCTTATACGGCACTAAGGACAGGCGTTCCCCACCCCTGGCTTAAAGGAATGTTCCAGATTTCAATACAAGTTAACAATCAATAGAATTTGTAGCATAATGTTGATTACCAAAAAAAAAAAAAAAAAAAAAAAAAAAAAAAGAGACTCGTCCCTCCTTTTCTTTCTTTTCTTAAATCGAGGTTCCAGTGAGGCACTTACATTGGAAGTGAACGGGGCCTATTTTTGGAGGGTTTAAACTAGGGATGCACTGATGATATTGACGTTTTTAAACGGATCGGGTATCGGGTTACTGTCAAGCTCCAAAAATGACTTAAAAGAACGATAAAAACAGAACTACAGTAGTTCATATGACTCGTGCATTTTATTCAAAGCCACTTGAAGACGTGCGATAGCTCTGTGAATCACAAAAGGCTGTGTTTAATAAGTAAATATATAAAATGCACTAGCAGCTCCAGAGCGTTATTGAATGGCGCTGCTCTGTTTACACACACCCGAGGCTATTTTTAGCCTTCACAGCGGTGAGCAATATTTGTGAGTGCTACTCACGAACAACATCTCAGATGTAGATGCTCAATAGTTCAGTTCACTTATAATATGCATTTAGAATGGCACTGGAGTTTGCTTTGTTTTACCAGAATTTGAATAAGAAACTAATTAAACTACTGTGAACTTGGCTACAAACAGACACATACAGGACTTCCTGGGGAGTTCAAATGTCAAAATAAAAGTGTGAGGGTTAAAGGTGTCACAGAGAGACTCACGGAGGCAGAGACATTAACTCAGTAGCAGGGTTTATTGAACATGATTGAAACGGTGATGTAAACAACATGTGAGTAAATCCAGTTGAGCAGAGTGGTAAACAGCAGGTGAGTAATATCCAGACAGGATATAAACACAATGAACAGATAACTCACAACAGTCTTATGATACTTGCAGGCAATAATGAAGACACAGGAATGTTTGACATAGTAGAAAAGTCTGGAGTCTCAGAGATACTATCGATGAGAACAGACAAAGAGTGTGTGTGAAAGCGGGGTATACAGTGGCATGCAAAAGTTTGGGCACCACTGGTCAAAATGTCTGTTGCTGTGAATAGTTAAGTGAGAAGATGAACTGATCTCCAAAAGGCATAAAGTTAAAGATGACATTCTTTTAAATACTATAAGCAATATTAGTGTATTATTTTTATTTTGTACAATTTTAGAGAAAAAAGGAAAGGAGCACCATGCAAAAGTTTGGGCACCCCAAGAGATTTGAGCTCTCAGATTACCTTTACCAAAGTCTCAGACCTTAATTAGCTTGTTAGGGCTTGTTGTTGAAAGGCCAGGTGATGCAAATGTCAAAGCTTTATACATACTCTGACTCCTCAAATCTTGTCCCAACAATCAGCAGCCATGGGCTCCACTAAGCAGATGCCTAGCACTCTGAAAATCTGAGAACTCCTCGTAGGATTGCTAGAAAGGCAAATCAAAACCTGTTTGACTGCAAAAGACTCTGGAGTAGTGGTGCACTGTTCTACTGTGCAGTGACACCTGCACAAATATGACCTTCATGGAACAGTCATGAGAAGAAAATCTATCCTGCATCCTCACCACAAAATTCAGCTTCATAATTTTGCAAATGAACATCTAAACAAAATCCACAACGGATGACCTCAAGCAGCGCATGCTGAAGGTTTTGCCATGGCCCTCACAGTCCCCCGACCTAAACATCATTGACAATCTGTGAATAGACCTGAAAAGAGCAGTTCATGCAAGATGGCCCAAGAATCATGGAACTAGAAGTCTTTTGCAAGGATGAATGGGCAAAAATCACCCAAACAAGAATTGAAAGACTCTTAGCTGGCCACAAAAAGCGTTTACAAGCTGGGATACTTGCCAAAGGGGCTGTTACTAAGTACTGTCCATACAGGGTGCCCAAACTTTTGCTTCAGGCCCTTTTCCTTTTTTGTTTTTTTGAAACTGTAAAAGATGTAAATAAAAAAGTAAATTGCTTAAAATATTAAAGAAATGTGACATATTTAACTTATGCCTTTTGGAAATCAGGCCATCTTTGATCAAGGGTGCCCAAACTTTTGCATGCCAATGTATACGCAGTCCTTGATTAGCCACTAATGATAGGCAGGTGCGTGTAATCAGAACTCAGGGGAGAGTGAGCTCTGTGTCCGCAGTAAGGGAGAAAGAGAGAGAGAGACCGGTGGATCCGTGACAAAAGGTGCACAATTGAGATATATTACTATATATTACTTTTAGAATATATTATTATTATCATCATCATCATCATCATTTGTTTACAAATTATAATAATATTTACGTTGAATGGGTTCCAAAAAATAACTGTGTGAATGAAAAGTGAGCTGATATCTAACAACTAAATTGAAATAAAAAAAGAGATCTGGATCCTTTAAAGTCCATATACAAGCTGAAAATTATTAGCAAAAAATAAATAAAATAAAAACGTCTTCTTTTCTACTGATGACTTATACTGGAATTACTGTTCATTTTGCTGCTACATTATCCAGTATACTAGTTAATAATAAAGTGTTTCTTAATAAGCTATATATTTATATTGAAATAATGTGTAGTTAGAGTTTTGTGTTTCTTTACATATTAAAGAGCACACCCAATTAGTTCCACACAATAAAGTGAAGAGTCGAATTAATTGTTGTGGTAGTCAACATAATGCCACAAATGCTGTCGATTGAGCTTAACTTGTATTGAACCCGGAACATCCCTTTAATACATAAAAAAAAAATTACACACTTTAGCTTTAAATAAACTTCACACGTCACTGACACAAAGTCTAGTCCAGATTTATATGACAAAACCAATTGAAGCTTTTAGACATGCTGAACAGTACAAAAACATGGAAACGATTATATCAGTGCAGATTATGTCACATGGTGTTGGTTAATTCATTCTGGCTTAGAGTCTATATGGGGCGTGCAGGGCCCTTTGGGTCAGGCCAATTCAAACCTCAGGACATCACAACAGGCGAAGAGAAGAGAAGAGAAGAGAAGAGAAGAGTAGAGTTTCCAATGCATCATTAATCATTAAATGCATATCACATTATCTCTTAACCTTTTAGTACAAATATTTTTTTAAAGACATTCTTTTAAAAATGAAAAATAAGTTCTCCATCATAAATTCAACATAAAACTTCTCTATCACAGCACTTTTCTTCAAAAGTAATTAAGTCTCCTACCAAGTCATAATAAGCAAACTCAATTTTTAATCTATTTACAATTAACCCCTTCAACATTCTCTCTGGATCCACTCCAGTTAGACCCAGAAATTCGTTTTTTCTGGTCTTCCAAATTGCTAATTTTGCTATAACCATAGCATAGTTCACGAGACAAAAATGGTCTTGTTTGACATTATATACTTTACACCTCCAACTCAATGGCTGCTGTTCGTTCAGTGTCTCTTTATGAACAGTCTTGGCACGCAGGTTATAGAAAAACTTTTTAGACATTTCCTCAATTGTCCATGTATCAGAAGTGTCGGAATCCTCCATATGATGGTCTTCCAACATACTGTTGTTATAAGTAGAACAAATTAACAGCTTTTGAGGGATAACATCAGTCAGTTCTTTCAGATCTTTTCTTTGTATAATTTCTCTGTAAAAACCCTGCAAAAAGGAGCATATTTCTTCTAAAAACCACATGGCGAGACATGGAGATCCATGTCCCGTCAAGTACATTATATCCTCCACCGACTTCCAGCCATCTGGATTGACCAAATCCTTCAGCTTTGTGCAGTTTCTTCTCAACATATTCTCCTGTACACTCCTAGAAGACATCAGTGTTCCATGAACCACTGGATTGTGAAAAAGTGGTTCCTCCATCACCCAGTTTTTAGGAATCTGGAAAACTCTTTTAATTTTGAAAGTTTTATCCCATGCCTGTAACACTAATTTATAAAAGGATGAAGTCTCTGTCAGGTCCAGCTCTTGAATTTGTATCCAGAAAATATGTACATCATAGTTCAACCCCTCTACTCATCACAGAATTGCACCTGCTGTACCGGTCCATGTCAGTTATTTTCTAAACAGAATTGTTTGTGCTGAAATACGTAAGTCTGAAAGCTTGAATTCTGCTCTTAATGTCTATCAAGCCTTGTCCTCCTTCACAAGGAGGCAAATAAAGTTGTGCAGCCCGAATCTGGTGTTTACCATTCCAGAAGAAATCTACTACTGTATTTTGTATAGAAGTCACCAATTCTTCTGTCGGTTCAACCATCATTAGCCTATGCCTTAATGTGGAAGCAGCCAAGTTATTAATGACCAAAACTCTCCCCTTATAAGATAGTGGTAACATCCGTTGCCATCGAGACAATCGGGCCACCACCTTCTCCAGCAGTCCTTCCCAATTTTTCTCCTGAAACCTAGAAGAACACAAAAAAACACTGTACATCTGTACAGAAAAGAGAAACAGGCCTCCAATTCTTCAAAAAAACCTAAGCCTACAGCTGCTTGGAAGACAACCATTTTCTCTTTTGTTACTTCATAAAAATCTTGTCCCAAAATGTTCCAGAAATGACGATAGAACTCCGTGGTTATTCCATCAATCCCAGGTGAGCGTCCCACTGAAAGTTGTTTGACTGCATCTGTGAGCTCTCCTAAAGTAATCTCACAATCCAAAGTTTCTTTCTGTTTAGGTTGCAAAGTTCTTCAAAAAAGGTCAACAGCATATTCTTCATCACATTGTCCAGCACTAAAAAGTCCAGAAGAAAAAAATCAACTGCAAGTTTTCGCATTTCACTTGGATTGTGCGTAATTAATCCATTTATTTTAAATAAAGTCTAGGATTATGTTGCAACGCATTTCGCTCCAATTTAAAGAAATAAGTGCAAGGAGCATCCATATCCTTAACTGAACAAAAATATGACCTTAGTAAAGCATTTTTAATTGCTCTTGCAATAAATGTTTCAATTCAAGCTTCATCTTACTTAATTCACCACTTTTATTGGTCCCTTCTTCATTGTCCATCAACATCTTTTCTATTTCTCCTATTTCACATTGCAAATTTTGAACTATATCTCTAACTTTAAGTGAAATTTTAATATGCACCTTTCCAACATCCCACCATTGACTTTGTCTCATTATTATTTTTCTGTAACCTTCATTTTTCCCAAAGATGAGTAAAACTCACAAAATAATTATTATATAATAATTTCTTATTAAAATGCCAATAATACAGTGATCTAAAAATCGTTTTTTTATTTATATCTATAGTTACCATACGGTGATCAGAGAAACCCCTAGGAATTGATACCAGCATCAATCACTCTAGAATTGAAAGGCTTGCTTGTATAAAACCTGTCTAACCTAGCCCCTTTAACTTTATTATTACTTATTTACTTATTATCATGTTCTTGAATCACCTTAGAAAGTACTACAGCTGATTGAAAATGAGGTTCTTCACCATTTCTATTTACCTTAAAATCTACAGTACAGTTCCAGTCTCCAGCCATAACTATACAAACATTTTTATCATAGGTCGAAATGTGCCTCTTAATATTCAAAAATAGTTAAACTCTCTCTGAACCAAAATTTGGTGCATAAACACTGATAAATAATAAAATGTATTCCTTCATCTTCAGCATGGACAAATAATGCTCTTCCAGTAACTACTTATATCTTATATCTTTTTGAAAAAAAGAACAGCAACGCCAGCACTTGTATTTGACCCATGACTGAGGGAATACCCTCCCACCATAAACCCCATTTTATGTCATTAGACCTATCAGAATGAGACTCTTGTAACATTAATTTATCAATATTCCTAATTTTTTTAAATTCTGATAATACTGCCCTTTTAGTTTGATCTCTCACTCCATTTATATTAAAAGAGCATATACTCATAAGCATCATATTAATAAAAGGAAAAGAGACAGTAAATAGCAGAAAAAGATAGGAGAGCAAAAACACCCAGTGCATTGGACTAATTTTCCTATTTGTTTGAAGACGATCCTTTACGCTTTCTCAGTTTTGTAAGAAGTTTCATCAATCGAAACCTCTTTTTCTCATTCAATTCATCTAGTCCAACAATACGCTGCAATTTGACCACCGATTTCACAAATTTTTCAGTGTCCGGAAAAAAATCTAATTTCTACCGCTCTTCCAAACATCTAATCCAGAAAATCATTTATCTCGCAGAGAGAATAAAGATTGCTGTCTTCCATCTGAGACCCTGACATTTGAGAGAATGTATCATCATCTCTCATTTCTGCTTTATTTTCATCTTCTAGTAGGCCTACCACAGTATTTGGCATTTTCTCATACATAAGCATCTCAACTCCACTTGTACTCGCAATCTCAGAGCTCAAAACATTCATATCAATAATATCTTGTACTTCTACAGACTGAATTTCATCGTGTACCACAACTTCCTGAACCTCATTTCCTTCATTATCACACTCAAGTACTTCACCCTGTTCAGTTACTGTTTCAGTTTGTTCAATTTGTATTCTACAGCCAACTCACTCTCTTCAAGTTCAACCTTATCAACATTATTCTCCTCAGTGTTCACTTGAACATTATGAGGACAAGCAAACTGTTTGTGACCATAACATTTCAATCCAACAGTCGAAGCATAAATCATAAACAAATTACCCTCATCCATGTCCCGAAATGATATATCCAGCGTTGGCTCTTTTAAAAACATGAAAACTTGTTGTCGAAATGATGTTTTAGTTCCGAACTTTTACAACCCAGTGATATGGCTTTTATCGGGCTGGCGATTCTTCCGAACCTAATGAGTTCTCTCTCAATAACTTTGTCGGGGATAAACGATGGCACATTTGAGATAATTACCTTAGATGTTAACGTAGCCAACAGAAAGATTGGACAAAACCTCCATTAATCACGACACCACTTTCGATAAGTTGCACAACAAAATGCTCCTCTTTCAGAAAGATCACTACCGCTTTGTTCTTCCTTGATAACGAAGATATATTTTCACATCCGATTTGTTCTCACACCGCTAACAGCACACTTTCAACCGTGACTTCCTGTTCCGGCATGCACCTAATTCCATGGTGGAGTAAATAAGATTCTCACACTCACCAATTTAACAACAAAAATTAACTATAGATATATTTATAACTATTTAAAAACAGGACAGATTTGAGAAGAGAAGAGAAGAGAAGAGAAGAGAAGAGAAGAGAAGAGAAGAGAAGAGATGCCTTGAGGGAAACTGGGACTTCCTGAACTCTGGGAAAGCTCCTTTTTGTGTGGCTGTATGCTATGTCATAATAACAAACAAGAAAAGACAAAAGGTACTCACTGACGAAATGCTGACCGCTGATGTGGACCGGCCCCCCTCCTGAATGAAGGCGAAAAGACACAGGAGGTGTGACCTCGAACCCTCCCAGACTAAGCTAGAGGGAACATGAAGAAACATGTGTTGCTATCCAAACTGAGTGGTGAATCTATTCATTATGAACTAAAGGTGAAGTGTGTGATTTCTGTAAATAAATAGTTCCACCCCACAGTTAAATCATCCTCATGCCATCCCAGATGTGTATGACTTTCTTTCTTCTGCTGAAAACAAATGAAGATTTTTAGAAGAATGTTTCAGCTCTGTTGGTCCATACAATACATGTGAATGGGTGCCAAAACTTTGAAGCACCAAAAATCACATAAAGGCATCATAAAAGTAATCCATAATACTCCAGTGGTTAAATCCACATCTTCAGAAGCTATATGATAGGTGTGGGTGAGAAACAGATCAATATTGAAGTACATTTTTTGCAAGAAATTCTTCTCCCTGCCCAGTAGGGGGCGATATACATTAATGTGAAAACAAAAAAAGAAGTTAAAGTGGAGACTGACTGAGTAAGGAGGATAATTTATAGTAAAAATTGACTTAAATATTGATCTATTTCTGACCCACACCTCTCATATCACTTCTGGAGACAGTAATTTAACCACTGGAGTCTTATGGATTACTTTTATGCTGACTTGTATGATATTTGTGTGTTTTCTGGCTTCTACTAAAAAAAGAAAATTTCATGGACAGATTGCTATTTCTATGGTCAAAAAAGCAAGACAATTCATTCTTTACCAAGAATTAAGTTGTGTGATATAACTTATTAAGTTATATAGTTAACCCAGCATGGTTTCTAAATTTTGCTTTAGAGCTAAAACCTGATGACAAATGATGCCCACTACAAACATTATATGCCAACATGACGAAGCATTTAACCCTACACACAAGATTATCTTTTCCCAGAATCACTTCCCAACTGGGACCCATCCTGATCACACCACACCAAGCACATACGAAACAGAGTCTGTGTTTAGCCATAGGCCTATCAAAACAAGCTTGCGCAACTCACAAAATATAAGCCAAAAATAAGGAATGAACATTCCATTGCACCAGGCAACGACACTTCCGGACATGGCAACCATAAGTAAACAGATGAAGAAGCGATAGTCTGGTTAATGCTTTAACTGACAGCTATAAAACTGATCTAACTACACTGAATGGCGAGCAATCCCTCGCTTCCAAAAACATCTCAGATTTATTATTTGTGTTTCAACACAAATGCTGATTGATGAGTTGATTGTCTCAAGAGCAATCGAGACAAAACTTTGTAATTAAGGTTTAATTACTGCTCGACTCCTTTTGGTGTAAGTAAGTGAAGCGTTCTAATTTCAGGATTATGGAATAAAAAGACCTTACAGACAGGGTCGAAATAAAACACACACACACACATAAGATTCAAAGGTTTTATAAGCATGGACGAAACCGTTATCCCCTTAAGACAGTGTGAGCACAAAGTTTTATGAAGGTTAAAATAAGAGTTCTTTGGAAATGGTCATATTTTCCATAGCTGATATAAAACAGAGGCGAATATGTGTTGATGTCATGGAGCACTTGTGCCTGCTGTCCTGATGATGCAACAAGGGACCAGCCCCTTCCAAAAACAATCTGTCAATCACAGCTTGACCAGCCTCAACACAGCTGGAATTTTTATTAGTCACATTCTTACAATACCATAAAACCCCATAACAGGCATCACTCTACAGTATAAACCCAAATACAGCAACCAGATCAACGTCAAGGTGTTATTGTGAGAAGAAGAATGCAACTGCCCTTTGCTAACTGCACTCTGCATGTTCTTTGATTTTAATCTTGGCCAACTGTTTAGTAGATCGGAGCTGCACTGTCATGACTGGAAATAGCCCACCAGGAGCATTCCAAAGATGGCCGACAGTGGACTGACTTGCAAGAAAGACTTTGCATATAATCTTTCTTATTTCAAATGATAACATGTTTTAACCGTTAATATGATTTTTTACACTTGATTCTTTCTAATCTTCCCTCAGACTGTGTACGCATGATAATACAGCCAGTCAACTTGTCCAGCAGGTGAACTGAAATCGTTTCTTTCTCGTTGAGCGAATCAACAAACACTTCATCACTTCTGCAGATTGTTGAGAAATCATTTTTTCTTTTTTTCAATCTGCTTGTCAAGTACCTCTTCTTCTCAAAGTCATGGGCGGAGGGAAGATCAACTCAAAGATGAGCTACCTACCGTACCGGGGTAAAATTGCTTGTCGATTAGCACCACCTATTGTGTAAAGGCGTGAATGTTCTAACGGCGGATATTCGCTTCGCTTTCTGTGGAAGAGGGCCATTCACCAGCAATTCGCCTCTTATTATCGTGTCGCATTTAGTCTGATGTCAATTTTCATAATTGATCGTCACTGTAATTAACAATCATTTAATCGTTAATGTTAATATCGCAAAATGCAGATGGAGGACTCCAAATAATATGTGCATGATGTTGCCTATTGTTTACATATAATATAAATTAATACACTTAAATAATGCAAGTATTGGCAGTTTCTTCTTAAAACATTCTTAGTTCAGTGTAGTGTTGTCACGGTACCAAAGGTTCGGTATTCGGTACCAATACTAGTGAAATTTCACAGTTCTCAATACAATTTTGGTACCACAGCATAAATATGCTAATATGACAATGTGCTATTAAAGACATCCTTTTAGCCTATTTAAAAATCTACTTTTCAATGTAAATAATACATGAAAATAAATCCATGTTTCCTTCAAGTGTTTCTCAATCAAGGATGCATTGCTTAATTTTTTAAGTAGCGCCCTACTGAAATCTGATTTATTCTTTACCAAATCATGTTTTCCTTTTTGTTATTATTTTGCAGAACTCCATGTATTAATTTAATTTCATCATCAAAATGGTATCTAATCAATTCATTTTTTTAATATTTTTAAAATGTGAAAATAAGACTTTTCAACATATCATCATTGCATTTTTGTTTTTTACCAACATGTTATTCAATAGCAGTCTTGCTTGTGGGTCCATGTAACACTTAACAGTTGATTTTTCAGACTATACCAATCCAATTACAAAAATAGAAAAACGGGTTGAAACTTTCATTATTCCTTTTATCCGGTTACTTTATGAATGGATAATTTTTTCCTCTCCTATTCTTCAATTTTACTTTTTATAAATTGTGAATTAAGAAATAAGTTTTTATATATATATATATATATATGGCTTTTCACCAATTTTCGCTTCTTGCAAGTTATGCTGTGGGCTGTACCATTATCACGGGGTTGGGGATGTGTATGGGCTGGGGAACAGACTGCTTATTACTTTGATTCTGGCCGATGGCTTTTGTTAATGTTACTTCCTTTTCTATGTAGTTCTTTTTTTCGTAAGGGAGCGTTGTCCCTCCTTTGACCAAAATGATAATTTTGGTGAACTCCATCCTGAGCCCATGCTTCAGAAAGTGACTCATAAAGAATCCCATGTCTTTTGAGTTTTTGAATGCCCATGTCTTAAAAGATGAATTATCTCCCCCTTGTGTCATTTCCAAAATCTACATACGGCCTTGTCAATATACAATAAACTTGGTGATAAGATAAGATAACCAGCAGAATTCAGAATGTTTAATACATCACAGAACTCCAAATGTTTGGGTTTATAAGGCATAAAAACACATTAACGATATCAAAGGTAAAGGTAAGATTTAGCGACAAGACAGCACCGGCCCAATATGCAGGCCCAGACTGAACCTGCACACACAGAACTCTGCAGAAAACTCCACAGAATTGCAACATCGGTCATTGATAAAAGTTCTATGCATTCCCCACCCCTTGCATGTTTGTTTATTAAATATGTCGTCTAATTTCATAATGTTTTCAGCTCACGCTTTCAGCTAAGAGTGTGGAACTCTCAGTTCTGGGCCTGCCAAGAGAAAAGTGGCAGTTCTGTCAACTGAGCCGAAACTCTCTCACAAATGTCCCAGGACAAAGGACGATCCTTATTGTTGAGCCCTGCTGTAATTTCACTATTACTAGGACAGATTGCAATAGAATAAAATGATAATAACTATGTTTACTGTATTCATGAATAGGCATCTACAACTAATCACATAGAGCCAAACTTGAGCATTGTGTTCTTTCGGTGCACATGTGTATAACAGATGAATGTTTTTAGAAATTTAGCACACTTACAGAGGGCAGAACGGATGGTTTCAATACAGCAAGAGTGATTTTGGCTGTTTTGCCACTGTAAGTCAATCCTTCCATCTCTACAGTGTGAAATGTATCCTCCGCCTCAGCACCCAAACACACCTGAGAACAAAAGGATACTGACAATAACATACACTGAAAAACAACAACAACGTATTAAGATAAATCTTTTTTTTTTTTTCTCAAATAATGGCATATTTCCAACATTTTTAGTTTGACAAAAATTTAAGTAATATCGTGATGCAAAACAATGATCAAATAATTCTGAGATTTGTCAACTGGTAGATCAAATTAAGCATACTCATAAAATTTTCACGTATTTTACTACAAACCATGTGATCCGCAAGAACGAACATTTTGAGTCACCATCCTGAGAAGCTTGTGATGTCGGTGATGTGACTACTCACGCCCGGCCCCCAATTGGGCCAATCAGCTGAGGAGAGGGATAAATGCAGCGGAACGTGGCAGTTCAGGAGAGAGAGAGCCACATGCAGCTGCCATGTGTGTGTTTATGTTGTGTCTTTTTGTTTAAGTTCTTAATAAATATTATTTTGACTTTTCAGGCGGTTCCCGCCTCCTCCTTTCCCAATCTTAAACTTTGTTAAAATATTGGAAATAGTCTTTTGAACAAGAGTGTTTCATAAGCCTCAATATCGAAATTGCATGTCTAAGAATCACATAAGTGCAGCTAGTTTGCACGTGTTTTATAGCGTTTCCGTGCATTGTGTTTGCACACGTGTTTAATAATGTTCAGCAACTTTTCACATACACATGAAATATTCACGTGCACATCCTTCGACTCAGCAATTAAGTGTAGGGTATGTGCATGCACAGTGATGACATGTAAGTCTGAGTATATAACTGGTAGCATACGTGCATCAATCGAGTTGCAAATATGTGCAAGTTATTTAGAAATACAGTATGTGCACATCAATCAAGTTTCACGTATGCACAGGTATTTTGTAATTTATGTTTGCGCCAATAAAGAGGGTGGCTGGTCACTTTTTACCTCCACAGACTATGCAGGTCAGTTTTTCTTAAGTATAGTATTAAGTATATATATTTCACAAGTACATGATCATCCATCGAGTGACATTAATGCGCAAGAATTATCTAAGTATATGTGCATCCACGGGGTTGCTGGCATGCTGGTTGCTGCATTTTCGTGAGCCATTTTCCCATATGCATGTCTGCGTGAGAAGGCAAGACGGTTAAGGGCTGTTCACACCAAATCAGTGACGATTTTGCGAGATGAGCCTCTGACGGAAGGTCTATTCACACAGAGTTTGTAAAAAATGGAATTAAAAACAACTTCACTCCTGTACAGTTGGTGGCGCTGTTGCAGTGCTATTGTTATACCAGTCTCCTGTCCGCACCTTCAGATGATTAATATACTGAACGCTGTTAAAGCATGTATTTACCTTATTTGGCAAAGCTTTTTCATTATGTCTTTTCCATGGTGTTGATGCATTTTGAAGATTATATAATCAGTTTTTTGTATGTGAGTGAGATGAGTAAAGCGATATGGGTTTTTTAATGGCTGGTGCCGATATCCAGAGAGCAGGGTGGCCGATAAGCCGATACAATGCCGATATATTACAATTTAATATTGTAAATAATATAAACATAAAATGTATAAACAATTATAATAATAAACTGTTATTTAGCACTATATTTACTCAATTTCTCACAAAACTTTGTAAAAATAAATAAAAAAAATTATATTATATTTTAAATGGTAGATAGCATTTTATTCTGATTTCTGTTTAGTCATCAAATTTTAGTCATTTATTTGTACATGAAGAAATTGTTCATATATTAAGGAGGAAATAACACTACACACACATGGATGGCATGTCTGCATTAACAATCGTATTTACTAAAAAATACAGAATCAAACCAATTGTACATACAGTACATAGTGAGCAAGACATTTACTCATAGCACATGTGAAGTGCTTTTACTTTGAAGTTGCAACAGAGACTAAAATGAATGGGGGAAATTAGAATGCCCAATGGCAGCCAACGGTCAACAGATGTAGATAGGAAGTCCCACCTTACAGGTAAAAGAGCCAATCACCTTTTAGGTGCAGACATTGCCTGTCAATCAACTCTAGAATGTGCATGTGCACTAGCTATAAAAGCTGGGAAAATTTTGTTTTTTAGTGTAATCTGAGGTAAAGAAGTAGAAAGGAGCTGAACTGTCATGACTGGGAAGAAAACTGGATTTTCTTGAGGTTTGTGAATTATATCTGTTTATACGAGATATCTGCATATTTGTAAATAGTATAGAATACAGTTTTATTGATATTTGTCTTTCATCATTAGAAACAAAAGTTTAAATTGACAGGGAACTGCTGAGGAGAGGCTGATAGAATACATGCTTTAGAGGTAAATAAATGAGCGCTCCACAGGATGCTGGATCTGCTCAAGTTGTGTGAGGTTGGTTTATTACATCTGTTTAAATGAGATATGTGCATATTAGCAGACAGTATTATACGAGATTAGTTTTATTGATATTTGCCTTTATCATTAGAAAATAAAGTTTAAAGTGACAGGGAACTGCTGAAGAGAGGCTGGTAGAATACATGCTTTAGAGGTAAATAAATGAGCGCTCCACAGGATGCTGGATTTGCTCAAGTTGGTTCATTACATCTGTTTAAAAGAGATATGTGCATATTAGCAGACGGTATATATGAGATTAGTTTTATTGATATTTGCCTTTCTGTCATTAGACATGACAGTTACAAGTTACAGGGAACTGTTGAGGAGAGAGAGGGAAAATGAAACAGGCGAGCACTTTAACATTATGAGCTCAAACACATCTGCCACGGTTCTGATATGTGGATATGTTTAAATGAGACTGTTTTGCACACCGGACTATTATTGTAGTAACATGATGCAAGTAACAACAAAAATAACCATGACTGGTCATTTACATTCGTTTCTCAGTCACTTCACATGCAAGTAGGCGATTCACAGTGCCCTCAAGAAACAAATTGGCCAAACAGAAAAATGTATCGGCCAATGCCGATAATTAAAAAAGTCTGAATATCAGCCGATTTCTCGGCCTCTGAGACATATTGGTCGACCACTGGTAAAGACCGCTGTTCGGTATTTATTTGCACATGTTTTTTGCTATGAGTATCTTTCAAACGCACTCCAGAACCAAACTTAATTTCTTGTGCATTAATGCCTGGATAATATAACACAAGGTACAGTGATATAAATACACATGGAATAATGTACATTAGGGATATCAGTAGCTTATAGTAGAAAACATATATTAAAAATAATATAAAAGAAAACACTGCTCACTGTATATTCTTTATTTAAATTATTGCAATACTTTGTTATATTGTATAATTTCCCTTGTTTTAAAAAAATATGTTGGAATCGATATTTTTGTGTGAGGATCGATGTTTTTGATACAACATCAGTATCTGAAGTGTCGATACTTTAGGATCGATCCAACCACCCCTAGTTGCCTGTCAAATGTGTTCAGACATAGTAATCCTGGATTTTAATGTTTATTGACAGACACCATTCACTTCCATTGTGAGTGCCTTACTGTAACCACAATTATTTAAAAAAGGAACAAGACTGTTTTCTAACGTGTACTGAATCAAACATGTGTTCTTAATGTTGGAGATGCATTAATCAGGAGGGTGGCAGTGGAATAAAACAAGTGAATTTTGTGAAATGTCCTTTTTTTTGTAAATATTGTAATCTGTTGTTATTTATCTTTGAGATATTACCCATACTGCTCATGTCGCACATTGCTATACTTTTAAGAATAAAGAACATGTAAATGTTTTAATTGTCTTTGTGGTGTTTATTTCAGGACTTTGTTCTGGATGATTTCAAGGAGAAGACTAGAAGATGAACATATACATTGGCAGCCAAAGGTTTGAAATAATGTACAGATTTTGCTGTTTCTGAAGGAAATTGATACTTTAATTCACCAAAGTGGCATTCAACTGATCACAAAGTATAGTCAGGACATTACTGATGTAAAACAGCAACATCACTATTTGAAAAAAATCATTTTTGATCAAATCTAGACAGCAGCATCACTCCAACACCTTATCCTTGAGTAATCATGCTACATTGATCATTTGGGACTCATTTCAAAGACAAAGTCAGTCTTCAAAGACAAAGGACAACTGTATCTAACAAGGACAGAAAGAGATGTTGAAGGTCAGATGTACAACTAAACAAGAGGATAAGTACATCAAAGTCTCTAGTTTGAGAAATAGACGCCTCACATGTCCTCAGCTGACAGCTTCATTGAATTGAAGTACAGTTTCATGTACAACAGTAAAGAGAAGACTCAGGGGTGCAGGCAAATAAAAGACACTTTTGAAACAGAAAAACAAAAAGAAAAGTTTAGAGTGGGCAAAGAAACACAGACATTGGACAACAGATATTTGGAAAAGAGTGTTATGGATCTTAACCCCATTGAGCTTTTGTGGGATCAGATAGACTGTAAGGTGTGTGAGAAGTGCCCGACAAGACAGACACATCTATGTCAAGTGCTACAGGAAGTGTGGGGTGAAATGTCACCAGAGTATCTGGACAAACTGACAGACATTGTGATCAGTTGAATGCCACTTTGGTGAATAAAAGTATCAATTTCCTTACATATTAGAATAAAACTGATTTTAAAACATTGTTAGAATGTTGAATTGCTAGAATTAAAGAATAGAAAAATATAGATTAGACCAGATTATATTAATATGTTAAAGAATTGAATATGGAACATGATCCTTTATATTTCAACAGAATCTTCAGACACTTAATGACAGTGCCTGTCAACTTCTGCATATATTGCTTGTGCAGTATTTATTTAACTGTTCCATGCAGAACTGGACAGCTGTGAAACTGATTATCTTTAGTGACAAATTCATGAAATCCTCTTCCTCACCGCTTTGAGTGACAGCTGATGCTCATCATCATCATCAACCTCAACTTTGTGCTCTTTCTTCTCTGCTTTCAGCGAGCAACCTGCAGAAGAAAAGAAAAGTATTTCATTCTCAAATAAATGACATGAAATACTGTATTCTAGAGAAAACTATCTGTATATACACAATCCAACATGCTACACAAATGCATCCTTTACTGAGGAAAGCAGACAATAATAACAACATTTCAGCTCATCCACAACATTAGATTTAGGCTACAAAGGCAAGAGGCTGACTGCATTTGCGTTGACAATTCTCTTTTAAATGCGGAAATAATGCCGTAAAGACGTGTCAAATGACTGCAATTAACCGTTTACCACACACGTATGATTATTCAACGTGTGAGTTTATTTTAGCTTACCAAATAAATACATCTGAGGTCGGCTGAGGTCTTTAATTTTGTTCTCCATATTTGCGCCACTATTAGAGCTGCAATCGTAGTTCCGGCGTGAAGATTGACATGTGAATGGACGAATCAGAGAGCTTGATTGAGCGGGTGTCGTCCAATGGCGTGCATCCTGGATGATGAAATAAAATACCTGTTGTTTATACATTTCTCACTTGCAATACCACATTTATTCGCCAGATGACGCCATATAATAAATATTCATAGCATATGCTTGTGTTCACGACAAGGCGGTTCGTTACACACAAGTAAGTGCTAAATGATTTAGTTCAGAGGTTCTCAACCAGGGGGTCGGGACCCAATAGGGAGCTTGAGCACACTTCCAGGGGGGCCTCAAGATCACTTAAAATTATTTAAAATATGATCATCATTTTTATATAAGTATTATAATTCAACTTACTGAAAATGCTAAAAATGTAATAACTCCCTTCAGCAGCTTGCTTTTTCTGAAGTTCTAGAAATTTCTGAAATTGGAGGGCCTTCGAATATTTTCTCTGACAATCACATTTGACATGGGTTTCATGGTTACTTTAAAGTTTGTGTACGCAATTATTTATTTTTATTTTTTTAATATCGTTCATAAAATTTGTTTTTTTCTTCCCCTGACAGAAAATTGAAATAGATGTCCTGATAAATCACACCTGTCTCTGTGACAGACCTATAGGCTCTATGAACAGCATTTATTTAGCCCTTAAAAAAACTGATATGCAAATCTCCACTTTCCCTTTCACTTCCACATTATTCTTCTTAAGTTTTTTTGGTGATTTGCATTTTTTATGCATATTGTCACAGACTGGTCAGAGCTGGTCAAAGTTTGAGATTTGTATTAAAAAACGACTTGAATATTAATCCGTTTCTCACCCACACCTTTCATAACATTTCTGAAGACATGGATTTAACCACTTAAGTTGTGTGGATTATTTTATGCTGCCTTTATGTCCTTTTTAGAGCTTCAATGTTCTGGCCACCATTCACTTACATTGTATGGAACTACAGAGCTGAAATATTTCTCTGAATATTTGCATTTGGGTTTTGCAGAAGAAAGAAAGTCATCTGGGATGACATGAGTAAAAGATGAGAGAATTTTTATTTTGGGGTGAACTATGCCTTTAATGATTTAATGTGGAAAAAAAGAAACCTCAACAACTGTTAAACTACTGCCTGGTCTTGTAGGCTACACTGGCACACTTTAGCAATAGTCACATTGTTGGTCAGCAGGCCGTGGCGCGCCTCTGCTCTTTATTAAACTCTTCTGAGGATTTAGTTGATTTCCCATTCACAGAACAAAGCTTGTCGCTTTGTTTGAGGTGACAACCATAAATAAAGATGACGATAATCGCTTCCACCTTTCATGCACGCTATTGCTAAAAGCGACATCTTGAGAGAAAACTGCTCAAAACAGGCAGCACTTCAACGTGAGTAGCCCGTATATACACACAAAGACATGCCAGTGTGATGACATTCCCCAAAACACATGCGTGAATGCCGGAACTCAGGGTTTAAAAGAGTAGTCTCTGAACTCTGTCAACACATTGCTTAACAATCAAATAAATGCTTCATTCTGTTAAGACCTCAAATGGATGGTGTAAACATGTTGTCATCTGCTTATTAGTTTTAATCAACATAATGCAGAAAATGTCACACTGATTGGATCTGGCAACCCTTTTAATGCAGTGCACCTTTTCATTTGCAATTACAGTGTGTGTGTGTGTGTGTGTGTGTGTGTGTGTGTGTGTGTGTGTGTGTGTGTGTGTGTGTGTGTGTGTTCATTATTCATGTGTTTTCACCTGAAATAATAGCAGTGGTGTATAATTACACAGGCATTTGTCATGTTAACCGGAGTATTTGGTGAATACTTAATTTAGTGGCTGATGCCGATATCTTGTATGCAGCAATGTGACTAATGGCTGATATAATACAGATATAGACACAATACAATTAATAGTGGCAGCACATTAATGGTTTATAAAGGGGTTTATTAAAGACTCATAAGTAATTAATAAATGTGTTATAAATGTAATTATAATAATCTAAATAAAAAAGGTTGCTTTCATGCAATACTTGCCAAATAGTGAGCATTTTAACTTACATGTAGCTAAAGTCCTTTATATGTCTTGACTCACTTGTATTTTTATTTTCTTTGTCACATTGGGTGCCACTCCGAGTGCTGTCCCAACTTACCTAGTCATAGTTGCCTGAAGTCCTCTGCAAAAAAACAGCTTATCTCATATAATAAAGCTGAACCACCATTAATTCAGACTGAACTTTACATAGGTTTATAATGTTGGCAACTCATTTAATAAATGTGTCTACTTTACAATGGTCAATTTTTATAGGTTATTTATATTGAATAAGTGTTATTAAGCAGTTATAACATGTTAGGTAAAAGGGCTCACTATTTGGTAGGTACTACGAAAGTCACCATTTTATGCATGTTGTTCTAAACAAACAGCAGTGATTAAGAATGCATTTATAAATGAATTATTAAACATTAATAAAGCCCTTTATAAACCCTTAACAAAGGGAACATTCATCTTAAGTGTTATCATTATGATGAATGAGTAGGGTTGCCAACTTTGCTATGTGAACACTGAATGGGAAGTTTCGCCGTCCAAATGGGAGGTCCTTGAGCATCTCACCATTAAAAAAACGGGACATTAGGCGTCCGTATAGGTACACTACAGGTACAGTATACCAGATATTTTTCTTCTTGTTGTTTCCTTTGATTTTGATGGCTAATACTCAAACATGTTTCATTTTTTTGAAGTCTTTTGAAAGATTTGAGTGGCTAGACACACAGATTGACATCACAGCAGCCAGTATCAAACTCCAACCTTGCACTGGCATCTATATAAAGATAAATATAAATCATGTCATCACAGCTTATTTTCACACTAAATCTTTTCATTGCGCAAGAGTTTGGGAGGAAAAAATACTTGGACATTTTGCGTAATCAGTACTAACATAGTCTTTTACACTGGTTGCATGTTCTTGCAGCCAGTAGCCCTTTCCTAATCTTATATATATATCATTGTGCAAAGCTTTAACTGTGCTTATCCTTTTCCTGATGTTTGTAAAACACGTTGTGGTGGATCTTTGATCTGTTTGACATCTGATGCAATCTGAAAGTGCAGACTTATTGTGAGGAACAGTGGAGGCCATATAGGTCATATTGGTTTGCAACGTCTGCGAGATAAACAGGAGACTGTCTAGAAACATTGTGCGAGATAGGAAGTGTGATACTTTTAACCTCTGTTCCTCACTCATCTTGTGTGGCAGCATTTTATTGGATAGGGTGAGGGCTTTCAGGTAGATAGGAAAAAGAATATATAAAGATGCATCAGGAGAAAAATGAGAAACTCAAGAGCACCTGTGGCCAAACACAATAAAGAGCCTCAAAAACAGAGGCTGAAAGGAATTTCAGCTGAATGTGCCAAGTCACGTCGCTGTGGCAGAACAGACAGGAAGAAGAAAGCTGTTGGAAGACTGGCAGAGGAAATGGGGGTAGAGGAGGCGTCACTGCGGTAACTGACTCTGACACTGACAGGTCTTAACCAGGTCGTTTTTGCCTTACATTCACGCCACAGATGTTTTCGCCTTCCAGAAGGTGAATGACCCATGGTCATTTTAATAGTTCACTTTTGGTTCAGCCATCACAGGCCCCCTTTTACCTCAGGACACTAGGGCAGCTACCCACCCTGCTGTTACGCCACTGATCGTGCTCCACCTCACTTTTTTAAAATCCTGTAACATAGTTATACATTTACAGCTTTTATCCAAATTGACTTACAGTGCACTTATTACAGGTACAATCCCCCCGGAGCAACCTGGAGTTAAGTGTCTTGCTCAAGGACACAATGGTGGTGGATGTGGCGATCGAACCAGCAACCTTCTGATTAACAGATATGTGGTGTAGCCCACTACGCCACCACCACTCCATTTATAAAATAGTTTATATTTGTCAACTTACAATGTCTAGCAGTGGTATGTATGTATCACAGGTGATTTATTTATCACACTAAAATCATGTTTACATGCATATTGTTTATTTCTTGTGGGGATACTTATGGATTGGCCCCAATGACTTCCATTGCAATTGCCTGTAAGATTATATATGCAGAAGAATTCCACCAACATGATTTGAAACGAGAAAACCCAGCCTTTCAGTTTGGAATGTTTCAACATCATAAATTACCGGCCCTTCAGACAAGAACCCCCTCACAGAGTAAACTAGACTTCTCTCTGTGTAAGGTTACAAGGACCATCAGATTTGCACAACTCTAAGACATTTCATCTTAATCTAGCCTTGCTAGATAATGCTGAATATCACTTTGAACTGTGGTAATGTTTGTACCTGACAAATTAATGATTCTAGACTGATGGAACTCTTTAAAATATGTGTAGCGATGTGCAATCACCTATAATTGATAAATATAATCTTTAATTCTGTATGATTTATCTCAGTCTACTAAGAATGGAAACTATAAGGCTTAACTTGATTTTAGTACCTACACGTATAACATCCATAAATACATGTCACGTTTAGTATGTAAACATTTGTTTGGGTATAAAGAGAAATCTGGTGAAAATGAATATCATGTCTCTTGTACCATTCTCAAGATATAAAAGCTCGTGATTAAATATGCACTATTTTTGAGCGGGACATTTTTAAGTGTCTGAAACAAAGGGCCATAACTCAACAGTTGGAAAAGACAGCCCAGTTGACCATGTGACTCTGAAAAGGTGATGCGGCCAATCTCAGTTCAAATAGTTCCAAACAGGAAGAAGACGCTCTGTTCTTCTCTTCTCTCTTCATCTTCGCTCTGACTCCATGCCATGTGAAGTCCAAGGGAGCTCGGGACTCGACATCCCGAGAAAGCTCATCACACTCTACGGTTCACAAACCCATGAGAAGGCCTTGCTTCACAGCTAACCTAATTCATCCAGACAATATACTTCGATCAGACAGAAATCAAAGCATAGACGGAATGAACTTTCGACCAAGCACCAAGAACCAAGCCACAAAAAGAACACCAAGTAGATCTCCAATATTGTGCTCAAAGTGCTGGTGCATTAATCAAATAATTTGGGTAATCCGATAGCAAATCGATGTAGACTCAAAGAAGGATAAATGGTTCTTAAGATATTGTCAACAGACTCCATAAAGTTCATCTTCACTGTACTGATCAGTCATTTCACATTCTGTCACTTTTCACCAACCTGTCTCATGTATATATGTGTTAGATTAGATTTATGTTTAGAATAGTAATAAAGTTTGTGTGTGTTCAAAGACGACTTGACTGTGGTATATTTTGATAAATAATCTCATCCCTGTTTCTGAAAGATTTTGCTTCAAAGCTTTACCTAAATACAAGTGATAATATTTTCAATATGTCATGAGAATAATATCAGTCCAATAAGTGAATTAATCATAATTCCTTACAGTAGAAATTGTGAGCTGAAACAACTAGACTTTGTATTACAATTTCAATGGTGGAGAATCTGTTAAGACAAATAATGTATTTGTTATTTGTCATTTATCTCATTTATAATGGTTGTCGAACGCGACTAATTCCATTATGCATTTCATTACCTAATGACAGTTTAATTTAGTTCATAGCTCACATATTTCAAGACTCTAAATTCCCTCCTAAATTTAGCATACCAAATTACCCTATATATAATGGTGTGAGAAATACCACATCTTAACTGACCCCATCCACATCTCTAAATTATATATGTAATTCCCTACATGCATCATTGTAACCCAGATTCTTGCATTAAAAATTATTATAATTTTTTTTTTTTTTTTTTTTGGTAATCAATATATGTCAAAAATGCTGCTGATTGAGCTTAACTTGTATTGAACCCAGAATATGCAATTAACCAGTTAATTCACCTACTCTGTCATAGAACAGAACTGGATTTTATGTTTAATTCATTTTATAATGGGTTGAAGAAAACACAAACATCTGATACAATTATTTTTCCCCATTAAAAGATGCATGTTTATCAGCCATGGTGCCAGCTTATTTGTGCTTGTTTTTGTGAGAGCCACAGGCTGTGGAGAGCTGTAATCAGTTTACCTCTTTAGCATTTCCTGGGACATGCAGCCATGTGTAGAGCAGAAGGTAAAGGCTCATTTACTGTGAATAAAACTGCTATGATTCCACATCCTCTCACTGAGTTACCCTGATATCACTCTTCTGTGGTAACCAGAGAGGAAACTCCTGTTTTGACTGCTGTCTTGGCTCACAGAGATCTCATCAGTTGTTTACGCCCCTACAGTGTCTAGGTGGACATGGGTGATGAATGCCTCCAAAATACGTGTCAGGATCTAAAAACTGCACTCGCAGTCTCTCACCAACAAGTTATTAGACGTTGACAATGAATAATGATCTGGAATCTAAATATAGCTGATAAAAATGCATGGTACAGTGTATTTATTATAATTTAGTTTCATGTTGCTGTGAAACTTTTTCAGCTAAATATGGAGAGATGACTATAAGTAAGCTATTTGTATGTTAATTTCCCCCCAAATTGTTAACACTGTGGCACTTTAAATACATTACTGTTTATTTGTTTTCAATATAATTTTTATTTATTTATTTTTCATATACATTTTTGGTGAACCAATGTTATGGTTTTGGGACTGGACTGTCTGTTTGTCTGACCAATGCCATTGTTCTGGAAATCTGACTGAAAGCAATCATTATCTATGCAGTTAAGTTTGGTTTAGAGCCCCTTCGAGGACAGGGAAGGAATTAGGTTCCCTTTCAATTAATTAACCATGGCTTTACTACAGTAATATAGTAATATTTTGGTAACATCTGTAGTAACAGTTTTTTCCCAAACATTTGTTTGAGTACAAAAAACATGGTTTTATTACAGCAATACTGTAGTATCCATATAGTTATCCATGTGTGGCAGGATAGGCTGTCACCTCCCTGTTTTTAGAGGTTGGGTAACAATGTCATTCATTGGCTGCCTATGTGGTGTCCAATTGTTGTTGATCGTTTCTACTTGAATTTAATATATATATATATATATATATATATATACTGGCTTCCATTTCTGTGCCTGGTGGTGTTATTTCCTCACTGCGTGTTGTGCTGTGCTCATTATCACATAATTTTCGGATACTTGTGTTTGTGTGTGTGTGTGTGTGTGTGTGTGTGTGAAACACTTTTGATTGTGGTGCTTTCCAGGACAGATAGTGTTTGTAATTAGCTTCTCCCTGCTGGTAAGCCTCTGCCCTGTTTAGTATTTTGATGGTATGTGTGTAATTGTGTGGGTCTGTCCCTCCTTCAGCTGCCATTATTTGATTTAATGTGAAACCTGCCATTCAGGCTGAATCTTGTCACAGTATTTTGAATTGAATTTTATATTTTTTTATTGATTTATTGTGGAAAATAAAAAAGAATGTATTTTAGTATAATGTCCATAATGTGGACATTTTGTGGGTAGATTTATCTCCTTGTCAGTATTTATATTCCCTTGGTCAGATTCCCAGTAGTTAGCTACCCTTTCCTCTCAATCTTGTAAATTCGAATGTAGGTTCTACCCCCTATGCTTATCTCACTGTTACTGCTCCGTTCTGCTCGCCACACATGGTATTACTATGGTAATATTGTAGCAACCATGACTGTAGTAAGAATGGTTTATTTTGTCGTTACTATGGTTTTGCAATTGTAAAACTATTGTCACAGTAGTAAAACAATGGTTAATTTTCATAAGGGTTAACCATGGTTTTGCAATAGTAACAAGAGTTGAAGTGGTATTCATAGTAAAGTATGTCTACATGGTAACCACAACAAAAAACATGGTATTACTGCAGTAACCATATTTGAATTATAATATTCATGGTAAAACCAGAGTAACAATAATGAAAACCAAAACTGTGGTAATAAAAATCATAATCATTCTGGAAAAAAAAAAAAATCATAATCATATGATCATATGAAATCATATATATATAAAATATAGAGAGCTGAAAAAGTCATACACATCTGGGATGGCATGAGGATGAGTAAATTATAAAAAACCATGGTTCTTGCCAAAAAAAAAAAAAAAAAAAATGCTAAATTATTACTGGAGGTTTACTATAGCTAAAAATGACTTATTGTTAAACCACTTTACCATAGTGGTTCATTTCCGTAAGGAAATGTTTTATTTATTTGTTTTTATTATTATTTGGTGTGGAAAATATTGTAAAAAAAAAAAAAAATTATAATAAAAAAAAAATTAACCATGAATTTTCTTTAGCAATACTGTAGTTATAATTTTTTTAATTTTTTATTTATTTATTTTTGCCAGAAAAGTTATTATTTTTATTACAATTGTTTTAATTTTTTTATATTATTACTCTGGTTTCACACCGAATATCATGGTTAAAATATGGTTGCAGTAGAACAACACCATGGTACATTTTGTGGCTATGGTTTTACTACAAATACAATAGTTTAGATAAAGTATATATATATTGTGGTAAAACCATGGAAAATGTTATGGTTACTATAGATTTACTGCAAATACCATTATTCAAGTATGGGTATTGTAGTAAAACCCTAGTTAATTTATTGCAAGGTAGCCCAAAATAATTGCGAGTCAATGCTAAACTATTGCAAAGGAGAACTAAACTATTTAAACTCAACTCACACGCTGCATCTAAATTCGCCTACTTATACTACGACCTAAAAGTATGTACTCTTTTTTTGAAGAAAATGTACATACTTTTGAGTGTGTAGCAAAAGAGTATGCACGTTCTGGGACATACTACGAAGACGTCATGCAATGGAAGAGAACGTGGTTGCCTAGTTACGCACACGGCGACAGTTAAACAAACATTCTACATTCCATTCATTCTTATATGTCCAATGCAATGCAGCCAGTTAATGAGGCGCTCAGTGTCTTCATCGGACCCTACAAGATAAACACGGTACTTTTTTTGCACAACACAAATCCATTAATATTATGAGACAATAAAATATAACTTTAATTAGCGCTAAACGTTTAAGTTCTTACACTTAAAAACTGAGGGCGCATCTCCGCTGCCGCATCCGGTCGCCATGTTTGCATCATCTCAAAGCTCCTCCCTCCCGCACGCAATGGGTTGTGGGCAATATTAGCCGTTAGAGTGTGCATCGATCTGCACTTCGGATTCTGACCGGAAATAGTAGACCATCCGGGTATCTTTGGAACACTCATTTCAACATACTACGATTTGGGACGTACTAATTCTATTTTCGAATACTATTTAGGACGGATAGTATGCGAATTGGGACGCAGCGACAGTGAAATCGGAAACAGTCGGTTGACTTTTCTTCAGGTAAAATCATTCTGTGATTACCAAAACCGAAACACTGCCCCCCAGTGGCCAAAGCGGTAAATGTTGTTCTGTGTATGTGCATGTGTGAGCTCCATTTTACAGAGGGTTGCCAAACGTGAGTTGGGAAGTGTATTGTTTTCCACAGTACAGGATGTAATACAGTGAAGAGGAATGCATATTTTAAAAACTGAAACCTGCAACCCAAACCCCAAACCTAAACATCAGAGGAGTAAAAAAGTAATGTTAAAGGGAAAAATGCAACCTGTGAATCATGTTTCACACTAATTATGAAAACGTGATTACTTCCTGGTTTCAATGCGGGATGTGAACCTGGGTCTTGGGAACAAAGGAACATTTCTTCAACAGAATCTTTTTAGAAGTCACAATTCTTTTTAATATAAAATGCCTTTTAATGTCACGTCATGAAGAATCCAGAGAGAGTGCCTCGTAATTGCTTCCAAAGTGCATCTTAGGAGGACTCCAGTGTGACAGAGCTAACAGTTTTTAGTTTGTCTCTTCATACAGGAAGTGTCGAGAACATGCATCACAAACACATCTTACAAAGTCCAAAAAAAAAAACACACAAAAGGAACAAGAGTGAACAAGTCTGGGGTTGAGTCAGTCTCCTTGATGCCAAATGGCACGTAGACAAACGGCCATCTTGATGGGTGAAATTCATCAGACAGCTTTGCAGTTTTGGGTTGGAAAGGACATAGCCCCTCCCTCTCTTAGATGGGTAGCTGAAGAAAAGAGGAACGAGAACGTAGCGTAAGGGACGAGCAAATGACCAATCAGATTCAGCTGGGAATAAAAATGTGAATTGGAATATTATTCCATTTTAATTGGAATATATAGTTCCATCCCAAGGCTTAAATAACACATATTCTTGAAAATGTTTGAGCAATAAACAAAAACACAAAAATACAGTTCAGTTTAATCTTTTACTAGACTCTAGTGATTGAATTTCAGGGTCAAATCCGATCCAATCGAAAATCATTGAAATGTAATGATTCTTTACCGCATATAATTGGAAAATATTGTTTTTTACAAAGTGAGATCTCTTCTACGTTTCATTAAAAAAAAAAAGACTTTATGGCTTCGTACAGATGCTCATGAAATGAGTCCAAGTGAGAATGTCTGTGATCCACCCAAATTAAGTTAAAATTAGCATCCTATAATGCTTTTTAAACTGGACTACAAAATCCTTCCTCAATTAACTTGTACATATGAGAGGTGTGGGTCACACCACAGATGCAACTGAGGTGACGGAGGTCACCTTGTTGTCCTCTGCCCAGGGTTGTAAGTTCTGCAGTGCATAAAGCGAGGTGTTGTGTAGGCAGAGAGGGTCTTGTTGAAGTGGTTGACTCAGAGTCTTCTGAAAAGCCTCCTGTTGGAGCTGCAACATCAGACGGTTGGCTTGCTGTCGCTCTGCCTCCCTCTCCTCAGCTGTCTGCCTCCTGTCATCAGAGATGCATGACAGAAATCAACATAATGTGTGGTGACAGAGACCCTTTTCAAATACGAAAGCAGATTATGTGATCTAACATGTTTATGTCGTGCAAGTCTTAGTCTGGTTTTAATTACCATGAGAGATCTGAGCACTCCTCGTGCAAAAAAGGGATGTTGTGCCTTTATGAAGAATAACAATGTGTGTGTTATGACTTAAGTAATTTTAAATGAAGCATGTGAATGTTAATGGTTCTTTACTTTTAATAATACATCATCCTTCAATATGAGCAGCGTATTGGAGCAGTGACCAAAACAGATAGTCCTTATACTACACAACAGGAAATTACAAATCAGTATTTGTTGAAACCAGTGCAATTAACCATGTGCTATATATCTTGCACTAAATGCTTTTTTTACTGGTCCGAGGACCTGCTCTGTAGACCTAACGTTATCAATCATTTGGTAACACGTTTTATGAATGTTCTCTTTGTTAAGGGTTTATTAAGGGGTTCGTTACCGACCTATAACTTATTTACCAATGCATTATAAATTATGTGTATGCGTTTATAACAACATGAATAAAAATGGTGACTGTCATGCTATATTTGCCAAATAGTGAGCCATTATACATCATGTTCTAAATGCTTAATAGCACTTATTCAACATTAAAAACATATGATGTAATGTACCTTAATGTAAAGTAGATGCCTATTAAGCATTTATTAAGGAGTTGACAAGATTAGAAATCTATGCATATAAAGTTCAGCAAAAGTTCAGTGAAAAGTGTTTTTGCAGAGGAATTTAGGTAACTAGGAACATGTAATCTAATAACATGTAAGATAAATGCTCACTATTTGGCAAATATTGCATGAAAATCATAATTTTTATACTAATTATACATTGTATACTTCTTAATCATGTTGTTATAACTGCATATCAATGATTTATAATGCATTTGTCAATAACTTATTAATCATTAATGAACACTACTGTAATGAAGCTACTGTAGCTGAACATGATGCCAACATGGACAGGTCACGTTACAGACACTCATCCATGAAAACCATGAACAAACCTATGCAAGTTAAAAGAAAACATGACCCATACATTAAATATGTGTTATTTGGTAGCTAGTTGATGTCCAATGTAAATAATGGATCCTGAAACTAACTGAAATTGAGAACCACTGAACTACAAAATTTATGTCAAAAAGAATTTAAATTTCTGGGAGCCGTCCATGATTCATGAAATCATCCAGACCAGGTTACAAATGACTTCATTCACCAGGACAAAATCTGTCCACCATGAGGGCCCAATCGTTGCTCCATACCTGCTGCCTGGCGTCCATTAGCCACACTCACAGCTAAATGCATCACTGTAATGTGATTGCACTCGGCTCATTTGATCACGGACTTGTTACCCGTATGGTTGACACACAAATACATCCTTCATTCTCAGAGTGTCCCAGTACATATGGTCAAATACTATACTTGCAATGACAAAACAGGAAAACATGGAATTAAAATAATTTATTTTATGTTGTACAGTAGGCCTATGTGATTACACGTACGCCACATATTATGTTTACATGCATTTGTTAAGAACTATTTCTACTTGATCTGAAGGTCTACTTAAGTTGGTGCAACCTTGTGTAGTTAGGATGATTTGCACATTTTGACTTCGGTCATAAAATCAATGAATTTACATCTTACTTTGGCAGTGATTGATTGTTGTTGTTGTTGATATTCTAATTGGCCAGTTTCATTTCAGTTGGAAGTTGCTTTTCATTCAAGGCCATCTAAAGCTTTGCAAATTTGACAATACACAGAAGTGACTGTGCTAATGAATATTTCCCAGCAGCTTTCAATAGTTCCAGATAATTGTTGAATTAAGTTGTGCTCCATAAATATTGAAGAGTAGGCATACTAAAACAACCATAATGCATTTGTATTTGTTAAAGGCCATGACTCAGCGTCATTATGAATAAATCATGTTTGGCAAGCTCTTGTCCACCTATTGCAGCCTGTTGGTATGACCAAAGGTAAGTAAGCCCACTCTTAATTAGATTGGGCACTTTGCCGTCCAAAAGAGACAATGGCAAAAGGTTGAGTAGATTATGGGGAAAGGATGGACACACTCTCAATTATTCAGAAGTATATAGTGCATGGACAGCAAGTTGCCAGAGCCTTTTAAGAGCTCCAACATTTCTGCTTGGTCAAGGCACTTGATGTCCAATGTGAAATAAACAAATAAAATGCTAACCTCAGCAAATCCACAGTGGCAGTATTCCAGTAGGCCCAGAATGCCCTCTTGAATTAAACTAATTTGGTACTAAATCAGATGCTATTGGAACTTATAAACATCCATTAGCAACAAAACAGCAGTAACAGGTCTGAAACACCAATACATGATAAAACAATTGGATTTTAAAGCTAATGTGAACAGAACCATTAAAGCTTTAAATTAATTAATTGGTAGCACAGGAAAAAAAGACAAATAACAACCAGCAAAGAATACAAAAAGTATGCTATTAGACAATTAACTATTATTATTATTATTAGTTATTGACAATTATGTTGTCATGACAATTAAGTAGGCTAGGTACAACCCCACCCCATCCACAAGCATTTCACTATGTTGAAATCTTGATTAAATGAATTAGGTCTATATATGAAATGTAGCCTGGACATATTTTGGTGAGATTCACCCAAATACAATTTTTTTATTTATTTTTTTGACAGATGGATGGGACGGATTATTTATTTACTTTTAACAAAAACATTTTCACTCACCTCCATTTTGTTCTCCTGTTCTGAAACCAGGTTTTGACCTGAGCGTCTGTCATTTTCAGGGCCTTGGCGAGCGTTGCGCGCTCCGCTGACGCCAGATATTTCTGCCGGTGGAACCGTTTCTCCAGCTCACAGATCTGCACGCGGCTGAACGACGTGCGGGGCTTTTTCCGTTTCGGCGGAGTTCGGTTCTGGTACGGATGGCCGATTCGTCGAGTCACGGAGAAGGGTGAAAGGGCAGCTGAAATAATAATAAAAAAAGACACTGTAGTGACAGTTTTATTAATAACACTCACAAACATTTTTTCGTATGTAATGTAGATATATATATATACATGATTGGAAAACATGGAAGTTGCATATATTTTCATACATGTTCAAAATTGAAGGAACGCAAAGTATTGATGTGTTATTAATAACAAATCAGCATAAGCCAATGTTTGGTAATGACCTAGCCCATTAAAGAAAGGCCTAATGAAGTGTGTCACAAATGTTTTCATAAACCTGTGCCTTTCCTTTCAATTGCATTTATTTTTAAGTCATTTTTTTATATAAAGATGCAAAACAACAATAAAATAATTTTACTGAGGCATATATCACCCTTAACTTCAGCACAGACATGGACGAGCTGTATTTTGACTTTACAGTATTTCAAACAAAATGCAAATAAACGTGAATTGAAAAATCACATTGAGCTCACATGTAGGCCTATTGTTCATCCATTATTCATGGTTTACAAACAAGGTCTGTGTTTCCCGAAGCACTAAGTAGAAAGTTATTAGCACTTAAGTAGTACTTAATCTTTAAAGCGTGTTTCCCAAAAGCATTGTTATTTAAGTAGTTCATAAAAACATTTGTAAATTAACGAGAGCTTTGAACCACTCTTAAGTCCATTAAATGCAACTTAAACATATCTTTCTGGCATCTTTTGCAGTATATTAAAGACAATGGGACATTTAGTAAATTGTATTAATATATTGTGATCAATAGAAAGCAATTGGAAACAATTTCAGAGGATAAAAAGTGTTGAATAAATCAAACAAGTCGAAAACGTTGAACAGAGGAGATTAGATCGAGAGTGCAATGAGAGACTCTCTCCCTCTCTCTCTCCATCTCTCTCCCCCTCTCTCTCTCTCTCTCCCCCCCCCTCTCTCTCTCTCTCTCTCTCTCAGTCTCTCTCTCTATCTCTCTGTCTCTCTCTCTTCACACTCCTCATCTTCTTTCTTCCTCCAATGGTTGGTTCAAATCGTCAGTAACCAATTGCATGTTGCAAAATTGCAGTTCAAATGCTACAAGTACACATTACCTTCAACTGACCAGTAGATCTATTAATATTGAGACAGGCCAATGAGTAGTTCAGTACTGATGCCCCTCATTTTAATCCTGTTCTGTGTGTGTGTATTTGTTCAGTTTCCAGCCAAAACACTTGCAGCCAGAAAACTATGTGAGTATGATTCACACTGTGTACATTCACGTAACTTGTATTTATTGCATCACTTTCATTAATTTGTATTATTGAGCATCAATTCATCTGAAACTCAGTCTTTCTAAAGCCATCAGTAATTCAATTCTGTATTAGTTAATATTTCCATGCCTCGACAAGGTTACAAACAACTTCCATGTTTGTTAGTATTTCCATATTATTTCCATGTTGTGAAGATAAACACTGGACATATTTTCCAAAGTGATTAGCACAACTGGACTGGACATCTCCTGTAATGAAACATTGAATTTAACTTTATAATGAGTGCTCTATGTGCTGGTTTGGGAAACAGGCGTTACTCCATAAAATAACGAGCGATGTTAGTTAAGATGATCAAACTGTCGCAAAACATGTTTGATTGCAGTAAAAGCCAAAATTAATATTGGACATTCGAAGAAAAATGTTCATAGTGACACTTGCACTGTAAAATCAAATTAGTTGACCTTCAGTTTTTTCAAGGCTATCGGTTTGCATGCTTTTTCTAAGTTAATAAACTTATGTGGCTCAAGTACACTAAACTTATTTTTTTTAAGTAACGCTGACTAGTTACATGTAAACTTAACTCATCTGTGATTAAAGTATCATTGTTTGATTTAAGTATTTAAATTGGGTTATAACATGTCTTATACAGTATAAAGAAATGATGACTGGACTCTATAGGTTAACCATATGGCACACTGGATTCTACTCAGCACTTCATAGTGCACATAAATCTGCACAGAAGAATGGCTAAAATTGAACAGGCTGCAGGTTCACCGGACTGTAAACCCTAATGCTCAAAATAATTAATTGTTTTCAGTAGGGAAAAATTCAATCATACAAATGAGTTCAAATAAATGAACATTGATGAGTATTTAGAACCTTCTCTTTCTTTCGAGTTCCTGAAACTTACACCATTTAAGTAACCTGAATTGTTCAATGTTATGAGATTAATTAACTTGTCTCTTTAAATTTAACTGAATGGGGATTTTAATTTCCCAGCATGCTTTATATGGCTCTCAGGGAGAGTAAATGTTAAAATGAAGTGTTATATAATGTGTCTTTGTGCAAGATGAATGTAAAAGGAGATACTTGTCAGTGTTTAATGTTTTGTTGTGTTGTTTAGAAGAGTTCCTGTCATGTTAAAGTTTGAGGACAGGTACAATATTAGATTGGTCACTGTAAATCAAATTGTTGAGCAATTGCTATGCTAATCATAGCATGGTTTATCCAATTAGCATGCATTCAGCATGCTAACATTCACTGTATACTAGCTTGTTCTAGCTAGGTTACCTCTACTTGCCATATTTAAGTTGAGCATGATGATTATAAGTTCAGCCAAAGAGTTGAATTTAAAGTGAAGTACAATACATGAGTATGCTCATTCAATATTTCAAGTTCAAAAAAATCAAAATGCAGGAGTTGTACAAAATCAAATCTGCTTTTTAGTTCTGCTAACTTTACAGTGCACTGGCAACATGAATCACAAAAATCTCAATTATCAACCAGCTACAACATTACAATAATAGTCATAAGAAATATCCCTAGATACATTTTAAAATGAAAATAAATATGTTTTCTACATAAGTTCCCTTGTTTTGACAAAATATACACAAATTATTCAAGAGCAAGGGCTTATGGGTATTCCACACAGCCACAATTTTGTATGTCATAATATTGAGTTTGTAGTACTCAAAGTCAAACTTTAAAGAACGTAAATATTTAAGTTATGATTCCAAAATGTGACATTTCAAGTACTGTTTACACGCCACTTAAATGTTTTATTAATGACAACTTTAAGATTTAGAGAGTAATGGTAACTTAATTAAAAATAGTAAACATAAGTGTTGAGTAAACAATTTTTTTTTTTTACAATTTGAGATTACGATTACTATTTACAGTGTGTTTAGTGTGATTTAACAGAGACTTTTGATAATAGCCTACAAAAAAATCAATTAAATGCAAAATGTTTGATACCAATGCAATAAATGCTTTCAAGCAGAATGTTAAATGACACTTCATATAGGCACTGCCATTGAAATTGTTTGTCCATCATAAAGAAAATAGCATAAGACCAGAATGACAGAGTAACTGGAGAACATGTCTGTTCAACACTCCACTGTGGAAAACCTGTTTTTATCAAGTAAACCTCGACCAAGATGTTTATGTTTGAGTAATGTGATTCTTGTTTCTGGACTGAACTTGGGTCTGGCAATGGTTGGCTGCCCATGTGAGAAGACAGGGAGGAGAGTTCAGATAATACCATGATCTGAAAATGTCTGTTCTTGGCTTCTCACAACACTCAACAACATTCATTCACGCACTTGTGTAATTCAAGATTCACATCTTGGGCTGTTGATGACTCTCAAAAGAACTTCTATTAAGTTCACACTGTACAGGGATTCCTCAAGGTCTGACATGAGATCAGGCTGACATTGAATCTGTTTAGGTCATTGTCAGAGATGCAGTCAGTCAGGAATTATATTTGATAAATAAATAAACTTGCACATGCATCACCTATACAGACAGCTTAATTGCATTGCTGTTAATGGGAAATAACAAGGGGTCATGGTTTTATTTATGCCTAGACTATAGTATAATTTTGATCAGGACATCCCAGTTTGCTTGTCATCTTTTTATTGGGCAAGCCAGTAAAAGGGCTTGTGATTGGATTAAGCGCACAGACTCTTCATTCCTGTGAATAATTAGATTGTTTTTAATTAAAGCGCTGATTTTGATTGACAGGCGGCACGTGTCATCAATTAATCACATTGTTCGGCATGACGATTCCTTCAACTGTGGAGGAGGACTGTAATTGGGAAACGCGTTAAATGGTGAATTCTATGGCGTTATCTATGGACTAAATGTTGAAGTGAGGATTTTTGATGTGCTGTCACAGCTTTATTTGATCTGTTTTGTCAGGTATGTGCAAAAGAAAACGAATTATACATTTCCAAGACACCTCCACTCCCCCGCAAATACAGATGTGGGTCAACTGGAAGCAAAAACAATCCCGTGTTCCCTCTCGACAGCAGGGAATTCTAAATGATATGTCTGCGTAATAAAATGTATCGTGAGCGCGTCAAAAAAAAAGGCAAAGCTTGCCTTAGAGAATATGCGGACAGTAATAAAATCAGTTATACGTGATATCACCTTCATGCGACAGCGCCTGCCTTCCCCATTGCGAATATTACCTTTGTAGCAATCTAATAAATATACATGTAATGGATTCAAAGTGAGATATTGAAATCTAACATGGGCATTTGTCGCTATTTACGCGCGGAGAGGCAAAACAGAATGCGCCTTTAAATTTCCCCTCATGCTGGGAATTGAAAATTCGAATAAAATACAATAATTGTCATAAAAAGCCATAAACCGTCCGCTCCAGAGCCGCCAGCGACGGTCGTATTTCACTTTAGACACTGTGTCACCATGGCTACGCGGCCTCGTCTCAGTTTCATAATCATTTGTATTTATGGGTGGGAAAGATCATTATTGTCATTTCAGACAGAGGGCCATATACACGCAATTTCATTTTCCAATTTCTCCAAGGCCAGTGATATCAGATTACGACTATCACCTGCCCTTTGTTGTGATGCAGCTCGGCCCGACAGCACCCCACCGTCGCCAGTAATACTGCTCTGTAAAATAAATGTACCCACTGATGAATATAGCGTTGCGTGAATCAGTGCAAGCGGCTGTGCCATTACGGGCATAAGGGAAAGTAATGCAGCCACGCTCTTGCTACTGTGTAGACAGTATTATTTCGATGACAATTATCAATAACAGCTGTTATTTTATTTATAGACTTGTATACAGCTCCTTACATGGCGCTGTTGTTACCAATGCTGTTTATGGGGACAGCAAAGTCGCGCGTAAAGATCATTTGAAACGGATAAGGCGGCGCGCCTTCACCAAACCACCTGTGTTTATTGACTTGAGAGAGACTGATCTCTGTATGCATTTCTGGACTTTCATAAACTTGAAAACTGCCAAGGAGTCAATTAACAAAAAAACATGTGGTATAGCCTTTCATCGCCTCCCAATCGGGAATGATATGTCCGGCCTGCAGTGCATATCGTCCCAGGCCTGTTCGTGCACCTATACGCACCGTGACACTTGTGATGAAATGCAGACGTGCAACTCAAGCTGATGGAGAAAATAGATGGAAAAATCAGAAACCAATTTCACAGGCATCGCGGCGTGAATTAAATCAAATAAATAAAACTGATATTTATTCAAGTTTTATTAATTTAATGTAGTTAACGATTACTCAATTTAATTAGCTGTTAATCAAAATGCGTAAATCTTAAAAATAAGCTAAAAATATTTTCTTTGAGTAAAATAATCCTATAAACTACAAAGTATAATATTATTAATAATAATAATAATTATATTAATAGGCTACTACAACTACTACTACTATAATAAAAATAATAATAATAATAATAATAATTATTAATTGAATTTAGTTTAGCTATAATAATAATAATAATAATTATTATTATTATTTGAATTTAGTTTAGCTATAATAATAATAATTAATTGAATTTAGTTTAGCTAAAATAATAATAAAAATAATATAATAATAATAATAATAATAATGGCCCTGCGTTGCCTTGCAACAGTGCCATTCAAAGCGCGGAAGAGATCAAATATAATAAACGAGTGGCCCAAAGTGACTATGAGTAAAATTTGATAAGCATATTTACAAAAGAGCTTCTGCAGTTGACATATCATTCTCTCATTTGAATAATTAATAAGAATAGAGTGGAATTCTGAATATTTAATGCGCAGAAATCCATATTCTTCTTCATTTTCATCTCACTATATGAGTGACGTCATTTGAAGACGTGAACTGACCAAATGGAAAGCAGGAGAGGATGCTACGGCTTTGCAGACTTATTTTCCTTTATCTGAGATGTTATGCCTCATAAAAAATAAACAAAATAATCGTTAATTAAAGAATAATCCTTATGCAATAGGTAATTATCTCCAGTGATGTTTTTATAGCGTGCGTTTGTCAGGCTTCCTTCAGAAACACGTGCTTTTATTGTTCTATTTGAAAATGTTATTCCAAATCGTGCTCTTTTGAATAGATATAGGTATCACGGTTGCGTAGATTAAAACGATTTGTCAACATGCCATCACGCATAACTACTGGTTGACGTCTGATCATGCACTGTGCAATTCATGTGTCCAAAAGGCCAAAAGAGAAAGTAGCTCCAGAATACGGACATAATTCTCTCTCAGAAAACACACAGATGCAGCTGATCAGAAGAAATTGTGCTTTTGAAAGGCGTTGTGTTTTATGTGCAATACAAGGAGCATAACAGGCCGAAATGATGTTGGTGTTACATCTGTGCGCCCGAAAACGATTTCCGGTAATAATTCAAGCGCAATTAGTGTTACATTTACGAAGAAAGACACGATAAAAACGGTAAAAATGTTTTGACTGTAAGTCCTCAACCTAAATGTAAGCCTTTAATTATGGCAATAAAAATTATTTTCTCTCCCTGTCTCTCTCTCTCTCTCTATATATATATATATATGGTGAATCATTTGTTTTGCCATAATATATATATATATATATATATATATATATATATATATATATATATATATATATATATATAACATAAAAAAATATTCAAATACATTTGCCTCTAGAAACAAAAATACTTTACAAATCCAGAACAAATTTGATATAAACGTGACTTTTCGTAAAAGAGCAGAATATTTTGAATGACTATTTATTTAATATTTTGGTGCAAATGGAAAGCGAAAGAAAGTGGACAATTAAAAATATATTTTATTACTTTTTTATTATGAAATAAAAAAAAATGTTTTCGATTAAACAGGCTAATGGCCCCTTTATCATTAATAATAATAATAACAATAATAATAATGTTGTACCATATTAATGGAATCTTGAGACTCTGTTTTTGAATCTTTTAAATCATTCAAATGTTTATTTTTTATGCATTTTATTACTAATCTTTTTTTTTGCTGTTATTGTTTTTATTGTTGTGTGCTTTTATTATTTCATGCATGAACATTATTGTTATTATAAACTGATCTGCTGCTGATTTTACAACTTGTGCCATTCTTTTTTTTTTTTTTTTTTCATTATTTGTATGGTAATTGGTTTGAAAATCTAAATCGATTTATGTTTAATCAGGTCTTATCAAATTTTCTCCTTAATTATGTAGAGATGCATTGATTCAGAGCTAATAATGCACCGAATTTGAATAGACCGGGCAATGTAATATAACAATAAAGTGTCCGTCCTCCTATATGTTTGTCACAATTATACTTCTTTTTTTTTTCCTCGGACGCAAGCAGGAATCTAACACAGTCTTCTGTGGGCAATGCAAAAACAATTCTGCAAATAACAAATTCTTACCGGTCAACCGATCCTTCGCAAATCTTCTGCTGCTCTCCATCCAGGGGAACGTGAAGCTGGAGGGGTTACCCATGCTGGGCACCGTTGGCATCCCCGCCGAGATGCCCGGTGGATGGGCAGATGTAGGCGGGTGAGGAGCGGGTGGCATGGGTCTGTGTGCCGGGACTCGGATGACACCGCCTGCATTCCCTGAGTTCACGTTAACGTTCATGTTCATGCTCACATTCATGTTCATGTTGACGTTGTAAGAACCCGCCAGTCCCGCCGCCATCGAGCAGGCCGGATTGTACACGCTGTTGTAGCCGTTGTAGACGTTAGGTGCGAGCGAGTAGTCCGAGTCACCGATTCTGCTCGGCAACATGCAGCTGCTCGGCTGGTCCGAGCCATTCAGAATCTGATCTATTCCAAAACTGATCGGTTCGTGCTGCTGGTGGGTCTGGTTCACCTCTTCGATTCCCGTGTGCTCCATTGTCGCGGTTCTGTGTGTTACAGAACACAGTCTGGAAGATTGCAATGTTTTATTCCTAAAATGTCAACGCAAGTTTGCTTATTCCCCAAAATCCCCGACGTATAGAATATATATATATATATATATATATATATATTTTTTTTTTTTTTGACAAATATTTTTCCTCCAAGCTCCCGGAGCCCATGCAGTTTATATCGCTGCCATTTGATGTCCAAACATGAGAATCAAAAATCACAGTGAGTCCATCACGACTGAAGAAGGCGATTCAATCAACATTATCCCACACTTATTTGCATTGCGTCTGGCTCTTTTTCAGTTCCATTATGATACCTACAAAATCAAGTCGGCAATAGAAATGCGCTTCGCGCGCGCTCACTGTTAAATCCTTGTTGGAGTGATGAGTTGCCAAGTTGCCGAAAAGAAAACTGACTGACGCTTTTCTGGCGTGTTACTATTTCTCAGAAAGGCACACGGCCCAGACTCGAGAGTATCGCTGCTATCTGAAGTAGCTAAAGTGTTAACTGTCTGATACGTGCATATTAATTGTCACAAGCTGAAAATGTCCTGTTCGTGCGCCTCGAAGTGATTTCGAGCAGGTGAGACAAACCCCCTCTGCCCAAACTCTGTCACACGCCTTTCCATTGGCTTGCGAGGACTTCTGGAGACAATGCGTCGCGCCCGCACCCCTCTCTTAAAGGACCCGCCTCTGTATTTGCCAGGGCTGTTGTGTTACAGCTCACAAATGAAAACGTCTAGTGTGCCTACACAAACAGTGCAGTGCAATTACAATATGTACAATATTTAGGTGTGCTCGAATCAGGCCTGACATGTACATTTTTTTTTTAAACTTTAAGTGTCACTGTTATTGGAGTACTTTCTACAGTTGAATTGTGTGTTGGTCTTTCTACTACAAAAAGTGACATATAATTCAGTTTGTTACTTGGTGTTTTCTTTTATTTCTTCGGGTACAGATCAATACGTAAATTTAAATGGAAATACCAAAGTAATATTTACAATGATTATACACTGACGCCCAAAACTGCCAAATGCAAGTAAAATATTGGACCCACAACTAGGTAATAGCTGCACATGCGCACTGACATCACATTTGGCGCTCAGACAGAGAGAAACGGTTGAGCAGACAAGTTGGCCTACGAAAATCTCTTCATCTTCATATATCCCTTTCAACTAAGGTAAGTGGTAGCCATTTTAGAAAAATATATATGCTAACGAAGACATTTAGTAACGTTTGATGGCTTAAGGCGGTCGGACACCTGACTAGAATTTAGGACACGGCACAAGTATCAACACAAGTCACGTCGAAGCAGTTCACATTAAAGTTACCATGGTTTCCCCCTTCTTCACGAATGAACAACGCTTGAGTAAATAATCTCCAGTGATAATATTTAGGTCGAAATTAATGGAAAATATAAGCGTTGATCTCGTGGCGCGGCAGAAATTTGAGTGGCCACCGGAGTCGGAGCTGGACGCCGTCGATAGTTTTTATTTATTTATTTTTTATAACGTGCCATGACATCCATTACACGTCCGATGTCCAAACACCTTTATTTTATATTCTACAATCATGGTGTGATCTGCTGCGGCGCTTACAGGCGTTATCGATTAGTTATGGGTCGTTAAACGATGCGTTTATTTTGAACGAATCTTTTATATGACTCCGGAGTAACGAGTTGTCTCGGAGAGTGATTCGTTGATTCGTTTTTTTTTTTTTTTTTTTTTTTTTTTTTTTGACCACGCATGCGCTACATCATTTCGTTCAAGAACGAAATTAATTCTACAGGAATTCATTTCTGTCTCCAACACAGAATTTATGTGGCTGTCATGTCACGTGACAAATGAACTAAAGACTCGGAAACGGAGTAGGGACTCAGGAGGTGAACTAATAATTTCTGGTTCCTGTACAGAGCCTATGCGGTTGGTACGTGACAAAAGAACGAACGAACTGTACAGGAATACATACAGGAACCGGCAATGATTAGTTCACATTCGGAGTCATTTCAATCTTGAACGAAATGATGTTGCGCATGCGTGATGAGACCGCTCGTCGGACCAAAAGACGCTGTTGAGTGGTGAATTAAATCATTCATTTTTCTCATAATTTGTCTTTGGCTGCATTATCATAATTTAAGATATGATCGAAGTTTGCGTGAGTAGACGTGCAGGGGGAATTAGGCTATTTAAATTTTAAAATGTCACTCTGCTCAAATTAACTAAATTACTTAAATAAAGATTCGTTCATTTTGCTGACCAAAATGCAAAGATCCTAGTCAGTAGAATGATCCGATCTTCCCATCTCTATTATCCATTTATATAGTTAGCACCTGAGTTAGCACCATGCTGATTAAATTAACCAGGTTAAGACGTTACCAAGTTCAACTATTAAAGGGATAGTTCACCAGCCCCCCCCCCACACACACACAAAAAATGTAATCATTTACTCACCCTTATGTTGTTCAAAACCTGTATGACTTTCTTTTTTCTGTGAAACACAAAAGAAGGTATTTTGAGAAATGTATCAGTGTTGTTTTTGTCCATACAATGGAAGTCAATAGGTGCCAATGTTTTTTGGTTATCAACGCTTTTCAAAATATCATTTGTCTTCCGCAGTAGAAAGTCATACAGGTTTGGAACGACATGAGGGTGAGTGAATGATGATAGTTTTCATTTTTGGGTGAACTATCCCTTTAATATGACCGGCGAACTTCTGCTTGTGCAGTGCACTGTAGCGGCGCCCTCCACAGAACATATAAGTGGAATGTCATACATACATAACTACATATGACAGAATGAGTATGACATTATCACAGCGCTCACAAGCTGTAGAACCAGCTCAATGTTCGATGCTCAATTTTTTTGTCTGATCTCACAGTGAATTGTTCTAAAGCAGCTTCAATCGGCTTGGAGTTTAGTCAGAATCAATTTGCGCTTGGGCTGATTGTTTTACTTCAGTAAAACAGTAACGGGATGCCTTAGAAGACAGAACAAAAACAGCAGAGGATCAATTAATTTGATATTACTTACAATCAAATGAATCAAAACCAGAAAATTCATTTTATGCATTAATATTGTGTATGCATTGTTTTGTCAGGAATAGCTGCACAACAATTTCAATATCCATTCCACAGATTGAGGATTCACCATTTAGTTGAAGCAGCTTATTCAATGTAAGTTCACCACAAACACTCACTCTACTACATATACAATACTGATTAAAGTTACAGTACTGTACAGATTTAGATAGAGTTATACAGACAAACACGACACAGTCTTTATATTTTTTCTTTCCCTCTAGGTGACATGTCATGAGGTGGGTGTGTAAAAAGGCCGTCAGCTTTCATATCCAGAGCTGGAGGTGAACCATTTGCAAAAAAAAAAGACAACAAATATGTAAAGGCTACCCAACTACCCAAAGGCATGAAAAGGGCCAAGAAGGCTGAAGTAAACTACTTGCCACCATTTCCATTTTGGGAAACTGAGGACACTTTAGAGAAGGAGAGAGTTGTTCTACTGTGTGAAATTTAGAAGAAAAACTATCAGGTTTATTGGTGAAAAAATGGAGAAGACTTTCTCATATCGAAGATTAGAAGTCGTTAACTAGAAGGTTAAGTAAGTCTGTTAGTTGTGGACACTCAGTATTTGTACTTTTACACTTTGTGCAGAAAGAAATTGTGTTCTGAAAAGTTTTACTTAAAGTATTATAGTGAAAAAGATAGAAAACTAAAGCGATGTGGAGATGTAAAGGCAGATAGATCCAGATATAGGTTCTCTGAACAAAGATGTAATATTTGGACAGTTGTTTGGGTGTTGTTTCATTCTACCCTTTCTCTTTTATCCTTTGACCAAAATACGCTTGTATTTAAAGATACATTTATTACAGTTTTAAAAAATTAATAAAAAATATTTTGATGTAAAATGTCTGTCAATTCATGTTATTTGCTTTTGTTCATATTGAACACTATCATTATTAATACTAAAGAAATTAATACAACTAATGTTGAAAAATCTTGTTAAAAGTTAAATTAATAAAAGGCATTTCAAAAAGATAAATAGGACTTGTTAGTAAAAATACATAGAAATGCTAGTACATTTAGCTGTCTGCATGGCTTAATTCAGTGCTACATGGCTTGAGTAGTGTACAAACTAAGAGTCAGTAACATTTACTTGAATCAAGAGTATTACAAAGTGAAATTTACTTGAGAATTTCTAATTAAAAGTCTCAAAGAATTGTGTGTAACCTTTACTTGAAATTAAGGGCTGTTAAATTTATTAGCAATTTCTGCGTGGAAATAGTTTCCTAGGTTTTTTCAAGTAAACCCCACTTCAATTTTTTTTCAGTGTGGTCTACGTATAATAGTCTAATAAACACAACACATTATTTTAATGTGATCATAATTAGCAGATTTAAATAACATGTAAAGGAAACCGTAACCGTAAGCCTAGATTGCAGAACCGATCGATTCTTCATAAATGTATGAACTATTTCTTAAAAAGAATATCATAAAAAATCGGGCACCACTAAATTTAATTATAACAAACTAACTAACTAAATACTGATTTGTGTGAAGGACTAGTTTGTGCAAAGTCATGGCATGATTGTTGCAGATAATTGCGATATTTCAGTAAGAGTAGCCTACATAATGTTGCACATAATGCACGTTTGTGTTGAACGCATTTTGGTAAAACGCTCTTAAATGGTAGAATAAATAAATACATACTGTTTTGAGTGAAAGACTAGTTTGTGCAATGTCATGGCATGATTGTTGCAGACAATTGAAGAGTAGCCTATACTTAATGTGCCAGGTAATGCACCTTGGTGTTGAGCGCATTTTTGTAAAATGCTCTTAAATGGTCAAATAAATAAATACATACTGTTTTGAGTGAAGAATGTTTGTGCAAAGTCATGGCATAATTGTTGCAGACAATTGCAATATTTCAGTAAGAGTAGCCTAATTTTGCACATAATGTGCATTTGTGTTGAGTGCATTTTTGTAAAACGCTCTTAAATGGTCAAATAAATAAATACATACTATTTTGAGTGAAGGACTAGTTTGTGCAATGCCATGGCATGATTGTTACAAAAAATGCTAAATTTCAGTAAGAGAAGCCTGCTTAATGTTGCAGGTAATGCACGTTCCTGTTGAGTGCATTTTTGGTAAAAACAAACAAATAAATAAATATTGATTTGTGTTAATGACTAGTTTGTGCAAATTCATGGCATGATTGTTGCAGACAATTGCGATATTTCAGTTAGAGTAGCCTACTTAATGTTGCAGATATTAAGTGCAACATATTAAGTTGAGTGTTGAGCACATTTTTGGTAAAACGCTCTTAAATGGTAAAATAAATAAATATTGATTTGTGTTAATGACTAGTATGTGCAAAGTCATGGCATGATTGTTGCAGACAATTGCAATATTTCAGTAAGAGTAGCCCATGTTGCACGCATTGCGCCTTCCTGTTGAGCGCATTTTTGGTAAAACGCTCTTAAATGGTAAAATAAATAAATACAAATCCATTGTTATCGGGGAAACTTGGCACAGCTAGTTAATATTGTTTATTACGAATTATAGGCAAGTTGGCCCAAACAGAGGATTAGATAAATTCAGAAAAAAAATACATACATACATACATAAATGCTCCGATTTTGTCTCGGGTAGGCTATTGAAACATGCAGCTTTACACACGCCCATGCGTTTGTTTAATCAAATGAAGCTGAATTTCATTGAAGTGCACTTGCCTTTGGGTGCATACAATGAAGAGTAAATCCAGAGAAGCCTCCGTTGCCTTTAGTGATGCAGAAACCGGTCTGATTGGCGCAAATAATTTAACCTTTTCCCGCCTGAAGCTACAGAGGAAGATTCTCTGCTTTCAATTCAATAAAAATGAAAAATGGCGCACAATAAAACCTGAAAGCAGGGAAAACGAATTTAATATATCATCGTTTTATTACGTACTTATTTCAGCTTTCGCCCGAATAAAAATATTTCTCCGAAGTACAAAGTGGCTAGAGGGAAGCATAAAAATCAATTTTCTGAATACAAAGCTGTATCAATAATAAGCGCTCTTGTGTGTCTCAGTAACAAGGAAACATGCTGATTTCTCAATTATATCGAATAAAGCAACCTTATGACGTTTAACAACACGAGGTCATGTGTTACATTCATGACGGGTAGAACAACAACACCGTTGATGTTGTTGTTGTTTTTAATCAATAATGGTTTAGGCATTTTCATTATTAATAGGGCATTATTTGAATTTCTAAAACGTAATGAAAATAGGTAAAACATATAAACAACCATTCTGTTTGGTTGTTTGACAATGACATATCCCGTTGTGATGTCAACACAAGCATCAACGTGCAGTTTTAGAGCAGCACGGATTTAAAGGCCCATTTGAGGTCATAATGATCAGACACGTTTGAGTCAGTCTTCATCACAAAGCCATTCAATTAGAAATAAAGTAAGAGCTCAATCACAGTTAACAGTCAGGATTAACAGTTATTATTTCCTGGATGTGGGATGGTTTTCATTTCCATGATTTCGCCCTAATGCCAATTTGTGCTGCACACATGCAATTGTAGATCTAATTTCTTTCACGTATTGCTCCAGCAGTTATTTCTCTACGATTGCTTTATTTTAACAACAGTAATTATCAAATGAACTGCGTTAAAAATATTTTAATTGCGTTTCTATCTTTCTGTTATTGAGCAGAATTCAATTTAAGGAGAAGCCAACGCTTTACCCCGCGTTCTCAAGTCGATTTCGCTAATAGTGAATGATAAATACAATTACATTTTCACGCGGAGGCAAAATATTATCCAATGGTTAGTAGTTGTGGCTATTTTTAATAGTAAGAGGCACTTGTATAACTGAACCTGACAAACGCGCCTAAAACTCTTGTTTCATTTCATTACGTGCAATGAACTGTTTATTTTAAAACATTTCCAGTTAATGTCCCGTTAAAACATCGTTTCAATTTTGCAGTATAGAAGTTTAATTCTATATTCTTCACAGATGCGCATATATATTCAGTGCGTAATGCACACGGGCATCATTTGGAATCAAATAGACCAAAAAATACGGTCAACTTGTCAATGTTAGACATTACGTGAGACTTGCATTATCTCAGATGCAAATAATCTCCGCAGTTGTTTGAATTTGAATATTCAGCACGCCTTTTCAGTTTTAATCGTTTGCGTTTGTTCTTTGTCCACACGCGTAAAGCGCCAGTTCTAAACGCCCTTCTTACCGCAGTCTCCCGGTGAAAGTCTAATATAAAAGCCCTCATAGCTGGTTTCCCGCAGGCGATGTCTTGACACGGTGTTCAGTGTATAAAGGGGTCATTGATAAATCGGAATCTCCAGGCTGTGTTGATAATAAAGTATAAAGACAAAGAGAAGACAAAAGGAATTTGTCACAGTGCGCCTCTCAACAGATTCGGTGACCCGCCGCCCTCCCGCGCGTAACCTGTTTCAGTGCAATTTTGCAGAAATGCAAACAACTGTGATGGTGTTTGCTCAATACGGTGCCACAGGGATTGGAAGGCGATACCAAGCAGCAGCTCATGACAAATGGCGATTACAACGCTACATAAAGAATGAGAAGAGTCAGTAACGAGCTACTCAAAGCTGTTTATTTTATAAAGAAATGCTAATTACAACTCAACATAGATCTGTCAATCTAAACAAAATAGGTACTTTTTTAGGCAAATAAGTAAATAAATAAACACATACATTTATTTACAACATGCATTACCTTACAACAAACTAAAATGTACTGCCAGAACACCTGCTAGTCTTGTTGAATGTGGACCCGGCACGTGGGGTTGAAAGGAGAATCCCATCCATCGCAGCTGCATTCATCTATAGATTATGAGGATTGGCTTTGCAGTACATCTGTTTTTCACTTTAAATAGTTTTTAGGGTGATAAATCATGATTCTGCAACTGATTCTTCTTTTGTTTTGCTAATATTTACAATGTACTGCATTGCATGAATGTCAAAAGTATGCAAACAACATCTATTATTATTATTATACAATAATAAAAAACAATAATAGTAATATTTATTATTAACAATAATAAATAATACTAATAGCAACAACTAAATAATACTAATAATAACAACTAATAATAATAATAATAATAACTAATAATAATAATAACAATAACGCCTAATAATAATAATAATAATAATAATAATAATAATAGATAAATAAATAAAAATGGATCTAACTTTTATTCTTCATTAAAAATATAATCACATTACTAATGTATCTAAATACTAATATATTTAATTGCTTTCTAAAAAACTTTCCGCTCAACCAATTCAAAGCAATGTTTACATTTCAGTGTTGTTGCTACCCAGGACCAGATGTTTCTTCAACTGTCATAGAAACGCAAACAGATGTATAATAAACATCATTCATGTTTTAAATGTGTTCTACATATATATTTTAGAAGTATGTGACTGTAATCTGATTACAAGAATTTGAAATGCAATATATTACACTTGACTGAAAAGTAATTAGAATACAGTAACGAATTACTTTCTAATCAGATTACATCCAACACTGGCTTCAATCAAGCTTCAAGATGTCCGACACATCAGTCAAGACGTGAGGTGAGCGTCTTTAAACAGGGAAATGTCTCTGACTGATCACGCACCTCCTTCACCGTCAGCGTTTCCTCGTGTGCATATTGGCCTTGTGCCCCACAAATGCATGTGCTTGTGTGTGTGTGTGTGTGTGTGTGTGTGTGTGTGTGCGCCGATGAGACTGTCAAAGAGAGAATTCGCATCCATTGCAGCATTCTCATCCCTCCCATCACTGTTGTGCTTTCTGCTGTAATTATGTTGAATTCAGAGCAGATTGAATTACGTTATTCTGCATCTCTAGCTGCAGTCCTTGACTTTGTCTCTCCCCCGGGAGAACCTGGCGCCTCTTTGCCCGATCAGACGGCTTAAACTGGACGGCCCGTCAAAAAGGAAAAGCGCTCAGGAGCGCACCGGGATCTCCGATACGTCATCTGGTAATGTGGGCTAAATGAGAGGTGTGAGGGGAGGGGAGACAGGATAACATCGAAAGTTCTTGTGTGACCTGAAACAGATATAGTGTTAGAATAATGAATTGTTTTATTCACTCTGTCGATATGAATTTTACGCGCAGAGAGGGCGTTTGGGAACGAAGCGAGATGGTGACGGAAGAAATATCATTTTGTTTATTTTATTTGGTGTAGCTTTAATTCAAGCTCGGTGTTCATTTTATAGATGTATAGCCATCGAGTTGTCTTTCTTAGGTGAACTATAAGCTAGGATAATCATAATAATTGTTAGTGTTATTATCAATGCCGACAACACAATTCTACACATGTATAATCGTCCAATAATAATAACACCGAAAGTTGCTACTGTTTATATGTGTGCTTTGGCTACATATTTGGATTTATATATATATATATATATATATATATAGACAGACAGACAGACAGATTATTATTATGGAATTTAGATATATATTTTACTTAACATTCCATAACTGAATTACTAGATTTTCGACAGCGGATGGGAGGCTGCATGTTTCTAGAACAATTTTAAGTAAGATTTCTCATTGCATGCGCACAAACTGTTATTTTATGTGCTGAATATTTGTTCATTATTTTTATGTAAAACCACATAAAACATGTAAATATGGAAACTAGAGTTTTTTAATGTGTGTGTGTGTGTGTGTGTGTGTGTGTGTGCGTGCGTGCGTGCATGTTTATGTGGTTTACGAGGACAATTTGTTAGGTAACAAACTGGTAATTATAAGGGTATTGTGCTATAAATGTGGTTTATGAGGACATTTCTAGTGTCCCCATCATTCAAATCACTTAAAAAACATACTCAACAATGTTTTATTGAAAATGTAAAAATGCACAAAGTTTTTTGTGAGGGTTAGGTTTAGGGCATAGAATATTGTACAGTATAAAAATCATTATGTTTATGCAAAGTCGTCATAATGATAGCTGCACCAGCATGTGTGTGTGTGTGTGTGTGTGTGTGTGTGTTGATTGGTTGATATAAATTGATTCAATTCGTTGCCCTCATAACTGATATTTCCCTGCATTATTTAAAGGTGCATTATATCATTTACAAATATAGATGGCACAACTCTCATCTTACTCAGTCTGATATTATCAAAATTGGCTATTATCAATATTATCCTTTGGTTTAATCTTTAGTATTAAGTATTTATTTTGTATTTCATTAGTTTTGTCTTTATTGATGATATGTGATTTTACAGTGTTTGTATTCGAAACCAAAATATAATGATGTATTTATATAATGTAATTATTGATAAAGACATCAGACTTCTGTTGATATGGCGTCTAAAAGCACTATATTACAAAAGCTAATCGTGTCCTTCTAAGTTCAAACCTTGTCAAAACACCCAAAGACCTCATCCCTCTCACACAAGGAAATACATTTTTAAAGACATCTGCCTCAGTTTTCATGATTGTGTATCTTGTAATCCATCTTTTGTCTCTTTCGTCCCGGATCGCGTTGAAGTGTCAGAAGCTGAAGCGTATCATTGGCTTTGTGATGTTTACAAACCGTGCGGCGTGAGCAGTAATTTAATTTCTTCCACCAGCCGTCACCGGCACAGACGCAGCGGTGGTGCCCGCGGGCTCCGGGCGGAGAGGGACCTTGTGCCAGCCACCTGCGGGGGGTGGAAACCCGGGAACTTAATGAAAACAGACTGGAAATGCCAAGCTACAGGAATACTTTCTTCAGTCTTGTTATTGCTACAATTGTATTTCTTTGCAAAGCGATAAATGTGTTTCACTTAATCCTCAGCAAATTCCGCAAGATATGAGTATTATTATAAATATTAATAATATTGTCAGTTTATTTTTATTTATATTGTTTATTTGTGTTTTATAATTTTAATGTAATGAATTGAAAGTATAAAAATTTGAGCCATTTATTTGTTGACTCATAGGAGAGTATATATAGTATAGTATATATAGTATAGTATAGTATAGTATGTATAGTATGTATAGTAGAGTATAGTTTATATAGCATAGTATACAGTATATAGTAAAGTATATATAGTATGTATAGTATAGTATATATTGTATAGTATAGTTTAGATTGCATAGTATATATAGTATAGTATGTATGTATATATATATATATATATATAGTATAGTATAGTATATATAGTATAGTATATATTGTATAGTATAGTTTATATAGCATAGTATACAGTATATAGTAAAGTATATATAGTATGTATAGTATAGTATATATTGTATAGTATAGTTTAGATTGCATAGTATATATAGTATAGTATGTATATATATATATATATATATATATATAGTATAGTATAGTATATATTGTATAGTATAGTTTATATAGCATAGTATACAGTATATAGTATAGTATATATAGTATGTATAGTATAGTATATATAGAATAGTATAGTAGAGTACAGTAGAGTATATATAGTATATATAGTATAGTGTAGTATAGTATATTAGAGTATAGTAGAGTATATATAGCATATATAGTATATATAGTATAGTAGAGTATATATAGTATGTATAGTATATATAGTATACAGTATATAGTATATTCTATGCCAAATTATACATTTATATTACAAAAAATATAAATGTATAACTTGGCATAGAATATATATTATTTATTTATTTTTAAATAAGTTTAGTTTAAATTTAGTTTAAAATTTAGTTTATTTGTGTTGTAGTTTTTAAATTCAATATATTAAAGAACAAAACTTTAAGCTATTTCTTTGTTGACATTGTAAATATAGAAGCAACCTGGTATATATATAATATAATATTAAAGTATTTATTTAGTCAACAATTTTTTTTAACTTATTATGTCAGTGTATTTCTTTAATTATTATTGCTGTTTAATTGTGTTTTAGATTTAAAATGAAATGAGTTTTGTACTGAAATTTGAGCCATTGCTTTGTTGAAGTTGTAAATGTAAAGGTAGCTTTTCATAACATTGCATAGAATATTTCTCTTATTTACTCTCTTAAATCTTATTATTCCTTTATTTAATCAGATTGTGTTGCTCTTATGATAGATGCTGTTTATTGTTGTTTTAGTCTTTAAATTGCATTTTATTATTATTAATTGCATATTTAGATTTTTGCTTCAACGGTTATGATATACTGTTGTTGTGTCCTTTGAAAGGTAAAATACAGCTAAATACATGTTCAAATTTGTGAGGGTGTGAGGAAAAAGAGCAAGAGACAGAGAGAAAGAAAGACACAGATAGAGAGGGGTTTTGGTAATAATGTTGTACCCTCAGGCTTAGTACTGCCTATGATTCCCCACAAACCCCCTTCTTGCTCTATCTCTTTCTCTCACTATCCCTGCACAGTCTCAGCAAAGACAGGCCCATTGTATTAGAAGGGGGGACCCAGCATCTGGGCCAAAACACAGGGAGCACCAGCCTCCTAATTGATGATTCCCTTTGAGTGAGGAAAAACATTAGGTGAGATTGATGGCCTTGCAATTTAGGGCATTTGGAATGAGTCCTAGCAGCATTAACTCAATAAGATGTCTATCAAAGTGGCCTTATAGCCCATCCTACGGCATCAATAAATGAAGGGAAAACTTTAATTACAAAGCATTTGCATGATATATTGGGAAAATTGTGCATAGTGTCTCAGAGTAAAATAGGAAGATTCTTTATAATGAGGCTGATGTTTTTGGAAATCCTTTACAATGTCCATGTTAAAATTGTGCAGCTCTGCAAAATAGTTACAGATTAAAAATATGCAGTTAATTCATATTAGCTTAACACCTAAACTCGGTCTGTGTTTACCGAAATTGAAAGCACTGTCCCCAGTGGCTGAAGTGGGAAGTGTTTTTTAACGTATAGGCACATGTGAGAAAAATGTCCACCGAGGGGGGCCAAAAGCGAGTTGTAAAGCAAGTTGTTTTTAGTTGTAAATGGTATAATAGAGTGACAAGGAACGCATATTTTATTAAGTCTACCCCAAACCCAAACTCCAACCCTTAACTGATTATGCAAACACAATTACTTCCTGGTCTCAACGCACAATGAGAACTCCAGTTTCCGACCATGCTGATGCAACATGCTATCAGTTGCGCAACAGGAGAAGGTAAACACACTTGAACTGATGGAAAAATGTCTGATGGGAGGTGGCTCTTGTCAGTAACTGGGCAGAATGGTGTCGAAGGATCATTTGGTAGAAACATGTCGACTTCTCGCATGATCATGTTGCAAAAACAGTGATGAAATGAAATGCTTAAAGGATACTTTTCATAAATCCACATGTAATTTTGTTTTATAAGACCAAGCACTTAAGACCTGTTTTAATCTAATATGCAAGATTAGGTCACACTTTTGTGTCCAGTCTACATGTAATTATTTGGAGAGCTGCCTGTACAACCAATCATTATAAAAAACATTTTTGGTACAATATTTACTTAATTCTGGTCAAATGTAATATGTTCCACATTTACACTTTAATATAAAGACTCACGCGGTCCCAACATTATTGTAGCTTTATAATGGTTATTATAAAGTATGTCTAGACTGGACAATACTGCTTTAATAGTCTACTGATCCCGCAGTCCCTTGGTCCCACGCAGTTTAATTGCATGGCATTTTATCTTGGAATTTCCAATAGCTCCAGTCAGTCTTCAACTGGGTTCATTTCCCAGCCATCTCAAACAGATAATTGCATTTTCCATTTTCTTTCTCGACAATGGAGCATCCATAGCTTGCACGTTATTAATCATAATGAGCAGGGGCAAATAAGCCCTCATGCATCACGCATGCAGTGGAAGAGTTTGTAACTTGCAGGAACAGACATTTTACCCATTTGAATGGATTTGAAGTAAACTAATGCACTTAAGTTTCATACTCACTTCAGATGCAATTATGTGCAAGAATGTTTAACTGTACAATATGCCCCACCGACAATAATGTAATCAAATTAAATACAATAGTCTATACTTGCTGTGATGCTAATGCTGTGATCAACACGTTCATCTTTAAATTTGATTACTTTCGAAATACTGTCATTTACATAGTAGCATTATTTGTTTTATTTGAGAAAAAGCCATTGAATTTTTAATTCAAAACTTAGTTTTCCCCATGTGGCAACTCGTCATTATACACAAGTCTAGCCCATTTGAGGAGTCAGTTTTCATATCATTGCTGTTAATTGCATGCAGTCTGTTTTATTAACAGAAAATGACCCTAAAGGTGTGTTAGAAAAGCTCTCGATCAGTCCATATTATGTATGTTTGATTAAAAAGTTGTGTAGATCAATAATGTATATTAACGCGGAGCTCCTGAGGTGAAATTTTAGCCCAAAATGTAGTTATCTAGAATTATGGTCACTTTAATATCATTTATTACAGTTCACAGTAGGACCTCCAGGCTGAGTCTAATAAATCTGAGAGTAACAGGTCTGCTAGTGGCCCTACTTAACTCTATACAAACACACAGTCTGAGGACTTCATTACGTCTCTATAAACACAGCCAAATCGATACAGTCACCCTTTCAGCGGCAGAATCATGGTGGATGGAGAAGGACGGATCTAATGAACAGTATTTGTGTTTAGGGTGGTTTTGTTGCCCTGTAGGAGTGTCGGGCACAGAATATTTTGCCCCCTCTCAATTAAGAGTGTTAAAATAAACTCAGTGTGACCCCTGCAGTGGTGCAGTGGGAGAAGAATGCATTAAGGCCTAATGAGAAAATGATTGCAGCAAGAGAAAAGCCTAGACTGGTATGAAGAGAGATATCTTCTGGCCATCACACCTATCTTGCTTTCTTTTGGTTGTGTGGTTAAATGACACTTCCTGATTTGAGAAAATGGGTATCAGTAGAAGTATCAGTCTTAAAAATAAATGTTCTTTAATGGGTCTTTGGAGCAGTTTAGGTTCAGCAGAGACCTCACTTTTTATCATCTTGAAGTAAAAAAGTAAAAAAATGTTACATCATTTGTTCTTCAGAGCAGCACTTTGGATTATGGGCACTTTTTATGATCTTTAAAGAACCAGCGCAACAGTGTCTGCCCATTTATTAATTTTTTTTTGTTATTTTGGTTCCAGAAGTATTTTCCTGTTTAATCTCCCAATAGGGATTTCATAATAGTCTTCATGAAAGAGTTCTAAGCCATGAACCACACCAACCAGCTCTGAAATGAATCACGAAAGTGCAAACTTTTATTTGAATCAAAAAAAAAATTGAAAATCAGATCAAAAGACAAGGGTACAAGACTGTGTACTTAACATATTTGATGAAGGAATGAACTACAATGAACTGCAAAATATGTAACTATTTACACACACACACACACACACACACATATATATATATATATACTGTATGTATAACTATTGTTTAGTTATACATATAGTATATATATTTATTGACTCAATATATTTTAAGTTTATTATTAGTTGACAAAATATTCAGTTATACAAATACAGTACATAAAAAGTTTGAGAGTGTTGGAAAACCAAATCAGGTGTGTCATTCATAGTGCATCATGGGAGTGGGCGGTCACTGCAGAGATCTTTTGGTGCACTTTGTTGGCTGCAATTCTCTGACTCTGATCTTTCTCTGCTAGATAATGGGTAGTGTAGTTCTGCTTCATAATTATGATGCTTCACCGTAATCCTTCTCTGAGAAGACTATAAAATAATGCACTGAGCTCATTGCAAAAATTAATAAATAAATAAATATCCCAAGATGGTGGAAAAAGCAAGAAAAATGTCAGTTATACTTTTGAATTTAATGTGAAAGTAGTTCTATAAATTAAAAAAATGCACTATTTGGGGGCCTGGGTAGCTCAGCGAGTAAAGACACTGACTACCATTACTGGAGTCATGAGTTCGAATCCAGGGCGTGCTGATTGACTCCAGCCAGGTCTCCTAAGCAACCAAATTGGCCCGGTTGCTAGGGATGGTAGAGTCACTTGGGGTAACCTCCTCATGGTCACTATAATGTGGTTCTCGCTCATGGTGGTGTTGGTGGCGTTTTACATGGATGCTGCGGAGAAAAGCTTGAAGCCTCCACACGTGCTATCTCACTGCAGCAACGCGCTAAACAAGCCACGTGATAAGTTGGGTGGATTGACGGTCTCAGACACGGAGGCAACTGAGATTCATCCTCCGCCACCGGATTGAGGCGAGTCACTACACCACCACAAGGACTTAGAGCGCATTGGGAATTAGGCATTTCAAATTGGAAAGAAAAGGGGAGAGAAAAAAATTATAATAAAATTGCACTATTTTTCCCAATATTTCTGTGTTCTATGCATGCTTATTAGACATTTACATCGTTAGCTTTGCAACACTCTAACATTAAAATATACTGAGTCAAAGTCCCTTTCAAAGCAAGTCAGTCCACTCAGCCTCCATCTTTGGAATGCACCCGGGCATCTATTTTCTATGTAAACAAGCACTTAAAAGTACAGCTCCTATCTACTTGAATGGGGAAAGCCTGAAATCTTTAGAATGGTGGGTCAAGATTATGGTCTGATCAAAGATCAGAGATGTCTGTACCTAAAAGGTGATTGTCTCTTTTACCTGTAATGCGGGACTTCATTTTCTACATCTGCCATTTTGGCCGTTCCACAATTTCTGCCATTCATTTTAATACCAAATTAATTGAGATTGAGCATTTAAATTAAAATGAATAGGAGAAATTGGAATGACCGATATGGCAGATGCAATAAAGAAAGTCCCGCCTTTTTTCAGATATAGACCTGGCCTCTTAGTTAACTCCACAACGTGCGTGCACATTATTTGGAACAGCCTGAAAAATAGCATATTATTTGTACATGATCTAAGCCTTAGAAGCACACTTTATGATACCCCTGTTGTCAAATATTACTGCTGATTTAAAATATGCTATTTGATCTTAATCTTGACCAACCATTTTGGAGAATTTGGTCTTTCCCCCATTCAATTAAATAGGAGCTGTACTTGAATGCTGCTTGCATCCATAAAAAGTAGTTGCATGGGAGTGTTCCAAAGATGGCAGCCGAGTTTACTGACTTGAAAGGAACTTTGGTTGAGTCTACCATGAGGAGAGTACTTTGTGTGGGATAGGGCCAGGGTTAGGGGTAATGTTCAGACATGCACTATATTCAAATGCTTTAAATCAGTCACATCTGAGTTACGATATCGGTTATGCTATCTTGGAAGGCAGCTGCAGCAGTGCTATGTGGACAAGGCAGCTTATAAGGTATTGGAACGGAGCCATAAAGATTTAAAAGTTAGTTAAAAAGATTCTCTTATTACATCAGGCCATTTTTTGGTATGCGCGAGTATGTGCTTGATTGCATGTAACTGAAGGCCAGTATGTTTTTCATGAGCAAGCGTTTGTATTTTTTGCGTGAGATTATGTTTGTATTTGCACATTTGTGAATGTGTGTGTGTCAGAGCCATCAGTCAGGCAGGTGATGTCAATAGAAGTGTCTCACTGTCGGTAAACCCTGTAAAATTGTACCTGTGTTTCAACTTTGATGAGCGATGATAGAGCGACAGGGTGACATGGGTTAAAGGGTGAGTCTGAGCTTCACTGCTCCACGCTTCACCTCCTCTCACAAATACTCATTAAACCGAGCTGTATGCGGCCAGAAGATCTCAGCACATCAACAAGTCTGATCAACCTAAAAAAGAACCGACTCAGTGGAATCTCACAAATGCCAAACATGCTCAAGAAGGGGAACCACAACAGTTATACTTTTACAGTATGTCTGTCATTGCCATTTTTCTTTTCATTGAAAATGTTTTTCTCATTGATGCAAAGCCATACTGCAATGTTATTGATGAAGTCGATGAAAAGGATTTACGTGATTTGAACTGCATATCACCTTGATTATTATAATGATGAGGGGTTTTGAGTTTATAGTTCAAAGACTGCTTGTTTAAGGTCACACCATACCATAAATATGTGGGTAACACTTTACATGAATGTTCCCTTTGTTAAGGGTTTATAAAAGTGTTCATTAATGACCAGTAATTCATTTACAAATGCAATACAAATAATTGATTTATGGTTATAACTATAATCATAAAAGGGTGACTTTCATGCAATACTTGACCAACAGTAAGCCAATCTACCTCACATGTTATGAATGTTTAATAACGCTTATTCAACATTAGTAGCCTAAGTACATAAAGTTCAATATGGTTTAATGGTCATCAGGCTTTATTATATGATATATGCTGTGAATGGGCATGAGGTTCTGAAAAGTGTTTTTGGAGATGACTTTTGGTAACTATGACTAGGTAAGTTGGGACAGCACATGGAGTAGCACCATTCTTTTCACGTCAACGTGACAAGGAAAGTGAAAACACAAGTGAGTCAAGACATTACAGAAACTAAATGGAATATATACAAATGCAAAGTGGACTGTGGCAAAATGACATAATCTCTCCTTTACATATCTCACTATAATAGTCTATTTTGCAGCATTGTGAATTTGTGACATAATTATGGTTTTGATTAATGTTAGTATGGATAAGTGTATTTGTTAAGCATTTATAACTGCTTAATAAAGTTAAACTGCTTACTATTTGGAAAGTATTGCATTAAGGTTGCCCTTTTATTTACATTGTCATTATATCAATGATTTATAATGCATTAGCAAGTCATTAATGAACCCCTTCATAAACCCTTAAAGGTGCAGTCAGTAATTTGTGGCTTATTTAAAAGGTTTTACACATCAACAAATCAATTGTGTTTTTGTGGAGAGTGATCTGAAAGGTGTACACTCACATGACATGAAGACTGCACTCATAATAGTTTTCTATAAAAAATGTTTTATTCTACATGGTGCAGTTCACCCCCTTCAATGTGTTTCGCCATGTGGAAATCACATGACCAGTGAATTAGAGAATCCTCACACTCAATGGCTGCCGCCTATATGTACTGTAGATATGCTTGACTATGCTTACAGCAGTGTTGTTTGGTGAGGCGAAAAGAATACAAAGGAACATACTTATTATCGTGCTTTAGAAGCGTAGACAACAGGAGATTCAGTTGCTGTACTGCCAAAGAAGCAAAAAAGGTCTGAAGCAAGAAGGCAGAGAACCAGATTAAACATTGGTACGTCATACGCATGGTGGGAAGATTTGATTACAGAGAAAAACCTGAGTAGTGATGTGATGTTGCTTCTTTTTTCTTGGACAGGTAAGACATTATTATTAGTTTAGACCAATGTCTTTTTTTATGCACTTTTTCAGTAGCTGTCCAGAAATTAATTTACACCTGATTAATTATACTGAAAAACTTGAATATCCATTTAAATAAAAATGGACCTAAGACAATTAAAAAAATTCCATAGTGTGGTGCCCCAATGGATTGTATCAGTGTAATGGAATACAGAAAACTAGGAATACACTGGAATACTCAAACTGTTTAAAATTATGTGTAGTCAATATACACTGATCAGCCACAACATTAAAACCATCTGCCTAATTTTGTGTAGGTCCCCCTTGTGCCGCCAAAACAGCACCAACCCACATCTTAGAATAAAATTCAGAGATGATATTCTTCTCAGCACAATTGTTCAGAGTGGTTATCTGAGTTATCTGTAGACTTTGTCTCGAATCAGTCTGACCGTTCTCTGTTGACCTCTCTCATCAACAAAGCATTTCCGTCCACAGAACTGTCACTCACTGGATGTTTTTTGTTTTTGGCATCATTCAGAGTAAATTCTAGAGACTGTTGTGTGTGAAAAATCCCAGGAGATCAGCAGTTACAGAAATACTCACACCATAACCATAACATCACAAAATAATTATAGTAAGAGCATCCCATCTACCTCCATCTCAATGAAACAGCACAAGTCTTCATTTGTTTAGTGCGAAGTAGCTTGGCACAGCGTTTGTTGTGGATTTTGTGTAAACCTTGAATTGGTTGCTTGGAAACATAAAGTTAGCCAAATACAGTATTCATTTACATGCAAAATTTGATCATCAAAACAATTCAAATGTTTCCTTTACCATAACATTCTGTATCGCTAGATAATTGAGGTTTATTTTACACTAAGCAGTTTTCTAATAAAGGTAATAACTGTCTTTAGAAATAATGTGAAATGTAGACAGTCTCCAAAGATCATTAATATGTGGGACAATAATAATCTTTTCTTAACAGTAGAAGCATTTTCGCTTGATTTCTGACATTTGTTTTTAGACAAAGCAATTATATTATAGTAGTAAAATAATAACTTAAGAAATGACCTCAAACTCCAACATTTTCCAGATGCAAATGATATTCAAGAGCCGACTGCAGCAGCAGAGACGATCTAACACCACCGTCACCGGGCCACAAAGCTAGAGAACACTAAATGCCCCTTTAACAAAGGGAACTTCAACCTCATGCGACCCTGTGTGAAATCTGTTGAGTATTAAACATTTGCACAAGTGCATGGGCTGTAAATATATAAATAAATATTTAAGTAGAAGATGTGCAACTGTATGTAACTTTATTGTTTATACATAATTATGAGAGGGATGCCCTTTTTTACGGCTTGAGCACCTGCCCTCCCAAAATGTCTGTGCATGGGCCTGCTGCTGCCTGTTCTAAATCAGACACAGAGGAAAAGTAGTGCGACCACACACTTGTTCAAAACTGTGAATTTCTATTGGCTTTATGAATGGAAAGATTCCATTCATGTCTAACTTTATTGACAAGAGAAACTAAAGCGTACATTACAAATGCATTACTATACATACAGATATAAATCATATTGGATGCTGAAGTTTAATCTGATTAAGTTTAAAATCTCAAAACTATTATTTTCTCAGTCATTCTACAAGTATCAAATGCTGTTTAACTCTTTAATCATTCAAGTACAGAAGGGCTATATAACCCTTAAACTTCAAGGCTTTTGCAAGCTTTTCTTCACTTTCGTGCAAGGCTTTTTCGATCCAACATTTGAACCTTGAGTTGACAAACTTTCCTTTCCTAGTTTGTTCTAAAAGTTTCCAGAGTAAAACCTTGAATATTCCACAATAGCCTGTACAGATTTCATGCTGTGCATGAGTCATAGCGCAGGTCTCTGCCCATCCACTCAGCAGATACGTGACGGCTGATGAACCCTTTGAGGCGACAGCGGTGAAAGGTTTTGACTGCGGAGATGAAAGTTTGTGAATTCCAGAGTACTGCTCTTTCTCATGTTACAAAAACGAGGTCAATCCACTTGTCCTGACGGCACTAGAGTGGCAAGGCCTGAACAGCAATCTCACGTTGGCCGAAGGGTATTTTCATGTCTGCTCTCACATTCGGCAGCCATGCTTGTGTTCACAAAGCGGAAAGCGTCTAAAGATTAATCCCCAGAATCCATTGTTGCCCTACAACTGCCTTAGCTATCAGCGCTACTACTGTTACAGACTGATGGATCCTTGTCGGCCTGTTACGGCAGTTGGTGGAAACTTTAAGCTTTTCTCACCTCACGCGTTTGTGGAGACATGCAGTTGCTTCGCCGGAGCTTCCAGCCTCACCTGAAACTCGATCTCACACATCTGTGCTTGCTCTCCGTGACCATATTCTTGGCTACTGTAGCAAAAGGCTTGTTTTGTTCCTCTGTAATGCAACTTCAATACTCTTCTGCCTGGACCTTCCATAAAAATGTCAAGAAAGAAAAATCTGGATTAAGCCCAAGTGAATTAGTGTTCATTTTCAACACATTGAATCGAAGTTGCCTAGTCGCCCAGTCGTGTGAGCCTTGCTCAGCCCAGGAGGAAAATACATTAGTTGCAAGGCAGAGCGAGTGAGCGGCAGAATACCCCTCGGTAACCAGATACGGAATAAAGGAAGTACCTTCGATATAAAGCTAGCAGATTTATGAGAGGGTTTAAATATGGCAAGTTGATTAGCTTGATTCGTATGTCTCATGTTGTTAAAAGAGAGGTCAGTGATCCGTGCAGGTGTTGCAAGACACTGGCAGAATTCTCTGGCTAAGCCCAGTTCTCACACAGCTGCACGAGTGCTTTACAGACAGAGTCGTGCGTGAAAAACTGAACTTGCTACTCTTTACAGAACATGTTAATCTCTTTATCTGAGAGGTCAGTGGCAAAATACTCCAAAACAATCCTAACTATGACCTTAAAAATACAGTTACTTCAATGGTTCTTTACAGCATGTTCTGCCAATAAGAATTGTTTAATTCATTTAATCAAGTCCCTGAACTCAAGGATTTATGTCAACTTGATCAGACCCTTTAAAATTACTTTTGTTGGTGCAGTTATGGTTTAAGGGTGTTTCCTCAACATTGGACAATTTTACGTCCCACTGGTTGATTTTCGTTAAAATTAACAGATTTCAAATTCAAAAAATGTAATTAAAATTTAATTAAAAACATTTTTTACAAGGACTTCTTCAATTATTTTTGGTACTTTTCAAATGCCTTATGTGTACAGATTTTTACTGTTTTAGCCTCATCCCAGACCCAGATTTTAAATTAGAGTGGTGGTGGTGTAGTAGGCTAAAGTCATAACTGTTAATCAGAAGGTTGCTGGTTTGATCCCCACAGCCACCACCATTGTGTCCTTGAGTAAGGCACTTAACTCCAGGTTGGTCCGGGGGGATTGTACCTGTAATAATTGCACTGTAAGTCAATTTGGATAAAAGCGTCTGACAAATGCATAAATGTAAATGTAAATCTAATCAAAGAGTAAAATAAGCATAAACATTTAATAGTTATTATTAATAGTCAATAGTTATTGTGTGAAAAGTATTCTATCATGTTTTTATAATTCTGACTGTAAAAAATCAATAATAATAATAAATTACGACTGCACCACAGTTGATGACACAACCCGATATCACGCCGAGGCGTGAAATAGACACGCCGGTCCACTCGCGGATGCGTGTCGGTGTCACGCTTTGCCTCCTCCAGGCGTGTACATGACACGCGCGCGTCTACGTAGAATACCGTCAGGGGGCGATCGTTTCCTCGACGCCAACAACTCTCCGCGCACCAAAGAGGAAGCGATACCGTTGTCGTCGCGTTGCACGTTCGTGCGGGCGGGATGCCGGCCAATTTCGCCGGTTACTTTCACTTGTGACCATATGTGACAAATAAAGGTTCATTACAGTGCTGCTTTCATGAAGAAATCCTAACGTTGCTGTAGCCTAACGTTGTTATATGTGTGTGTGTGTGTGTGTGTGTGGGCTGTCGAGTATCTTGTGCTGATGTAAATAAATACATAAATATATATATATATATATATTTTTTTTTTATTTAAAAAGTGTATTTATGTACAAAAATATATATCCCGCTAACCGGAACTGGAGAACGCGATATATCGCTTCCTCTTTGGTGCGCGGACAGTTGTTGGCGTCGAGGAAACGATCGCCCCCTGACGGTATTCTACGTAGACGCGCGCGTGTCATGTACACGCCTGGAGGAGGCAAAGCGTGAAATAGACACGCATCCGCGAGTGGACCGGCGTGTCTATTTCACGCCTCGGCGTGATACCGGGTTGGATGACAACACCATTTTCCACAACACCATTTTTTAAATTTAATTTATTTATCAATTGTCACACATTATACATACATTTCTGCATATATACAGTGAAATTATTTATTTTTCACATATCCCAGCTATGCTGGGGTCAGAGTGCAGGGTCAGCCATGATTCAGCACCCCTGGAGCAGATAGGATCAAGGGCCTTGCTCAAGGGCCCAACAGTGGTGTCTTGGCGGTGCTGGGGCTTGAACCCCTGACCTTCTGGTCAGTAACCCAGAGCCTTAACCGCTGAGCCACCACTGTTGGGCCTAATAAAGGTTTTTTTTTTTTTTTTTTTTTTTAAAGTTACTTGTTGACAGAAGTGTTAGTGAAGAGCATGCTTGAGATGAAATATGACATTTACATTACATTTACATTTATGCATTTATACAAAGCGACTTACAGTGTGGACTTATTACAGGGACAATCTCCCCGGAGCAACCTGGAGTTAAGTGCCATGCTCAAGCACACAATTGTGGTGACTGTGGGGATCAAACCAGCAACCTTCTGATTAACAGTTATGTGCTTTAGCCCACTACACCACCACCACTCCAGATGATGAGATGATGCTTGTAATGTCTGAAGAAAATTCAAGGTAAATATCACTTTCATGAGCAGGATATTTTTATTGGGTGTCTTTCCAATCAAGCTGTAATTTTGCCTAATTATGCAAAGAGTGTAAAAATACTAATGTATTGTGTATATTTACAATACATAAAACTTAACTATGCCATTTGCCTTAGCATGACAATAATAGGTACTATTTTATTTAAAAAAAATTTCATTATCTTCAATTCCACCACAGAATTTGAAAATTCGAGATGTGTTGGAAATGATATTGTGGTGCAAATTCTCATGACTTTAAGCAAAAACAAATTACAAAAATGACCTAAATCTCCTGTGATGAATATACATACACTGTTGGACACTTATAGTAGAAAAATTATAGAAAAATATTGAAAGTATGAAAAAAATTTTAACGAGACTTAACTTTCTAGAAGTCCACAGTGCTAAAAGTACCCGAAGTTGAAGAAAATCCATTAAAGATGATTAAATTGTATACAGATATTATTTACTTTAATAATATATGTTTATTCAATTATCAAATTGTATAACTTTTATTGTAAGTCTGACATATTTACATGAAAAACAAAACTACCTTCAAAAAATCCTTAATACTGTGTTAATTAACATATCATTAGGGGAATGCATTAAATGTTTGTTAAGTTGTGCCCATAAAAGCTTTCATTAAGTCTGGCTGAAGAGCAAACATGTTATGCTGTAGAGCAAACAAATGTTGCCAGTACAATTCTCAGATATCTGTGAGGGTATATATATTTAAGCAATATCACATGAACAAGAGTGCGATATGGCCCTACATCAGCACTGCTGTGATTCAGCAACAAGCACGGGGTTGCAGGTTGAGTGCCATAGGTAATTGCAGCAGTGCTGATGTAGGGCCATATAACATGATTGCAAGTGTGATATTGCTTACATACAACAGTTCAATGAACACGTACATTTAAAAAATTAGGAAAAACTGAGTATGTTCATAAAAACGCATTTGTGCATGGAACTACTTCACTAATCAGAATCTGCCATTGCTGGTTCAAACCAAATGATGCATCCAACCCTCCATTTGTAATTCAAAAATGTCACTTCAGAAATAGTATCACAGCTTGTGCTGTTTCAAGCAAGTTATTGGATAAACAGGGATGGATGTGTGTGTGTGTGTGTGTGTGTATGTGTGTGTGTGTGTGTGTGTGTGAGAGAGAGAGAGAGAGAGAGAGAGAGAGAGAGAGCTTGTGTGATCCCCTGTTGCCACAACCAAGCAGAGATGCTGTCAGCTTTCTGAAGATCAGCTTTCTCAGTGGTAAAATAGTCGTCCAAGCTGGGTTTTCCTCTCTATTTCTCGGTAGCCAGTATAGCCATATATATAAAGATGAGCGTTAAATCATGCTGAACTTTATGTACATACATTTTATTTTAATCTTAAAATAAGCTTTTCATAGGTTACTAATGTTGAAAAAGCATTACTAAGCATTAATAACATGTGAGGATAAATGCTTCACTATTTGTCAGGTGTGGCATGAGTCACCCTTTTTATTCATGTTGTTATAAAGTCATATCAATAATTTATAATGTAGTCGTAAATAATTTATTGGTCAGTAACGAACCACTTTGTAAAATTTACCATAAAGTGTTACCGTTACTTGCATATTTTATTGGATTAGAGACAATCAAATATCTGTGCCTAAACTGTCCTAATAAAAGTGTAAATCTAGAGTAGCTAATACACATATGAAAAGTGCTTTTCCTGTCTAGATATGTACCATGGTCTGTAAAGATAACAGCTCATTAGATATTCTAGTCTTAACCTTATATGGAACAATAAAATATATGTGAAGTAACTGTTGTTAATATGTGTTACCCAACTAATTCTGGCTTCATGATCAATATCCTCTTTAACAGCTAGATTTTATCAACTTGTTTCATTTAGCTTCACATTTGTGTGAGACAGAAAGCAAGTTTTTGACTTTTCATGTCATAGTAGCATAACTAAACTGAACTCTCTCTCTCTCTCTCTCTCTCTCTCTCTCTCTCTCTCTATCTCTCTCTCTCTCTCAGTTATACCCTTCCTCTCCTCTGTCACTGTGACTCACATGCTTTCAGTGATGGATTTGAAGTGCTTCACCATGAAGTGCTGCTGTCTCACCCTCTCAGATGTCTCACCTCTCCAGTCGTTTCGTCACATGTCTGTCCCCCAACTGACATTTTAATTCCAAACACCCCCCCCCCCCCACCTCATCCCATCTCTTCTTCCACTTGTCAACCCTCAAACCCATGCAGACCATGTGCTGACAGCTAAAGATACTGAGTGCTCTTCTGAAAAGAGCGGTGGGCTTGTGTGTGTGTGTGTGTGTGTGTGTGTGTGTGTGTGTGTGTGTGTGTGTAAATAAGTGAAATCAAAGGACCCTGGCTTTATTTTGAAATGGCAGAGATCATAGGAAAAGCAACGTCTAGTAACAGAGGCATGAACAGCCCTCATGGTGGCTCCTTCAGGATATGTTTCATGTGAAATGACACCGAGTTGAGTTTGAAGTGAATGTGCCAGTTTGACGTGTATAAAAAAGCACATTAAATAAATATTCCAGGTTCAATTCAAGTTAGACTCAGTCCACAGCATTTGTGGAGTAATGTTGAACAAACATTTATTTTGACCTAATCATCCTTTTGTTTAAAAAGAACAAAAATCGAGGTTCCAGTGAGGCACTGGCAATGGAAGTGAATAGGGCAAAATTTTGTAGGGTTTAACGGCAGAAATATGAAGCTTATAATTTTATAAAAGCACTTACATTCATTATTCTGTTAAAACGTGTATTATTTGAGCTGTAGAGTTGTTTAAAGTTTAACAATTTTATAAAGTTTGTAAGTGTTTAAAGTTTAAGGAGTGATGTTGCCATGGCATCAAAGTTGTAAAATTGAATATAACTTTACAAGAAAAGGTTAGTAAGTGATTTTATCACACTAAAATCATGCTTGAACTCAAGATGGCACCGAGTATGGCTACTGCGTCGTGTGCTCTGACACAACACTGCAGTTTTTTTGTTTGTTTTGTTTACAGTTTTTAGTTTTTTTTGTCTTGGATGTTGTCTGCCTTATTGTATACAACAGACAAACGCTTTTGGACATTGGTTCTACAATTACACACCGAAAACCGGACTTCAAATTCCTCAAAGCCGACCCGCTGTTTACAAACACGCCAGTGGTGCAAATCGACCCCCTCTACCCAGTATTCTACTTGCAAACGTTCAATCTCAGACAACAGCTGAGAGCGCGTATCTCTTTCCAACGAGAGATGAGGGACTGCTGCATTATCTGCCTAACAGATTCCAGACTCAGCCATCGAACCTGCGGTGTTCTCCGAGCACAGAGCGGACAGAGTGAAAGACCACTCAGGTAAAAGCAGAGGTGGTGGTGTATGTTTTATGATCAACAAATCATGGTTTGATCAGAGGAACAAACATTTTATCAGGTCTTTCTGCTCTCTTGACCTGGAATATCTCATGCTTCTGTGCTGGCTACCGAGGGAATTCACAGCGGTCATTATCACAGCTGTGTACATCCCCCCACATGCCGACACAGACCGGGCACTCAAGGAACTGTATGGGAGCATAAGTGAGCAGGAAACTGTACACCCTGAGGCTGCGTTCATTGTGACCGAGGACTTTAACAAGCCAATTTTAAAGCAATCGTACCAAAATACCACCAACACATCACCTTCAACACACGCTATTACACACTATTAAGTTTGATGACAATATGACGGTGGTAGGTCTGATCACTGACAATGATGAAACGGCCTACAGAGAGGAGGTGCACACTCTGACATGCTGGTGTCAGGAGCACAACCTCTCCCTCAACGTCAGTAAAACCAAGGAGCTTGTAGTGGACTTCAGGAAGAAAGACAGAGAACACAGCCCCATCACCATTAATGGAGCACCGGTGGAGAGAGTCAGCAGCTTCAAGTTACTTGGTGTCCACATCACTGAGGAACTCACATGGTCCGTCCACACTGTAATTATGTGTATATTTAATATGTAATTTGTGTTGTGTAAATATGTTGTTTATTGTAATTGGTATATGTCTCGTCACTGTCATGACTGCTATGTTGCTCGGAACTGCACACAAGACTTTCACCCACTTTTGCACTTGTGTATATGGTCGTGTGAAAATAAAGTGATTTGATTTGATTTGAATTGATACTCATATTGTTTATGCCTTGTGGCTGTACTTTTAAAAACAGTGGGCTATATTTTCGTAACCACGCTGGCACGGCACTACAGTCAGTGACTGTGCTCTGCTTCTTGTCAAGTGCAGTTGTCATGCCATGTCATTGTGCAATGCACAAGGGGTGCATGTAGGAGTACCTGCGTTATCTGTAGGTGTATGCATGAAAATAGTGGGTGTACTGTGTGTTAATGAAGTGCTCAAATCATTAATATGTCTGAGAGCCACATCAGTTCTTGGTGCAAAGTCTAAACTAAGTTGCTGCGTTCCCAGTTTGGGGATTCCACCAGTATCTATAGATCTATAACCAGTATTATCACTTTTAACACCATGATTTGTGTCAGTAGAACAATATGATTAATTATACTTACATTTTTAATAAATTAAAGCAGCTTACATCCAATTAGCCCCGTTGAGCATCACATATTTCATGCATATATAAGGAGCGTTTCAATGCCACTGAAATATGCCTGACATTCAACAAGTGTGTAGTTAATGTGCAAAATAACGTAAGGCAAAAATGGTACATATTTCTATTCTTCTAATGCTTCGCAAACTGTCCATTTACAATACCAAATTCTTATAAATTAGCTGTCTTCATTTATATTAACATTGTTAGACAGGAACTGAAACTTATGAATGGACATAGATGGTGCAATAACCGGAGAAGAATCTCAGAATTAAATTGCACATGACCCAGCCCATTTACGCTTTGAACGTGCCATTTAGCTAACCCACTAACACCCATGGCTTAGCGCATACTTGCATGGAAATACTAAAACTTCAGGGGTATGCCCACTGACTTAAATGCACTTAAGACGTAGCGGTCTTAAAAATAGGGCCCAGTGAGTATTTTAATGTTTACAAATTGACCACATTCACTTTCACTTTTTTTTTTTAAGGAAAGGAGGGACGAGTCAAACATGGATGCCTCTTTCGTGCCGCTTTCTCACTATAAACGTCTTTCTGGTGTCCATGAAATCGTGCTATAATTTGATATCCATTCGATCTCCTCAAAAGTTATGACTCCACCCCCTGCATAACATCATTAATAAAAGCTCTATTTAGCTGAAACGATGAGGTTTGATTGATGGATGTGTGACATGGTCACTACGGTTTTGTGGCTAACTAGTTCTGCTCTCCAATGATGTATCGTACAATGGTAATTGAGCAGTGCATTATGTCACTGTACAGGAAACACACCCCAGGTTTGAAATTTACATGAGGGTGTCAATTATGTCATAATTTTCATTTTTAGGTGAACTAACCCTATAAAAATTGCCTTGCCTCAGAGAAAAGTGCGGCAAACTAGTCCTCAGGCATTTCATTATAGGTTCAAAGCAGTGGTAAGTGCTTCCAGTAAATGTAACGCCAGCACACCCTCATCATTTACAAACACACACCTTTAAGTCATTAAAGCAGTTAAGAGAAGGCAGACAAAGAATGTAAACATCGTGTCTTTTATAAAGCCTTTGGATTTGTCATTCTTCCATCTTTTCTCTCAAGTGGGAACAACGGGTACATTTCTGAAAGCAATACCCACATATGCTGGTCACCTGTAATCTTCTATGCTTATATTTTCTGAAATTTAAGCTGACACTCAGAAGTGGAATCTGTGAGATACTTATTTGTATTAAAAACTGTAAATCTATCCTTTTCCTGAATGCATTCGTTTTAACTCGCCTCGGCGCAAGTTCTCAGCTGAGATGTTTAGTGTATTAAATTAAAATTATCTATAAAAAAAGCATGTGGCTCCATAGTGCAAATACTAAAGAAGTCGCGTTGATCGTTTTTTGACAGTGCCTCACATTGACATGTCCACTGGGTGGATCTAAAAGCGAGTTAACATTTCTCTTAAACCGATGAGTTTTAAATCAACAAATCCCCACCTCCCTATCCTAAACTGTAAATCTAAACCTATCTAAACCTAAAACACACTTGCTGAAGCGACCCCTTTATTTTGTGGTGCTTATTACACTTTCGGTTCATGTGTCAACTCTTCAGGACTCATACCCCAGTCCTTTGTGTCACAAGTGCAATGCTCTATCAGATGAGCAACCATGCAATTTGATTGATTGAGTGATTGTGTTTAAACAAGTTTTTAAATGTAGTTGGTTATGTAATGCAAACATTAAAATGTATGGCCTTACATGTCATGCACTATAGTAAAAGGGTTTAGATGTCATATGTTAGCACTGTGTGAGGAATGGAGAGAACATGTTTGTGAACTGATGATCTGCCGTTTCACTCGTACTTTGCATGAAAGTGAATAAAAGTCACTGTTGTTGTACCGCCTCTAATGTTCATTTCACCAGGAAACTGCAGCGACATGTATATCGAGGCATGTAAAAATCATTTTGATGAGCAGACAGTACAATGACTGATTTACCACCTCTACTCATTAACTAATGAGCCATAAAGCTTCTTTTCCACACATTTAACTTCACACACTCAACCATTAGCCACTAATGAATTAAAAGACATCTCAGCACTCAAGAGAGTTTACCAAGATCAGTGTACCACAGTTCCGCAAATCTGAACATCTTTGTATCGCCCTCATTTGTTACTTGGGAAATGGGAAGATTCTGATCTCCGGATGAACGCTCAGGATGTGAGGAACCCTGATGGTTTGGTTGACAGATGAGCCCCAGGGTTTTTAACTTCATGCTTAGCCCCACAGAGCAGCACCACCATGACAATGTTTCAGAATGCTGGTCTTTAGCTGCTCTGGTGTCAGCGTATCATGGAAACGATCTTCAGCTGTTTGGTAAAGCTGAGTTAGAGAACCTTCACACTCTTTGATGATGTATTAAAGATGTCATGTCCAAGCGTGCCTCATCCAATGATCCATTACAATCCTGTTTTCTACTCGTTAATCCTCAGTAACATTTTGGGGATTGTTCCGATGAAACTGGGAATGGTGTCTGACACATGTGATGGGGTTTGATTTCAAAGAGTATGAAAAACAGCGAACCGGAGAATATCACAAACATTTTCAAGAACATATCTGGGTTATATTTCACTCCAACATCAAATGATATTAAATTATATTTATCTTAAAGTAAATTAAGCCTATTTAACTAAATCCTTTGGAACCATTGAGATAACCTAAATGTTTAATGCCATCACACTTACAGTTTTTAGCGCAGTTGAAACATTTACCTAATATCACATTTCATTTTGGTTCTCTGTGATTTCTAAGTAGGTATATCTGCAGGCTGGTGACCTCCAAATGAGGGCAGAATCTCCCAAAGGGGGTGGAATTATTCCAAAGTCGGTGTGGTTACTCCAAAATGGGGTTGTGCCAACTACAAAAGGGGGCATCTCTTCTACTCACAGTTAAGGTTAGGGAAAGGGTTAGGTAAGGGACTAACTATATCTTCAACAGCGGTTTGGATTCAACTGCCCCTTTTTCGGATTTTATTTAATTAATTAATACTTTAATTATAATCATGGGCAGCTCCAAGGCTGGGCTACCGGGGCTTAAGCCACAAATGTTTTCTGTAAAGCCCTGAAAGTTTTGATCATCTGTTTCGACTTCATAAGTGCCACTGCTTACGTATCAAGCTGATATGAAAACATATTACATTTAATTATTTTAACGTTACATTTTAAACTTAGGGTAATGTATATAAATAAATGATTCCTCTCTTTCTATGGTATTGATAATAAAATTACAGACTCAATTCTGTTCCCGCACATTGTCTTTTTTGGCAACTGCTTTCCAGCTCTCGTGTAGTCTTTGTGTGCAAATGCAAGAATGGAGCTTGTGGTACACGATTGCAACTTTCTTGGAAACTGTGTTGTGTTGGTCCATCCTGATGCAGTAAGTACCAAATATTTAGATGTATAATCCTGAAAACAAGGAGTAATATATAGAGATATATTCTAAGAATTTACTAACTTCAAAATCACGAGCCAGGACATTTGTGTGTTTAGCAAAACTCTTTATTAAGACACGATGCAATAAACATAACACATTTTAGGCGATCTAGCTATTATATATATATATATATATATATATATATATGTAGTACAAATTTAGCCTGTTAACAACCTACTTTCTTTTAAATTAACTTAAGCACCGATTAATTAATGAAAACTGTATACAGACATACACAGTGTCTATCAAACTACGGAAAACCGAAAGGGACAAAACAATGTTTTTTTTTTTTAAATCACGTTTTTAAGTATAGTTGTTAAAATAATGCAATTATTGATCTTCAAGCCTATCTGAGACAAAAGTTAGTAAGACTTATAGCTTACTATATAAATGACACATCATAGATGTATTCAGGTTTTTATTATAAAGTGTATTATATTCTGATATTTCATCAAATGATGGCCCCATATCCACAGAGGTCTGGACTAAGCCCTGAATGTCCAGTGACTCTAGTACCGCCCCTGATTACAATTATATTAATATATATAATATAATATAATATAATATAATATATAATAGTACATTATGACAAAGATCATTGTAATTGTACATTTATGTGTATGTTACTCTTTTATATTGTTGTGAAATAATTATAGGTTTGGGTTATGTAATCTAAAATATGTATAAAATAGCAAAAATGAAACTATTCAAATATATTTATAATATAAAGAATTCATAAAAAAAAATACGTATCTATATCTGTAAATATGTTAAAATTTGTACCTTTTAGATGCTGTAGATTCATCCATATGTCTGCGTCTGTCCAAACTCACAAAAATGTATGTGCATATTTATATTCTAACTTTTTATTTCAGGATTTTAACCTCAACATGTTTTTTTCCAAAAAGAAAGATAGACATTAAATCCATAACAAATGGTGCAAATTTACTGTTAACAGTGATAATTATATTATTGTTGACTTTTGTATGCCGAATTGCTTCTATTCCTTATTGCATTAGTCGCTTTGGAGAAAGCATCTGCTAAATGACTACATTTAAATTAGAACCCTTTAGAATCCAGACGCTCTAAAATTGTAGTGAGGAAAAAAACTGAAAGTGGCATTTGATGAAACATTTTCAATGTCACTTTTTCAATTAGATTCATGACAACCTTTTTATGTTTGAATCAGCTGCTGTAATATTTATGAGTATTGCCAGTTTATGTGTATGGTTGTGTGTGCGTGAAGGAAGGTAAAATGTGTTTGGTCCAACTCTGAGCCAGTCAGGGGCGAATTTGTTCTGATTATGTCTGAAACATGATATTCCAGCAGCTGTGTTCTACCATTTAAAAAAAAAAAACTAAACAAAAAGGAACTGCTCATCCCACACACCTACCAACATGAACCTCACACACAATTGTGCATGCACGCGCACACACACACACACACACACACACACACACACACACACACACACACACAAAGTCTGGTCCACATTGCATTTTATTCTGGCCAAGAACACCCTCTTAGACAGTCTGATCGACATGCAAAGTTACCACCACAGTTCGATTTGCTTTTACATGCCATGTAGGGGCGGGTAAACCTGAAATAGTTTCCACAAAACCATCATGGAAAACATTTTGGTAACACTTTACAATATGGGTTAATTAATGCTTAACTAATGCACAGATAATAATGAGTTAATGTATGACTCATGATTAACTAAGCCATTCATTAATGATTGCCACATCAGCAACTAATAAAGAGTCTGTCTGATTAATATATTAAGTCATATATGAATTGCTATTAATTAAATGTGTCATTGTGGATTAATTCCCTAACAACTTATTATATGAACTAATAGTGTTAATTACCAATATATGATTTTAGTTAACTTGGTTCCTCAAGCAAACTCAGGATATGAGGCCACTAATCTAAACTGAAACTTTGGCAAATCCAGCAATTATCAAAAAGGTCTCATAAAATCCTGTTACTGTAACTCTACATTTTTGCAAAACCCAGCTTGTTGTGCGTAGCACGTCAGTTTCCTGATGAAATGAACACTAGATGTGCTACAACAGCTATGACTTTTATTCACTATCATTCAAATCACAAGAAAAACTGCAGATTATCAGTTCATAAACACTTCAAGAATATTAATAAACTTTAAATAATGAATACATTAATTGTAATAAATTAATAAACACTTTTGACCTTAAAAACCTCATCTGTTTGGTAGAACATTTAACTCTCTTTTAGCACTACACAACAGACATTTTCTGTGACAGTGCCGAATTTCCTCTTGACTCCAATAGATTTTTTTAAGGAATATTCTGGGTTTAATACAAGTTAAGTTCAATCAACAGCATTTGTCTCATAATGTTGATTATTATTACATAATAATGTTAATTACATAATGTATATTTTTTACTTCTTGTGGATTTTGAAACAGTGAGTATTTTAATGTTTACCAATTGGCCCCATTCACTTCAATTGTATGTGCCTTACTGTAACCCAGATTTTTGCTTTTTCAAAAGAAAATGAGGAAGGAGTCAAAATACAATTATGTAGTAATCAACATTATGCCACATATGCTGTACATTGAGCTTAAATTGTTTTTAACCCAGAATATTCCTCTAATATTGAAGAAAGCTAATGTCGCCCAGATCCCCAGTCAATTATCAAACTCTACATTTAATATTCAGAGCTTGCTCTCAGTGTTGATGATCTTATTAACCCTGATCCTTATTTTCTTTTCACAAATATCCAAATCCTTTTACAGAATAAGGCCTGGTCTTTACAAAACAGATTAGTCACAGATCAAAGCAAGCTAGTATTTGTGAATGAATTCCACAGTGCGATCAAAGACAGGGTGCAACATGTAGCGTGACCTTTAAGTACTTTCACGATGACCCAGAATCCTTGACTCATCCACCTGACATCATTTCTAGCAATCAATGTGAGGTTATGATCCTTCAGTAGCACAGCACACGCATTAGAAAAGAAAAATCACAGATGGGTTCTCTTTTATTTCTCAATTGTTACCTTAGAAAAAGCAAATGGAGATTTGTCTCTTATGAGATATCAACAATGTCTCCAACTCAATTGTTTCTCAAGCTGTGCTCAGATTTGCCAAGACACCAAAGTCTGTAAATGAAAAGTCAGATGTTTCAATATGAACTCCAATTATCAACACCACTTTAACACCAATTATCTGAGCTATGCCATTCACATTAATTTCACAGCTCTGTACTCTTACTATATGTCAATAAGGAATCTCTTAATGAACTTTAGGAGAAACACCTCTGACAAAGTAGATTTAACTGAAACACAAGAACTCGATGAAGTCTGCTTGAGCTATGAAAGAGCAATTTCTTTCTTTGTTTTCCCATCATGTTACTATGGTAATTGTGAGCCACTTCTGTATGCATCACTGCATGTCTCAAAGCCATGTTCAGTATGAAGACCTCTCGTCCCCTTTCCTTCTTTGTCTCTCTCATTCTCTCATACAATCTTCCCTGCCTCTGTTCATTAAACACTGTCAGTCATGTCTCTCACGCTGGGGTTTGATCGTGGCTGAGCTGTCAGAAATGAAATACCTCAGCTAAGCGTTAAACGCTTCATCTCACAGTGCCAAGGCCAAAGTGACAGTGTTCCAATAGTATTAAGCTATTCTCTCCAACACAAACACATTTACGGGCGAGTTAAGAAGCCTCTCATGTTATGGCAGTAACTGTCAGAGATCTGTTTTGTCTTCTAACCTGAAACCAGACCTTTTTCTGTTTTATCACCTGGATATGGTCTGAGCAACCAACCCTTGCAGAAACAGACACTTTTGTCATTGACACATCAGTGTCGAAAGGATTTCAGGGCACTCTAGTGATGCAATACAGTGTTTTGTAACTGGTTTTGCTTCTGGACCCAGACATTTACATTGGGTATCATGTGGTGACCCAAACCAATTGGGTAACTGCCTCTCGCGTGACATGAGCGGATCGGCATGTACACGCGAGAACTGACGAGATAAAACCAGAAGTGCTGATCAATTTGTTTACAATAAAACACTAGTTCACAAGCTTCTTTGGCTTTGCTTTAATTTGTGCATGTTAGCACGCTTACCCAGCGTGAACTGACTCCCCTCATGGACGTGCATTGGAGAGTGACCGGAAGTAAACAATTATAGTGCAAAGGACTTAAATATTGATCTGTTTTTGATTGTATTGCTTTAGAAGACATTCATTTAACCACTGTAGTCAAATTGATTACTTTTACTATGATTGTCTGTGCTTTTTGGAGCTTTAAAGTGCCTATCACCATTCATTTGCATTGTGAGGACCAACAAAGCTAAGATATTCCTCTAAAAATCTTCTTTTGTTTTCTGCTAAAGAAAAAAGTCATACACATCCGGGATGGTATGAGGGTGAGTAAATGATGAGAGAATTTTCATTTTTGGGTGAACTATCCCTTTAAAATCGAAGTGAATGGGGCCAAACCATAAATGTGAAAATGCTCACCGTTTCAAACGTATTGCCACAAGACTTAAACAATAAGAATGTTAACATAATTTTAGTGTGATAAAATTGCTTACTAACCATTTCTGTGTTATGTATGTAACAATTTGCCATGACTTTGCCAATTCCGTAAACCCTAAAACCCAAACTTTATGCAAAATGACATTTTAGATAACTTTACTACTCAAATAATATGCACGTTTTAACAGAAGAATTAACGTAAGTGTCACATTCTGTCATTAAACCTTCCAAAACTTATCCCCCATTCACTTCCATTGTAACTGTAACCTTGATTTTTGCTTTATTTTTAAAGGAAAGGAAAGGCGAGTTGGTTTAATTTGTTGTGGTAATCAACATTATGCCACAAATGCTGTCGATTGAGCTTAACATGTAATGAACCCAGAAAGGCTCGATAGAAAAATGTATAATTTTAAATGTCTCTTAAGTTTTAAAGGTTTCATTCTCTTGGCAGCCAATAAATAACACACAGCACGAAACATGTTAAAGCATTGTATTTTATGTAGCCTGGTTGTATTTTCTTTTACCTTCCATAGTTTTGTTCATAGTTTTCGAAGATGTCCTGCAACCTGTCCATGTTGGCATCTGACTATTTTGCTTAGGTTCTAAGTGGTTGATGAATTTGCACCAAAATATCCTACAGTTTGATTGGATGCACAGCCTTTGATGTCAGCATCAAACAACATGGATCTTTTATCCTCCCTAATTAAAGTTGAGAAGCTTATTTATTTGCTATCCTAGCTATGGACAATGGACCCTTATTTGTTGCATTTTATTTTTGTTTTTCCCTGTTATTCACAATCCTTTCAGAACTGACCGACCACTGTCTTAATGTATCAAAGAAAAAAAACTTCTAAGGAATTCCTACTAAAACCTGAACCAATAAAGTGCAACTTATAATTCGCTGCAGGTATGACATGTTGCGCTGTTTCGGTGTCTGTTTGGAAAAGGTTTAAATATAGCTCTGTAATTTGTAAGCACAGCTACAGGATGCGCTGTTAGCCTGCGCTGAGAGCTAATCAGGCAGCAGGTATGTGCAGCGGGTGCTAACGTGATTTAGCACCATGCACTGAGTGGATCCTATGGCTCGTAAGTGACTGTGATGGATGAGCAAGTCTTCACACACTCGCACACACGCAGATCCAATAGAACCCACACCAAGACCCATCAGAGTGGTGCCGACCCCTGTGTGACATCATCTAGCACCACAGCATGTTTCTGTTAGCTTGTAAGTGCTATTGCTTCTCCTCCATAAATAATGCAGTGAGTTGAGTTGCTGTTCCTTGGCAGTAAAGCTCACATGAGTGCAGCAATTAAGAAGCATGAGTTCCGATCATCTAGAGCTTCAGCCCACTGCCCTGGGCAATGGATAGGATCTGTCCTCTCAAGGGCAGGGGAGGATGGTTTTAAACAAGGGACCAGTGACCATCTGGCGGGGGCCCTGCTGTGGTAACCTGACTAAACATTGGTGAAGATGGTTTGCATTCACTGTTGTCCATTAAAACAGGGATGTTTTCAGAAAGCAATACAGCTTTATCCCACTGTACGATTCATAGATAGGGACGCTGGAAACTCTAGTAAGGAAACAAACACTGGGAACACTTGACTCAAACAGAAAGCATTCAAGTAGAGTTTAATGTATATGTAATAGTTCTGATCCAAATTAACTTATAAAATATATTAAAATCCATTTTGGACATTGATTTTACATGTTAATACAGTAAAATTACTTATGTAAAAAAATGATGTGTTAGAAAAACTAACACTACTAGCCATGCCCCCTGACCGTACATAAATTCCATAATAATTAATTTTCCAACCATCAGAGGCAAGGCAAGGCAAGTTTATTTATATAGCACATTTCATACACAATGGCAATTCAAAATGCTTTACATACAAAATTGAAAGAAAATACAAGATACATAAACAAATAAAAACCAATTAAGAACATGAAATAAGAATAATGGCATACAAATCAGGAGAACTGGTATTAAGACCACGACTGAAGAGAACATGAAATGATCCAAATCATTATTGAATTTATTTTTCTTTAATTTTAGTCTCAAAGGCAGATCTCAGTGTACCCATGATCAACCAATGCCTACACTGTGTATATTAAACAAGAAAATATAATACAAATCAATATATCTAATCTGAACCAAAAGTATCTGCGGTCTATCTTTTCCTAAACTCAGGATGCCCCTGTCTGAGTGGAGACACCATGAGAGACAAGGTTTTTCCATTCAAAGTCTGCAGACTATTATTTGCGCCATCCTTCTGCGGATGTCTCCAATGTCACAATGACATCCTCACATTCTAATAAAGAAACCTGACATCTAGCCACTGCTAGATTCTTAATAAAGACTACAAGTGAGGACTAGAACATAAGCGTGGACTGTCAGAACCACTCCCACCCACTCTCGGTACAGAGTATGGGGTGTCTTAGGCCTCTTTTATTCAGGTACTAACAGCAGCGCCTCACTCAATCTCTCCAACAGACAGTCCCTAACAAAATAATAAAATCTACCTATCTTATTTTTGTTGGTTGATCAAGTTTACACTGATAAAATTGCCCGCATTCTTCCAACATTAGCTGTAGGGGGCGACAGCTGGGCCCTCAATATGGATGTTGAAGAATAAAAACTCAGAGTCAGGTTTTGCAATAATCAAATGAGAGAGTTTACTCATTGTTCTCTATAGTTTCAATAGGCATCACAAGTCGATGAGATACAAAATAGTTCAAATGTAAGAAAGACAAACGCAAAATGATTCAGTGAAATCAATAAGTGCAGCAGAATATGCATAGCCTTTCAGGAATCCAGCACAAAGTATTTCACAAAATATAAAATCAAAACACTCATTGATGCATGAGGTGTATCCTTCGTGGGCACTTACAACCCACAATTCTTTGATTCAGCATAAATGTTTAAAAAAATGACGCCAATTTGCCTGTAAATATGATGTTCAAACGCAAGGAATGTTAATTCCCAAGTTGAAGTATCTCAGTAAACGGGTGCAGAGTATTTAATGTGTGTAAATATATTAATATGTCATTAAAATAAAGTATTACACTAAAAGTACACCTGTAAAATCTATTTTCTTTACATCATTATAACTCTCCTAAAATGTACCTCATGCATTCCCTTCCAGAGGGACTTTGTTCCCTTCTCACTCAAAGCGCTCGCGCTTGTTAAAGTGTGGCATGCAGTCATAGCAACCACGTTACGTTCCGTTTCCATTTGTCTTACGAAGGATGTCTCATTTAAACTAGGCTTGTTTAAAGGAGGACATTCGGTATACTGCATCCTTCAAAGGACACATCCTACCATGCAAGCAGCCTTCAAAAGGAGACACAGCCATAGTGTGATGAGACTCACGTTGCGTGTGCAAGCCATTCTCCCATCACAAGCCGATCAACTATTTAGCCCTTTTCGATGAATCACACTTGCAAAATCCTAAAACTTTATTTCCAGGTTTAATATATATATTTTGAATAGACTACAAGTTTTCTCTTTTAATCGTTAGTGTGACTATGGTTTAAGAAGGGTGTAGCTGTATGCTGGGTTGGAAATCTCAAGGATTAAGAGTGGTGTTTTCCTTATTAACTCATGTGTTGTTCTGAAAGTAAAAAGAACCAAATTAAACACATCATCCATCAGCCTGACTGAGCAAAGGCGATTACTCAGGCAATTAACCGACAGTGAAGCACAGTAGGCTTGTGATGTGCAAATGGCTTGCACGAGCTGCATGAGTATGTTGTGTTTACTGCAGTCTCATACATTTTGACTTTTTATTTAGCCTCCCATTCAGCTAATGAAAACAAGCTGCCGGTTCATGAGGAAGGATTACATCAAGACGTAGTTTGGAATGCAGGTGCGAAATAAATAAAATAGTCTAGTCCTCCCTCGCCGTTGTTGACATGCCAGTGATTAACCCTCTGCGTGCCAATGTGGGCACGCATGCCATAGGTTGCCGATCCCTGATCTAGGCACTATGGCAAATATTGCCAACCAATATAGAAAACACAAAACAGGACCTGCTAGGTCAGAGAGAGAGAGAGAGAGAGAGAGAGTGATGAGTAACTAAACACACAACAACAATCAACAAAACAGAGTGGGGTAAATATAGGCAGAAAAAAATCATAATCAGGTGACGCTCATCCATGGAAGTTGACATGATCAGCGTTCCCATGGAAACTATCAGGGTTCCCATAACAATGCTGATTCCACGAGCCAGCGGAACCTTAAACATATGAAGAGAACGTAAACACAAATGGAACAAACCAGCGGACTCACCGAGGTAGGCTGTCCCATAATCGTGGGGCCTTCACTACAAACACTCTATCGCCTATAGTTTTGTATCTGGATCATGGAAAAGCCAACAGTTCATGACAAAAGTTTAGTTTGTTTTTTTTTAGTTTATTTATTTATTTGCCAGGACAATGCATATTAACAACAGTACGCCTGTAACATGCCAGAGTTAGCCAAAGGCTAATTTTCATCTGTAGTCCTGTTTGCCAGATGTACATTGGCACCCTAGGGAAAATACAATTTTAAAAGTTTGCATGTAAGTACAGCTGTGTTTGTCTGCTACAGCGTAGCTGCAATAGACGAGAATTATGAAAATGTAAAATCTCACTAAAATTTGTTCCGAGGTCTAAATGTTTCACAAGGTCTTAAAAGTTCTGCTAAACAATCTGCTACCAAGCCACGTAATGCTTTATATGTAATTAATAAAATCTCAAAATCAACCCTAAAGGAACTGGTAACCAATGCAAAGAAGCTAAATCTAGAGTAATATGACTAAAAGACCTAGTTCATGTAAAAATTGTATCTGAAGTATCTTGCACTATTTGTAGCTGTGCTAAAGTGTTGATTTAACACTGAAAAAAGGGCATTACTATAATCTAGGTGAGACGAAATAAAGTAATAATAAGCTTCTCTGTATCCCTAAAACTGTCTCACCTTGTCTCTCACCTGTCTCACCTCACCTCATGGGATAGAAGTACCAGGAATCAGATAGATAGCATAATCGCATGAGCCATGAGGAAGAAGGGTGGCAGCACAGGAACCTCAGATCATGGTATACCACAGGTACTCCGGATTAATCTGCTGGTTCATCCTAAAACAAAACACAAGACTGGACAAGAGAGACAGCAGAGTTAAGACAATGGACAGAAAATATGGACTCCAGGCTAGAAAAGAATTGGTTGACCAGTCAATGTGAGGATTGTGCATTACCAACCATGGATGCCCTAACACCAACGGTGCTGACGGAGACTGGACCAGGAGGAAGGACCGCTGTCCTGAATGGTTGCTGGATACGAGAGTGAGCATTTTGTTGGAATGGGTGATGATGGCCAGGGGCGTGTTCCTGATGGAGAATGCCATTGATGAGCTTATTCAGCTTGACCACCGGAATCCGCCATCTGGAAGCTGTGGCATCATCCAGTGAAATCCCACTGGAGAAAGCCGTGCCATCAGAGAGCCCTCGCTGCTGGTAGAGGTTCGTGACGCTGAGGATGTTTGATTTGGTGGTACTGGAGATGAAGGAGCCACTGTCGTCCACCAAGGGAGGGGGAGCTCGCCAGGTGAGGTTCAGTGTTATCATGCAACATCATGGAGGACCACTTCACAGCTGGCCGAGGACCATGGTCAGGAACCAGAGTTTTTTTTCTCTCTCCCTCTCTTTCTCCTACCCCCTTTTCCTCTCACCTCCCATGGTCTTACCCAGGTACCCAGAGGTGGGGGAAACCAGCCGGTGACATGGCCGAAGGGGCAACTCCTCCCCTCCAGGAAGGCGGGGGGTGGGGGGGTGGTGGTGTAAGTCAGTCTGGAGTTTTCTCTGGCCAGAATCGGGCAGTGGGGGTATGTGACGAGGAGGAGGGCGTGGCCAGACTGTGAGTGTGCACGCCTGGTGCTGAGTGGCCTAATCAGCGGGAGAGAGATAAGATGATGTGTGTTGTCATGTTGTTTACAGATGAACAGAGGGTTTTGACTGCCAAAGCAAGACTGAACTAACTTCCTGAATTAAAATTTATATTGTATTTTTGAATAACAGAACCAAGAGATAACATACACAGAGAAACTATATTGGCCCTAACAGGGATCCTTGCAGAACACCACAATATATTGTTGAAGAGGAGAACATCTCATCTCTGACAGACACTACAAATTTCCTATTTGACAAATAGGAATCAAACCAGTCTAAATCCACCCCAGATATTCACACCCATTTCTCATTTAAAACAAAATCAAGTGTATCAAACGCTGCAGTTCAATCAAGCAACACTAAAATGGAGCGCTCTCCAGTGTCTTCTGCCATCAATAATTCCGCTATAGATTATTCAGACACGCATCTATGATTTTTAACGAGAATGAAAACGTAGACTTACCATCTCTTCAATGGCACATACGGTATAAAGCTGTATAAATCTTAAATCAGATTTTCTACAACTCAAGTTGTCTGAAGTTTTTTGTCTACTGAATGTTCTTGGAAAGATACTTTTCATTGTTTTGTCTGTGTGTGTAAATTTCAGAACAGATCACTGAAGAGATGGCACGTCTATCCCTCAAAGCCTCATTATCATTCCTGACAAAAATCAAAGACGGGGCTGCTGTGAATAAGGTCTATGACTTTTGGGACTTCAAATGAGTTCTTGCGGACAAGTCATCAATCGATTCATCCTCAATATTCAGCCTGATCAAGAACACATCCAGGTAATTTTATGCACTCTTGGTACTGGCATTCTTGAGTATTGGAATTGAACTTCGGCAGTGGATGATGACGTCGAACAAGTCAACGAGAACATAAGAACCCATAAGATCACACATTGAGAAACAACCATGGGTTTAGGTCCCATGAAAACCAGGAAGTAGTTGCATTTAGATAAATAATGGTAAGTATGATTTGGAGGTTGTAATTTCCCTTTAATATGTAATTAAATTAACTCCACTGACAGTTAGGTTTAGGGTTGTGGCATATGGTCTATTTCTGTTGACTGTATTACATCATTTACAACTAAAACTACAACTCAGTTTAGGGTGCCACTCTGTGGACATTTGACACCAAAAATCAAGCTTACATGGGCCACTGGGGGCAGTGATTCTAATTTTGGTAAGCAAAGTATATGATACCTGTTGACTGAGGGAAATCCTGCAATCCATTCATTGTGGCTGATACATATAAGTCTTGTCAAACAAGGTGTTGCACAAAGTACTTCTGAACACCTTATTTTCTGTAAAGCTGCTTTGAAACGATGTGTGTTGTGAAAGGCGCAATATAAATAAAAATGACTTGACTTTAATCATGGGTGACATTGTCTGTTTTGTGTGGAGAACGTCAGCACTTTTACTTGACACAAGGTTGTACTCTATGACACTTTACAATATGTTCTGACATGACTAAAACATTCTCATTTTCAAGTGTAACAGTGTTGTGAAATTCCTCAAAACTGTTGAAATCCCATTAGAGGATGTGTTAGGATATGTTAGAAAGAGTGGTCATTTCTAACACAATAGAGAGTTAATTAGTCTGACTCATTAAAAAAGAACATACATGATCTTACAGTATATTTTAAAAGAGATTATTACACAGTGCATGAGGGTATTTTGTTTTGACAGAGCTTTTGAATCAGCAATGGTGTTGAAGACAAATCGAATTGTGCCAGATCTTGAAGTTGAGCACATTAAATTAATTCATGCTAAGATATGCTTGGTGCTTTAAACTGTGACATGAAATCCAGCTTATTGTTTGGATAATCATATCTGGATTTCATTGTATTTCAACACCCGTCAATAAAGTTTGATACTTTGTTTGAGGATTATGTTGAACTTTGTAAACCTGGTGTGTACAGCACCCCTGCCAAGGTTTGTTGTTTTTTTCTCACACTCACAATCGTATTGCTTCAGAAAAATTGGAATATAGTGTACGAGGTTGTATAGTGCTTTTAAGACTGTAACACCCAATGAAGATGCTTCTAGCTATGCAAGCTTGATTTCATCAGTTGTTTTGTTCTTATACTATATATGTCAGACGGCAGTTCAAAACACAATGCAAGTACATGTTGCATTCTTAGTATTGCCCCAAGGGGTGCTACATTGGAATTAAGTGTGAACTGTCTGCTTCTAGTACAGTGAGTATTCTCTTTCAAGTCAACAACTGTATGTCAAGCAACAGTGTAAATAAATATTCTTAGACAAATAAGTTAAAGTCAACATATTTATAGCAACTTATCTGAAGAACTAAATTATTATTGGTTATTGGCCATCTTTGGAACACTCTCGGGCAGCTATTTTCAATGTAAACAAGCAGCTTAAAAATATAGTTACTTATCAACTTGAATGGGGAAAGATTTACATCTCCAAAATGGATGGTCAAGATTACGATCAAAGAACATATTTAAAATCAGCAGTAAAACCGGACAACACTGGTATTATAAATTGTGCTTCTTTAGCTCAGATCACACACCATTTTAAATGCACATGTTACGAGACACGATCATATTTATTTATCAAGAAAATTCACATTAGATCATAATTTCTTTTTTCTAGTAATACCTTAGATATTAGGGCAAAAATCGATAATATAATTGATAATCATTTTTGTATTGTTTTCCTGCGAAAATATCTAAAATCCTTAAAACAAGATAAATTTGATTGATCTTGTTTTAGAGACAACACTGCATAAGATATTTATGTTTTTCAGAGAATGTATTTTTAACATGTGTATTTTGTCTGTCTGTACTGACAGTTTTTATAATCAAAACAAGTGAAAAAATCTACCAGTGCTGAAGAAGTAATCCAAAGTATTTAGAATACATTACTGACCTTGAGTAATCTAACAGAATACAATACAAAATACATTTTACAGCATGTATTCTGTAATCTGTAGTGGAACACATTTCAAAAGTAACCCTCCCAACTCTGCACACACACACACACACACACACACACACTATTTTTCAGGCTGGTTCAGCTAATGCACATTTAAGGAGTTGACTAGCTGTGATATCTGTGTCTTGAAAGATGATTGGCTCTTTTGAATTTATGAATTTATTTTGACTCATCCCTCCTTAAAAAAAAAAGCAAAAATCTGCATTACAGTGAGGCTCTTACAGTGAAAGTGAATGGAGGCCCATTTTTTAAAGTTAAAATACCAATCTTTACCCTTTAAGACATAAAGGGTATGTGTGTAAACATAATTTTAGTTTGATAAAATCACATACTAACCTTTTCTGCATAAAGTTATAACCAATTTTACAACTTCATTACCATGATGAAAAAATGCAAAATCCTGTAAAAAATGTTTTTAAATGACTGTAAAAATGACAATTTAATCAACTTTACAGCTCAAATAATACACTAGTTTTAACAGAAGAATTAATGTAAGTGCTTTTAAATTTATAAGCTTCAAATTCCTGCCTTTAAACCCTCCAAAAATTGTTCCCACTAATTTCCATCATAACTGCCTCACTGTTGTCACAGTTATTGTCCCTTGCATTTTACTTGGACTTTTATTTTGAAATGTTTCCCCTGACTACATCTCCCAGAATTCACTGCCGACATCACTTCCATCTGTTTCTAATCCTTCTCACCAATCCTCCATTCCATCATCAGCCATTGTTTGTATAAATACCTTTCTGTTTTGTTAATTCCTTTGTCAGTCCATGAAGTGTAACATTGTGTTATTATGTTTAGCTTTATTGTTTTGTTCCACTCCAGGGTTTGTTCCACAAGAACCAGTGTTACAGAAGGACTGACCTACAAATAAATGGATATACCATCCGTAAGAATCCTCCTCCTCGAACAAGGAGAGCATCCAGTTGAGGATCACATGCGTGAGTTTCTCAATCTTGCAAATTTGGTGTACTATGATGACCACGCTCTTGAGTGTTTCTTCTGAGCTAGTCTTAATAGTGCACTGAAGGAGAAGATGCCTGCGCCAGATCCTCACTGGACGCTGTGTGACTTCATGGAGGTGGTAATGAGCTAGCGCCCATGCCTGCCACGGTTAATTTGTCAGCACCTATGCTTGTAGCCTCGACCATCCCAGAGCCAGTGCCTGTTGCCTCTACCACCCCTGAGCCAGCTCTCACTAAGTTAATTGATCTGGACTTGCTCCCCGCCCTGATTCACACCCTGACTCCCTTTCATCCTCTGCTGATTCCAACCAGCAAATTCACCCCCATCACTGGCTCGAGCTTCGCCCCCTGCAAAACCATGGACAGGAGGAACCTCTTACCCTCCGACTCCAGCCTAGACCCTCTGAGCCATGGACTCCACCTTGGTCCCTCGTTCCCTCAGTCCCACCAGCTCCACTGGCTTTCCAATCCTCTAGCTGAGCTTAATCACTCAAAGCCTTTGGCTTCACCAGGAACTTCCTTTGTCCTCAGTCCCACCGGCTCTGCCTCTGTCCTCACATCACCCAGCTCCACCTTTGTCACAGTCATTTTCCCTCATGTTTTCCTAGGACTCTTATTTTTAAATATTTCCCAAACTACATCTCCCAGAATCCACTGCCCTCATCACCCCCATCTGTTTCTAATCCTCCTCACCTGTCCTCCATTCCATCATTGGTCATTGTTTGTATAAATACCCTCCTGTTTTGTTCATCCCTTTGTCAGTCCTTGAAATGTTACATTGTTTTAATTATGTTTAGCTTTATTGTTTTGTGCCACTCCAGCTTTTGTTCCACTCCAGCATTTATTATTAAAAGATTTAAAGTATCCACTCCTGCCTCTCGCCTCTCTTCCACTTCCACTTAGAACCAGCGTTACCACTGTAACTGTTAGGAATAGCCAGACTCGATGATGGTGTTGAACCCAAGCAGGTGTTTAATGAGACATGAAACACAAACAAAGAAAAGCAGGTGAGCGTGATATTTCAGTTCTGGGCAGACGTGAAGATTGTTAATGTGAAGAAGACTGGTGCTGACTCAGGAGGTGAATTTCTTAAGGTGGTGAATACACAACAATGGTGCTTACATTGAGGAGATGGATATAGGGATCGCTGGAGTAGATGTCTGGAAACACAGGTAAATGAGTCTGTATTCCAGGTTGAGACCAGACACTGAACTGATGAGGAGTGAGGTTTAAATAGAGGAGCTGATTGACGTGGTGACTGGAGGCAGGTGTGGGTGATCAGTATTCAGGAGAGAGAGAGAGAGGGTTGAGTGTATGTGGCAGGCGGGTCAGATGGATCCATGACAGTAACCTCCATTTTTTTCTTTCTTTTTTTTTTTTTAAAGAAAAGGAGGGACGACCACATATAGGCTCTTCAAACGGCACTTCAGTTGTGCAGTGGAAAAACATTGCCCTTTCAGGGCAGGGTTTGTTTTGTTCGCTGTATGAGATGTGTTTTGTGAGGTGCTCTGGGGCAGCCGTGAGACATTTAATTACACAGAGAAGCAGGGAGAGGCGTTTTCATCAAAAGTTGTAATTGCGTTACAAAGAAAAGTTGGTTTTCCCATTTTGTCTTTTCCTGATATTGTGGTGTCTGTAAATACATACAGGGGGAGAGAAATTACAAGGATATTAGCATTTCTCTCCCCTCGGCACTCCTGACTTGAACAAAATTAATTTCAATGAAAATAAGTTATGGAAATGTTCTAAGTTATGGAGGATGTAATGTGACATGAAAGAAGGATTTGTGTTATCTTTTTAAAACATTTTCTCGGAGCATTTCATTTGTAGCAAGCACAATGTTAACTGTATGAATCCCTTGAGTCATAAACAGTAAACTTCTCGACATGAAGTGCATACTTTTTCATAACTATTTTAATCAGAAACATAAACCACCTAATTCATGATTTACAGTATGTCACAATGCAGCAAAAAAATAGATTTATAGTACAGAAAATAGATTATTATAATGAGATTTAAATGAGGGATTATGCCATTTTGTGTTTATACGTATAATGTACTGTCTTGACTCACTTGTGATGTCACTTTCCTTGTCATGTTGAATGGTGCCACTCCGAGTGCTGTCCCAACTTACCTAGTCCTAGTTACCTAAAGTCCTCTGCAAAAGCACTTGTCAGGTCTTCATCTTCGTTTTTCCTGAAATACATTATGAATAATAAATAGAGACTCAAATAAGACACTTGTTGACATGCAGCAATAATATACAGCTATAAAAGTCATTTGGATAATATAGCTCAAATAATTTTGCAAAATTCACATTAATGTTCCCTTTATTAGGAGTTATTAAAAGTGGTTCATTAATGACAAAATAAGTAATATAGAAATGCATTACAAATCACCGATATGCAGTTATAACCACTTGTATAAAAAGGACAACTTTCATGCAATACTTGCCAAAGAGCGAGCATTTAGAATTTTACATTAGAAATGCTTAATAAATAAATACACTTGGTCATAAATATAGTAGTTATGGTGAGATTGAAAGGAGGGATTATTATGTGTGCTACAGTTTACTTTGTATTACCGTAATGTCTTGACTCACTTGTGTTATCAAAACTTACCTAGTTCTTCTACCTAAAGTCCTCTGAAAAAATAAATAAAATAAAAATGATTAACTCACCTTCATGACATCCCAGATGTGTATGACTTTCTTTCTTCAGCAGAACACAAGTTAAGATTTTTGGAAGAATTTCTAAGCTCTGTTGTTCCATACAATGCAAGTGAATGGATGCCAAATTTTGAAGCTCCAAAATCCTCATAAGGGCAACATAAAAGTAATCCAGACAACACTGGTGGTTAAATCCATGTCTTCAGAAGTGATATGATAGGTGTGGTCGAAAAACAGATCAATATTTAAAAAAAAAATATAAAACATTTTACTATAAATGATCCTCCGTGCACAGTCAATCTCCACTCCACTTTCACTTTCACCTTCTTCTGTTTTTGGGGAGGAGAATTTATGATAAAAAAATGACTTAAATATTTTTCTGTTTTTACCCACACCTACCATGTCATGTCTGAACACATGGATTTAACCTTGTCTTATGGATTACTTTTATCATAGCTTTATGTGGATTTTGGAGCTTCAAAATTTTGGCACACATTCACTTTGTACAGACCACCATTTGTGTTCTGCTGAAGAAAGAAAGTCATACACATCAGGGATGCCAGAATGGTGAGTAAATCATGAGAGATTTTTCATTTTTGAGTGAACTAAGTTGAGCTCATTGTAGTGTGCATGTGCATATACAGTGCATTTTATCTAATGTATTAGGTCATGTTTGTACTGCATTTAGACTATTTTCTTGTGTACAGTATAAATACTAAATACTGCAGAAACAGTTAGAGTAATACGCAATTCTGAACATAGCTATGATATGTCAGTGTTTTTTTCCCCCTTTGCTTTGATTAGACCATGAGCCACATTACTTGGGTATCTACTGTGACATCTCGTTGAATATTTTACCATTATTGGCCTTTGTCATTTTAATATCAAGTTGTGAAACTGCACATCAGAGACAAATACAACCTTGCATTTCATATTCGGCATAAGCAATGTCAAATTGCATCAAATATCACAGAAATAGCCGCAATAAAGTCTAACACACATAAAAATGGGGTTCAGATGCCCCAGAAGGGATTTTGAGCGGTGGCAGCAAGCATGATCCATGTCTCAATACTGTCCTAAAATGCATGTGGGGAGCCCGCCCGCTCCAGCACCAACTAATTAGACCACCATAATAATCAGAGCCGCTGGAAGCGGTGCATCATGGGAAACGCTTACACTATTAGCCCCGCTGGTTTGTCTTCATCTTAACAATTCACCAGAGTCACATGACACACGCCGAGCAGTTCTACTCCCTGTTATTCAACTCCACTGTTGATTCTTCATAATTTAACTGGGAGAGGAAAAAATATTCAAATCATATGTAATTGTTACATCGCAATAGGGAAATTAAGCGACATGCTACAAGGGGCTGCTCCAATTACTGGGCTCGTTAAAGCAATTGAAATGTCTTGATGATATTATAAAAGTTTAATGTCTGTAAGCAGAGCTATAAATGTGTAAAGCGGTGAAGGTAGCTTTAGGAATACTCATTTCTCATGGGGACAGCAGTGTGGATTATATCATTTGTTGGAAAAGTGTAAAGCTGTCTGAAACGTTACCTGTGGCGCTGGGATTGTTCTGTCAGTGCTCCCATGTTCTTAAACACAGTTGCATCTTATCAGAGTTCATATTTCTACTTTCATCAATAGGAAAGAACTAGGTTTTTACACGTGTGGGTGGTGCTTGCCTGTGCAAAACTCCCTGGCAATATGCAAGGTTGTTATGAGTGTTTGCTGGCATGATACTGTACAGTTGCTTGGGTATACGGGTTGCCCTCTCTGTAAATCTGGGACTTTTCCGCTTGTTTTATCTTCTACCAGGTGAAAATTATCCCCCGTCCCTGGCAGCGGCCTTAACGGTTCCAGGCGGTCGTGCTCCTCCGTCCCCCGTCAGATGGCCGCAGCTGCTCTGTTGGGGTGGATAGTAGTGGCAAGGACTCTATGGCGCATCCCTCCTCCTTCTCGAGTTTCGGCACCAGTGTAAAGGAGTTAATGGCTTGACTATAAATAATATTTAATAAAATAAAAAGACACACACATACAGGTGTCGTACAGCTGTCAGTAAATCTCTTTCTCTGTCCCACTGCAGTCTCCAGTCGGCCTTTATCCCTCTCTGAGGCTTGATTAGCCTGATTAGGGGCCGGGTGTGTGAATCACGAAGCAATACTAATAGTGATGCACGCCATAGCAAACAGCACTATAAACAGAAGGATAGAGACCCTCTATTTGTTGTATTGCTTTCCGCTGAAGGTAACTGCTTGTAATATGGGATGTGTGTGTATTTTGCCAATGTCTGCTGTTGGGTTTAACGTGTCAGTAGGTCCACACTTAAGTCTATTGATCTGGCCACACTCTGCCATGTGAATCCTGCTCGTGTTTCTTTGACAACTGTGGCCAATCTGCCAGGCATCCCGGTTTAGAAGCCTCAGGCATTAGAGAGGTCAGACCATCTCATGGGGAAAAGAGTCCACAATCCCCCATAACTTACGATCGGATATAGAAGACTATCTGTCTCTTACATTCAGCTTTGCTCCAGGGCTAAATCAATCAAATCTGATATCAGCGTAGTTGTTTTTGCCTCTTACTCACACACACACACACACACACACACACACACACACACACACACACACACACACATGCTTACACAAATGCAAAGATACAAAAAGATTGATCTCATTGCGCCTGATTTGGTATGCATATTCCATCTGTGTATGTATCACTTCCGTGATGAAGCTACTGAAAATTTTAGAACGTTTTTGTTGAACAATTAGCGTTTGAGTTTCACTGTTGCTCCATCCTTCTGTCTCATTCACGATAGCTTGCTCAAGTGTGGATTGTGGTGCTTGCAATCTTCAGTATGGTGATTTAGTTCTGCTTGGAAGGAGTAAGGTCAACATATGTACACTGAACAACAAGTTGTATTTACACTTGGCCGAGACACATCTTAATGCAGCAAAATTTAAGAAAGAACAGGTGTGGCATCATTTTGAACAAAATCAGACCAAAAAGATTATTTTGAGTTTGTTGCGGTGGTTTGAAAAAACGTTCCTTAATAAAACTGAGAGTTCTGGCAAATTCGCCATAAGTTTGCCAATGATAATTTCACATGCAAGTGGGCATTGGGGGCAAACTCTTCATTACTGCAGCAGGTTTGCCACAGAAGTGTTTGCCAGTAGCAGCAAACTGTCCATTGTTGCCAAAGGTTTGCTGCAGATTCACCACTACTGGTGAAGAGCTGCAAACTTCTGGCAAACATTTGCAGCAAACAAAGCAACAAGTTTGCAGTAAATTTGCCAGACCTCTAAAATGTTTTGAAAAGTTTGCCGGCGTGAGCTTTTTAGGAAAACTTTGTGCAGGCTGTTAAAAACCTCCTTACTGCCATTGATGCAGGCTATCACAGTGACCCGCTGCTCCACCTATTTTGACACCAGCGCTCTTGCAAAAATTTTGTTAATTGAGAATCTTCAGTAAACTTGCCACAAATTTGCCTCTGATCATTTTCAGATGCAATTGAGCTTTGCAGCAAACTTGCAGCAAATTGTCCATTGTTGTCAAAGGCTTCCATTTCACCACTACTGCTGAAGAGCGTCAAAGTTCTGGCAAACATTTGCGGCAAATCACAAGCTCATTTGCATATAAAAATAACTCAGTCGAGATCAGTCAACATGAACACACTGTGCAGAGTTACAGAGTTGGTGCAAACTTACCTAAATCTGTACGATCGTTCAAGATCATGTCATGTGTTTTTTTTTTTTTTTTTTAGATTAATTCTACAAAATCTATAATACTGTGGTGGTAACCAGTGCACATAAATGGATAGTCCATAGTTTAGCATTTTAAGGACCTACTGAGCTAAGATATTTTTCTTCAAATGTGTTCTGGTGAAGAAAGTCACACACTCCTGGAATATCATGAGGGTGAGTAAATAATGAGAGAATTTTCATTTTTGGGTGAACTAACCCTTTAAAGCCGCATATAGTGTGTTAGCATTAGCATAATTAATGCAGAATGTAAACATTACAACCCTTACAAAAATTGAGAGTTCACTGCAAATTGTCCATTGTTGCCAAAGCTTTGCTGCAGGTTCACTGCTTCAGGTGAAGAACTGCAAATGTCTGGTAAACATTTTTGGCGAATCACAAACTAATTTTCATGTGAATAAAAGGAGCGGCAATTTTGCAGCAAATTTATGGCAAGTTAGTTTATATTATTTGTAAGGGAAATTACACATTATCTACTGCATATACAGTAGAATCTATTATTACTTGTAGATTAATATATTACTTTCAATCATCACTGAGTGGTTAACACAGCTTCTTTTACTGATCTCATGTGAATTCTATTCACAGAATAATGATTTATGATGTCTTCAGTAACGATTTAATGTCACATTGGTTAATGTTTTACATGTAGTCTGTTGACAGAACAGTGTGCATCTCATATTTAAATGTTTCTCTTGACACTGGAACCAGTGAAGAACTGGTTTACCTAGCTCAGAGCGAAGAAGGACTATTAGTAGAAGGAGAAGGAGTTTTTAAGTCTCAACCACCTAGGAGAGTTATCAGATCTGTTATTCACACGTATATGCCTCTTGGAGAACATTTACACGTCTAGACAGTTATTTGATCAATAAAAATGCATAAAAAAGTGTAAATACCCCCAAAGACAGCCCAATGACCAGTCAAAACCAGGCCAAAAACCAGCCAAAAATGCCAAAATTACAAAAGTTAACAATTCTCAAGGCAAAAAGGCTATTCAGATTTTTGAGTACCTGTTAACCATTTTGAGATCCCCTTTTACTTTCTATGCCTTCTGTATAAGCTAGTTTGTAGAATGAGACAAAGTCAGCATCAACATTAATTGAACTAACAATGAGTAATATTTTTAAAAGCATTTAATAATCTTGGTTGATGGTAATTTGTGAAAATACAATTATACTTGTTAGTTCATATTACACTGCAAAAAAAGTGTGCTTCATGTGGTAACAACTAAATGAACTAGTTTCATATAAGTCAAACATATTGTTTAACATCACTGAATCAACTTGACTACATTAGTTTATGCCAACAAAACACATTTTAATTGTTAGATCAAGTAGAATTAGTTCCTTAATGTAATACTTGAACACTGATGTTAACATATACAACTTTTACTTTAAAATGTATTAATTAATTATGAAATTAACATGAATCCAGACTAATAAATTCTGCAAATGTATTGTTAATTGTTAGTTAATGTTAATGTTAACTAATGTAGTCATTTTTTTTTTGAAAACAACCTTAAGTGTATGTTTAAAGGTGCTGTATGTAAGATTGACAACAAGCATTTGAAAAGGGTACTGCAGTCCAAATTCAAACTATTGGAGAGTTGTCTGAAAGTTGAAAGTGTGTCTTAAGGGAGTATTCCGGGTTCAATACAAGTTCAACTCAGTCGACAGCATTTATGGCATAATGTTGATTACCAAATCGTTGATTTGCTGCACATTTTAAATGTACAAATCTCTTTACAATAAATCTAAACTAGACACAATCTTTCCACAAATTTGCCGCTCATTATTTTTAGATGCAAATGTGCTTGTGATTCACCGCAAATGTTTGCCAGAAATTTGCAGCTCTTCACCGGTAGCGGTGAACCTCCGGCTAACCTTTGGCAACAATGGACAATTTGCCACAAGTTTTCCGCAAAGCTCAGTTGCATGTGAAAATGATCTGTGGCGAATTTGCGGCAAGTTTTTTGTAAGGGTCTGATCTTTGGTTTTAGAGGGTATAAAGTCTTTCCAAGTCAGAAAGAGGGCTTGAGTTCTAGTCAAGTCACAAGTCATTGTTGTCAATGTTTAAGTGGAGTAATAAGTCTTCTTTGATTATGTCGAGTCCACAACTCAGGGTACTGGTATGTGCAAATGTGTGTGTGTGACCTTTTCGTTCTGGCATCAGGTTGATTTTGGCATCATTAGGGGACAGTTTGGTTCAAATAATTAACTCAAATGTAAATCATATGCATGTGAGTAGTTTATAAAAATTAGTTTAATAAAAATACAAAATATTATATGTGCAATATTGTATTGCTTTAATATTGTATGTCAAACCTTTAAAAAATAAATCTACCCACCCAACAGTTTAAAAGTAGCCAAATTCCACGAGGAAACCATGCACTTGGCAACTCTGACTGTACGGACATGTCCATGCAAATTATGTCATCAAAATAACTGATCAAACCTTGATTGCGATTCAAGATATCTTATTTACGATTCAACTGAAACCTCAACAGTGAGAATTCAATGGAATGTTTTTCCTTCTGTTTGCCAATGACAACACTGACATATTTAATGTTAATCATTTTTACACAGAAACTCATTACATGCATGAGAAATTAGCCTTTTGCTACACGCAGTGTCCTAAGGTGCTGTCTACATTTCCCAGACATGTTTGCTTGTCATGCCTACATTTCCCAGACTGTTCAGTGTAGGTACAACTGAAGTGTGGTTACAGTGCATACTGTAGGTTTTCTTCAAGTCATGTTGGAATGATCATATTTATGAGAGAAGAACACATTAACTGCACAACATTGTAATTACCAGTGGAAAACTCAATGTTTGCCAGAAAACGGAAAGAAACCTTTCCCCACCCACACGAGAGGAGCCAAACGCTAGATCCTCTCCAAAAAACAGCCTTCCTCCTCCACTACCACCTGAATGCTCCAGTCCATTGCCTCTTCCGCCCAATGAGAGGCCGCTACCATCAGGAAGGAGTCCATCCACACGGTCAGGTATGTGGAGGGACAGTAGCTAAGTTTCATCCAAGTTTATAAGCGAATTTAGGGATATCGCCTTGATTGAAACAGGGGGTCAGGAATTAGCTAGTTAGCAAGTCCTTCTAGCCCCTGCTGGTAGTTGCTGGAACTACACCCTGTGATGGCAAAAAGCATGTTTCTACATTAAAAGTAGCCATGTTTTCTGACTTACGTAAATATTTTTTTCCAAGACACATTACAATCGAAATTATTTCATTAAAGTATAGTACATCTTCTTCTGGTGGCAGATTGTTTTTAAGGACATTTTAAAGCATGAAACAGACATTTTCCTTGTCTGTTCCCATTGGTGAGTGATCAATCATGTGACACCTGTTCCCAGAACTGAGTGTCCAAGAGCAAAGATGCCAACCAAGGAACTTCCAAGGAATCTGTGGTAGCTGAGCAGATTCCATTAAAATGAATGGGAATGCCAATGGATAGCTCTCTCCAGGTATTTTAGAGTTCCTTGGATACAAACAACAAGATGCAGGGGCCTGGGTAGCTCAGTGGTAAAGACGCTGGCTACCACCCCTGGAGTTCGCTAGTTCACTAAATCTTGCCAGAAAAAGGAATTCTAATATACCTGTAGTAAGACATCTTTTGGCATTAACATTTGCATATGCAGCCACAAATGTAGGCAAATTGGATGCTGAGTTGCAGAATTTTTTTTGAGCCAATCACATGAGCCGTAAATGTCATGCGACTGATCACGTTTAGAACCCATTGCTGCAGACCCCTCCAAAGAGGCTTACAAAAATATATTCAATTAAAAATGGCCTAGATTATATTTCCTTTGTTTTTTTCCGCTTTGTGGTAATTGAGTTTTTTCCTTTATTTTTTGTATGAAATAAACCTGTTATTTTTTCACTCTGCGTTTGGGTCCTGAGCCTTCTCTCTGCTCCTGACACTCGGAAGGTGACATGTAAGCAAACAAAACTGCAATGTTCTCGTTAGCCTAGCATGTGTTCGGCTGTCACCAGAGACATCTCCTAAACAAATTGATAAACTACACTGCAATGCTAGCATTTGTTGTACAGCTGTATGATTGTCAGTAGAGAGTATAATGACTATGTTTTAAACACATCTTATTGCATTATTTTCTTAGTATTAGGTAGATTTTGTATGACTTTTGAGTGTAGTCCAACACTGGTTTATATTAACCCAACATTTGGGTTGACATAATGACCCAGTGCTAGGTTAAGTGCTGGTTTGTTTTCTGTAACACATGTTGTTGGGTTGGTTTAACAGTGCTGAATTGGTGAATCCCAGCTTGCAGAGTTTGATGCAACCCAGCGTGCTGGGTTGGTCTTTCTAACCAACACAGCTGGGTTAATTTAACCCCAGACAAGGTTGGTTCAATGTTAAACCAGCGTTGTGTTGATAATTGGGTTGTTTTTAAACCAGCATTTTTTTAGAGTGTGGTTGCTGGCAAGTCATGCACATGTATCTCGGCGAAATCTGGCAACTTCAGCTAAGCTGAAGATTTCAATATCAATGCTTTGTTCTCTGAGGATTAGAAACATGTAAAGTGTTAAGCTGAAATGTTTATATAGTATCTGACCCTACAATAGTATAACCCTTACATACTGTATTTCAGAGTAACAAAAATGATGTGCGATATAACTTGATCTGGCATAGATTCTTTACTTTTTTCTGGATTCATCACCATCAGAACGAATTTGAAACATATGTATGTGTATACGCATGTATGCCAGAAGTTTCGCTTGAGAACCTTTTCTGTGTAGAGGACACCTCAATGCAATTAGTAGTAAGTGAGACACATTCCCAGTTGAAATCACATCGCAATTCCAGAAGTTGAACTTCCCAAGTGGACCTGCAGGCAGCATTAGAAATGGGAGCTGTTTCTGGGTGCAGAACACTATCTTAGGACCATAATGTTGATGCAGCTGCTAAACACCGTCCTGATCAACATCAACAATGATGCATTTGCCTGTGTGACATAGAGATGAAAAAAATGTTTACCTCAATTATGAATATGGTTGAAACTTCAGCTTGAAAGTTCAGTTTTCATTTTCCATAACATCATCTTTTTCTAAAGTATGTGCTTGGAGCGTTTTTAGAAAGTCTCAATTTAAGGTGGAGGAAAACGGCATTCTAGTTTGGATGAGAGACATAAATGTTGCAAAATCAATGCAAATAAATGCATTTTCAATCAAAAACATTTAAGTGTGGATGTGATCTTTTTCAGAAACAGTTCCATTTTTATTTTAAGAAATCCTGGTGTAAGAGTTGAACAAATTATGTTAAAAGATGAATGCTGATGTTGTATTTCAATATGTAATGTTAATTCAGCAGTATCTATTCTGTGTTGTAAAGGATGGTGTGGTAAGGACTTTTATTATGACAGGGGGAATGGAAAAGAGGGGAGAGAAGAAGAAATAAAGAAAAAGAAATGAGCTAAGAAAAGAGGGTTTTATTTTAATATTCCTATAGTCTTTTAGGATTAAACCCCGAGAACACCCACAAGCAAGTCTTACACTGGAACCAAATGATTTTCATGACAGTAGGTTGAATTATCATTGTTGATTGTCTGCATACTCCCATTGATGCAGTCGGAGCATATATATATATATATATATATATATATATATATATTGTTTTTTATTTAAGATAATGTTCCTTTTTGTTTATGTATTAAAAAAATAAATAAATAAAACTTAAAATTATCAAAAAAAAATTAAGTATAGTGTTACGTTTGGAGTAATTAATGGGGGGTTGAGGTATGTTAAAGCCACAAGCGTTAATTCCCCATGCTTGCTTAAGAATAATTTTTTAGGACTGTTTTGGCCATAGCTATGTAAACCCATGCATGCATACTGTATACATACAGGCCTTTAAGAATGCCTTCTCACAGTCAGATCTGTTTGCCTGTACTTTAACAGTTATTGGCACGTGAGTTAATAGCTAGTGTTCAGACATGGAAGAACATACCTCAACCAGTGCAGCAAAAGACAGGATACCAGTGTAAGATCTTATCAGATCAAGCAGATCACAGAGGATTTTGCATTCTGCTCTTTTAACTTTGAGGATTAACGCCTCATTGCCTCTGTCTGAGATGACCTGAATCTGAAACTCATCTTCTGTTATAAATGCTCTATTCAAATCAACAGAATGATTCATGATGTGGTTCAGTGTGTCAAACGAGACAAGAATGCCATTGTGACAAAGATCAGAGCAAAGTTGATAAATGCCCTCTCTGATTTTTGATAAGAAACATTATCAATTTCCAATAGGGGTGGAAAGTACTGTATGGTATATCCCCAGTGAAGACCCATATGAAGTCTTACAAATTGGGAAAATATAGTAATGTAATTGATAGCATTTATCACTGATGCAAGTGGCTAGAGACATTCCTATATTTTATACTTTTGCTTGATATTATACAAGCATATTCATGTATCCACAACCTTTGAATTAGAATATAATCATATAATTCACATTCATGAAACCAGCTTATATGGCATTAACATTGTATTAAGACTCCATGTATTACTTGTATGTCCATCCTTGTATTCCTGTGTTGTATACATGTTACCAGACATAAGCCTTTTATGTTCAATGTGTGTGTGTGTGTGTGTTAGAAGATTACTTCATGCTCGTTCTCTATACTTGTAAATGGTTTGTGCTTTCTGTGCCCAAGATTCCTGTGAGAAACTGGAGCGTTGTTTGGGACAAAGTATATACATTTTAGACTCTACGTATTTGAACGTGTTGCTCTTTTGTCCTGATGAGGTTTTGGAGCTGAATTCAGAGAGCTAGGTGCTAACTTAGATATAAATATAGATGTTATTGTTTCAAGCAATGTGCAGACGGGAGTCTTGCACATACAAGATAAGACACACTTGTGTAGTTCTGGTCTTTCACCCGGTTCTCAAGGCCAATTAACTGCAGACTTCGCACTTCAATAGGTCATAATAATATGTCCTGAAAACCTTGAGTTAACTCCAAACCATGCAGATCACGCTGTACAAAATAAGGAATCTTCTTGGCACAGTCTCAAGAGGGTATAAATACATTAACTTAATTTTTAGTCCTCAGACTAACAACTCAACTCTCTAGCTCTTCGCATCTGATCTCCAACTTTGAGGCCTCATTAATAGGTCATAACAATATGCCCTGAAAACCTTGAGTTAACTCCAAACCATGCAGAATGCACTGTACCAAATAAGGAATCTTCTTGGCACAGTCTCATGAGGCTATCAATACATTAACTTAATTTTTGGTCCTCAGACTAACAACTCAAATTTTTTTCTCTTCACATCTGATCTCCAACTTTGAGGCCTCATCTTACTGTCCGTACTTTTACTTCTTTCATTTAATTACTTAGTTCATTTTCACTAGACAAGACAGTATTGTTAGATTAATTCCAGGACTTATTCCTTGGATATATCCATCACCAACTACTGGACAACATCATTTGCCTGTGACAAAGATGCCTCCCTTCCAGATGCGCTGAACAACTTCTATGCTTGGTTTGAGGCACATAATGACGTGGTGGCGAGGAAGACTACCCCAGCAAATAAAGTGCACAGTGAGCTATGAGCCTAAACAGTGAAAAAAATAGAACTTCAAATTATAGAAATTTCACATTAAACTCAAAAATAATCAAATTGTCACTGCATATACTGAATGCACTCTGCCCAGGGGGGCTGACATTTCCATGAGACAGTGAATACAATTCACCCTTCGTTGAGCCCCACCTTAAATGTGCTTCGGACCAATCCTGTCTTAGCAACTATTACCCTTCCGCCATTACTCTGACATGCGTTTGCTATTTTACAATGACAGACTATGGAAGTAATGTGTGTTTGAGTACATTTAAGTGGGATTTTATCAAAATAATAAAAAAACAATATATAATACACGTTGTTGCTGGATCATTTTTAATAGTGACACGTTACATAGAGAATTCACACAGTGTTTTTTTTTTTTTTGTTATGTTTTTTTAATAATCTTTAAATAAATCTGGAGAAGAGCATGTTATTGTAACGTTGTTGCTGGCACTAACGATGACAAAGACGATGATGAAAGTGGGAGAACACATGGCAAATATAGCCAATAAGCACAAAGAACTCTAAACAAGATAGCAATACAATCAACCAATGAAAACAAGACACATGAACATGGAGGGAAAGATGAAATCACATGACAAGGGAACCACATGACATGACACAGGAACTAGAAATTTCAAAATAAAAGACATGAAAAACTGTGGAAGGTTAAGCCATAAGAGAGTCGAGGGGCAGAGCAATGAAAGGTGGAGCTATGAGAGACTTGAAGGTTGACACCATGGAACTTGGTGCCTGAAAATTAGCCGACGACTCAAAGGACCATGGTAGAGCCAGGGGTTCGGAGATCCTGTGATAGGGTGACGGACTGACCAATGCTGAGCTGGAGGGATGAGGGATCCCAGTGAAGCTGCTTTGCCGAAGGACCTTGGTGGAGATGAAGGGACATAGAGCCAAGGTGAGACTGAGGGCTCGGAGAACCAAGGTGGAGTCCAGGGCTCGGAGGGTCTTGGCAAATTCGGAGGGTCGGAAGTTCCCCATGTCTGATCCTGAGGAAGCATCCGTAGGGTAGGTACAAGGGCAGGAACCATCTCCAGGTCCACTAGCCCAGATGTGGCAATGACATGGTGTGGAACTGACTCAGGCATGGCTGTGACGTGGCATGGAGCAGGTTCAGGTATGGCTGTGACATGACATGGAGCAGGGTGAGGCATTGCTATGACGTGGCATGGAGCAGGCTGAGTCGTTGCTGTGATGTGACATGGACCAGGCTGATTCGTTGGTGTGACATGGCATGGCGCAGGCTGAGGCATTGCTGTAACATGGCATGGGGCAGACTCAAGATCAGGGGCAAAATATGGCACCAGCTCAGCGACCATGACCTGGAACTCTGGCTTGGCAGCCATTCTGTGGAACTCTGGCTCGGCGGCCATGACGTGGAAATCTGTCTCGAAATCTGCCTCCCCCACAGTGAATATGGAACCAATAATCTGCAAGGTGAGGTCGATATATTGAGCCAGGCTTTGGGTACTCTGACTGCCTGGCATCAGTGAAAAGATTGGCTCATTTAATCAAAAACAGAAAATGTCTTTGAGGCCAACCTCATTAAAGTCCCCTGACATGGGCGTAGGAGTTGGATAGCTGGATTAATTTTGGCCAGTCAGGTATTCTGTAACATTGTTGCTGGCAATGACATAGACGATGATGAAAGTGTAAAGTACCCAAGTGCAAATTTATTCCAATGTATGCTCCAAAAAAACCTAACTACAAATATATAGCAAACATAAACTTGGCTTGACATAAACTTGGCTTGACATAAACTTGAACTCACAACCAAAGTTACAAACAACAATACCTGACAATGGACCATGGAAAATATGAAGGTTAAATACATGACACGGGAGAACATATAACAAAGATAACCAATCAACCAATGAAAACAAGACACGTGAACATGGAGGGAAATATGAAAACACATGACAAGGGACCCACATGACATGACACAGGAACTAGAAATTTCAAAATAAAAGACATGAAAAACATGAACCAACAAAATATACATTACAGTTTATGGATTAAACAGTGTCAGTCCTCAATCCCAAATGAACATAGAACACCTGCAACAACACCAACATTTACTCATTGGTAAATTAAAGGTAAATACTGAACATTAATTAATTCAAAGTCATAGTAAATGCAATTGTAAATCATTCATTCCAGTCCATGGAAAAATATTATCCATTCCATTTATGAGAATATTTTGCCAAAAACCGCATCATTCACTGCAGTCTCTTATTCATTCCAATGGGGAGATCTGCAGAGCTTGTCAGAGCGAGCAACTGTAACCAATGGGGGCAAAGCTCAGCAAAGGGTCAATTATTATCATGTGCGTGGAGTTAACACTGCTGCGGTTAAATAGCCTCTTCGGGATGCTTTTATTTTTAAATGGTTTAAAATTAAATGGCAATGAACTTGTCTAACTATTGTACATAATATGCACATTAGAGCATAAGGACATAATGGGGTAAAAACTATTTTACTGTTTATAAAGCGTTGAAACTTTCCTTGGTGGAAAAACAACCTGGAATTACAGTGTGTACAGTATATATACAGTCACATGAAGTCCTGTTTGCAAACTGAACTTCTTCAGAAAGCTGCACAGTGATCTAACAATGAAAGAGAAAATGGTGAGATACAGCTCAACAGTTAACATCTTCACACCTTCACATTTGCAACTACTTTTGCAAAAAAACCCGTAGCAAAACTTGCACTTGTAAATCTTGATGTGAGAGAGCAAGACCAGTGTTTGGTGGGGGAGGGACAATGAAATAGTTTTATTGGTTGATGCCTAGCCAATGGAATGGGACATTTTTGTATGAGATGACATCACTCCACAGCGGCAGGCAAGTTATGGCAAAGAAGTGATGCGAAGTCTGAATCTTTTCTGTGAACCAGAGAATTCGGACCGTTCGTTTCAATTAACCGGTTCAAAAAACAATTAAACAGTTAAATCACATCATCACATAATGACGTCACTAGAACGTAACGCTATCAAACCAGCGTCATGGTCTAGACGGTTGGAAAGAGAACTGAAAAAATCATACTCAAGTAGAAGTACTGTTACTTCCCAAAAAATTTAAGTAAATGTACCTTCTATAAAAAAAATCTAGAGAGAAATGACACAATTTCCATCTCAGTAAAGTGATATTAGAGACAATTACCTGAAACTGAAACAGAAGCTGTTGTTAAATAGCCTATACACACACTTATGATCGTACATAAATGGTTGCAGCAGTAAAGAACTAAACTCTGTTTAACGTTGTGCCTTATGTCTCATTTAACAAGTTCTTCTTTGCCTTCACTTATTTGGAATACATTCCGTTCTGCATTTTCGCAATACACCATGTTTCTCTTTTGCCTTCACTTGCAAAAATTGCAAAACTGTCCTGCCCACTAAATTAAAGCCTGATGACTTTCTTCTGTGGAACACAAAAGGAGAAGTTAGGCAGGGGACAGAGTGGACTACCCAGTAACTGCTAAAATTTGGCCTGTTTCAGCAACGATTATAGTTTTAAATGGGCAGAGTGGCAGCTAAGCATTAGTTTGTTTAATCAAAGAAAATTAAAGGTGCAAATTAGTGAATGAGGGTAAATCAAAGAGTCCTCTTGTTTTCCTCCCAGAAAGGCATGATTGATCATGTGGATGATTGCACCAAAAATGATGCAATGAGTGCGACTCTTAAAGACGTCCCCAGGGAAATATCATCTCTACCTTTGGCCACTGGGCCCTTTCAGTAACGCTATCTGCATCAGAGTCGTGGAAACATTGATTTAGCACTTAGCTCTCACTTCCCCCATGAACGCTTATCATTTCTGGCCTCTTGCCAGAATGAAGGCGTCAAAGTTACTAATCGATTCACAAAACTTTGAAGACTCGGAAAGTACCATAAGGAGGCTGGGGGAGGATTGAGTGGGGAGATTTGTTTGCTTAGATGAAAGGGTGCGATGTCATTTCAGAGGCATATCTAAAGAAAGAAGTCAACAGATGGTATTTGAGTCTGCCAGTAGAGATTCTGACCAGTTTACTAATAACAAATGGTGAATAGAGAAGTGTGTCATTGTTTATCCCACCTCATTGTGCAGAGACCAAACAGATAGTGTCATAAAAACTAATGTGAGATGCTTCAGCGTGGGCCTATCATTGAGTGACATCAGTGATGCCTCTTACAGTTCATTGACACCTCAAGAGATGCATAAGAAAGAGCTCACGTTTCAAGAAAATGCCTCGGCTAACTGGTATCAAGAGTGTGATCGCATATGGTTTGAGAATTATCATACATCAAGTCTGACAGTTGGCAAATCAGCTGTCCAAGAGTGTAGATCTAGATACCTGGAATTCAAAGAATCCACAGTATGAGGTTACCCTTTGCAAAAAGGAACATTCTCACTTGTGTGTTCTTCTGGAGTTAAAAGCAGCACTTACAGACGAGAACACCACAGACGTTTTGTATTTTAATCACACCACAAAACAACACAAAAACATTTGAAATTTCTGAATGAGAGATGTTACTGTGTTGTACCACTGATGGTGTTATGGATCAACTGGGGATCATATAATCTGGTCATGTATGCATGTATGTGAATAATTTGAATAGCCTTTTCAGCAGATTTGTTCAATGTGAATTGCCACGGAGCAAAGAAAAGATGTTTTGCACATTATTAAAAATGTAGGCTATATATATTTACTACTATATACTGTATGTATAATATACTGTATATATTCATTCATTCATTTAATATTACTTTTCTGAGCTGTTTCCATCGCTTTGCGATTATCCAAGAGAGAGATGGATTACATCAACTTTCATTTGCTCTTCCTTGCATTCCCGGATGTCATCCTCGAATTTTGCCACCTGAATTTCTCAAATCGTATTCAACAACCTGAATATTGAGACCTGAAATCTACATCTTGAAAAATAAATACTTGAATTTCACAACCTGACATTTTTTAGGTGAATTCACACAAAATATTTTAAAATATTAAAAATGAACAAGCAGAATTTTTCAATAACATCAAATTACACCCAGTCATTTTTCAAGATCATGAATTCTGAGGCATTGTCAAATTCAAATTCTGGTGATATAAAAATGACGCCATAGCCATGGCTCAAAAATATTGCATGAAGTAGTTGAAATACTTAATTTTCATACTGTGCACCCTTTCACATACTATTTGTTTTAATAGTAGGCAGTATATAGCATATACTGCATAGTAAACAGTAAGCTCACTATTCCATTGCAAACTTAGCCTTGGCATCACACTGGGTAGCTCTGCCCACAGAGTCCAAATAGATTATGTCCTCAAGTGCACCTGGGAAGCTCGTACCTCCAAGTCAGGCATTTGTAACTATGACATGTCACGCATACAAGTGGGAAACAAAATACAGAAGACACCAGACTCATATACACAATGAATGACAGCAAAAGCTCTTTTTTTCTGTTGTACATGTGGATAAGACTAACTGAACACTCCCGCATTACTTTTACATGACATATGATGTATTAATCCATGTTATTACACGTCTAATTGGTAAAATGGTGCCATCTAGTGGTCTGATATCTCAGAGTAACAACCACACAACCGCACATCCACATATCAGACTCATCCAGGTATTGCGAATTGCGAGTCTTCTTTCCTGCTTCTCAGATCACTGTGCAAGTAAGCTAATAAAATAATTTCAACTCAGATCAATGTTTCATGTGCATTTATTGATTTATTTGGCAAGTAGTCCTGTAATAGGCTGGATAATGCAGAGTCAGATCGTCATTAATTAAAAATAAACACCAACAGAACTCAGCTGTTCAGTTATTTATTACATCTTACATCATTTCAATGCAAGTCAATGTCCAATGTTCACTTTGTGTTTCTTTGGTTTGTAGCCATGTAATAAGCAGGATAATGTACAGTCAGTGGGTTCATGTCCTGATCCCCCTGTCTGGGTTTATTTTGTGATATCAACCAGCTGACTGTACATTATCCCTTACTTATCTATCAAACCATTAACTCATTTCCTTAAAACAAATTGCGAAGGGTGAGTCATATAACTATATATATATATCATATTTGGCTGCTTGTCACATATAACATGTTAGTATTATTGAAGTAAAGCACTGTATCCGAAATAGCTTTGCAAAATCATTGCTTTCCATCATCAATCATGTTGAAACCTCTCAGAATATCAGAACTCGGCATCTTGGGTATTAAATGGAATACAGAGTTTCCCACTTGTAAATACGATTTTGCTAGGTCATTGAAATTACGATATTTCCGATATCTCCACTTGAAGGGCACTAGAGTCTGGTACTGGAAGTAATTTTTACCATGGGGAAATTGCTTATTAATAATAACTTATGAACTGTTAAAGACAGACCTACCGTGAGATCTGAGTATATGTATATCTGTGTAAGCTTCTGTTGAAGCCATCAGTTCTGTAAATTCAACTTCATTTTTAAAAATTGTGTTTAACATTGGAATACCTGGTGAAGAAATACCCATGATCCTGATGGGAAACAATCGACCAATCGGAAAAGTAGTATGGCAAAGTGCGCCAAAATATTTCTGTTTGGCGCACTGTGAATAACGTGGCGCCTGTATTTGAAACTTCTGCAATAAACCAAAAATAAATGGATTCTATTATATTTTCTTCTGATCTAATCTTATATTTTTCCATTGTTTTAATTGGATTACAACATTTGCAATGCATTATGAAATTGTAGTTCATTCCCTTATTAAAGGCATTATGTACACAGTCTTTTACCTTTGTCTTTTGTTCCGAAGCTTCAAATAATGTTGGTTACAGAATTTAAGTTTGTAATGTTGTGATTCACCTTGGTTCATGGCTTACAGCTCTTTTATAAAGGATTTAATTACCATCAAATATTATAAATAAAATAAATAAATATCAAGTGTGACTAAAGTTATGACTGGAGCATATTTATCTAGATTCAGATCTGACCAGAGACAAAAAAAATGGAAATCTTTTCAGGTTCATATCTGTGACATTCACATTAAGATATTTCCCAACTGACTCTTCCCTGGACAGGGAGTATGACACTTGTCCAGAGTTGAAGTCTTGATAAGATGTCGTCACATTGCATGATGTGGGCTCTGATTGTCATAACAATAGTCGGGGGAACCATAAAAGATCTATTGATCAAGCAGTATCACCAAGAATGCTCATTTGAATATGAAAGTCTAAGCCTTCTAAATTATATGTCTGTTAAAGTTGCGTAGATGATGATGAGCTGAAAAATAAAGTGCAGAAAAAACAATCTATCTGACAGTAATATTAAAAACTGTGACTGACTGGAAGTATGATAAATACTATGTAATGATATATACTGTATGCATCTTTATGTGTTGGCTGGGTGCTGCACAAAACCATCCAGATATGGTTACAGTAGGTTACAGTATTTGTATTACCTTCCATCTATTATTCAAACATGTTCTAATGGTGTTTTCAGGACTGGATAATCATAAAGGTATTTTTGATGTATCATTTTGTCTCATAATAGGTTTCAGATTGTGACTTGTGTTCTGTTTCACATTTTAAAGGACTTTAAAAGCTCTTGCTGTCTTTCACAGTCTAACTTATGTTGTATGTATTGGGAGATTTTAAAAATAACTTGCTCAACCGCTTAAACAACTTTCCTTTTTCCTTTTATTTTGCTGCCCAATACTGTTTCACTAGGAAAATACAAAAGATAACTGATGCAAATTTGGTTTGCTTACCAAAATATATGTGGTTGTCCTTCAACACCTCTCTATCCTGATTGGGATTAACCCCAAAAACATTGTGATCGGTCACAAGACACTCGAGAGCCAATGGCGCTTGACGTCTTTGATGTCTTCTCGAGGCAGCAATTTTTTATTGAGTCGAGGGCAGGATGTGTTATGGCGGACGCTTAAATTTGGGTCTGTTCTTCAAACAAAGCAATCGGAAGACATGGAATACACCCGGAACCGAACAGGTGTCTTAAGCAGAGCAGAATGTGTATATAAAATAAGGGATTAAACATTAACCACAGTAAAAGAATACATATTGCTGATTAAACATTACCATTGTGAATATGCGTGGCTGATTTCAAACATATTATGTCAGAATGAAAAATTGTCCCAAACTTGGGCTGTCAATCGATTCAAATTTTTAATCAAATTAATTACATGGTGTCCCGATTAATTAATCATGATTAATCATATATACAAATATTTGCTGAGAATGCCCCTCGTATTCAATACATAATGATGAAATAATTATGCATAGATATCTTTACATATTTATCAGAAAATATTAACTTAAGTTATCAAAACTGTGAAAACCAAATAAAACGTCTTTATAAAGCAAAGAAAAACTAGTTACAATAGAGGTACGTACAAACAAACAAAATTTTCTCCAAAATACTACAGCGTGGACACATTCCCAAAAACGGTGAGGGGCAGATTCATCTACAGCATTACAGAAGAAGCAAAGTGGATCTATTTCAGGGAGCATGTTTCTTAAATAAAGTAAAAACGATGTAACAGTTTAAAGGACACCTCCTTAACCTCACAAATATTTAATTACCAACAAGGTTAAGACCATACGACCTGCGTTAGACATGCTTGTGTCGCGTCTCAGGTGCGTTGTGTCATAAACATAAAATGTTTAGTTCACTGTGTCAAGTTAAAAATAGTTTAATACTCAATATTTAAACATATCTAGAGATCCCTTATCATTGCTCCTTCAAGTGTTTTGAATGCAAGAACATAACGCATATCTGTGTTTTGGGTTGTTTTCTTCACTGTATAAACTGTGTGTTGCTCATACAGCTGAAATTTCACTTACTGCCCTCTGGAGTAAACAGGTGGTACTACAAGCTTGCATTTCTCAGGAATTTCTCAGGAGAGCTCTGCGATTAATCAAGTAATAAGTAAAATTAAGTGTACGTTATTAATGCGTTAAATCGACAGCCCTAACCCAAACATATAATTTCTCGATGATAAAAATCTGATGACCTTTGTGTCAGTCTTTGACGCCAAACGTTTATTATTGAAAGCAATGCGCATGCTGGATGCATAGGAAAATGACGACAAAGGGGGCTTTTGACGTCCACCTGTTGACCTGCTGGGCCTTGCACAAGTGGCAGTATTTGATGCCTCGGGAGTGATAATTATCATATCTTTAAACCTAATTTGGGATGTTACATGTTCATGCGTTAACGTATACAACATTAGCGTAAAGTGAATTGTTAAATAGTTATCCCCAACATCAGCTGTCGTTTTACAATTGGTTGTGGGGTTATTGGGTGGCCTGGATGAGAGACTCATGGCCTAATATTATTACATCATCATGGAAACAAAGTTATAAAATTGGATAGAACTTAACATAGAAAAGGTTCGTAAGTGATTTTATCACACTAATATCATGTTTACATGCATATCCCCATTTTTCCTGAACACAGAAATGTTCCACTATTCGACTGTTTTCAATTTCTGGCCTTCAGTGTTTTCACTCACATTGGTGTATATTCTTAGCGGGTATTGTAATGTTTAAGGAATTAAAAAATTCAAAATAAAAAAACATGGCGATACTTCACAAAGTTGAAGTATCTTGATGACAGTTTTTTTCTTTTTTATAGACAGTGGCTCAAGTGAGTGTGTAGATGTCATGAAGCGATGGTCCGATGTTAGTTACGTTGATATAATTAATTATTGTTATAATGACAGCCAACAACTGCACAAACTGAGCCTGGAATTCATTTTTACTCCAAGTAACACTTAAATGGTTGTTGTTCTCTCTGGATCGCTCGTTTTGTCAGTTTTACTTGCCGTCTCGAGACCAGAAATAGAAAACAGGCAATTAGAATCATTATGGCGCTGCCCAGTGAATACTCAGGAAAACTGTGGATTGTTTACACCTTGTGTCTATAGTTTTGTTAACGGATTGGATCCCTTCACTATGAGTATGCGAGTCGACACTTGAGCCGAAAGTATCATAGAAACACCACAAAATGTTGCGGCTATTGTGTTTTTCATCTCACATTTTCTTTTTATGACACTATCGGTTTGGCACAATTTTAATTCTTAGGTTAGTGATGTCGGTTTTGCTGATTGAAAATTCGATGGAGTATTAACCTAAAAAACCTCATCTGTTTGGGAGAATATTTAACTTGCTTTTAGCACGACACAGTGGATATTTCACATCAGAACTGCTGGAATACGTGTAAGCAGCCACATAATGTAATTTTGAAAAAATGTCACAGACACATAATTTTCAAGAATTTTATGCTGGAAATTCGAGCCATGTTCAAGTGAACGCTGCTGTTAGGTGACATTTGCAGGCCATGCATCTCTCCTGCCCCGGTGCTCTCCCTGTCCTCCCCTCTGCTGGTGTAAACGCACAACTATTAGTCTCCATAAAAGATGATGAATTAAAGGCTGATATACACTAGGCTGCAGCGCAGCTGTCTCAGTCCTGCTCATAAGAATGATGAAGTGAGCTGTGTTGCCCTAGAGCCCAAACACTGCTCTTGCCTGTGGGGGAGACGGCACAGGAAATCGTGTTTAAAGAAAACCAGGGGTTTCCAAATCTTCCTGCTTTAATCTTGGTACATGCTTACAGTGGCTTACAGCACTAGTCCTTCTTGAGTGCCTGAATATAAATTGTCACAGATCTGTACAGATCTCTTCTTACTGAGGTTTACATTGCATTCCTAGATCCCATGAAATAAAAATGGATGTTTTGTGGCTTTAATTTCTTGTTAGCTTTGAGACCATCTCTTTGCTTCTCCTATAAGTCTTATTGATGATTCATTTTATTTTGGTCCAATCAAATGTTCTCTACATAGAGAATGTTCCTCATCCAAAACCACCATTATTGTTTTCATGTGAATCACTAAAGGTACCTTTCTAGTTTCAACATTATTTGTACTTCAGGCCTTTGTTTTGTTGGTTTTAAAATGGGTAAAATTTAATATTGATGAAGCCGCATTGAGAGACCCATATCTCTGGGATTTATCCATAAAGGGCCTTAAAGAGGTCATGACACAACATGAACACACAGGAAGTCGTCAAGCTATTTTCTAAAGTTCGGGACCCTAGTATTGGCGACAGTATGCAGATTCACTGACATGCGACATTTCCCACCAGACATTTCTGCTTCGATTTCAGTGTGTTTAACTTCCAGCATGGCGTGACCTGCAGCAGGTTGCATCAGCAGCGTGAGAGACCAAGGTTTGTATCCACACTAAAACCAGGAAGTAATCGTGTTTGCTTAATCAGTGACAATCGTGATTCAGAGTTGGGGGATAGAGTCCATAAAATATGCATTCCTCTTCACTATATTACATCTTGTACAGCTGAAAAGAACTCACTTTACAACTTGCTTTTGGCAACTTCTCCTGGACATAAATGGCGCTCACACATACCTATACACCCCACAACACTTACCACTTTGGCCACTGGGAGGCAGTTTTTTATATTTCAGTGAGCATATACCAAAAAGAAAAGTCGACCTAATATTTACAATTTCACAGTGAGATCAGGCTGCATGACATACTCTTTTTTTATTTTTTTATCTATATAATTTGATCATCTTCCTTGAGGTCCACTTATAATGTTGGTAAAGTTTTTTTGCACCTATTTTAGTAATATTGTCATAATTTAGTAATATATAATATTTTTCACCCTGTCTTATGCGCTCTAGCCCATTAAGACTTCATGTTGAAGCCCACTGTTATGATTGGCTAACATCGAGCAGCCCCTCCAATTAAGCCATAATTGAAACTCAGTTGGAAGACAATGAACAAGCTCCACAACATTATAAAACTACATTTCAGGGTTTACCAATAACGTACTCCCAACACATTTATGAATGTATCAAACTGTTCACTCAAGCACAGCGGCACCTTAACCTTAAAACAGTCATGACTTATGAAACAATCATGAATGACACTGTTTACTAACGGTTTTCCTGTCTGGTCCAATAGTGTTTTAACTACCCATCCTTCAATAACGGTTCCTTTGCAAAGCTTGAATCATATTGTGACTGGTTCACAAGCAATCCACGCTGATATGAGCCGTAAACACATACAATCAATATGATGAGATGTTACGTTTTTAAAAGTTGCACTCTTAAAACGTGGCGCACATCACCGGAAACTCATCAAAACAATCGAAGACATCCATCTGGTGTATGTTTACAAATAACTAACAACATTATTCCTTTCCTCTCTGGCCACAAGGAGGCCCACATAACTGTCTAATTGAGCTATAATAGAAGCCTGAGACTTAGGGTGTGTTCACACAGGATTGGTTCGATTAAAATGCGGTTCATTTGAACAAGTGTGAACACTGCCTTTCGAATCTTGGTGCGCACCAAACAAGCGGACTGAGACCCCCTGAATAGTGGGTCTCAGTCCACTTCCAAACGAACTCTGGTGTGGTTCGACTGATATATGAATGCAGCATGGGCTAAAGACGTCTAAACGGATCAATAACAGGATGTGATGTCACAAGGTGAAACCCTAAAAATCACATGATTTGATAACAAATAAAGAGTGGTAAGTGCGGTGTACACAAAACAAAATGAGCCGAGGGCAAACATGGAGCTATGAGGAGGTAAAGTTCCTTATTAACATTTGGTCCGACACGTATATTTCCAGTATACTGGGAAAAACACACAAAAATGCTCAAGTGTTCAAAATGTTCAGTGATAGGTTAAAGGAAAGTGGGATCAACAAGCACATTTAGCCTAGCAGCCAGCATTTTTTGGATGTTCGGCAAGTTCTGTCACAAAATATACGTCATAAAATCTGTCCAGTCAGGTTGTTTTGAATGTTTAGGTTCAGTGTTAAAAATGCCAGTGTGAACGCTAGGCAAACCAGGACTAAATGTATCATTTGAACACACCCTTACTCGCAGCTTTAGGTATATTTAAAAAAAAAAAAAGAACCTTTGCCTTTTGGGGCCCCCTGGTGGCCCGCTTATAGCTAGAAATTGCCATGGTGATATCAGAATGTGGAGGAACAAGAGAACAAGTCATTTTGGCAGCTTGGTTTGGTCTTTTTGCTGTGAGGACGTTTTGAGTTCTGAAGCTTACAGTATGTTTTTTTTTTGATACAAATGACCTCTTATATGTCAAAATAATTCCTCATGTCATGATCTCTTTAAATTATTCCTTTATTCATATACTTATTGTATCTACAGTAAACACAGATAAATATACTGGTGCATAACACATGTTATTCGAAAAGAAGTAAAAGTAATTTACCTGGTCAACATTGTGTATTTAAGACAATTGTCTTTGTCCACCCAGCCCAATGCTCTTTGCTTTGTAACTCTTAACCATCGTCTACCATTTGGCATGTTCACAAGTCTCTTACTTTAGGAGCCTTTTCACTTTCTGAACATGCTCATCTCCCAACCACATTCCATTAAAGCCGCTCTTATTTTTCATCACACGAATGATTAATCGTTACTTGACATGGAACTGTAAGGCATGCTATAGCAGCTCCGGTTGAGATTTATCAAGGTTTGTTCCTAGAGGGGATTCTGACAAGAAGGTTAATCTCTGTCACAGAATCATTTTCAGGGGCAAGTACTTTGTTTATACAGCATGAGGGTAATTAAACAGCCATTACCTGTATAATTTACATTGTTAGGTTTAGCATTTGGTATTTCAAAATAGTTTGTGTCTTTTTAATGTAGGAACCTCAGGGCATAGGGACAATTTGAAGAGTGTACTTTTTCTGTAATCAAATAAAAGAGTTTACATGTCATAAGATAGCATTTTGTGATGAACAGGGTGAAAAGTAAGTGTTGATGAACTGATAATCTGACATTTTTAGCGTGATTTGTGTGAAAGTGAATAAAGTCATTGTTGTTGTAGTGCCTCTAGTGTTCATTTCACCAGGAAACTGCCACAATACATACAACAGACCTATACAAATGTATATTGTATAACTATAGAAAACTTGGAATATATGGACTACTTCATACAACTTCAATGTACAAATGTGAATTCACAGCCCAATTTTTGTGTCACAATAACTGAGCTAAAGTGGGTTATGTGTTTTATGCCAGCAGGCACAAGCATCTGTCCCATTACGTACAGTAAAATAAAACCCTCAATATGTCATGCACCTCCTCTTACCACCATTAGTGTCTTTTTGAAGCAATGCATTCACCACAGCAATGCGTTTTGAGTCGCAGCACTCATTTATCTTTGTCAAGCAATGATGAGGCTTTTAGAAATATCTGAGCTGACTCTTCACTCCAAATAGAGGCGTTTTGTAGCTTAAATTTTTGTATGTTCATTTTCTGACAGCACATGACAGAGCGATTCATCCTGTCAGAGCTTGGCATGAGGAGGGTGGGTTCGAATTTCATGTGGAGATGATAAACTCTTTAGGTTTGAGTCAAAATCAGACAAGGACAGCTCCTGTTTTTTTTTCTTCTTGCAGCTTATATTTAAGGCAAATATGCAGGTTTATTGAAGAGAATGTGTGTAATTTCTCTGTGTTTTCAAACAAGTTCCCCTGTCTTCCATTTGATTGGCCATCAGGAAAGGTCAGCCTTTTCCTGGTTTGGTGTCAGGCTGCTAGCAGGCCAATGCATATTATGATAAAAAATAAATAAATTCTAAATTAAAACCAGCCCCCATTATGCAATATTCCTGAATGTTTCATGCGTCCAGCTGGGCCATTTTGTAAAGATGCAGGATTAAAGAAAGAGAGAGGGGCTGTTTACACTGAACATGGCCTTATGTGTTCGAAGAAAATAAAAAAATAGACGCAGCCAGGGGTGGACTGGGAAGAGAAATCGGCTCGGGATTTTACATAGAAACTGGCCCAAAAGTTGTTGGCGGGGGGATCGCTGTCCTTTCCTGCATATCGCTGCCCCCTTCCGCATATCGCGGCGCCATTTTGTGGTCCATTCTGCATAACACAGCGGCTCATTTCAGTTTAGTCCCGGCTCTCCCGATGGCCAGTTCACCCTTGATCAGCCCCAAAGTGCATCGGCCTACCAGGAAAATGCCCAGTATGCCAGATTACCAATCCAGCCCTGGACACACCACCGCATACAGACCAGAACGCAGGTGTCTCCTAGTGGTGATTTTGATTAATTTAAGTGACTCAATTCTCACCAAAAATATTCATTCAGATTTGTTCATTGATTTGTTCAGTGATCATTCCTTCAAGTTACACCTTTGAGCCTGTAGTTGGCACAAAATCACCATCTTTAAGTAATTTCATTGAACCAAAAGGAGTCATTCTTGACCAGAACAAGTCTAATTATCCTTCATTAAAATTTGCGTGTCTACAATTCTACTTAGAGACTTCAGCACTGCAGAGTGTTTAATTATCATAAGCGTTTCCCCACAAACGACAACAATGCATATATATATCATACTGTGAACTGCTGAGAGCATGAATTTTATAAAGCTATACAAAAAAATTCAACAATACTAGCCTAAAAAATAATTATGAGTCTCAGTCATGTTTGTATATCATTGTAATGTGTGGTCATCACTCACTTTTATTCATAATTAATCCGGACCCTTTTCTTGTTGAACAACTGAACAAACGGCATGCAGCTCCTCTGTCAGCTGATTAGTCTTGAATGAGATGAATGATTCATTTAATTTGTTCGCGAACAAGTTTACCAGTACATTCAGTTTGTTCATGACAACATGACCGAGTAGTTCAGTAAGGGATATTCAGGTGGGTCAGTGAGTCCAACCCATGCAGCCTAATCTCTAATTCTATTGGCTAATGCTAAAGTCAGTATTTAAAGTGGGACAAAGCAACACAGATGGAATTTGCATCTCTACAAATGTACAAAGACACTTTATAGAATTTAAACACCATAACCATTTTTACCACAAATGGCAGGAGTTATTTTCCCAATATATTCAAATACTGGGCTTAATTTTTACCCAGACAGAGAAAAAATTCAAGAAAAGTCTTAATACTGTACACTGTGCATCTATACACTTGTCATAACCCTCGGTTACTGTTCTGGTATTTTTTCCCCTTTTTGTTGCTGTTTGTTTTATTTACATTTTTATTCATTTACTCTATTGAGTCATTGAATTTTGATGATTGATGTCTGAAATAAATAATATGACTAAATAATTATAAGAATTATTATTAATAAGAAGCATTACTTAGTATTATTGCAAAACTTGGCACTTCAAAACAAGTGGCTTAAAAAAAGATACATTTTGACAAATAATAATCTTTAATGATGTCTAAGTATATATCCAAATTCATAACTTGTGAAATACAACTTGTGAAATACAGTCTGACCCTTTGCCAGCAGCTGGTGCCCTTCTTTTCCCCTGCCAAGCAGCCACCGCCCTGCCTGACCTCTGCTCAGTTGCCGTCACCCTGTTTGATTCCTGCCCAGTGCCTGCCCTCTGACCTTAACCTCGATCTAGGGGCCTTAGTTCCTCTGCCTGACCTTTGCCCAGCAGCCGCCATGGACCTCGCCCTCTATCCCGTGTCCACCCCTCTGCTGGACCTCATCCCTTTCCTCAAGGCTCTTCCCAGGCCAGCAGACCCCACCCCCTATCTAGATCCTCCTCCCTGGCCCCCTGACCCCACTCCCTTCCTGGTTCCTCCACCCAGACTGCCGGCCCTTGCTCCCTTCATAGTGCCAGACCTCATCACTTTCCTCAAGCTTCCTCCCAGGACGCCAATCCCTACCCCCTACCCGGATCCTCCTCCCGGGCCACCAGATCTTGCCCCCTTCCTGGTACCAGACCTCATCCCTCATCTCAAGCCTTCTACTCATCCCCAACCTGTATCCTTCTCCCAGGCAGCTGTACCCCATCCCCTGCCAGGATCCTCCTACCAGGCTGCCTGAACCCGCCCCCTTTCAAACCATTCCCCATAATTTGACCCACCCTCTCTCCCTTGGTTGGTACTTCCTGTGCCTCCAGTCCCACCCCGGTCTGTGCCTCCAGTCCTGCCGTAGTCTTTTTTGTGTTTGTGTTGTTTGGTTTTGTGTTTGATGTTCACCTTTTGGGATGTCACTTTGGGGGGGATCCTGTCATCCATGATCTGTGTTTGTGTTTTCGGAGTATGGTGTCTGGGTCCTGACTCTTCAGCCTAGTTCGGTTTCTGTTCTGAGTCAGGACCCAGACACTCATGCTCCATGTCTCATCTTTGTGAATGCATGGCTTCGGATTTGATTCAGTTCTCTTTCCATGTGCTCTTTTGTCAGTCTTGTGTGTTGTGTGAGTGCACATGGCTGTATTTGATTCTTCATCACCATTTGCACTTGTGTCTGTTTGGTCTTGTATGTTAGCACATGGCTTTGTGTTTGTCTTGCCATGTGCGTCTCTGACTCAACCTCCTTTTCCCCTCATCACTCTCCCTTGTTTAGTCCTTGATATGTTAATTAGTTTAACCTGCTCCTCGTATATTGTGCCCTCTTCCCTCATGTCGCTGCCAGATTGTTTTATGCATTTGTCTGCCTTTGAGTTGCTGTGTTTTTTCCTGTTCTTCTGTCAGACTTGCCTTGGTTTTGTTTTTGTTTTTTGGTTCCTCTCCATTATGAGAGTTTTTATTTGTATTTGTTCTTTTAAATAAAAGCCCTTAAACTTGCCTCTCTCCTTGACACCAAAAACCTGACAAAATATCATGTTCTGAAGTTCTAAAGTTAGAACTATCATAAAAATCAGTAATAAAGCCTTTGTCAATAAGGCGATTTGTAAATTAGGATTATGTAACGCGGGGTTATGATGAGGAGAGGAGAGAGAGGAAAGGGTCACTCACCGGTTCTCTGATGAACCATCGCGTGGTCCTCGAGCGCTCCTTCACACTCTCCGGCGGACGACAGCCGCTCCTCTCCGGGCGAACCGGAGTCAACCTCCGACCCCCAGCGGACCGAACGCCCCTCCGCTTTCCTGGCGACGAGTGGAGGCAATCCTCGGCCCCTGGCAGCGGCCCTACCGCTCCGGGCAGTCGGGGAGATTCTTCCCTCCTCCCCTCGCGGACGGCGGTCTTCCCTCGACCCCTCCACGTCTCTGGGGACGGCAGGGCACTCCTCCGCCCCCGGCAGCGGCTCCTTCGCTCCAGGCAGTCGGGGAATCCAGTCATTCTAAATTCAATTTAAATCTATAATATTTTATTATAATATATTAAAATTCTCCATCATTCCTTGTCATAAAATGTGCTGGCTCTAACCCACCACATCCTTTAGTGTCAGAGCCATCTTAACTTTGCCAGTGACAATCAGTTTTCTGTCTGCTAGGCACGGAAATCAACTTTTGAGTATATAATACACTGTTTTCAATGTAAATATATTTATTCAACTGCCTCTTTGCTGCATAAAGAAGTCATTTAAATATATTTAATTATATTTAAATACTCTTTACTTCTATAGTAGGACTTCCTTTTCCTGTTGCTGATGACACACTGTTTGTAGCCTGTTAGCCTGCTTGGCATTGCTTATTCTTATTCTCACACATTCATCATTTTATCCTTTGTCATTTTACCATGTGTTTTGTGCTTTTCTGCTTTTCACTGTGGGTATTATACCTGTTGCTGCTGGCGCCAAGCTCGAGCCTGTGTTTGTAGCCTGCTAGCTATTTTACCATCGCTTAACTATCTTTTTCAGCTTCTAATCCTTAACATCTGCCATTTTTCAGTGTGCATCAGGTTTTCCCCTGCATTATTCTCGTATAGCGTCTGCTTTCTATTTTTATCATGATTAAACTGCGTGCATTTTACAGCACACAGCCATTTTTCTCCTCTGTGTTACACGGATAATTGCATCGATCTCAAAGCACTGCTTATCAAGAACAACCATAACACATGAGGGATTTACATCAATTTCAAACCCTCACCACTCAGGAACAACAAACAACAACAAAAATCAATTGCGGTAAGTCATGGCATCCGTTCATGTTATTTCTTCCTGCATTGCATGTCACATGTTTACAATAGCTTCTTCTATTAGCAGTGAGGGATTCACATGTGTTAAATGTAAGGAGTTAGTCAGCTTACCGGAGAAGGTTAATGAGCTATAGACATGCATCCAAATGATAGTGGAGGTCAGTGAAAAAAAGAAGCTGGTAGATAGTGTTTCGGATGCAGGCAGTACAGAGAGCAACACACACAGTTTGGTTCCAACTCTAGAGCCCCCACAGGAGGGCATTTGGGTGACGTCTCGGCGGCATACTCCCTCAGCAAAGCGACACCACTCTCCCATTCCTGTTAGGGTTTCCAATCGATTCTCGCCACTCAGTGATGCAACCACTGAGAATCATGTTGAAAGAGCCCCAATAATTGGTGATTCTATTGTATGGAATGTGGATATAGAGACTCCAGCCAGTATTATTTAATATATTTCAGGTGCCAGACCATCAGACATCAGATCTTATTTATAAGTGCTGGCTAATAATAAACAATTTTCTAAAATTGTTATTCATGCTGGCTTAATGATGTCTGGCTTCACCAGTCAGAAATCAATAAAGATAAGGTGTGTGAATTTGCAAAAATTATGTCAGATACTGTCATTTGCTCTGGCCCCCTCCCTGCTCGTCTTGGTGATGGGGTTATAGTAGATTAGTCTCACTGAATGGCTTGATGTTTGAGTGGTGTCTGGAGAATAGAATAGGATTTATAGACAATTGGAAGAGTTTTTGGGGTAGACCTGACCTGCTAAAGAGAGATGGACTCCATCCATCCAGGTAAGGTGCCGCTCTCCTCTCTAGTAATTTGGCTCATAGTCTTAATAATGATAGTATTTGACTAACTGGGGCTCATGTCAGGAAGCAGTCAAACTGGTTAATCTGAACATCTGCTAGCTGCTTTGAGACATCACATAGGTCACATAAACTACAACACATAGAGACTGTATCACCTAGATATCTCATAGAGACTGTATCTGTTCCCCGAACTACCAAACACATTACCATCACTAAATTATTTAGAAAAAAAATAATCTAATCCCCCAGGTTATTGTTATATACATGAGCCTCGTCTGAAGGGTCGAGGAGGTGTTGCAACAATTTACAGTGAAGTTTTTGGTGTTACTCAGAGGAAAGGATATAAATGAAAGTCTTTTGAACTAATAATGCTTAATTTGACTCTGTCATATAGAAATAAAACACAAAGCATTACTGGGAGTATGTCCAGCAAGATCAATAAATAAACTTCAATTGGTTCAAAATGCAGCAGCTAGAGTCCTGACTAGAATCAAGAAATATGATCATATTAGCCCCTTTTTATCATCATTACTTTGGTATTCATTTGGCATTAATTTCGTATTCATTTTAAAATTCCATTACATACAAAGCTTTGAATGGACTAGCTCTGCAGTACTTAAGTGACCTTCTACCATGCTATATTCCATCACGTTTATTATGATCGCAAAATTCTGGCCTGTTAATTGTTCCTAGAATATCAAAATCCACAAAAGGAGGTAGATCATTTTCATATTTTGCTCCTAAACTATGGAATAGTCTCCCTAACACTGTTCGAGATGCAGACACACTCCCTCAGTTTAAGTCTAGAATAAAGACTCATCTATTTAGCAAAGCATACACCTAATTTATCCTACAACTCACAATGAGACTGCTTTAGTTAGGTCTGCCGGAACCAGAAACCAGAAACATTGATCGTGGGATCTATAACTCTGCAATAAATGTAATGGCATCTTTGCTAATATTATTCTTTTTGTTTCCCTGTCTCAACTTTGGGACTCCTATCCAGAGGTCACCAGAACTGGATGGATCCAGCACCATTCCTGCTTCGTGTTGGACTCCACTGCTACGTGTCGCTGAGTAATGATGACTAATTGCAGCCGGTGCCAGCCAAACATCACTTCAGTCTATTATGATGGACTTCAGAGGATGAACTGATGCCAACTACAACCATAAGACATGATAAACATTATATGCCACTGCCTGAACCTTGGATTTATGATAGACCTCACCGAAATTACTGGCCGGTTGAACTGCGATGCACCTAACTGATCTCTGCCTGCATCACATCGGTCTAATGATGGACTGCACTCTTGAAATGGAATACATAGACTATCAAGTAATTGCAAAGCAAACACTTCAACAGCCAACGAACAAGGACAATTGCATCTATGTGAACTTCTGCATTTAATCCAGGATGGACTTCAAAGACATTAGTCATTAATCTTACTGTTCATACAAAATCTTTGTTTAAGCACTGACCCTTAACACTTACTTAGTTTAATCATTTTAAACCGTGACCATGCACTATACATAAGTAATATTGGCATTATATTCATGATGTTAGCTAGAGGGGAACTGGCCCCCACAGTGAGTCGGGTTTCTCCCAAGGTTATTTTTCTCCATTAATCAACATTTTATGGTGTTTTGTGTTCTTATGGTGTTTTGTGTTCCTTGCCACAGTCGCTTTCAGCTTGCTCACTGGTGTTATTAATACAATTATTATTGAATTACTTATTTTTAAACAGTTCACAATCGTATTTTATCAAACTACATAATAATGACACTAAGACATTATAGATATTACAGTTTCATTTCCTGTTAATGCCTGATCTTCTGTAAAGCTGATTTGTAACCATGTGTGTTGTGAAAGGCGCTCTACAAATAAAAATGACTTGAATTGACTCGTCGTGTTTGTCTGGTTGGAATGACAGAAGCCAACTTGAGATTAATGATTTTTCTTATGACAGTGTCTAAATAATATTCTTTGAAAAACAGAACCTGTCATAATCTGTTGAGTGATATTCGTCAAACACACGCACACCCTGCATATTTACACATTACTCTGAACTTCCTCCATGTACATATTTATTTAGACATCATTGCTACCATAAAATTATACATCTTAAACCCCTTTGCAGAACTTGATAAACTGTACAGCCTAAATCCCTTCACATCCTTTGCCCCAATATGTTGTGTTTGTGAGCAGTCCAACAGCATGCAACTTCTGTAACTTGGGAAGTAAATAATACTCACGTCATTCACACGACTGCAACTGGGTTGTGCTGAGAGATATTTGAACGTTTGCCAATCAAATCTTGAATTTTGCTAAAGGCCAAAAAGACATCTCCCAACACATCTGGAGTCCAAAACAGCAAAGACTACACACAGCAAAGTCTTGGCCATGACAAATGCATTTAAATGGAGTGAATCACCTATATAATTGTTCCTGGGTGTATGGAATACAGGATTTACTCCTGAAAGTGTGATGGTTGTTACTTTCTATTTAACGTGATAATTTACTTCAGTTAATTATATATTTTTCAAAAATAATGGCTATTATATGTCCACAGACCATAATAGGTTAGTAGGCTACCATCGCAGCAATTCAAGCTTGATGTGTCCCCTGTTTTCAGCAAGGGGCAGTAAGCGAAACTCCAGCTGTACAGAGAACAAACCACACTCAGGCTTGCTTGACACTGTAGTGACAGCACAAGATGAGGATGATTTCTTGCATTCAAATGCAGCTGGATGGGCATACTTCTGAATGCAGGGATTTCAAGATGTTTTTTTCTAAGTTTCAAACTACATTTAACTTGACACAGTGACCTAAAAACGCAACCAAAGTGAGCACTCCAAAAACGTCTGTCTGACAAGTGTACATTGATGCATCCCTTGAAAAGCCCTTATAATAAATCTGTCTCAGACAGGTTGACGAATTCAATTGAAAAATAGATTGCTATGGACTGTAGGTCAATGATAGGCTTTTGTTCAATAATATGGAAATAAATTATATGTTGCCTTGTAAAGCCACTTAATGCATTGTCTTATCAATGCTTTACTCGTCTGCTACAATAATGTCATGTATTTTAATTATCTGAATTTCAATTTTTGTAATATGTATTATATTAAAAAATTATTTTAAAACAACTCTTTATAATGATTTAATATTTATATATTGAAATATTTTATTTAAATGGCTTTCAAAGCAAATATTTGTAAATGCATTTAGATGCGATTGATTTGATAAATTAATCGACATATCATAAAAATATTTTTATTTTTAAATTTTAATTGATTGACAGCCAAAGTGATTATCATATAGCAACATTTGGTGTCTCAGAGCTGTAAACACAAAGACTGGATGTCAATGGTAGATTTAATGTATATACGGTTGCCCCTCCTGTAAATAACCAAACCTTGTGTGTACATTTAGCTGCAGTGTGCACATAACCTAAGAATCATAATATGCCAAGGTTTGGCAGAAATTTGATTGAAAGTCATTTTCTAGGTGTAAAGAAGTTCATGCTCGCGGACGGCGGTCTCCAACCCCTCCGGGTTTCAGCGGCTGGTAGGGGCATCCTCCGCCCCTGGCAGTGATCCTGACTGCTCCAGGCAGTCGGCTAGGAGCCCCTTCTCCCCTCGCGGTCGGCGGCCGTTCCTCCGCATCCAGGCGGCTGGGCTTCTCGTCTCCCGGCAGATGGCCGCGGCTGCTCCGTTGGGGTGGAAGGTAATGGCGAGAACTCTACTACGGTGTATCCCTCTGCCTTCCCGGGCTTTCGGTACCAATATAAAGAAGTTTAAACTCAAAAGACAAACACACAGGACGATGGACATGTCCGTAAGGATCTCTCTCCCACGCACCGCCCTCTGCAATCGGTGGTCCCTCTCGGTGGCTTAATTAGCCTGATACGGGACCGGGCGTGTCGAGTCACGACCCGGCCCCACCCTCCACCGTGCCACACTAGGGTACTTCAACCTAAGTCCTAGGTCAAAGAAATCCAACAAATGTAAAAAAAAAAAATGGGTTAAAAAAGTGCACGCAAAAGCACATTTGGTGTGAACAGGCCCTAACTTTTCTGACCCAAACGCGGCACGAAACTATGGGAAGCAGACTTCTAATGCAAGTAAAGCTCTTATCCACTTGAATGTGGGAAAGCCCAAAACAGTTTCAATAACATAATACAAAAAATACCAATCAAATCTGATAAATTTGGTATCATACATTTTGCTTCTCAGGTTGGTCCAGCAAATGTGTATTCTAGAACTCTAGATTTCTAGATTTAGGAATGCCATAAAGATCAGTCATGAAGCCTTTTCTAATAAGGTGATTGGCTGTTTTATTTAACAATTATGATATTCTTGTTGCTCAGATAAAAGAACATGGCACTAACTACACCAAAGGCATGGGTTTGATTCCTCAGAAACTCACAAACTTAAAAAAAAATAAAAAAATTATATATATATATATATATATATATATATATATATATATATATATACCTTTAATGCAATTTCTCCCATTCAGTTTTCAATAAGTGACTTTACTGTCTCATCTGTTCTGTTCACCAGTGAAGTGGTCTGATTTATTTTTAAACATGTTAATGTACTGTGAATATGTTTGTTTTCTTCTCAAAGCTCTGAGAGTGATTAAGCACTAACTTTTTACTTCGATATGAAAGTCATATGATGTTCCGTTCGGTATTGGCAGATGCTAATGACCAGAGGACTGATGAGAATCAGGAGAGTGAGAGTGAAAAGGAAAGGTGGACAGACTTCCTGCAAACATCAGACGCCATCTTCCTCCACTCTTGCCCAAAGTGACGAGTGACACCATGTCTGGCGGCTCCTGCAAGTGCAAGAGGGCAAGAAGTTAGCTGACATGTTGAACAAAGGCCGGCACACAGTCTAAAGTTAAAGTTACACAATAATAGTGACATCATTGGTGAAAAGAAACCCTTTTTCCCCAGACAAAGAGACTTGATTTAGATACCTTCTCCTGAGAGAAAGCAATACAATCCTCAGACATGCAGTTGCAGGAATTGATATGGATTGGGGATTAAAACATCTTGATTTTTAATAACCTTTGTGTGTGTGTGTGTGTGTGTGTGTGTGTGTGTGTGTGTGTGTGTGTGTGTGTGTGCGTGTGTGTGTTTTCTTCTGGCACTTTAATGTCCCAGGGGTTATTTATGTTTTACTGGACAGATTTCAGCTTTTAGGTTTTTGTTATATGAAAGTCACATTAAAACTATTAGAATTTATTTTACGAGGCCTTCGTCATTATTTTTGTTGCTTTTCAAATGACTTTAATGTATTGATTTTATTGTTTTACTCTTGTCCTAGTCCCAGACTATCAATCTTACAATGTGAAAATCTATCATAAATGTAAGGTAACGCATTGCATTAATGTTCCCCTTGTTAAGGGTTTCATATTAATGATTAATTCATTTACAAATGCATTATAAATCATTTATATGTGCTTAATAAATATGCTTATTCATACTTATATTAATCAAAAATGTGGAATGTCCTAATTTATGGATTAAGTCTTAATGTTGCAATAATATACTATTTTAGTTCAAAAGGATGGATTATATTATTTAGCTTTGTGTTTCTATTCATTACTGTAATTTCTTGACTCACTTGTGTCGTCCTTTTCCTTGTCACATTGATGTCATAAGAATGGTGCTCCTCCGAATGCTGTCCCAACTTACCTAGTCCTCGTTACCTAAAGTCCTCTGCAAAAACACTTTTAAGATCTTAACAGCATTTATTGTGTCATATAATAAAGCCTGAAGACCATTAAACCATACTGAACTTAGTGTACATGGTTTTGTGTAATGTTGGCTTTTTCAAAGGTTACTAAGGTTAAATAAGTGTTATTAAGCACTTATAACATTGGTCAAGTGGCTCATTATTTGGCAAGTATTTCCTGAAAGTCACTCTTTATATGCATGCTGTTAAAAACATATGTCAATCATTTATAATGCATTGTAAATGACTTATTTGTCATTAATGAACCCCTTTATGAACTTTTATAACATCTTTACAACTATGATAATCTAATGAATAAGTGAAGTAAACATGAACCATGTAGTTGAGCTATTGGAACCCATGTATTTTAAGGGACTGTATTTTCTAAAAGTTCACACAGTCAAAATGTCATAGAAACACTCTTTTACTCATCACACTTTCTCATGCTTTACGTGCTATTGGCTGACAGCTGAATTTCTACAAGAGCTCCGTCCAGTCCGGTGCTGATATTGGAGGTGTGAGAAGTCCTGATTGGTTGTCTGGCTGCATCTGTGTTTAGGAACTTGGTTTCCATCTTCTAGTAGCTCTCAGTGTTCGTGCTGTCACAATACAGTACACATCTCTACAATGAAGATGGATTACTGAAAGAGACGCATGGGTGAGGGGAGGAAAAGAGAAATATGTATAGAAGAAGAAAAAAAACATATAATAGCATGCTTGATATAATAATTAAAGAATAATAGAAGAATGCACAAATCTTCAAATCAAAATCAAATCAAATCAAATTATTATTTATTCTTATTTGATAAGTTGAAGCAATGTGAAGATCAGATGAGCATTATTCCTCTTTTCTGCATGTAGTCTAGCTATCCTCGATCCCACATTCATTAGGCCTGACCTTTGACCTTTCAGAAGGTGAACATGTGATCAAATTACATGGCCTGAGGTGGTGAAAGGGCATTATGGTTAATATGCCATATCTCACATGCAATGTTCTTATCATATGCTGTTAAGCAGCATTCAGGTGCTGTCCTTCACCTTCTGTGGATGTTGGTCTGGGACAGAAATCTCTGGGGATATGCTTGAGCACAAATATGAGCTTTTGTTTTCAAACAAACAACTTATAGATGACTCATGTTTGCACACAGCTCAGTAAAATGCACTGTGTTAAGTTAATCTCTATCAACAGCATCGGCACAGAACATCATTTCGATTCATCCCTCAGTTTGTAAAAACAAATAAAAAATGTGTTGTGCACTTGACCCGTTTAGATTTCTATTGTGAGGGCATTTTTGTGATTTTTAAAAAACAATATTATAACATTGCTTTATGTTGTGACAGACATGCCACAGATGCTTTCTGACATTTCACATTCTTAAAATAAAGTAGTGATTAACTGACCTAAAATATCTATCTATCGATCTATCTATCTATCTATCTATCTATCTATCTATACACAGTATATCTATCTATCTATCTATCTATCTATCTATCTATCTATCTATCTATCTATCTATCTATCTATCTATCTATACACAGTATATCTATCTATCTATCTATCTATCTATCTATCTATCTATACACAGTATATCTATCTATCTATCTATCTATCTATCTATCTATCTATCTATCTATCTATAAATGATCTATCTATCTATCTATCATCTATCTATCTATCTATCTATCTATCTATCTATCTATCTATCTATCTATCTATCTATCTATCATCTGCTATCATGTGTGAATCTGAGATTAGTTGGTTAACACATAAAACAAATCAGCAACACTATTTGACAGCAAAACTGGTGAGAATGTCAAGACAGAGATATCCTAACAGAAAGAGCAAGATGGGATTTGAGGGAGTTACAGAAAGAGAAAGAGAGGGAGACAGACAGAGAGAGCAGCTTTTAAAAAGATTGTGTCGGTTATTGACTGGTTGCTCTCCACTGCTAATAGCCATTTAAAGATTATAGGCCTGCTGGTGGAAATCAAGGCCTTCATTGTTCTCCTTATTGCATTCTGGCAGATGGGGGCTGACACAACAACACACTCTCTCCCTGCGGGCAGCCTCACTCTGCACGGCTCTCCATCAGCAGCCATTCTATTGAACCAGCCCTAATAACTACCCATGAATTATTTATCTCCATATGATATTGAGGGCTGAGAGGAGGAAGAGGACAATGTGAGGAAGAAACAAGGGGTGGTCGGAGTAAGATTGCCATGCAGGTGCCAGGTCGGGGGATCTTGTGGTCCGCCCCAAACACTCCCAGGGTGGCTCTTTCCCAGAACATAGCAAGCATTCCGATCACAGGAGAGGAGGAGATAAAATATATTTTCATTAAATGTCAGTCGACTGATGAAATGAGAACGATCCATTAGAGGCTGGCCCAGGTGGTAGTGTGGAGAGCTAATGTTTCCCGGTTGTTCGTAGGGCCGGACGGCTTTTAGTGGGCATGCTGGTGCTGCAGGGAGCAAAGCTCTTCATCAAGAAAGTTGGGCTGGAGTAGTCGGCGGTTTTAAGAGGGGAAGGGTACATGACGTCTACAGAGACACAAGATCATAATCTTTAATATCTGGGAATTGTGGCCTCAGTACCTTGTGGGTCTGAGCTTGGCCCAGATTTTACACATTACCACTTTGGTAATGAGTCTGTGCACATTTCAACATTACACGTTTCCTACAACAAACCACAGCTTTAGCTAGAAATATTATGATGGTGAACAGGGCTTGACATAAACACCCACCCACCCGTCAATTGCAGATAGAAATAGGCAATGGTGGTTAATTCTGTCACCCTTACAAGCCACTTTGGTGACTGGCCACAGCCTAAGCAAATTTAATTGTATTCATCTCGCATTCATTGTCTGACCTGTGGATATGGCTTATTATTATAAATGCTACAGTTCACAAAATGGAAGAACAATGGATGCATGAAGGCAAGTAAAATTTATAATGGTTAAAAGGGTTAAAAGGGGTTCAAATCTGGATTTCTGTGGACAAAGTTTTGCTCCTGTTCTATTTTACTCATGCTCTAAATGGTCATGTTTGTCAGCATCACTGATCATCATTCTTGTAAAAAAAAATGCATGAAGTTCACAGTAAATTTTATCACTTTTTGTTGGGTGGGGGATTGTGACTTTAGAAACGTATAGCAGCATTCAGTGCATCAAATATAATATTATAATTATTAAATTAAATATTATATATATGTATATATATATATATATATATATATATATATATATATATATATATATATATATACAGTATATGTATATACTTGAAATATTATTATCATATTTTTTGTATGCTCCAAATACTATATTGAAATTTAAAAAAGCTACATTTTAGAACTCTCAGGAGGTTATAGTAAGATGACATCATAATAGCTTGTAAAACAATCAGATCTTTATAATGATAGAACAGGCAGTATACAGTATATAAAAATACATATAAATATCAGTTCCCACATTAAATATATTTCATACAAATAAATGTCAGTATTTTTAAAGTTCTCTCATTTTTATTGTGGTGAGCATAAATGGAATGTAAGCCTAATGATGATTAAGAGATACACCACAAAAACTGTATCATATTTGATCATGCATTTCAATGTGATTTTTCTATAAAACGATGTACACATTTTTTAGCAAGCACAAGCTGCTTCAATTCAGCAAATACTCATTTTGTAATATCAGTAACTCAATAAATATTATTGTTACTTTTACTTTATCTAAATCAGCAAAGATTACAATATAAAGTTGACTATTATAGTAATTATATTACAAGGTCTTCTACTTCCAGAAGAGCATGAAAACTTTCACCGGGAGGCAGTAGGCATCTAGTACATTACATTCAACAGATTTGTCAGTGCAAAAGTCATCATGTAAATGATGTAGAGGCCTAAAAATATAATGTTTCAAATACGATATGCAAGGCTTTATAATAGCATAATCTCTGGTTAATATCTACCAATGATCCTGAAGGGAAACAATCCACCAATAGAGAATTGTGGCCAACAAAGCACGCCAAAAGAGCTTTGCAGCAACAGCCCACTCCTGTGACACACTGTGAATATAGCTATTGGGTTAGTCTCTATGTTCTTTTGTTAAACAGCATAATAATGTTTGTATTATAATAATTGCATAATAATTACTGTCAAAATACATATTTTTATTATCTATACCAGTATAATTGAAAGGCAAATACAACCAATACATATGCATGCATTACAATTTCAATTATATTCCTTGTAAAAATCAAGAGGCAAACTTGCTGTAACCTTGATGCAAACTTGGCAAAAATTTGCCACAAATTCACCACTCATTATTTGCAAAAGTACTATAATGCTCCTATTACCTGAATTAATAGTCCATTTTATGCCCTTATTGTGTCAATTACACAGATATGATCACTGAAAAATGATCTTTGATTTAGGTACACACAACCTTATTTATGATTTATAGGAAGCACGTTTGTTTAACACAAAAGCATATGCATCAAAATGACTCGTTTCTTATGAGTGTGCGTGTCTGGGCCAGTGCCCACATTTCAGTCTTACAGCAGGAAAAAGGAGGAAAACATTAATAACAGATTGGAGTCCAGCCAGAGTCAAGACAAATAGCCTTGGATCACATCCAAAGAAAACATGCCAACTGTCCAAAACTGGCATCATTATTGGCTTCTTCACACCCAAAGGAAATGCCCCCAAATTACACAATTTCCATGTCAGTAAAGCGACATTAGAGACAATTACCTGAAACTTAACAGAGCTAAGACGTAAAGAGCAAATGAAAGACTCTTACTGCAAAATCTTTCAAAATTATAGACAGACAGACAGACAGACAGACAGATAGATAGATAGATAGATAGACTGTGTATAGATAGATAGATAGATAGATAGATATATATACTGTGTATAGATAGATAGATAGATAGATAGATAGATATACTGTGTATAGATAGATAGATAGATAGATAGATAGATAGATAGATAGATAGATAGATAGATAGATATACTGTGTATAGATAGATAGATAGATAGATAGATAGATAGATAGATAGATAGATAGATAGATAGATAGATAGATATACTGTGTATAGATAGATAGATAGATAGATAGATATACTGTGTATAGATAGATCATTTATAGATAGATAGATAGATAGATATACTGTGTATAGATAGATAGATAGATAGATAGATAGATAGATAGATAGATAGATAGATAGATAGATAGATATACTGTGTATAGATAGATAGATAGATAGATAGATAGATAGATAGATAGATAGATAGATAGATAGATAGATAGATAGATAGATATACTGTGTATAGATAGATAGATAGATAGATAGATAGATAGATAGATATACTGTGTATAGATAGATGGATAGATAGATAGATAGATAGATAGATAGATAGATAGATAGATAGATAGATAGATATACTGTGTAAAGATAGATATATATATAGATAGATAGATAGATAGATAGATAGATAGATAGATAGATAGATAGATATACTGTGTATAGATAGATAGATAGATAGATAGATAGATAGATAGATAGATAGATAGATAGATAGATAGATATACTGTGTATAGATAGACAGATAGATAGATAGATAGATAGATAGATAGATAGATAGATAGATAGATAGATAGATATACTGTGTATAGATAGATAGATAGATAGATCATTTATAGATAGATAGATAGATAGATAGATAGATAGATAGATAGATAGATAGATAGATAGATAGATAGATAGATGCCGCTCCGTGTTGTATTGGAGAAGCGTAGGAGAGAGAGGAAGAGATTAAGACAGAAAAGAACACAGCGTAAAGCAAGAATGAGAGAAGATGCCTGCAGGGCAGAATGAAAACAAAAACCACACTAAGCTCGTAGGGGAGATTTCAGCAACCATTTCCGTCAAAATGAACCATCTGGGTATATGACAAAACGGTGCAAGACAACAAACAAAAGAAGCAGGGGTGCCAAAGAGTGTCTGACCCTACTCCAGGCAGGCGCTCAACGAATCTCCTAAAAAGGCTGTCTCTCCCTGGGGGCTTCTGTAAGTCATCCAGGCTAATGGGCCAGCCTGAGCTGGGGCTGTGTACTCTGTAGTGTGAGGAGTGGATTATAGAGGTAATTAAGGTTAATTATCCACCCGCTATGATCTGTGCTACACCACCTCAGGCAACATGCTATCGCAAACGCTCAAGCAGATGCTAACTCTAGCCACAGAGCCACACACAGGTGGATTCAAAACCAGTGTGTCTGATAGTTACGGTCCTGATTGCTGATTGGTCAATAGAACGCTCCAGTTGATCTAAAATACAGCTATAATGCAAAACACCTGCGTATGGAATCATTGGGCATGCACCAACATAGCCGTGGGAAGTAGGGGTGCTGCAGCACAGGAAGGAAAGGTGTTTTTTCATTTCATCAACAATAATGAGGACAACAAGTAAAAGAAGATTATTTTGGTAATAAGATTATTTTAATTAAAACAAACTCTTTACGAAAATGTGAGAATTGTATTAAAATAATCTAGGCATAGTTTTGGGGATTTCCTCGCTTGTGAGTTGAGCTGTTCACTGATGTCATGCTGGTAAATTGATCTGTTTAACAGGTTAATTACCACTCTCACTTGCATAGGCTATGAGAGATCAATCAGCTATATCTACAAATAAAATATAATATTTTGTTGAATTAAAAATTAAGCAAATAGTCTTGAACTTGAACGAAATTCCGTGCCATTCAGAATGCATTGAGTACTGTTGTCGTAAATGCATGCTGCTTTGCAACTGTCTAAAATACGGAATTGAGTTACAGTTCCTAAAATGATTAATAACATCCTAACTTCTAAAAAGATAATACTCATACTAGCTAATACTTTAATATAAATAATCTATATGTACTATTATTTGGGTGGCTAAGGTTCCCCGTCTGTCGCTCACTTCGACATCGTGTCGAAGAAGCGACACTAGGGGTCTCTCTTGAGCGCCGAAAGATACCTCTGATCTATGAAAAAAGGCCAATGAGAGTTGGCGAACAGTATTTGCATAGTCCGCCTCCGGATACGGATATAAAGGCGAGAGAAATACGCTCGTTCATTCAGTAATTTTCTTCGGAGCCGATGGTCGTGTGTATGCAGTCAGCTGCGAGTAACACAACTGATCCTGCTTCTGATCCTCTGACGCTCTGCTTTGCTGTTGGATTTACGGCGCACTACAGCGGCTTTTCTCTTCACTGCCGGCGTGCAGTTTGCCCCTGGGCGCTTCGACAGCGCAGAGTTAAAAGAGTTGAAAGAGTGATTTTCTCTGTAAAAGAGTTTATTTCTCTGAAAGAGCATTACACAGCGGCGTTGAACGTCCTTTTCAGGACGCGTCTTTATAAAGATGTAATTTCCGCCCCTGTGTAGTTTCTGGATGCGGTGATTTCTCCCCACCTCTCTCGGTCATAAAACACTGTCTTGTATGCCTGGGCTGCGATCACACGCAGGCAGTGTTTTGTGAATGGTTCATGTTCTCAGTGCGAGAACATAGCCATGGCAACATTGCGGTCGTGTGGCTTTCTTTTGTAATGAGAGAAAGCCGTTTCAGCTGCCCCCCGCGCCTCGCCTCCTTCCTACGGGATTGCCGCAGGCGCCGCGGGCGATGAACACGATTTGGGGACAATGACGGGCTCTGTTCGCCGGGTAAACCCTCTCGAACCTCCCGCCTCCCCGGCACGCTTGTTTGCTTCCGTCTGAGCTCGGGATGAGCATTCTCTCCAATGGTTCATCTTCTCAGTATGAGAACATGGCCGTTATAGCATTGCGGTCGCACGGCTTTCTTTTGTAATGAGAGAAACCCACTTCAGCCGCCCCCCACGCTCCGCCTTTTTCCTACAGGATCGGCGCAGGCGCCGCGGGCGATGAAGGCGATTTGGTGAATATGACGGGCTCTGTTCGCCGGGTAAACCCCCTCGAACCGCCCGCCTCCCCGGCACGCTTGCTTGCCTCAGAATTGGATGACATCACCGCTGCATCGGAGAGCGTTACAGCGGCATCGGATGCTGATCACTCGCCTGGGCCGCCACCTTCGGGTCTGCCACCCAGCCTGAGCCTGACGCACGGAGATCCACTATGCTTTCCCGGGCTACTTGATCGGTCCCGCGGGCGGGTGCGCCACTCACAGCCATAAGACCGCTTCCACTCTGCACGCCACGGCCCTTCCTGCAACCAATGCCAGGCCAAGGCACTTCAAAACTTGCACCTTGGGTAGTCCTGTTCTTGATGTGCTGCAGGAACTGCGCTGGATGACCAACCTCGCCCCCGGGCCACGGAGGTCAGAAGCGCCGGCACTCGAACAGGCGATGGCCACCCCTTGTGGTCCAGAAACGCACCTGTGGACTGGACCTGGTCGAAATGCGGGAGGCAGACAAGGCACACCTTCTCTCACACCCCCGTCTCCCAGCTCCGTCCATTCGGCGCCACCGTTGATGACTCTGCCCAGCAGTCCTCAGCGGTGAGGCAGACGGAGGCCACTGCACATCCTGCCCCGCCGCAAGCCTGCCGCCATGGGCCATGCCCCGTCTGCTCGCCGACGGGCGTCCTCCTGCAGCTATGAAACACCCTGCTCCGCCTCAACGGGCCCAGCTCTCAGCCCCAGCATCGAGCACTCCGCAGGAAGCGGACGCCCCCGTCTCACGGACCCCCTCGAGGACCCGGAAGGCTCCCAGGCTGTCCATAGACGTTTGACCCAGGGACCAAGATGTCCCCGGTGGAGGGCCGGGAGGAGAATTTTTTCTCGTCGAATTAATTTTCACATTCTCATATTCTCTGTAATGAGCTATTTCCTTTTGTCTCTGGGTCACCTGGCCCGCAAATGCCGTTCTCACGGCACTTTGCCCCCAGATATCAACAGTCCTGGCTTCCTGGACACGGACCACCCGTCTTCAGCCCCACGACTGTCCCCCGGCCGGCCGGTTCCGACGAGTCTAGAGGACACCTACCCAGGACCTCCTCCTCAGTCGCTAACCCGCCCCCTGCCGGGTGTGCGGAGCAAGGTAAGTGCTTTGAGTCTTTTCTCAGCACCTCAGCTGCGGGTCGCCTCGTCGCCGCCCAACGCTGCCCTACCTGCTCCGCCCCGCTGCGAAGCCCCGCCGGGTACGTCAAAATTAATCGTCCCTTTGGTGCCCCTAGCGCAGAGGTTGGACGCGTGGCTTTCACTTCCCAACCCGTCTCGCTGGCTGGCCCGGACCATCCGACTCGGTTACGCAATTCAGTTTGCCAGGCCCCCGCCCCCCTTCATGGGCGTCCGCTTTTCCGCAGTACACAGCGAACACGCCCACTCCCTGCGCGCGGAAATCGCGACTCTTCTGGCCAAAGACGCGATAGAGCCTGTCCCTCCAACCGAGATGAAGAAGGGTTTCTACAGCCCTTACTTCATCGTACCCAAGAAAAGCGGCGGCTTACAACCAATCTTGGACCTGCGAGTTCTCAACCGAGCGTTGCACAAACTCCCTTTCAAAATGCTCACGCTTAACCTGCGTCCGGCATCTAGATTGGTTCGCAGCGGTAGACCTGATGGACGCGTACTTCCACGTCTCCATCCTGCCCCGACACCGCCCCTACCTGCGGTTTGCGTTCGGGGGCCAGATGTATCAGTACAAAGTCCTCCCCTTCGGCTTGACTCTGTTCTCTCGCGAGAGTTACTATGCACCCACAGAGACCAGGTGCTCAGGCACCTCAGCCGTCTGGGGCTTCAGGTCAACTGGGAAAAGAGCCAGCTCACTCCAGTTCAGAGCATCTCTTTTCTCGGGATGGAGTTAGACTCGGTCTCAATGTCAGCACGTCTCACCAACGAGCGTGCCCAGTCAGTGTTGAACTGCCTCGCCGCCTTCAGGCCAGGCACAGCGGTCCCCTTAAAACTTTTCCAGAGGCTCCTGGGGCATATGGCATCCTCCGCGGCGGTCGCGCCGCTGGGGTTGATACATATGAGACCGCTCCAACACTGGCTCCAGACCCGAGTCCCGAGACGAGCATGGCGCCACGGCACGCACCGGGTAACAATCACCCCCGCCTGCCGTCAGACATTCAACCCCTGGACAGACCCCTGTTTTCTTACGGGCTGGAGTGCCCCTACAGAAGGTGTCCAGACGCGTCCTGGTCACGACCGACGCCTCCAGATTGGGTTGGAGCGCCTTTTGCAACAGGCACGCAGCCTCAGGCCGTTGGAAAGGGGCCCAGCTGCGTTGGCACATCAACTGCCTCGAGTTGTTGACCGTCCTTTTGGCCCTGCGGCAGTTTCTCCCGTTAATTCGGGACGAACATATCCTAGTCAGGTCGGACAGCACCACTGTGGTCGCGTACATAAATCGCCAAGGCGGCGTACGCTCCCGTCACATGTCACAACTCGCCCGTCGTCTCCTCCTTTGGAGCCAGCACCGACTCAAGTCGCTGCGTGCCACTCACATCCCCGGCAACCTCAATGTGATAGCGGACGCGCTGTCATGACAACACTTGCCTGGCGGAGAGTGGAGGCTTCACCCCCACTCGGTTCAGCTGATTTGGGAACGGTTCGGCAAGGCCCAGGTAGACCCCTCTGCCTCCCGAGAGACCTCCCACTGCCCGCTCTGGTACGCCCGTTCAGAGGCTCCCCTCGGGGCAGATGCACTGGCACACAGCTGGCCGGCTGGGCTGCGCAAGTACGCATTCCACCAGTGAGCCTTCTTGCACAGGTGCTGTGCAAGATCAGGGAGGACGAGGAGCAAGTCACTCTCGTGGCTCCTTACTGGCCCACTCGGGCCTGGTTCTTGGACCTTGTACTCCTCGCGACAGCCCCTCCCTGGCGAATTCCCCTGAGGAAGGACCTTCTTTCTCAGGGACGGGGCATGCTCTGGCATCCACATCCAGACCTTTGGAACCTCCACGTCTGGCCCCCGAACGGGATGCGGAAGATCTAGCTGGTCTACCACCCACGGTCGTAGCCACGTTCAACCAAGCCAGAGCCCCTTCTACCAGGCAACTCTACGCCCTGAAATGGCGTCCGTTCGTAAATTGGTGTTCTTCCCGGGCAGAAGACCCACAGAGGTGCGCAGTTAGGTCTGTGCTCCTGTTCCTACAGGAGAGGTTGGGGGGGAGGCTGTCCCCATCCACCTTGAAGGTGTACGTTGCCACTATCGCAGCTCACCACGACCCAGTAGACAGCAAGTCTCTGGGTAAGCACGACTTAACCGTCAGGTTCCCAAGAGGTGCCCGGAGGTTAAACCCCTCCCGGCCAAACCTGTTCCCCTCCTGGGATCTCTCGGTGGTCCTCGCCGGTCTTCAGAGATCCCCCCCCGAGTCGCTAGAATCAGTTGGCTCAGGGCCCTCTCCTGAAAAGACGGCCCTGCTGATCGCACTCACTTCCATCAAGAGGGTCGGGGACCTGCAAGCGTTCCCTACTAAAGACACTTGCCTGGAGCTCGGTCCGGCAGATACTCATGTGATCCTAAGACCTCGACTGGGCTATGTGCCCATGGTTCCTACCATGCCCTCTGGAGATCAGGTAGTGAACCTACAAGCGCTGCCCCGGGAGGAGGCAGACCCAGCCCTCTCACTGTCGTGTCCGGTATGTGCCTTGCGTGCCTACCTGGAACGCACCCAGAGCTTCAGGCGCTCTGAGCAGCTCTTTGTCTGCTTTGGAGGACAGCAGGAAGGGAACACTGTCTCCAAACAGAGGTGTCTCACTGGGTGGTGGATGCCATTCAGTTGGCCTATCACACCCAGGCCATGCCCCCCCTTACGGGTTCGAGCCCACTCCACTAGGAGCGTGGCATCCTCATGGGCACTGGCGAGGGGCACCTCCCTAGCAGATGTTTGTAGAGCTGCGGGCTGGGCAGCACCTAACACCCTTACGATCTCAGGGTTGAGTCAGTCTTGTCCCGTGTTCTCTCAGGTCCAAGCCCGTAGAACTCGGTACACGTCAACGATCTGACCGGGTGAACCGCTTGTTCCAGCGCCGTTTCCCTCTGCCAAGGCAAAACAGTGCGCTTTTGTCCCAGAGGACCTAGGTCCCTGGTTGATTCCTCCCTAGCCCTTCGGGCCCGCAGCAGTTCAGCGGAGGAACGTGCTGGTCCAGTCCACTACGGGTACCTCCGGCTACCCCTACTGGAATAGGTGCTCCACAGATCAGGCCTCCTATGGGACTCCTCCTGTGTGTATTTCCGCGGTACGGTCACCTTACGAGCTGACCCGCGTCTCCCTTAGGCAGTCCTTCGCTGCCCTCCGGTCGCCGTGTTGTAGCAACTCCCCCCTCCTCGAGGTTGGATCTACCACCGCGCCATTTCCTCCCACATGCCTAAAGTGGCCATGTGATGTATTTTGCCACCTTTACCTCCCCTGCTGGGCGGGTGTGGCCTCCGCAGGGTATTTTCTCCCTGAAAGAATAGGAATAAGACCCCCTTCCCTCGATGCGGTAAGGGCCCCGGCTGCTCTTGCTCTATGCCGAGAAAACATAGAGAGAAAAGAGGCCCAGCCAGGCTTGGCCCGTTCCCTAGTTGGGAGCGTCACCTTGTTCCCCCCTGGGTAACCAAAAGGATGCTGACGCTTTTTCGGGGCATTGGGGAAGAGTACGTGCAGCCTGAACACAGTTGGTCGCTTGTGCACATGCAAATACCTGCCCGCTTCTGTGTCAGCAGTACACGTACACGGCTCAGCGCATGGCGAGTTTTGAAGTGGACCCCTAGTGTCGCTTCTTCGACACAACGTCGAAGTGAGCGACAGACAGGGAACGTCTTGGTTACATATGTAACCTCCGTTCCCTGATGGAGGGAACGAGACGTCGTGTCTTCCCGGCCACGTCGCTGAGCCGAGCCGCTGAGGTGCCCGGAACACTCCCGGCTCCTCAGAAAAATCCTGAATGAACGAGCGTATTTCTCTCGCCTTTATATCCGTATCCGGAGGCGGAGTATGCAAATACTGTTTGCCAACTCTCATTGGCCTTTTTTCATAGATCAGAGGTATCTTTCGGCACTCAAGAGAGACCCCTAGTGTCGCTTCTTCGACACGAAGTCTCGTTCCTCTCCATCAGGGAACGGAGGTTACATACGTAACCGAGACGTTTTCACAAGGACAGTTTGCATATAGCCAGTTATATATTTTATGATTGTAACTCTAAATCTGATATTCATAGAAATGTTTCAATAAATGGTATATATTTTTTGAAATGTGTGAATAATTGGAGCGTGTATATTTGACTGACACATTTTTGTCAATTTTATAGTGGTTTAATAGCGTTATAGGTAGTTATAGTGCAATTTTAAATAGAAGAATTAATACTTTATATTACACATACTTTTATGTACTACCCCCACCCCCATCGCTGGCAACACCCCCTCTTCAAAAATCGTTCCCGCGGCTATGTGCACCAAGGGCAGATTATTATTTTGTTGTTATTTTGTTCATTGTGTTATGTTGAGGACCATATCTTCGAGCTCAGTGGTTCCCAACTTTTTTCCTTGAAGCCCCTCCCCACTTAGTCTTACGTCTAAACCTGGCAAGTCATACTGCTGGCTAGGTAATTAAAAGACTATGCAAGATGCTAGCTAACAGGTCAGTGATTAAAATATCAAGTGTCCCTTGTTTTAAATAGACACACACAAAAAAGATGAAAATTAACTTTTGCTAATGTAAAATGGATTTCTGGCGACAACTTCCAACTTTTTTTTTTTTTTTTAAGTAAGAATTAAAAGACTGTGCAAGATGCTAGAGAGAGTGATATCGTACAAGGCCATGATATGCAAAAATAATGCAAAAGTACACATTATGTAACAACTGATAAAAAATAATATGATGAGTAAAATGTGACATTTGGAATGCTTATTCCCTGCTATGCTGCGGGATTTTCTATAACTGAGATAGAAATGAACATTTCTAGCTACTGACACAATTAAATCGTCCACCCAATGCATAGCCCTGCTTGATGGTCTTATTGATTACATTTACATACACTTAAAGGTGCACTCAGTTTTGTTCATGTCATCTTGGACTTACAGTGACTCCTAGTGGTGTGGATGCAGCATCATTCAAAATCAATAGTTTTCAGTTACAGATGCCATTGTAGAAATACACTATTCACAGTCAGCCATGATTAATTTAATGCAGGAGTGAAAGTGTCCAATAACAAGATGGTTACTGAGATTAAGCGAGTAGTATTCACCTGGCCATGTGATCTCAAAATGGCAGTCCCCATGAGGGGACCCTCTCCATGTAGAATAAAACAGCTTTTATAAGGTTACTGATATGATTAAAGTCTTCATCTCATGTGAGTGCTCATGATTTCATACATATGTTTCAAAATTACTATTCCTTTCTTTAGGAGTAAATCTTTTTTAATTAGGAAATAAATACTGAGTGCATCTTTAAGAGAAAGCCCTTTAACAGGGTTTCTCCCAGAGAATGTGGCTTGTGTGGCTATGTAAAATAATAAGCGGCGTTATTACAGGTTTTTGAGGAGTGTGCATGTGCGTGGAACAGACCACATAACTAATGTCATAGAATGGATCCAGAGGAATGGAGCCAAGTCAGCACAGAGGAAAGAATTCAACATTTCTGGGAGTACAGTGAGAAAAGCACGTACACTTCACACTATACTTATTTATACACACCAATGTAAAATGTAAAATATCCAATGTTTTCTGGAATATAATCAAGTTTTTTTTTCATCATGTGCAAGGCCCTGCGACCGTCTAAAGCGACATATATACATAAGTTATACGTAATTAATGTCTCTGTTCAAATAAACACACACACACACACACACACACACACACACCCCAAAACACTCAAACAGATGAAAACATCTCAAATGTATTTATTGATTTTTATTTATTGCATTGCATTTTGTGTAGTTAATATATTCCAATTTTAAGTTAATATATACAAATTTGTTGAAGACTATATTCTGCTGTCATTCTTCGATGGCCATGGATCGGGGACCTCCAAGTATGATTTTGCTTATGGCCCCATTTGCTCAGAAACGACCCTGCCACATCCGATTAATGACAAACTTTACAAGCACGGTTTTGCTCCTTTATCCATCATATTCCTTAAAATATAAAATGCATCATTTAACGTTTAATTTTTACTTAATTTGATGAAGATGGACTTTATTTAAAAACTAAATAAATTCACATTATTCACATTATTCTTTTCACTAAACCTCTGACATCTCCCTTTTTCTCAAGGAAATAGTGAGAATGGGGAATTTCTAGGGACATAATGTGTGGCATAAATCATCTTAAATGAAGCTCCTCTCATCTAATTGCTCTGCTTTGTGTAATACATGTAACAGAAGGCCGCCCCCTTGGAAGGAAACATGGTCGTTTTCTACAGTATAAACTGATCAATTGAATGGGACCTAAAAAAATGAAATCTGAAGAACCAATTTTTTTGCTTTTATCCATCTTTGAAATATCACAGTAATAGCAACAAAGTGGTTTTTGCTCAAAAATGCAGTTTCTGTTGATCGAATCAGGATCAGTGCAGCACATTTGCACATATGAATGACAGGACCCATCAGACTTAAGTGAATTATGACCCTGTTAAACCAGGTTTTAGTGCCATCCGAAGCAGACACATTTTCTAGCCTTTTCCTGTAATTTTTGAAAGCCTTTTTGCTGTAATAAAATATCACTTTTTCCAGCATTTATGCATTAAACACCCATCGTCCTCTTGTCTCTGCTCCAATGATAATCAGATTGCGCCTCGCATCCTTTTTCAGATCACTCTTAGTAAAGATGACACAAAGCCCTGCGAACTTGACCAAATTGGCCTCTGTTTCTTTCTCTGGCTTTCACCCTATATCTTTCAGTTTCTGTTGTGGTCACCATTGCTCCGTTCTAAAATCAATTGATCTGCATTTTAAGGTGTCATAAGTGTGCTTGTGAGACGAAGGTTGTTACAAAAGGTAGGTTCATTATGCTACCTTCTAAGATACTTTCTCTTGACCAAGTTCTAAGGTAGCATCACATGTAAGGCAATCCCACAATGCATTCTAATGAGCTCAATGAAAACTTAAATCCAAGATGGTGGATAAAGCAAGAGAAATGTTGATTATAAATATACTTATAATGAATTTACTATTGAAAAGAATGGATAGAATATAGTTTAAACTAATTAAAATGTAACTATTTTATCAAAAATGTATGTGTGTGTAACATAGTTCAATGGAAAGGAGGAGGCGAGAACCGGCTTGATAATATAAACAATATTTGAATAATAAACTTAACCAAAAGACAAATACACACACAGGTGTCGAGCAGCTGCCCGTAACACTCTCTCTGTCCCACTGCCATCTCCAGTCACCTTTATCCCTCTTGGGCTTCATCAGCCTAATTAGGGGCCAGATGTGCGGTATCATGACCCGGACCTGTACTCCGCACTCTCACATTCCTCCCTGGTTCTATCAGGCCGGGGAGCCCCCGGTATTACATACATCCCCTTCTCCCACTTTCCCTGGGTCATCCCCATCTACCTGGATCAAGGAAGTGGACATGAGGGGGGAAACAACAGAAAAAAATGTGGCACTTGTATGGCATAATGGCAATGGTACCAAATTATAACACTAATATTTAAAGAGAGAGGGAAAAGGCAGCGAGAGAGAGAGAGAGAGAGAGAGAGAGAGAGAGAGAGAGAGAGAGAGAGAGAGAGAGGAAAAAAGATGTACTCACTGGTTCTCAGATACGCCGTAGCCTGGTCCTCGACCATTCCTCCACCCTCTAGTGGACGACAGCCACGCCTCCTGGGTGGATTGGAGGCAGTCCTCCGGCCCCTGGTGGATGGAATGCACCGGCGTGTTCCGGTGGACGGAATGGGTCTCCCCCGCCCCTGGCAGTGGTCCTCCTGCTTCAGGCGGTTGGCCAGGAGCCCCAACCCGATGCAATGGTGCATGTAGTCTCAGTGTAAGACAACCCACAGACTGTGCACTTAACTGGAAAACAAAACTGAAAAATGCTTTTTCAATCTAGTAGGCAATCTGATAGGATGGTTTGATAGAAATTCCTTGATTAAAAGCACACTACCTGGAGTCGTGTTCACAAGGTTAAGTGGTTGAAACATCGGGCAGTTTTGAGTATGAAATATTCATTGGATTTCCCAAAGTTTGCCAAGTTAGTGACATATAACATTTCTAAAATATTTAGAGTTTAATTTAAGGCATGTAGTGGTAAGTAAAGTGCATGTCCATGAGCAGAACTTCATCATCTTCTTTGTTTTCTTAGTTATGTCTTTGAAATAGCCTCTACTAATTTTTCACAATACTTTTTTAACGTTTTCTGTGATATCGCTCCTGCTGCGCCATTATTTATCTGGAAATATTTTTTTCCGTGGTGGTCTTTAAAAAAAAAAAACGACTGTGATTGATCGCTTTACAATTCAGCTTTTTTACACAAAGGACATGCTCTGTTTGAATGGTAGTGTACTAAGACAACATGATCACATGGAAATTGACATGCTGCTTCTGAATGTTCATGTACCCTGAGATCTACCCTTTCTCCCAATTTAGTGACAAGTACACTCTACCGTCTCCTGAATTATTCTCCATCATATATTTTTGCAATTCAAATGCATTCTCTTTCCCCTGTGGTGCTAATGATACCATGTTGTGTGAGCATTTTATGAATTACGGTTTCTGGTCCTGTGGAAACCAGGAAGTAATTGCATTTACGTAAACAATGGTGAATATGATTCAGAGGTTGTGTTTTTGCTCTAAAATTACATTTCTACTCCATCGACATTTAGGTTTAGTGTTGAGGTTTGGGTTAGTGTTCATGAAATATGCAGTCTTGTTGAATGTATTACATCATTTACCAAAAATAATACTCACTGTTGGCACCACTTTGAGGACATTATACCAGGAAACTGGAACTCACACGTGCCCATACATTCAACAACACTTCTAGCTTCGGACACTGGTGAAAGTGGTTTAAATTTTAAAGCACAGACCAATTACAGTAGCAGAACTTTTTCAAACTACTGTCAACAAATTCACGGTGCCTTAGAAGGCAGATGCCTTTGAATGCAGTAGGTAGTGAGGCAGCACACTGTTTTGGAACAGAGATTGTGTTATGATTACATCATGTAAATAAGCACTGCAGTGCTTGTGACTGTCTGTCACAGAGTATCTAATCTTTTTTACCCACAATGTCTTGGGTTCAAGTCCCGCATACATGCACATCTTTTGTTAAAGTGTACCTTAGTGCAAACCCTCAAATCAGCAATTACTGCATATCAACAACATGTTTACAAGATTCTGATGTCCCCAACAGGTCCTCTTACTGTGAGAGAAGAACATTTCAAGTTTTATTTCTCATAAAGAACGAACCCCCTCTGATGCTTTGCACAATTATTACAACTATGGAAATATGATCAAATAGTTGATGTTGTAACTCATTGAAAATCACTGAAACCCAGCTGTGTATATTGGCAATTAAGTCAGGCATAATTATTTGGAAATGAGAATAGGAGGCGATAAAACAGGATGGAGGAATTGACAATCACTCTCTAAATGATCCTACTCACTTCGACTGAGATGAACTATCTGCAAGGGCTCACATCAGGTTTAATCATGCATTACTGTTGTGGGTAGTTTAGTTCACATTAATGTTAGTCAGTCAGACCTGCAATCCACAACAGGTAGGCCTGCTGCAATTCTGTGAGCATTCAGGACCAGAGGCTATGATACATTCCCATCTATAACCAATGAACCTCAGTACATGCTGTGGCTTCCAGCACAAATTTATCTTAGCAACATGATGTCAAAACAAATTTGGTCCCAAATGATGTTCCAAAATGCACTGTGGTATAATTTATTTTCTCATTTAATACATTTTACCTCTAAAGAACTTAACTGTAATTTTGAAACTTTTGTTTAAACTCAAGAGCGCTCGCATGAGATGAAGATATCAGTCATATCAGTAACCTAATAAAAGCTGTTTTATTCTACATGGAGAGGGTCCCCTCATGTGGCCAGGCATATACTACTCTCTGAATCTCAGTAATCGCCCTGTCATTGGATACATTCACTCAGGAAGTTCACATATTCACAGGGAATTCCACCATTTTTTAATAAATGTATGTTGCTAATGAGTTGCTAGATAAGGACAACAAATACAGGTTGGGATTGGCGGTGGGCCAGGAGACCAGGGAGGATATGGAGGATGATTAGGAGGCCAAGCAGATGCCCACGGATGACCAGGAGTTCAATGGGAGGAGCCTGCGGATGATCAGGAGGCCAGGAAGGAGGCTACAGGAAGGGAGCGGGTTTCAGAGGTTTGGGAGGCGGCTCCAGGAAGAAAACTGGGTTGGGCGGTTTGGCAGGCGAGTCCAGGAAGGCAACTGGCAGAGGATCAGGATGCCAGGATGGAACTGGCAGAGGGTTAGGGGGGGCGGATCCGAAGAAAAAGGAGCCACAGGGGGCGGTGCCACAGGGGCGGAGCTGCTAGTGGAGCAGGTAATTGTGACTCAGAAGGCGAAGCCGAAAGTGGCGCCAGAGTTGAATTAGGCAGAGTTGCAGGAGTAGAAAGGAAATGAAACTCAAGAGGTGGAGCCAGAGGAGGATCAGGGAATTGAGTCTCAGATGGAGTGGGCAGAGTCACTGGAGGGGGAGCAAGGGGAGCTGCTGGAGAAGCGGGCAGAGCCGCAGGAGGATCAGGGAGTTGAGTCTCAGGAGCGGTTAGAGCTGCCTGAGGAGGAGCGGGCGGAGCCACTGGAGGAGGAGTCTCAGGAAAAGTCTCTGAGCCTTGGAAGACTCTGAGGGTGGAACCGTGGAATATATATATATATATATATATATATATATATATATATATATATATATATATATATATATATATATGAAACTAAAGAAATTACAATGAACAGCTGGGAACAAGGATCAGAGGGAATGGGGAACAGGTGTGTGTGTGATGAGGGTGTCTGGAAAGTGCATGATGTAAAATGTAGTTTGGGGAAAAACCTTCAACATAAAAGTCTCAGAACACAAAAGGATGATGACGACGTGACAAAACGTCCTAGTAATATTCAAGTCCATATTCAAGTAATGCTGCTTTTTACAGACTTTATTTTAGTCATAAATCCGAAACTACCATCATAAAATCCCACAGGGAAATCCAAAGGTTAACCCGTGGCTCAAAAATGCTAATTATTTTACAGATTTTTCGACTACAATCTGAACAGCTACATTCCTTCTTGACAGGCTGAAATTCTGAGGATTTCACTGAACTACACTAATTACTTCAGTAGTTTCTGTACAGCTTGGTGCTACGCGCGTCCTGCTGGATATTTTCGTCATTACAGGGGAAGCAACTTAAAATACTGTCATTTTTGGGTATACAGATAAGTGTAAGACATCATTAGAGACTATAAATGGTCTACTTTTATTTGTGTATACTCACAATAACAACAAAACCTTGTGCTTTTGTAAAATAAAGAAAATAAAAAGGGTGAACTTTCAGCAGTCTCTGTGTTCACGAGCATATTTCAGAAACACGTCACAAAAATGAACTGAAACTCCGCGAATACTTATCATACAAACATGAAACATATGTCTAAAGAAAGCTTAAAATGTCTACTTTTAAATAAAACAATTCAAATTTAAAACAAATATTCTCCTGCAATCCAATCTGTGTGAAACAAAGCGATCTACATGTTTCAGCTGGCTGAGCTCATTATAGCTAATGTGTTCACACCCACCAGCCACTCATGTGCTAATGTGCTGAAACGATCAACGCAAATGTACACGCCCCCAACTGAGAGGTTTGATTAATTTAATTTTTCTGCACGTTTGTAATGATACACAGGCGAGGAAACTCCTGGATATTAAGGAAAAGTTACAGTTTTCCTCAGAAGAGGAGCGGGACTCAGATGAACGTTTGTATTTTGAAGAGAGACTTGATCCAGCCAAGGATACAATTTCAGACTACATGCTATTTTATATAAACATGTACATATTTTACTAGTGGGACTGTTTCCAAACTTGCCAGCCAGGATTCAGAGTATTGAAATTTGAAATATGTCCTAATAAGCAAGTTTTAGTTACATTTAAATGTTGTTTTGGCTAAAGCAGGTATTTAAATTGTATGCTGTATGACATAAATATGATATGTAATATGATATAAAATTATATGAATGTTTAGATTATATTTTATCTAGTGTTTATGCTGCCTCATTATCATCAACAAAGCTTGTGCTTGCAAATATGTGTTCAGGTTAAATTAGTAAAATGCATTTTAAATATGCCCATATTAGAAAATCAGCATATTATTATGATTTCTGAAGGATCATGTGACACTGAGGACTGCAGTAATGATGCTGAAAATTCAGCTTTGATCACAAATTGCATTTTACAATATATTCAAATAGAAAACGGTTCTTTTAAATTGTAAAAAGAGTTCACACAATGTTTTTACTGTATTTTGGATCAAATAAATTCAGTCTTGGTGAGCAGAAGAGACTTCTTTTAACGGTAGTGTAGTTCTAAAATTAAGTAAAGTCTTTATGTAAAGAAAATGTATAGTCAGATTACTTCTTTTAACATAAAACTTGATTTTGATCATTAAGTCTCCTCATATGCATTCTCTCTCTGTCACATTCCTCATTGATGGGCTCAGGGGTGGGATCTTTTGTCTCTCAGGTGTGAATTACAATCCATATTCATTCACGCCTCCTCGCATGTTACCTTTCAACATTAAAGTGTCTTACAAAAGTTCAATTACTATATTGTTTTGTATGAATGAGTGATCAGGATGGTTTTCACATCATTTTGTAGCAAAAACTCTAGTTCTCAAAAGTCTTGTGGAAAAATGTTTAGTATGTGTTATATGACCTTATTTCAGTGACATTTTTTTTTTTTTCAAAAAACCACGCTCATTTTCATTTTCATTTTCTCAAAAATACAAACATGTACACACATGTTGCTCACATATTATTGTAGCCCAGTTTGTGCTGAATACAGTGTTATCAGACTTTAGCCATAAGCATGTCAAAACTTCTCCAGGGCCCAAAATACCCTCAGACCCCAGAGGCTTAATAGAGATCTTTTTTAGCCACCTTGGTTCCAGAATTATTTCCCATTCATTTTGTTCCTTAGGGATTTCATTAAATCATTCATAAAAGAGCTCTAAGCCATGAACCAAACCAAACTGATCTGAGTTGAATCACAAAATTAAATTTTTTTACTTTGACCTAAAAATTTGACAAAATAAAGGTACAAGACTGTGTACTTAACATATTTAATGAGGGAATGAACAACAATTCCATCAAGCAAAGCAAATGACTTAATCAAATTTAAAGTTATGTAAAAATATAAAACTATTGATTTCAAGTTTTTGATTATATAGAATTTATATATTTTAAGTTTATTGAAAAATATAATATATAAAACATATATCTTCACTTAACAACCTCTGAGCTCATGTTATTCTAGCTTTAAAAGTTATTACTAAAAATCAGTTCCCCTATTGAAGCAGATTGAGACAGTTGTGGATGTCTTGATTGAGAGAATTCCTCACCTGCCAATTGCAAGCTTCTGGGGACACATACACTTGAGGTAGTGAGTGTAGATAAGGGAGCGCAGAACCAGTGGCTGTTCTATATATGAGCACAAATTCCTTGAACTTGATGCGAGCAGCTATCGGCATAGGCAGTGCAGCATGCTCAGATAGCAAAGGTCTAATTTTCCTAATGTTGTATGCAAATCTTAATGATCCGGCTATCCTTGCAATGTAGTCCATGAAGTTCAACTGATTTCAATACTGACATTTGACAGAAGAGAACTGCCAAAAACATGAATAAATGACTAGACAGCCTATGTTTGTGACCAGGTGTGGACTGAAAATCTGGCATATCTGGCATTTTCCCTGTGGGCGACGCACTTTGGGACCGATCATGGGTGGACTGGCCAGCGGGAGAACCGAGAGTGCCGGTGGTGCGTCTGCGAAATGTGCCTAAATGAGCCGTCGCGTTATGCAGAATGGACCACAAAACGGCACCGCGATATGCAGAAAAGGACAGCTCAACAACTTTTGGGCCAGTTGCCATGAAAAATCCGGGCCGATTTCTCTTCCTAGTCCAGCCTTGTTGGTGACAGTACCTGCTGGTGAACCCCCCACCCCCATGGCACCCTCAACATTTCAAAGTAGCTGGGTTGGATTAAAGACAGGCAGTAAAAAAAATATGCCACATCACCACCACAAAGCTTCTCAGGGTATCAAAACATCTGTCAATCACTGGCTGTCTTACAGGGGCAAATGAAAATGCATGCATGGGAAATCATGTGTAATTTTAAAAAGCTACAGTTTTTCTTGAAATGGTGAGTATAGTGTAGCTGTCAACTTATAAGTGAAATATAGAGTATAGATCATAAGTACAGACATGAAAATTAATGATCTTCTTTCAACATGTTGCTGAAAGGTTTATGACACCAGATCTATGGGTAACACCCTTGCAAGATTTACTTTTGCAATCATGCATGTTTGTTCTGAACACACAATTCACTTTTCATCATGCCCTACTGCAAATACTTATTATTCCTCGCTATTAATTTGACTATATATTGTATTTACCTATATTATTCCTTGGAAACATTCTATATTTATTGACACAATGGATTTGAAAGGGTAATGACAATAAAAAGTGCTGTTACCATTTAAAAGGTACATTTGCACATGGCAAGCATCTATAACACTCAATGTTTGAGAACAGGCGGGTCATGACCTCAAAATGTGTTGCTGTTCTCATAATTTCATTAACTGCAGGGACAAAAATGGTAATTGCAAATAATAAAATGCAACCAGCTATATTATCATGCATACTTTTGTTGTTGTTACTGTCAAAGGATGCGCGTTCAATGAAACCCTGCAGTATTTTGATACAAATTCGAGTTGCTAGAAGCTAGTTACATTAAACAGATGCCAACATGATTAGGTTGTGTGACATGCCATCATCCTTGAAAAAGTTTGACTTTAGGGAGATTTTTGTTTACTTTTGCACAATATACAATTTTGGTACAATAATGACTCTCAATTTGATGTCCAATGTAAAATCAGAGTACTTAAGCAAGTCCATTTAAGAGCAACTGGTCTAAAATGCATTTCCCTGCTTATAGTGTACTCTCCTTAAAGCACAGAGTGTGAGGTATTGTTTGTGTGAAAGCCGATCTGTGAAAGTCCCATAGACGAGTCGAATCCAGACTCTGAGGACCTGAACTCAGAATAAGCTGAGATGGAAAAATACCTGCATGTTTTCTACTTACCATTGAAATCAAATCCTACTTTCACAGGAAAAAGATAAGTGAAAGAGTGGCTCTCCAGACAGCAAAATAGAAGGGTTTAATGATACATTCCTGCAAATGGAAGTCCACTTCAACAAAGCAAAGCTTACTGTCCATGAAAACTGTAAGCACAATTAAACTGTAAACTCTACATTTGCAGTACTTTTGCTCTCTTAAGTAATGGGATTGAAGGCTAGTAGGTCTGATTAGTTTTAATATTGTTGTCATACTTTGTAATTGTGACATGCAGCCAAAAATGCTAAGCTCATTTATGTCCAAGTACACTACCGTTCAAAAGTTTAGGGTCACTTACTCATTCCACAGTTTAGAATAATATTAAAGTCATCAAAACTATGGAATAACATAAATGGAAAAATGGGAATAATGTTGTGATAAAAAACATAATCCAAAATAAATCAAAATTATGTTATATTTTAGCATCATCAGTGTGGCCACACTTTGCCTAGAATTTGCAGACATGAACTCTTCTTGAGGTATCACCCTGGGATGCATTTTAAACAGTATTTAAGGAGTTCCCATCTATGTCGGGCACTTATTGGCAGCTTTTCTTTATCATTTGATCCAAGTCATCCATTTCAAAAACTTTTTTTTTATTATTACATTTTAGTTTTATAATGAAATAAATTAATATGGTGGCACAATTATATTTTTGTCTACAAAACTAATTTCAAACATTTAAGCATTCACCCTCAGATAAAAAGATTTTTAACATCAAGAGACACATTTCATTCAAGTGACCCCAAACGTTTGAACGGAAGTGTATATTCAAATATGTTGAGTGAATATACGTCTGTGGCACGGTGGAGGGCGGGACCGCCGCGTGATTGCGCACGCCCGGTCCCGTATTAGGCTAATTAAGCCGTCAAGAGGGATAAAGGCCACTCGCAGACGGCGACTTTTTTGCCATTGAAATGCAAGTGCAGCTTTACAGGTAACACACAGAGGTTGCACTACAAATATGTGATGGTCTGAGTTTTACAATTTCCATCATGGTCTATTTCATCCATCATATTAGCTTAAATATCCCTAATATGTAGCATATATGATTTTGTTTCGATAGTCAACATTTTAGTTTTAGTTTTAAATAATAGTTTGCAGAGTTGGGTACATACTTTTAAAAATGTACTTATGTTATTGATGTTCCCCGTCTGTCGCTCACTTCGACGTCGTGTCGAAGAAGCGACACTAGGGGTCTCTCTTGAGCGCCGAAAGATACCTCTGATCTATGAAAAAAGGCCAATGAGAGTTGGCGAACAGTATTTGCATAGTCCGCCTCCGGATACGGATATAAAGGCGAGAGAAATACGCTCGTTCATTCAGTAATTTTCTTCGGAGCCGATGGTTGTGTGTATGCAGTCAGCTGCGAGTAACACAACTGATCCTGCTTCTGATCCTCTGACGCTCTGCTTTGCTGTTGGATTTACGGCGCACTACAGCGGCTTTTCTCTTCACTGCCGGCGTGCAGTTTGCCCCTGGGCGCTTCGACAGTGCAGAGTTAAAAGAGTTGGAAGAGTGATTCTCTCCATAAAAGAGTTTATTTCTCTGAAAGAGCATTACACAGCGGCGTTGAACGTCCTTTTCAGGACGCGTCTTTATAAAGATGTAATTTCCACCCCTGTGTAGTTTCTGGATGCGGTGATTTCTGAATGGTTCATGTTCTCAGTGCGAGAACATAGCCATGGCAACATTGCGGTCGTGTGGCTTTCTTTTGTAATGAGAGAAAGCCGTTTCAGCCGCCCCCCGCGCCTCGCCTCCTTCCTACGGGATTGACGCAGGCGCCGCGGGCGATGAACACGATTTGGGGACAATGACGGGCTCTGTTCACCGGGTAAACACCCTCGAACCTCCCGCCTCCCCGGCACGCTTGTTTGCTTCCGTCTGAGCTCGGGATGAGCATTCTCTCCAATGGTTCATCTTCTCAGTGTGAGAACATGGCCGTTATAGCATTGCGGTCGCACGGCTTTCTTTTGTAATGAGAGAAAGCCACTTCAGCCGCCCCCCGCGCGGGTAAACCCCCTCGAACCGCCTGCCTCCCCGGCACGCTTGCTTGCCTCAGAATTGGATGACATCACCGCTGCATCGGAGAGCGTTACAGCGGCATCGGATGCTGATCGCTCGCCTGGGCCGCCACCTTCGGGTCTGCTGCCCAGCCTGAGCCTGACGCACGGAGATCCGCTATGCTTTCCCGGGCTACTTGATCGGTCCCGTGGGCAGGTGCGCCACTCACAGCCACGCCCCCCCCCCCCCCCCCCCGTTCCTTTCTTCCCGGACGTGCACGACGAGTTGAGCAAAGCCAAGGCTTCTTTGCTCCTCCGCTCTCACTACCCTCGCGGTGGAACGGTCCCAGACCGCTTCCACTCTGCACGCCACGGCCCTTCCTGCAATCAACGCCAGGCCAAGGCACTTCAAAACTTGCACCTTGGGTAGTCCTGTTCTTGATGTGCTGCAGGAACTGCGCTGGATGACCAACCGCGCCCCCAGGCCACGGAGGTCAGAAGCGCCGGCACTCGAACAGGCGATGGCCACCCCTTGTGGTCCAGAAACGCACCTGTGGACTGGACCTGGTCGAAATGCGGGAGGCAGACAAGGCACACCTTCTCCCACACCCCCGTCTCCCAGCTCCGTCTATTCGGCGCCACCGTTGACGACTCTGCCCAGCAGTCCTCAGCGGTGAGGCAGACGGAGGCCACTGCACATCCTGCCCCGCCGCAAGCCTGCCGCCATGGGCCATGCCCCGTCTGCTCGCCGAGGGCGTCCTCCTGCGGCTATGAAACACCCTGCTCCGCCCCAACCCGGGCCCAGCTCTCAGCCCCAGCGTCGAGCACTCCGCAGGAAGCGGACGCCCCCGTCTCACGGACCCCCTCAAGGACCCGGAAGGATCAAAGGCTGTCCGTAGACGCTCAACCCAGGGACCAAGATGTTAGCTCCGGAGGTGGTAAGAACGCTCCGTCCCCAGTGGAGGGCCGGGAGGAGAATTTTTTGTCGAATTAGTTTTCACATTCTCATATTCTCTGTAATGAGCTATTTCCTTTTGTCTCTGGGTCACCTGGCCCGCAAATGCCGTTCTCACGGCACTTTGCCCCCAGATATCAACAGTCCTGGCTTCCTGGACACGGACCTCCCATCTTCAGCCCCACGACTATCCCCCGGCCAGCCGGTTCCGACGAGTCTAGAGGACGCCTACCCAGGACCTCCTCCTCAGTCGCTAACCCGCCCCCTACCGGGTGTGCGGAGCAAGGTAAGTGCTTGAGTCTCTTCTCAGCACCTCAGCCGCGGGTCGTCCTGTAGCCGCCCAACGCTGCCCTACCTGCTCCGCCCCGCTGCAAAGCCCCGCCGGGTACGTCAAAATTAATTGTCCCTTTGGTGCCCCTAGCGCAGAGGTTGGACGCGTGGCTTTCACTTCCCAACCCGTCTCGCTGGCTGGCCCGGACCATCCGACTCGGTTACGCAATTCAGTTTGCCAGGCCCCCGCCCCCCTTCATGGGCGTCTGCTTTTCCGCAGTACACAGCGAACACACCCACTCCCTGCGCGCGGAAATCACGACTCTTCTGGCCAAAGACGCGATAGAGCCTGTCCCTCCAACCGAGATGAAGAAGGGTTTCTACAGCCCTTACTTCATCGTACCCAAGAAAAGCGGCGGCTTACGACCAATCTTGGACCTTCAAGTTCTCAACCGAGCGTTGCACAAACTCCCGTTCAAGATGCTCACGCAGAAATACATTTTAACCTGCGTCCGGCATCTAGATTGGTTCGCAGCGATAGACCTGAAGGACGCGTACTTCCACGTCTCCATCCTGCCCCGACACCGCCCCTACCTGCGGTTTGCGTTCGAGGGCCAGGCGTTCCAGTACAAAGTCCTCCCCTTCGGCCTGTCTCTGTCCCCTCGCGTCTTCACGAAAGTCGCAGAGGCAGCTCTTACTCAACTACCTCGACGACTGGCTCATTCTGGCCCACTCGAGAGAGTTACTATGCACCCACAGAGACCAGGTGCTCAGGAACCTCAGCCGTCTGGGGCTTCAGGTCAACTGGGAAAAGAGCAAGCTCGCTCCAGTTCAGAGCATCTCTTTTCTCGGGATGGAGTTAGACTCGATCTCAATGTCCGCACGTCTCACCAACGAGCTTGCCCAGTCAGTGTTGAACTGCCTCGCCGCCTTCAGGCCAGGCACAGCGGTCCCCTTAAAACTTTTCCAGAGGCTCCTGGGGCATATGGCGTCCTCCGCAGCGGTCGCGCCGCTGGGGTTGATGCATATGAGACCGCTCCAACACTGGCTCCAGACCCGAGTCCCGAGACGAGCATGGCGCCACAGCACGCACCGGGTAACAATCACCCCCGCCTGCCAACAAACGTTCAACCCCTGGACAGACCTCTGTTTCTTACGGGCTGGAGTACCCCTACAGCAGGTGTCCAGACGCGTCCTGGTCACGACCGACGCCTCCAGATTGGGTTGGGGCGCCGTTTGCAACGGGCACGCAGCCTCAGGCCGTTGGAAAAGGGCCCAGCTGCGTTGGCACATCAACTGCCTCGAGTTGTTGACCATCCTTCTAGCCCTGCGGCAGTTTCTCCCGTTAATTCGCGACAAACATGTCCTGGTCAGGTCGGACAGCACCACTGCGGTCGCGTACATAAATCGCCAAGGCGGCGTACGCTCCCGTCACATGTCGCAACACGCCCGTCGTCTCCTCCTTTGGAGCCAGCACTGACTCAGGTCGCTGCGTGCCACTCACATCCCCGGCAACCTCAATGTGATGGCGGACGCGCTGTCACGACAACGCTTGCCTGGCGGAGAGTGGAGGCTTCACCCCCATTCGGTTCAGCTGATTTGGGAACGGTTCGGCAAGGCCCAGGTAGACCTGTTTGCCTCCCGAGAGACCTCCCACTGCCCACTCTGGTACGCCCGCTCAGAGGCTCCCCTAGGGGCAGATGCACTGGCACACAGCTGGCCGGTGGGGCTGCGCAAGTACGCATTTCCCCAGTGAACCTTCTTGCACAGGTGCTGTGCAAGGTTAGGGAGGACAAGGAGCAAGTCACTCTCGTGGCTCCTTACTGGCCCACTCGGGCCTGGTTCTTGGACCTTGTACTCCTCGCGACAGCCCCTCCCTGGCGAATTCCCCTGAGGAAGGACCTTCTTTCTCAGGGACGGGGCACGCTCTGGCATCCGCACCCAGACCTTTGGAACCTCCACGTCTGGCCCCCGAACGGGATACGGAAGATCTAGCTGGTCTACCACCCACGGTCGTAGCCACGTTCAACCAAGCCAGAGCCCCTTCTACCAGGCAACTCTACGCCCTGAAATGGCGTCTGTTCATGAATTGGTGTTCTTCCCGGGCAGAAGACCCACAGAGGTGTGCAGTTAGGTCTGTGCTCCTGTTCCTACAGGAGAGGTTGGGGGGGAGGCTGTCCCCATCCACCTTGAAGGTGTATGTTGCCACTATCGCAGCTCACCACGACCCAATAGACAGCAAGTCTCTGAGTAAGCACGACTTAATCGTCAGGTTCCCAAGGGGTGCCTGGGGGTTAAACCCCTCCCGGCCAAACCTGTTCCCCTCCTGGGATCTCTCGGTGGTCCTCGCCGGTCTTCAGAGATCCCCCCCCCCCGAGTCGCTAGAATCAGTTGGCTCAGGGCCCTCTCCTGAAATGACGGCCCTGCTGATCGCGCTCACTTCCATCAAGAGGGTCGGGGACCTGCAAGCATTCCCTACTAACGACACTTGCCTGGAGCTCGGTCCGGCAGATACTCATGTGATCCTAAGACCTCGACTAGGCTATGTGCCCATGGTTCCTACCACGCCCTCTGGAGATCAGGTAGTGAACCTACAAGCGCTGCCCCGGGAGGAGGCAGACCCAGCCCCTCTCACCGTCGTGTCCGGTACGTGCCTTGTGTGCCTACCTGGAACGCACCCAGAGCTTCAGGCGCTCTGAGCAGCTCTTTGTCTGCTTTGGAGGACAGCAGAAAGGGAACGCTGTCTCCAAACAGAGGTGTCTCACTGGGTGGTGGATGCCATTCAGTTGGCCTATCACACCCAGGCCATGCCCCCCCCTTACGGGTTCGAGCCCACTCCACTAGGAGCGTGGCATCCTTATGGGCACTGGCGAGGGGCACCTCCCTAGCAGACATTTGCAGAGCTGTGGGCTGGGCAGCACCTAACACCCTTACGATCTCAGGGTTGAGTCAGTCTCGTCCCGTGTTCTCTCAGGTCCGAGCCCGTAGAACACGGTACACGTCGACGATCTGACCGGGTGAACCGCTTGTTCCAGCGCCGTTTCCCTCTGCCTAGGTCCCTGGTTGATTCCTCCCTAGCCCTTTGGGCCCGCAGCAGTTCAGCGGAGGAACGTGCTGGTCCAGTCCACTACGGGTACCTCCGGCTACCCCTACTGGAATAGGTGCTCCACAGATCAGGCCTCCTATGGGACTCCTCCTGTGTGTATTTCTGCGGTACGGTCACCTTACGAGCTGACCCGCGTCTCCCTTAGGCAGTCCTTCGCTGCCCTCCGGTCACCGTGTTGTAGCAACTCCCCCCTCCTCGAGGTTGGATCTACCACCGCGCCATTTCCTCCCACATGCCTAAAGTGGCCATGTGATGTATTTTGCCACCTTTACCTCCCCTGCTGGGCGGGTGTGGCCTCCGCAGGGTCTTTTCCCCCTGAAAGAATAGGAATAAGACCCCCTTCCCTCGATGCGGTAAGGGCCCCGGCTGCTCTTGCTCTATGCCGAGAAAACATAGAGAGAAAAGAGGCCCAGCCAGGCTTGGCCCGTTCCCTAGTTGGGAGCGTCACCTTGTTCCCCCCTGGGTAACCAAAAGGATGCTGACGCTTTTTCGGGGCATTGGGGAAGGGTACGTGCAGCCTGATTACAGTTGGTCGCTTGTGCACGTGCAAATACCTGCCCGCTTCTGTGTCAGCAGTACACGTACACGGCTCAGCGCATGGCGAGTTTTGAAGTGGACCCCTAGACACACGACGTCGAAGTGAGCGACAGACGGGGAACGTCTCGGTTACGTATGTAACCTCCGTTCCCTGATGGAGGGAACGAGACGTCGTGTCTTCCCGGCCACGTCGCTGAGCCGAGCCGCTGAGGTGCCCGGAACACTCCCGGCTCCTCAGAAAAATCCTGAATGAACGAGCGTATTTCTCTCGCCTTTATATCCGTATCCGGAGGCGGAGTATGCAAATACTGTTCGCCAACTCTCATTGGCCTTTTTTCATAGATCAGAGGTATCTTTCGGCGCTCAAGAGAGACCCCTAGTGTCGCTTCTTCGACACGACGTCTCGTTCCCTCCATCAGGGAACGGAGGTTACATACGTAACCGAGACGTTTCTGGATGAGAGTGGCAGAGCACGTGTGGCGATCGTGTTTGCGCACACACATACAGCACGTGCGCATGCACAAGAGAGAGAGAGAGAGAGAGAAGTACTATGAAAGAGTGTGCGCTGCTACTCTTAGCCACGATAATCACACGTAAGGACATATACACATGAAAACTGATGTGCATTATCAAATAAACAGAGTGTATGATAAAGCACATTATTATGAAGACAAAGCTAAATCCCAGACATTTAGAGGCAATTTTGAAATCCCAACCGGACGCTTTTTTCTTTTGAAAAAGAGGAGTCTGTTATATTGCTTTTTTCTTCATTTGTTTGTTTGTTTTTCATTGCACCTCAAATGCTATGGATTCAGCCGGACTCGGAAAAAAGTTAGAAAGGCTCGAGTCCGAGTCGAGACAGAGTAAATATTACTCGAGTCTGAGTCCAAACTCGGGTACTCCAACTCTACTACACACATTTTAACATATTTATTTGCAATCCCATAATACATTTCTTGTAATGTATAGTTATTAATTAAATTAGAAATAATAGTAAATGCATTAAAAGCGCCCATTGCTTTGTTCACAATGATGGGTTTACTATACAGATTCACTGGCCCATTTTAGCTAAAACAGAAATGATGACATGGAGGGGAACTTTTAACTTTTACTATAGTATTTTCAACATAAAATGATAGAATATATCTGCATTAACCAACAAAGTGCAGTCTGGAAAATGTGCATAGAAATTTTAATAGCCTAGATAGCATAATAGAAATTATGACAGATTTGTCATTTTTGGGTGAATTGCCCCTTTAAGGATTTGGCGGGTTTTAGCCAAAGTGTTGTCTAAAACTTGAATATTCCATCTGTTTCTGTGTAGATTATTGGTGGGCAGGTTATTTAGGTTGGCTGACTATGGGTACTGAAAATACTTGTCAGACTGTGCCACCTAATGCCATCGCACAAATTGTACAAGTGAAAGCAAAACCGCACAAACCCTGTTATTAATTCACTGCCATCTCCAATTAGTGTGACAGCAATAAACATTCATCCTGTCATTTATCAATTAGAGGAGAGAAAAGAGGAGGAAAAATCTTCCAGCTGAGAGCTGTGCAATAATGTGCAGCTGTGCTGAAGAATTCGGCGTCCCTTTATTACTTTGTGACAGTGGGGCGACAAAGACATATTTCAGTCATTGCATGAGTTAATGAATCCATAATCTAAATGCCACCCAACCGCGGACGCGAGTTCTCGCGAGAGTTCCTCCAACAGCGACGAGACGAGACACAATTTCTAATAGTCGTTCTGAGTTTTTTTTATATTAAATACTCAGTTTAAAGAAGGATTCATCTTAGGAGTAATACATGATTAAGCTTTTTATGGTCGTCCAGACATTGGGACATTATTTCATCGCCATATTTAAGGAAATATATATATAAAAATAAATGAGATAAAAAAAAATACAAGAAATATGTAATTAAACTGAACTATCCATGTTCCATTCAAATGTATGCTATTATATTATACTGCATTTATTTATTTTCTTTCTTTCTTTCTTTCAGGAATATATCACTAAAACTGAAATATCCATTTCCCATTCCCTCGTTAAAATTTTCAGCTGTTTATTAAAGCTATTTACTATGTATGTATTTACATATTATAATGCATGCATTTTGTATTTATTTATTTCAAAAATATATATTATATAATAATGATAATAATATAAGGAAATTACATAATTATGCAATTTAATCACTATCAATGTTCTGTTTCCTACATTTATATATTTACTAATATATATTTTTAAATACATATAATTTATTATATTTTATATTTATTACATTTATAGTTTTTTATTTATTTCCAAAATATATTATTACAATTATGAAGTCCCCAATTTTCCATTTCATTGTTTTATTTGTAATTTATGGAGTTTTTTATTAACATATATATATGTGTGTGTCCAGTATATATTACAATGCATATAATTTTGTATTTTTTTTTTAAATAACTTTTTTATATATTTTTTTTGTTATTTACATTTCTTTATTTAACATTTAATTTGTGATTTGTTTAGAAAGATAATTTATTTGTATATTTCTGCATTATGTATGTATTCATTTTTGTTTTGTCTTTCGGAATGCAGTGGTTTATATGATTCAGTCGCACCTAAAGGTAAACTGTGATTGACAGCACCTCATTTTTTATACAATGTCTTAATATCTATGAATTTTCTGAGATTTTTTCTGTGCACTGTATGAAATATCAAAATCATTTAATAATATCAACAAGTGGTTCTTTACTTGAGTCTGTTTTCCAACAGAGATTGACCATCAGCAGTTAATATGAATCCTGTTCATCTGTCCTGCTGATATTCACCAATCCTCTCCATCGACCAATACAATATTAAAGTGCTTCATTCACTGTCATGACTACTTGATTATGTCTAATGTCTTTCCTGCATGTTCATTCTTCCAAAACAGTTCATCTCAGACTCCTTGTCATTCCCTACAAGATACAGACTTTTGCATGTTAATGGCTTTTTTCCTAGTGTTTTTATATTTACATTTATTTATCTGTTTATTTAAGCTCAAACTGACCACACACTCTAAATGTCTTGTGCTTACATCCTGGTGAAACAATGAGAGATGTTTAGGTGTGCGTGTGTGTGTTTCATGTCAGGCTGGGCGACTAGTAACCTGACCCTGCATTTTAGTGAGATGTCCATTAAACCGAGCTCTCTGCCCATGACCTCTGACCTGGGTTGACTCCTGCACATGGTGTTGTTGGCCAGGGGGACTTAGGCACGGCTGTGTCCGGATCTCGTCTCCCATCCTGACAGCAGCCGAGCGTCTCCCATCGGAGAGGGAATCATTAAGCGGGAATCCAAAACGAGAGCCAGGGGAGAGCTTTATCCACACAAATACAGCCATGAGAAAGAGGCTAGGCTCACATCTCAACGGATAGAGTTACGCTGGAGTGAGAATGATTCAGCTTTTAATTGCATTCTTTCAACTCTATATCTCATCTTCATCCATCTCTCTCTCCAGGTCTGTCTCTGTTTCTCGCTCTGCCCAATTGTGTTTCACGCTCCCCAACAAACGCCTCTTGAAGAGCAAATCATTCCAATTTGGAATTCATTTTCAAAGAGCTTTTAAGAAGACGAATATGAGAGCCACTTATTTTAAATGATCCATTTATTAGTCGTATCACTTACCTGCCTTCTGAATGGCTATAAAAAATGCTCACCTGCCACCAAGAGTCTAAAAATAAAAGGCAAACTGAAAGCTTATACAAGCGTTCATTAGGGATCACTGCTTTCTCACCGGCGGTGGCGGCACAGGGGCCAGCCGTGCTGAAAGCAAACACCTGATTGGCCGAGCATCTCCCCCTATGAGCTGTTGTCACCTATCCGAGCTCTGGTGAGCAATTACCTGGCCTGTCGGAATCCTAGCCGGACAGATTGAATTCTGATTGATTTCTGCCCAGGAAAGAGGAGAGAATTTAAAGGTCTTCTTTTTTTAATTGGGTATTTGGTGTGTGCTGATGTGAGGTGCTTGTTCTTCCCCGGGGATCCTTTATGGGGCAATAATGGCACTGAGAAACAGCCTGGTCTGCTCTCTCCCTGGAAGGCCATAACCCCGCATTTGTCCTGAGTGCTTTTCTATTATGCATTGATAGCTAAGCATCAATCAATAGGGGAGGGAAAAGAAAACGGAGAAACCAACTTAAGTGTAAAACGCCTCTTAATACCACAGCTTTCAAACAACTTAACCTGGGGGCTTTTTTTCTGCTGAGCATCTTTGAGAAGATACAAGTGAAGAGAGATGTAATGTCTTGAATGAGTGTGAGTTCAAGATGCATGATATGCATGATATGCATGATATGGCTGTTTTGGGAATTTTAAAGAAGTCCAGGTGACACTTTACCAGGGCTAGATTGGTAATCTGATTTAACGGGCATTTTCCCGGTCGGCTGACGCACTTTGGGGCCGATCAGGGGCGGACTGGCCATCGGGAGAACTGGGACTACGCTGAAATGAGACGCCCCATTATGCAGAACGGGCCACAAAATGAAGCCTCGATATGTCGAAGGGGGCAACGATATGCAGAAAAGGACAGCACACACACTTTTGGGCCAGTATCTATGTAAAATCCTGGGCCGATTTCTCTTCTCAGTCCACCCCTGCACTTTACATAAATGATTCCTTTATAAAGGCTTTATAAAGTGGTTTATTAATGACTAATAAGTCATTTTAAATGCATTATAAATCATTTATATATGGTTATGCCAACATGAATAAAAGGGTGACATGTTATAACATGTATACATGCTTATTAAATAGTATATTATTATACTTACACTGCCGTTCAAGAGTTTAAGGTCACTTACTCATTCTTTATTGTTTTTTTGTTTTGTTTTGTTTTTTATTCACATTAATAATAGTAGAATAATAGTAAAGTCATCAAAACTATGGAATAATATAAATGGAAATATGGGAATTATGTTGTGATTAAAACTATGTTATATTTTAGCATCTTCAAAGTAGTCACCCTTTGCCTAGAATTTGCAGACATGAACTCTTAAGAAGTGTTATTAAGCATTTATAACTTGTGAGGTAAACTTTTTATTCATGTTGTAATAAATGCATATAAATGATTTATAATGCATTTTTAAAGGAATTATTAGTCAGTCATGAACCCATTTTATAATACCTTAACAAAGGAAGCATCAGTGTAAAGTGCTACAATAGTCCAGAACACATATATAGTGTATTCACATTTGCACAACGGCAATTTCAGAGATTTCAGTGTTGTGAATTTGTGTACGATAATAACTTTTCCAGGACTTAATAAACGAACACATCAGTAAATCAACAATTTAATTACGTCCTATTTGAAGTACAATTCTCAAGAGTAAATACAAATGATTTGGATTTATATACAATGCTCAAACATAAACCATGAAGAGGGCGTCAAATATTGTAAGAGTACAAACTTAATGCTAGCTTAAATTTAAACATAAAAAAAATCTGTTTTAAATGCTATAATTTTTTTTTACAAATACATATATCCACTTGGCTGGCCCTCATAATCTTCATCATCTACATGTATGTTCTTCTCTTTGTCCAATATTTTATAGACTTCTTTTTCATTCTGCTGGAGATCTTTGTTCAGATGAGTGCCTGGATAATATAAAGAGAAAATAAAATTAGTATATCTTAAATATGAATGCTTGCAAAGGGGTTAATGGCATATAAACAGGTACACACACACAGTGTATTTTTCCCTACAGTAACCTTTAGAACCTTAAATTGCATCTTATATGAGTTTCTGTCCTATGTCCAGAGTCGCCTTTCACTTCCACCTATCCCAGTTCAGAGCAGTGAAGACGTTCCGGGAAGCGAGGGATGTGGGGGGCAGTCACTGCTGCTGCTGCAGATAAGGGCCGTCTAAAACAGCAGACCCCCCCAGAGAAAGAGATAACAGCCAGACAGTCACAGCAATGACCTGCCACATAATACACAAGCCCTTCCACCCCTTCTCTGTTTCCCCACTAAATCTCCCCCATCTCAGGGCCCTTTCGACCTCCTGTCATCACCAGCCTTTACGGTCCGGCTGGAGAAAGCCCCTGACTGGTGTGTGGTTATCGTCAGCTCCATGAGATTCTCGGAAGGCCAAGTTCACCTTTACCGATGAGGAGATGATAAGCACTGAGAATGGAGTATGGGAATCGATCAGTTTCCAGTGTTGGTGCGTTCGTATGTCTTTTTTGACCACTCCACAGACCGCAGAGAGAACGTGAATAACAGGATGGACATCTGCTGGTAGTGTGGATGGATAGTTTTTCATTTTAAAATAAGAAATGATCAAATTCAGACAAATGAGTCTATATATGAGTCTATACACACACACACACACATTTTATAACGAACATATTTCAACTTTTTTCTTTTGTTAAATTCTTTTAGGACTTTTAGCCTTGTCCCAGAACCAGACATTCAATAATTAAACTATGAAACTCCATCATAAAAATATTAAACATCACATGTTTAAAACTATGACTGTCTAAACAAAGAGTGAAATAAACATAAACCATTACTATATTTAATGTGTGAAAATTCTTCTTCTTTTTTTTTTTTTAAATTACGACAGCCCCACAGTTATTTTATTGTGTATTTTTAGTTCCTCTATAAAAAGAGCAACCTCTGAGCAATAGCATTTTTCTCTGGGTAAGTGTGTGTGCCAGTCAGAAACAGTCTTTATCAAAACTTTGGGATTTTTGTGTGAGTGTGTGTGTGTGTGTGTGTGTGTGTGTGTGTGAGAGTGTGTGCGTGTGTGTGTGTGTGAGAGTGTGTGTGTGTGTGTGAGTGTGTGTGTGTGTGTGTGCGTGCGTGTGTGTGAGTGTGAGTGTGTGTGAGTGTGAGTGTGTGTGCGTGCGTGAGTGTGTGTGTGCGTGTGTGAGTGCGTGCGTGCGTGTGTGTGTGTGCGGGTGTAACTATGTGAATCCAGCCTCCAAAATTGTTATTTCAGCTTGTTGACCTCTGACCTTGTTTTTCAAATGGCAATGTGTCTGTGTATATAAATGTGTGTTCTCAGACATACCTGTGTGTGTAACCTGTAATCTGGCGGAGGCAGAGACTTCTCCGAAGGCGTTCCTGGCGGTACATGTGTACACACCTGCATCGTTCGGACCGACTCCCTGAATCTGTAACCAGCCGGTCAACTCAAACTGCCGAGGGCCTCCACGGGCCTGTAATTATGCAGAAATACAGTGTTATGCACCAAACCAGAACTGTTTGTCAGAGTGAGAAATTGAGAATATGTCTAAGGTAAACCTGCTGTGAGTTAGTTTGTCTGTTTGTAAGTAGTTGGCATTAAATTAAAACAGCTTTTTTTTTTAAACAGCTTTTTAATAATATTTTTTTTTATTATTTATGCAACTTTTATGAGCTCATATAAATTAATAAACTGCAATTTTGACATGAGTAGCTATTTCTAGCTGATTTAACATTTAAAATGAGTTTTGTTGGTATTATATAATGTAGTAAAGTTGATTCAGATGTGTTAAATCATATGTTTGACTTCAAACCAGTTCATTTAGATGTTAACACATGAAGCACACTTTTTTCTTTCTTTTTCTTTTTTTTACATATTTTTTTCAGTGCATGAAATATTTGTGCAATAAAAAAAAAATGGTCGCACTGCAGGACCGTTTAAAATTAATTACTGAAGGCAAAATGTCAACAAATGTTACAGACCTACACTTAAAAAAAATGGCTGATCTCAATCCAATCATGGAAAGTGGAAATCAACGGAAAATTACCATTTTATTTTAATTTAAATACTTCAAGTAGAGGACATCTAATTAAATCAAGTAAACCCTACAAATGTAACATGACAAAATAACTCAAATGAAAATCTTTCAGTGAAATACTAACTTGGACAGGAAATGTTAGCATGATAAATGCATGCTTGCGGGAAACACTACTGAACGCATCTTGGTCATTGTGTAATGGTTAGCACAGCTATTGCTCAATTGATGTTCAAATCCCCCCTTATATTAATCAAATGCACAGAATATAACACTTAATTTAAACATTTACTCTCCCTCTTGACTCCCATGCAAAGCATGCTGGGAACTAGAAAACTTCTGCCCAGTTTCAGTTAACCAAACCAAAAATATCCATGTTGTCCCAACACACATGGATTAAGTAATGCTGACAAGACACTTTTTTTCATTTAATCAAATAGGTTAATTTAAGTTTGCTTTGTTACATTACATTTTTGAGTAATATGAACATGGGAGGATTGAGTAAAACTGATTAAAATTCTTTTAGTTTCTAAGATATACGTTTTGCCTTAAACATTTATAAAAACGTAAATCTAAAGTCTTGATGTTATGCGTCACGTTATGAGTCAAATTAGTGGATAACTATTTTTTTCCTGTTCAAAACTTCAGATATATAGACAAAAAAAAAATTTTTTAAAGTGACTTTCATCATATGCAGACTTGTAGAGAAAACAAGATCTTTACATTCATATTTTTACCTTGTTTATCGTTCAGCTTCCTGTGTGTGCAGCACATACCTGTACAGCCTTGCTTGAGTCATCAGCAGGAAAAGAAACAATATCCCCCTCTTTCCTCCACAGAATGGAGGCCAATGGATATGACGACACATCGCAGGAAAAGATGACGTCACTTCCTTTGGGTGTGATGATGTCAATGGGAGCATAAGTGATCATCGGCTCTGTAAAGTTAGCAGAAGATGGAGAACTTTGAAGATCTAACATTGCAAATTATCTAGAAAACAAATTACTTCAAATAAAATAAAAAAGATTTTCTGTTAAAAGGCAATCCAAATCAAATCTGACTACTATTGTTTGTTTCTTTCACATTAGCTTCTGTATTCTGTAGGAGCCATTTGTGCAGCTTTTTGTTTACTTGGTTAATTACCCCAAAGTGAGATACTGAACACTTGCAAGATGCTAATCTTAAACATGACAGTGAAACAAATACAAATCTAATGGCTCACTTTTCAAGTAGGTTTTTTCGCCTATTTTCACGATAAACACTTTTAATTGAGGTGATAATGTTGGCACTCAGCTGCCTATCCATGACAATGTTTTCTCCTGTGAGGACATTTGCATGTACATTTACATTTTCAAAAGCAGATGATAATGACAGAGGTAGCTGAGAAAACAAATCAAGTTCTAAGACTAAACAACAAAAGGAAATAAGATAACAGATAAATGTAATTCCAAAACACTGTGTCGCTAATACAAAATGTGAATCTCACAAAACCTTTCAAGAACATGTTTGAGCCATTTATCACTCCAAAATCTAAAAATAGAAATTAATAATATTTTTTATTTAAAAAAAATAATACATTTATACTTACTGTTGCATTATATGACATTATTTTCATGACAATTAGCACAGCGGTGAACATTCTCAATTTCAAAATGCAAAAAAAAACACTTTCAGCACTGCAATGTAAAAAAATATTATCACAATGCAATAATCTCATTCTGATTACTGCAACGCAAAAAATAAATATATAAATAATAAATAAAGAAATGGCTCATTATTGTAATGCAAAAAACACTTTTCCTCATAACTGCAATGCCAGTACAAATAAATAAATAAATAAGTAAAGAAATAAATAAATAGCTATTATTACAATGCAAAAAAAAACTATTTCCTCATTACTGCAATGCAAGACAAAAAAAGTAGTCTCATTATTGCAATGCAGAAAAAAATATTCTCATTATTGTTATTCAAAAACCTACACTTTTATAGTAAAATAAAGCAACTAATTCTCATTACTGCAGTGCAAAAAAAGCATTGTCATTACCAACATTGCAAAAAACATCACTCTCATTACTGAAGAACAATATAGTATCTAAATTGTACCATACTTATACAGTATTACAGTTATGAGAATATAATGAGAATCACCATTGAGAATAATGTAAATTACAAAAAAACATCAACTGCAAAACACCCAGCTGTATTATGGTAACAAAACGTTTTGGGAAAATGTCCTTAATTGTCAAAGGATTAAAAGAATAATTTATCCAGAACAATTATCACATCAATTATTCAGCCTCATGCCAACTCATATGTGATTTTTTTTCTTCTGATGTGTTTCTTCTATTCACTCTCATATGGATTACTTTTATGCTGCCTTTATGTACTTTTTGTTCTGGTCACCATTCACTTGCATTGTATGAACCTACAGAGCTGAGATATTCTCCTAAAAATCTTACTGAAAGAAAGTTGGACAAATCTGGGATGGCATGAGGGTGAGTATGTGATTTGAGAATTTACATTTTTGGGTGAACTATCCCTTTAATATAACAATCCAAAACATTGTTAATGGTCCTAAAACAGGCTTCACATTCTGTGAGCAAAAAACATTTTATGCAACAAACATTTTATGTGGCGTGGACATGTTTTCATGAGATTTACCCAGAAACCACCAAAAATGTACCAATAAGCATGCAAGTAACAGTTCTTTTGACCATTTTTGAGTAGAAATGGAAAGATACTCACTTGCCTTGCAGGGTCCGTGATGTACCATTGTCAGTATCTGCCCTTTGCTTTGCTTGTGTTGGGCCGCCCGCAATTGACATATATTCTTATATGTCTTCCCATCTGAAGCACAAAGAGCTTCTTGCTTGGTGCACACACAGATCGCTCTGGGTTCACCTGCTTTGCTCCTGTGTGGAGCCCTGCAGCGAAGACCTTCAGCACAATGCCCGTAAAAAGTAGACCTGGTTCGGGGCTCTGGGTCACACAGTTGCCCCTCGCTGTTCCCACATTCCCAGCCCTGCAGCTGCCTGACATCTGGGCACCACTCAGGGTGGCACTTTTTAGGGCACTCCTCCCCTGGTTGAATGCTCTTCTGCCAGGCGAAATGGTCTACATGCTCTAGATAGTAAGAGTCAGATACTGAAGCAAAAATCAATACTAGCATGGCTGGTAAACAAGCCATAGTGAGTGTCCAAGGTTATACTTGGCCAAAGTCACCTAAAAGTTCCTTTTTAAGACAATGTCCCTGTCTTTAGTCTCAGAGTAACAGGCTAACAACTGCACTCTTGCGAGGCTTGAGATGAGTCCTCACCGGTCACTGGGTCTGATGGAAGTCCCAAAATACTGTCTAAAAAGTTCCAGGATTCCCGCAAACAACAGCAAAGCTTTTTGTCTCTGTGCAGTCCTCAAAGTGTCCTTATGAATTGTTCTGTGTTGCTGTGACACAGTCAGACTAAATAGAGAAAACAAGAGTGCAAGAATACAACAAGCTGAAGAAGGAGAGAGATGGGTTAGAATGCAAACATTGAGGAAGATCTAACCTTGGTGACCCCCTCTTAAACTGCAGGGTGCCTCCCCCCATTTGCCCAACAAAGTGAAGAAAAGGTGTAAACTAGGAGATGAGCAACAGCCAATCAGAATAATTCATTCTGAGTTGGGGGTTGAAATCATAGCTTTCCAACCAAACTAGACAAGTAAGTAAAACAGGTCATAAATTAACCCCTTATAAACCAGGTCAGAGGTAGAGTCAGATCTCCCCAAAGCTGTTTTGCACATAATGAGCAAGAAAAGTGTGTCTTGCGCTGCTCTGAAGGCAGACAGTGACCAGGGGCAGTCGAACTCCAAAAATTAGTTATATATGTTGTCCATATATATATTAGGTATATGTTGTCCATAAGACTTGTACATGATATTCCAAGTCTTCTGATGGAAAAAGTAAAATTTTTGTCTTTCCAGCATAGTCTCATAACAACTTAACAATCTGTACAAAATGGCAAAATCATAATATATTGTACAACAGGCTTATATGAAAACGTACAACTTGTATTCCCATAGAGATCAACCAATCAGCAAACAGAATTTCAAATCGATACACTACAGTGGCTCAGGTGGTAGAGTGGGTTGTCCGCTAATTGCAGGTTTGGTGGTTCGATTCCTGGCCCACATGACTCCACATGCCAATGTGCAAGACTTGGGCAAGACACTGAACCCCAAGTTGCTTGCAATGGCAGGCTAGAGCCTTGCAAGGCAGTTCTGCCATCATTGGTGTGTGAATGTGTGTGTGAATGGGTGAATGAGTCACAGTGTAAAGCACTTTGAAGCGCTAAGGTTAAAAAGGTGCTGTATAAGTACAGACCATTTACCATTTAATACGCTTCCCTCATCTCATTCCAAACCCGATGCTTTCTTTCTTCTGTGGTACACAAAACTTATTTCCGGACGTATTTAGAATTTACATTAGGGGTAACCACTTTATCGTTAGTTAGCTTGTCGTCACTGACGTCATGCCTGGGGTTAGCATCTTTGCACGCCATATTTGAATACACTCAGATGAAAGACTGATCATTTAGGGTCAGGGGTTAATAGCGTACATGTCATATAGACTACCTTTTTGGTACAACACCAATTCCAAAAAAGTTGGGACAGTATGGAAAAAGCTAATAAAAACATAAAGGATTAATTTATACATTCTGTTAACTCTGTGCTGTATTGAAAGCACTACAACAAAACATTATTTGATGTTTTACCTTGTGAATTTCACAAGGTCTTTGGCTAAGCGATTGTACAGAGCCTTTGTTGCCGCATTTTGCGCTTCTTAATGCGCCACACATTCTCAGTTGGAGACAGATCAGGACTGCAGGCAGGAAAACCATGCACTTGTAATCCGGACATTATGTTGTCTGGTATTGTCCTGCTGGAAAGACACTTCTGAATGCATACGATACACCGATCCCTTACTGTCTTAAAAAAATGTAATTCGTCTGTAATGGATATCATGACATGGGTTCTGGAATACTTCAAGAAAATGCAACCCAATATTTTAGAGGATTAAGATTTGTATCTTACAAATAGCATATGCCTGTCCCAATACATAAATGATGCACATTGCTAATAATTAATAACCTAACTGCTGCAAAAGTAATCGTTCCAACATGACGACAACACGCAAAGTACAAAGACATGCCCATCTTCACAATTTCTACAGCCATTGCTTATCCTGTGCGAACTGACAGTACATTACAGATGTCTGTAGCAATAATTACAGACATATGTCCGTAAAACTAATCCCATCCGAAAAGGGCTTTACAGTACACATATAACAGGGACAGTCAGCCTTTTAATAACCTAAAGGGTTAAGTGCTTTGCTTTAGTGTATAAAGATGGTTGCTCATGACTCGCTCCTTATGAGTCTTGAACCAGCAGCCTTTTGTTTACCAGTCCTATATTTTTGCCAGTATGCCAAACCCACTCCATAATGTACCAGTTCTGTGCATCATTTCATAATCTTTAATATGCCTTTAAAAAACATACCATAACTGGTCCAGACCTGTTGTTGGAGCCCTACAGGAAAAGCAAAATAGGCCTCAATTACTAATGAGCTTATCAGAGCTGTGAGAGAAAACGAGAAGTCATTGGGCTCCTCAATCTCACTAATGTCTTTAGTTTATCTGTTGCTCTCACCTCTCCACTTTGAGCCAAAACAAACAATTAGATGGCCATTAAGGGGCCATTGTTAATTGTAAATAATCCATCATTAATATTGATTAGCTGTGGCGAGCAGATCTGATTCACTCCGTACCTCCTAATGAGTGGGTCTTAGTGGGTTAATTGCTTCAGGCTATTTCCACTCGACACCGGGGAGGCTGTAGCGCGCTCTGGAGTGTGTCTGGAGTTTGTACTATTAACTAACGCAGATTGAACTTCCAAGATAAGATCAGACCCCACTCCAATTAACTGTTTCTCACAGAATCTCTCACAAAGTTACAGTGCAGCATTTCCATCTCATTCTGTTCCTGTGCAAGAATGAAAGGAATAGTTCTTCCAGATCTGAAGATATTGTCAAGGCGTCTTCATGTGCCAAGTTTGAATGTGCGCAATTGAAATTTGAAAGCTGTGGCAGAGGGGATGATTTCTATCTGTTCATTCCACAAATAAATATTTATTGGAATATAGCATATAGCACTGGAGCTTAAAAGTCCCTTCATTATTTTGGTGCATGTTGTCACTGTAATAAGACAGCCTTCAAGAACTCTATAAACACATGGGAGACACCTCCTTTTTTATTGAGTGTATTGTTTGGAAGTGTTACTCTTCCTGACTGTACGGTCATAATTTGTTGCTGTAAGGCAGACCAGCTGTCTGCAATCGTGCCCACTCTTATTGAGATAATGTAAAGAAAGTATGCTTCGTTTTCTCCCAGAAAGTGAGCCTGTAGAACATGACATCTGTTTTTGATGTTTTATGTTTCAGTTCATTTGTAATTGTCTTTTTTGATAATGGTGGTTCTCATTTGATTCTTATTTCTATAATAAAATTACTTAAAGGCACTACAACAAATTCCACTGTGAATGTGTAAATACAATTCATTTATTTATTATTTTATTATTATTATTTATTATTTTTTAGGATTGAAATGCAGTAATGAGTTTATTTTCTTTTAGCAAAATACAATTTCTTATTTCTTGTGATTTTGGGGTTAAATACTACTACTAAAAACAAATTTACCACTTTATACAGAGCACCCCCACTATCTTCAGATTCACCTTCACGTCAACCAAATTCTAATTCTAAATGCTTTTGAAAAATGTGGATAATATGTGGAAATATGAGGTGACATATTCTTTACTGGTTTTATGTGTGGCGATTAGGTCATTGATATAAATTATATAGAGTACCATGGTACTAAATGATTACCATATATATGTACCGTGGTATCTGTATGATAATCTACTTCAAAGAATATCATAGCTATCATGTCCAAAAACATTGATATTTACTGTCAATCCAAATGTTCCCAGTTTTGCAGTAAAATGGCTCTGTGATTCATTATCAAGTGGACATGTCATGTAAAATTCATGAAGATCAATTGTCTTTCCCCCCTCTCTCTCTCTCTCTCTCTCTCTCTCTCTCTCTCTCTCACACACACACACACACACACACACACACACTATATAGTATATACTATCTATATAGTCCTCATAAGGCTATCCTCAAGAGGACTCCCCATAAACTTAATGATTTTTATACTGTAAAAAACTATAGATATATGTATCCCCTAAATCTAACCCTCACAAAAATCTTTGTGCATTTATAAATAAAATAAAAACATTGTTTAGTATGTTTAGTCATTTGAATTATGGGACACTAGAAATGTCCTCATAAACCACATTTATAGCATAATACACACACAGAGAGAGAGATAGTCTCATAGTCTTCATGGAGCCTCCACAAATTCAATTGTTTAAAAAAATGATGTCACCAAGCGGAGGTCACAAATGGAGCAAATGCTTGTAAATCTGAATGGCTGAATGGTGTATTAAACAGGGATAGCAACAGCATTACAGTACACACAAGCAGGGGAGAGATTCACCTCACCAGGGATTAATCATATTGGTTTGTCGTGATACAGAAGCCATGTGTCAGCAGGGGCGGACTGGCCATCGGGAGAACATGGACTTTTCCCAAAGGGCTGGCCGCGAAACAGGGCCGAATGCGCTGAAATGGACCACTTTATGCAGAATGGGCCACAAAACAGCGACACGATATGACGAAGGGGGCAGCAAAATGCAGAAAAGGACAGTGACATCCTGATAGATTTACGGTGCTTTCACCTTTTTGTAAGCAATGTTAATTTAATGCAACATGACATCATTAAAAACGCTAATGATGACGCGGGAGAGCAGCACTTCAGTTCACGCTTGATTGAGGAGAGGAAGAAAGAACAGCTTACAGTTCAGATGCACTCCAAACTGTCCAAACAGATTAAGGTGATATAGATCGCAAATTATGAGGGCATTATAATACAAAAATGCTATATAATTAAATACAGAAGCAGTGTCGTCATGAAATATAATGGAGCCGTACCTTGCGTTTCGCTTGAGCAAAACTTGCCTATCAGAGCGTCTAAAAAGGAAAAACTTTAATATCTTTAATGCATTCTTTATTAAAGTTCAAATAATAAGGAAGCAGGTTGTATAAATAAGCACAATCTCTGAAACGTCATAGCCGCTTATATAAGTCGCGTGAAAAAAAGCGTGAGAGAGTTTCAAACTTCTCCCGGCTGACACACTGCCTCGCACTGAGACACTCATCACTGGCGCACACTTGCAGCAGCTAGATTATAACGTGATGGCTCGTGACGTAGTTAATTTTATTATATGTGTCACGGTGTGTATCTTATTGTGAAGAAAATCAGATATTTGAGCTCTATTAAGAAAAGAGAGTTGTTTTTTTGTGAGTTAAAGATGAATCGAAGTGACCAAAAATGTGAGAGCATGTAGTATTAGCCCATTATACATTGCAAAAAAAAAATGTTTATTTTATTTTTATTTTTTGGTTCGTTTTCCATTATAAATATCAAACCTCCTCATGTACACTTACTTTAGGATCTATACTGCAGAAGAAAAAATTGTTATTGGAGAATGTTCAATAAATTATTCACTATTTAAATATTTAAAAATATCCACAAATCCTTAAAACAAGATACATTTACATCAGAAGCAACATATGAGATATTTAGAATTCCTTTCAGAGAATGTATCTTGAATATACAGTATATGTTAATATCATGTTACTTTTTTGTAAGGGATAAGAGAGAGGAATCAAAAGAACAAATCTTTTTTTGTTTTTTTGTTTTTTGTTATGACACTCATGCTAAAGTAAATAATTCATAACATGGAACACCACAGTAGTTCAGTGCTCCTATATAAAGATGTGTGTGATTCTATGGGAGAGCATTATAAATCCCATTCAACATTTCACCTGCTGTGAAAAAACAGTATGATATTTTGTTGTGCTGTTTGCATGCTGAGTTGAAGCTATTGAGTTTAGCTTAATGGATTTTTATAAAATATTTTTGACATATTGGAGTATAGAAACATGTATATTAAACAAAACAAGTCAAATAATTCAGTAGAATAATCATCTCTAAGCAATCATAGCAAACTCTACTAATCCACATTTATGGCACACTCATTATACATTATGTCCCATATTATGAAATAGCTTATAACCTGGCAGGCAGGTGCTATTGTTGGCGCAGTGTTATTAACATGATCCAACCACTGTAGATTCAACACAGGATGCTTTTCCTACAAAATGCACCCTTGATTTCTTTTAAAATTGTTTTAAAGTACCTTTATTTTGCTTACAACAAACATTAGCCTCACAGCGTTAGCCACAATTCAAGGACTTGGCACACTAGGACACTGAAACTGTCAATCAGAGCAGCTAATATTGGTCAAGGCAGTTGATTTATTCTCCATTCAATCTTCCAATCAGGATGACCCTCCACAAATCTGTCAACTATTGGTGAGACTGACCATTTAAGGAGCATAATCATTTTAATAGTCGTGATGCTCAACAGGTACACAGATCTAGGCACCATGTGCTGTGTTTCCCAAAAGACACACCCTGTGCCGAGTTGCATGTGAATAATTGAAATGGTTTGTGTACACTCATTCATCTGAAGTGCTCTCTCAAAAGTCCATCTCCAGAGATGGGATTGAGTGGGAAAAGGCGGCACTGTTCCTACATTAGTGAGAAGCTCGTTGCTGTATCCTAACTAGACTCTGTGAAGATATACAGTTTTTACAGTCATTTATCGAGCCAAACCCAGTAGCAAGTTCAATGGATTGACAAAGGTGCATGTGTACACAATGTTTGCGCATGAGTGTGTCTATCAAAAACGTTTCTATGTACAGTATTTGCATAAGATATTTCGATTTTTCATGTTAAAATATTATTTTTTTTTTTTATTTATTTTTTTTTTGCATTTAGCTAAAGAGAATTGCTGTAGCATGTAATATGGCACCAAAAGTGGCTTGTACTTTTAGTTGTTAATGATGTACAGTTAACAGGAATGCATATTTTATTAACTCTACATCGTAACCCAAACCCCAACCCTAAACTTAACCATCAGTGGAGTAAAAATGTTATTTTAAGGCAAACATGCAACCTCCAAATCATGCTCATCATTGTTAAAGTAAACGCGATTACTTCCTGGTTTCCATCATGGGACCAGAACCTGTATCTCTTAGGCTGCTCCTGCAACACACAATCAGTAGCACCACAGGGAAAGGTAAACGCATTTGAACTGATGCTAAAATGTCTGATGGAGATGGTGCTTATCCGTAATTAGGGAGAATGTGGACGATTTCAGGGTATATGTACATTCAGAAGCAGCGTCAATTTACTGTAATCATGTTGGAAGTCGATTTCGAGAGACATTTCGAAAGCAAACACTCAGAGAGGGTTGCACCAATAAGGATTAAATTAAGCAGAGTTTAGAGCTAATCCAGGGTTTGTTGATCTAAGTTTTATTTTCATTTGAGTTGTGTTGCAGCACTTAATTTTAAATACAGTTTAACAAATCAGAGATTAAACTTTTGACCCTAAGAGAGGAGGGGAGCAATAACGATAACCTGTTGCTTGTAACCGCTTTCGTTAAATGCCGAAATTACACTCTACTCTCGCTTCTGCTCGAGAGACCCATCTCTGTCTGGGGTCTCTGAATGTAAAGGATGGGGAAGCTTGTAATTGTGCTGCCACTGAGACAAGCCACCACACCCACACATTGCGGCCAAAGGCCCATCAATTCCGACCATAATAAACCTAAATAATATGATAAACGTCTCTCATAGGGCTGACGACACATCCACTGTACGTCAAGAACTGCCTTTTGTTTCCCCCTCACCTTCAATTAACTTCAGTGTCTGTTTAGTTTTCCCCTGTGCCCACGGACTACACTTCCCAGCATGCACCTGTTGATGACTCTCACCTGCCCTCTATTTTCCTCAGCTGTTCCCTGTTCCCTCATCAGTCTGTTTGTATATATACCCTGGAGTTTCAGCCACTTATTGTCAGTTCTAATGTTCCTATGATCACTGTTTCCTTCTGTGTTACTATTTAGTTCTTTGTATTGCTGCATGTAGTTTGTATCACCTTCTTCATCATCTCCATTAAAAGATGCTCCATTGTCTCTCATCTCTGCTTATCGTTACACTGTAGGTCCGTTTTTAATTTAAACCACCTCAGCTGCAATTTAAAGTTAATCCCTAACTGAGATTTAAAATGAAAATATTGGAGCAACAGGATTAAAGTTAATTCAGATTTACTGTGAAATTTGAATCAGGATCAAATCGATGGTTAAAATGTAGCCCTGATTATTTTTAAACAAGGTTTAATGTTTGGTGCAACAAAATGATCAGTTAAACCTTTATTTAATCTAAATTTAAGATTTATCCTTGCTGGCGCAACCCACCCTAAAGACAAGCATGTTGAGGTTTTTTTTTTTTTTTTGCTTGTTTTTCAAAATCACACTACTTCAAATGAAATTCCCCAAAAAAGGAAATAACATTGTACTGTTGTTTATACATTTACAAAATCGTCCAGTTAATAATTTGTGCATATTCTTGGCCCAATGCAGACCATGGTAATATATACAATTTAAATGGGTCATGAAATGCCATTTTTTTTTTTTTTATAGTTTCATTATCTTCCATCAGAGTTCCACTGATAATTTAAGTAAAGTGTTTTGTATTAAAACAGTCAGAATTTAGTAATATATGATCATTTTCCATTTTCTCAGGCCCTCTGCCTGAACACTCGATTTTGGCCTCAGCTCCTCCTTTAAACGACAACGTATACGCCAACTGTTCTGATTGGCTAACGTTGTGCAACCTTCAAATTCAGCCATATTTGAAACTTAATTGGAAGAGAATGAACAAACTCTACAAGACTACAATTTTTTTTTTAACTAAATTTCAGGGTTTACAGATAACGTGCATCCAACAAATTGCATCTGAATATATAAAACTGTTCATCTCAAGCACAACTGTTAAGACTCACATACTGTCTACTCCGGAAGCGTGATTCGCATCAAAAGCAATAGAATCCATTATAATCAATGATGCTGTTTACCAAGAAAGCATCTGTTGTGGTGCTTCAAGTCACACTGACAGTAAATATCCCATTCCATTTTGTGCTATACGTGCTGGCACTACAACTACCAACAACACAAATAAACGGATTAGAAAGTTTGTGTTGACGCGCCCGTGTAGACAGCCTCAAGCCGCTGCATCGCATGAACGGATGTGCCCAGTGTAAACAGCGTGTCAGCACCATAAACTATCAAACAGTCATGACATTTGAAATATTCATGAAGGGAACTGTTTACTTACATTTTTGATCTGGTCCAAGTGATTTAACTTCCGCATCCTTCAATAAATAATTCCCCAGCAAAGCTTGAATCATTTTATGATTGGTTCACAAGCAATCCACGCAGAAATATACTGAAGATACATCCACATGACGCACACCCATAGTCCAAAGCACAATGAAGACACACACATCCAGTTTTCAGTGTCATCCTGCACTGAAATGCACATTGCTGGAAACGCACCAAAACTGTCAAAGACGTCCATCTAGTGCGTGTTTACATACACCAACAATTAAAAATAGCACAGATGGGCGGTGTTCAGGAATAGTTAGGCCACACAAAGCCTGATTGTCCTCTCTCTCGCTCTCTGAGTATAAACTGAGCCCCAGTGGCTGGAGCCAAGGGTGCGATGATGTAAAGTGCGATGTTGTTTCAATAGAGTCTGATGCGAAATTTGAGAGTGAGGGATTTTGGCAGCTTGGTTTCAATAAATGATTTTATTGCATTGGGGATTAATTTTTGAGTTCTGAAATTCACAGTATGTTTTTTTTATAGTAGAAAGACCCCTTATTTGTCCAAATATGAAGGAAAATTATATTCCTCATGAGTACTGTGTTGGGCCAGATACAGTTTAGCAGAGTATTGGTATATTGGTATATAGAATCATTCAATTATTAAAATGAATGGGAGAAATTGGAATGGCCAACTTATGTAGAAAAGGAAGCCCCGCCTTACAAAAAGAGCAAACACTTTTCAGATGTAAACATTATCTGTGATCTCCTGTCAGTCAACTCAAGAACGCACATGCGCATTAGCAGAACCAGTTTGAAAAATAACGTTTTTAGTGTGATCTGAGCTAAAGAAGCAAAATTTATGATACCAGTGTTGTCAGATTTATCTGCTGATGTTAAATATGTTCTTTGACTCTAATCTTGACCAACTGTTTTGGATATGTCAGTCTTTCCCCATTCAAGTAGATAGGAATTACACTTGTTTACATAGAAAATAGCTGCCATGCCTGCTGATTAAAGATGGCTGTCAAGTGAACTGTCTTGCCTTTAAAGGGAGTTTGGTTGGGTCCAACATGACACAACAGGACATCGACATGCTGCTTCTGAAAGTTCATGTACCCCAAAATCGACCCCATTCAGCTGAATTACTGACAAGCACTATCCCCCATCAGACATTTTTAGCATGAAATAAAACGTTTAACTTTCCCTGAGCCAACACGGGTTGGTAACGCATTGCAATAACATGAATAATCATGAATTAATACCTGAATTAATTTACTTAAATCAAACATGCTTTATCAGAAAGAATATGCATTACTTAATCCTTGAATTAAACATGCATTATTGAATGTTTCATAATTTTATACTAACTTTTGCTGTCTGCAGTTTCTCCACTTATATCATAAGATGATAGGATTATTCTGCCATTATTTACATGGATTGTCCTTATCAAACTTATTAATAAATAAATTATTAATTCCCACAAATAATTTTATTTTAACCCATTTTGCATGATTCTCCATCCCATTCCCTCACTGTTGGTCCCACAAATAATTGTATTCACCATACACATGCATGCTATGACTACATCTTCATGACAAACCACCAAAAGACACTTATAAGTGACCCACCAGAAACAAACTCTCCACATACTGTAGTTACGGGCAGAAAGTTAGCTAACTGTACTCGCTTTGGATGAAGTTCAACAAATGATGTGTTGATTTAAATTCACATATGTGTATCATCATCTTCATCAACAACATCATTTAAATTTTTAATTGAACTTACCATGTAATCGTGAAAAATAATGACACATAATAAAAAACAAATATTGATCCAGAAACAAGGGGACTCTTTCCTATATGGTCTGGATGATGAGTGAACTAAGTGGTAAATATGAAATAAGGTAAATATGATGGAAAATGTTCAATCAGGCAAAACGGGTTGATATCAAATTATCGGCAATTATTAAAATGTTTTTCTATGTTTGATAAGGACGATCGAGGCAAAAATTGTATCAATTAAATAATAATAATGTGTCATCTTATGATGTTTGTGGCAAAACTGCAGAAAGCTAAATTTTGTTCATTTATGAAATATGAAATAATGCATGGTTAATTCAAGGTTGAAGTACTGCATGTTCTTTCTGATAAAGCCTGTTTGATTTAACATGTATTGTAACAAACATTTGATGTAACATTCTGGGCGTTTACTATCAAATGTTAAATGCATTTACTATCAAACATGTACTAACATGCAATTAAGGTGGACATTATTCATGCATGAACAGACTCGTAGTTAAAGTTAGCTCTTCATTAGTTCTTGATTAGTCCATGCCTTAACTTATCATTAATTCATGTTGAGGTATTAATTCAGGTATTAATTTATGATTATTCATATAGCCTTATTGTAAAGTGTTACCCAGGAAGTAATTGCATTCATGTAAACAATCGTGAGTGTGATTCTGATGTTGCACTTTTGTTCTGTAATAGCATTTTTACTTAACTGACCGATAGGTTTAGTGTAGTGGTTTGGTTTAGTGTGTATGGTTAATAAAATGTGCATTCCTGTTGACTGTATAACATAGTTTACAACAAAAAATACAACTCACTTTTGCTGGACAACATGTGGACACTTTAACTGCCAAATGGTCATCAATTCTTCCAGCTTGATTGGGAGCCGTTTTGACCTACTGTTGCAGATTCCCAGTGAGATCAGTCTGGTTAATCACACCTGAAGTAATGCAGGCATAAATATTATTCCAAACTTCATTCCATTCCTCTATGACCATTCATCTATTTTTTGGACATCAATGAAAACAGCACACCCATTTAAATCTATATTAAACCAAATCAGCCAATTTTGATGTAATACAGCTATTAAATGGTTGTGCTATTTTTATTGAAGTTTATGAGAGATAACTCAACTCATAAAAGGCAGTCAATGGCAAAACAGATGCTCAGCAAACACTAAAACAGAGGGCATACAGCCGCAATGCTATGCCAAAACTTCTATGGTTACACAAACTTTGTTCTCGCCCCCTCTAAATCAAACCCTTTTACCAGCACCAGCCATCTGTTCCAGGAGAATCTGTTTCACTCCCCGAGCCAAGCAAGGCCGTTATTGGTCCTAATGGCGCTATCAGCTAAGCCGCTAAACCCAATTACTGCTTAAAAAGGGAGGCCACCCCAGCTAATCATGGCCGACTAACCTGATTTTGCTGTGATGAAGAGATGGGATAAAGATCAGTTAATGCAGGGAGAATGAGCTCACAAATACAAAAAACTCAATTCATTTCTCCGGGAGGGCAATCTGTCCGATTCAGCGCTAATGGAGTGGAGTTTCATTAGACTCAAGGCGTACTGCTCTCTCTTATCATCCTGATGACAAATAATATCAAATAAGGGTGATCTTCATTAGGGACATGTTCATCACAAAGCTTTGATTTGTGTGGAATTAACACAAAATGTGTTAAGATACTGATCTGGGCATTTTGAGAGACAGGCTAATGGTAGTGGGACATGCTAACTTGGGAAAAAGTTCCAGTGTCTAAAGTGACCTTCACTATTATATAAAGAAAGCATTAATATTATTATCGCTCATGCTAAGAGTAGGGAATTAGCTTATCCCGCACTGTTTATGCTACACATATGAATGATCCCTCAAATAACGTGTCTTGTTGAGAAGAGTTATTATTTTTCTACACGATTTGACTGATGATTTTCACAGGTGATAAAATGGGTGAAAAAAGTGGTGTTCTTACCAGTTTAACAAATGTGGGCAAGTGTTGTGTGCATGTCTGTTCATGTTTTAATGTCAAAATCAGGGAATAACCTGATGATTTCAAATTTCATGTAACTTCTTTTGGTGATTTTTGGTAGACATCAGCGTATTGGTGAGCATGTAAACTTGTACATTGAAAGTGGTGGGGACTAGGGGCTGTTAAGCTCCTAAAATGACAAAAAACACAATAAAAGCATAATTGAAGTTGAAATGACTTGTGCACCATATTCCAAGTCCTAAAGCAGTATGATGGGATTGGTATAAAGGCTGAAAATTGAAAATTGAGGTTTTGTCTACCGAAACTCTTGCTTGACTGCCATTTCATCACATTCATTATATGGAAAAGACCATCTTGGACATTCTGCTGGAATAAAGTAAGTCATATACCAAGCAGTTGAGTAAATGATGACAGAATTTTCATTTTGGGGTAAACTATTCCTTTAAAGTCAAGCTCTGATAACACTTAACCACACCATCTGTTAATAGGTCTGGTCTAACTGTGAGTGCACACGTGTTTGTTCACCTGAGGGTACAAATTCATTTAGTTGCCTGCTCTCATCTGCAGCCCTGCAGTATGAGTGAGTTGTCTATGAGGCCGCTGGCTGAAGGGCAGGTCTGGGCTAACAGAGCCGGGCCAGGCCTTACAGACGGACATTAGGCCAAACCAGAGTTAAAATCCTATTAGTTTCAGTTGGGAATCAGATTATCGTCGTCGAGAATCACTCGTCTGGCAACTAGGGTCTAATTTACGCCAATCAACGGCAATTATTGAGGGGAAGGGGAGCATCTATTAGGGTGGCTCATCCACTTAGGCTAATGAATGGGGCAGATTCAATCTCTTACAGAAGAGCTGTATTTGGGAGCTGCAGCTGGGGGCGAATGTACTGCGCTGAAGGGGGACCACTGTTATCCGTTGATGTGCATTTGTGTGTTAGGACATGGGCTATAAATCTTATTCGGAGGAGGGGTTAGGATGATTTGTATTGTGAGATTATTGTCAGTAGCAGCTGTATGGATGGGATGTTTCAGCATTGTATATTTGCAGTGTACTCTGATCAATATGTGACAAACTGCATTATTCACTTAGTCAATAAACTGTCAATTGGACCATTTATTGAGACAGAGATGGTTGCTTATGCTCATGTTCCCATGTGAAATGGCGTGTGACTTCACCAAATAGGATAAATAGGGGAAAGTATGGTAGGTTCGAGAATTTTACAGTTATATGTACAAGTGAAGTGCATATTTTAAATCAGCAAGCATACACAACAGTAGTACACAGTGGAGTAACAAGAAGCAACTGATTAGAAATGACAGCGCTGTTGAATGCAGCTCTATATTTTCACTCGGTCAGGAGAGTTTGAGAGTTGGCAATATGAAGGTTGCTAGTGACCTCTTGCGGTTGTAGACTGTAAGTTCGCTCCTAAAATGATTACATTTCTCATTTTGTGTCATGTATTTTTTTTTCTTAAGAAAAGGGATTAGTATTAAGATTATGCAACTGCCAAAAGAGAAGACATGACAGAAAAAACTTTTATATTTATATTGAAATATCAGTTAATTAAATAAATATAGATGGGTGCATTTCAATCAGCTCCCTAGTTCACTGGTCAGTGCACTTTTCGGGAGTCGTCCATTTCTATGGCTGTCTCAATCGCAGAATTACGGAAGCCCGTTCTTGTTTTGTTTTCTCGTTATCACGACTTGATTTTCTATTTTGTTCTTTAAGATCCCGCGAGAAAACACCTTTTGAGCTGCTCATTGTCACAACAGCATCTTCGCATTCTGTTGATCGATCAAGGAGATGGATTGTATCTCAGTTATATCTAGTGATTCGATTCTGCTGACCTGTCTATCTCTCAGTCATAATCCGGGAACAATGGAGTAATGATGGGAAATTAAGCTTTCATTAGTGTTGAAATTGGGTTCGTCCTCAAAGCTTTTGTACAAGATTCAATTTACTGCCATCTGGTGCTCAAAAAATGAAGCACAACTTGCAATAAAATTGATCAATGTCAATTTCGTCTTTTTTAACTTAAAAAGTAATAACCAGGTGAAGGCTCAAAGGCTTCATATGAGTTAAGAAGCTACTGCGTTCTGTTAAAAACAAAAAACATGTCCGAGAGTAAATTAATAAGAGTGATTTTCAGACGAATGAAGCTGTCACAGATCATGTTTTCCCCCAAAATGATTGAAGCTCCGATATAGGCCCTATGGCTCTCCACATACTGTAGTTATGGGCAGAACTGCCATCAGGCCTTGATTAATGAGATATGTGACGCGCTCCTGCTCCTCTGACATAGCAACACTGAATGACGTCTGTGAAATGATTCTGCAGTGAAGTCGAGATCACGAGAGAACAACTTTTGTTATGTTGAGATCATGAGCTAATTAAGTCGTGATAACGAGAAAACAAGACAGAAAAAAGCGATAAACCATGAACAAAACGGGCTTCCATACAAAATCGTTCCAGGGGACTGAAACGTTCGCTTCCAAAAAAATCCCTATAGGGGATAGTTGCTCACTATAGGCTTGTTCGAGATGAACATGGTTGTTGCACTATAGGCTTGTTCGAGATGAGCGAAATCTGCACCGCACAGATCACTGGTGATCACCGTGAGGCGAATACCGGTTAGAAATGTGTCCGAGTGTGTTTAAATTTTTTCTTTTCTTTTTTTATTGATTACTTCAACAATAACAAATATACAGAAGCCATCCAAATAAGAATATCACACAACAAACAGAATATGGCTTTACAATATTAATGGGGAAGAAAAGACAGCGGTTTAAATTACTTTTCAATCAATTATCTTTTACCAGCTAATATCGTATATCTAAATTTATTATTATATATACAATTAAGAGACTCAATAAACATAGAGAATTCCACCATAAAGGTTTAGAATGGTTCCATTTGCTTTTGTGTATATAGAAACTTGTAAGGTTCATCATGAAATTAACATGTACATTTTTGTATTCAAAATACAAAATATATATTTGCAAGTTAAATCTCAAATTGTGCATAAGCAAATCATTGTTCTCAGAAATTTTTGGAATAGTAACAGTAGCAAAAATAAAAACTAAACAAAAAAAGATGTAGCCTATTGTTTTTTCTGGATGTTTTTAACAAAATTAATGAATGTCTGAGAATTTTGATAAAGTGTGATTACAAAAATATATACTGTGAAGAATCTTTAAATGTGTTTCAAGGAGCTTATTGGTTATACAAAAACGAAAGGGTAGCGACCAAGCTTTTTTCCATATTATCTTTGGAAAACAATTATTCCAAAAAAATATCACTTGTGGTGGTGTAATAGATTGGTCCCCGTCTGTCGCTCACTTCGACGTTGTGTCGAAGAAGCGACACTAGGGGTCTCTCTTGAGCGCCAAATATGCCTCTGATCTATGAAAAAAGGCCAATGAGAAGTTGTCAGACAGTACCCTGCCCCCGGACATACGTGTATACAAGAGGGGAAATACGTCGAGTTCATTCAGCAATTTTCTTCGGAGCCGATGGTCGTGCATGCAGTCAGCTGTGAGTCACACACCTGTTCCTGCTTCTGTTCCTCTGACGCTCTGCCTGCTGTTGGATCTACGGCGCACTTCAGTGGCTTTTTTCCTTCTCTGCACGGCAGTGCAGCTTGCCCCTGGGTGCTTCAACAGCGCAGAAAGCTTAAAAGAGTTTATTTAAAAGAGTGATTTTCTCTATAAAAAGTATTTTCCTCTAAAAGAGCATTTGGAAAGCGGTGTTGAACGTCCTTTTCAGGACGCGTCTTTATAAAGATGCAATTCTGCCCCTGTGTAGTTCCTGGATGCAGTAGAGTGCTCTCCGCTTCTAATGGCCACAGGCGTTTTCTCGTGTGTCTGGACAGTGATCACACCGAGGCAGCATTTGTGGATGGTTCATGTTCTCACTGCGAGAGCATGACCATGGCAACGTTGCAGTCACGGCTCGTTTCAATAGGAAGCACATCACTGCATCCGCCCCCGCATTGCTCCTTCTTCCCACTTCCCACTCCGTCCCCTGGTGGAGGGCCGGGAGGAGAATCTTTTGTTGAATTTATTTCATTTGCCGCCCCCCCAGATGGGGCTGCTGTACCCACATTCTCAATAACAGAGCTATTGCCTTTGACTCTGGGTCACCTGGCCCGCAAATGCCATTCTCACGGCACTCTGCCGCCAGATCCCAATGGACCCCCTGCCTTCTGCCCCACGACTGTTCCCCGGCCGGCCAGTTCCAACGAGTCTAGAGGACGCCTACACCGGACCTCCTCCTCGGTCACTAACCTGCCCCCTGCCGGGTGTGCAGAGCAAGGTAAGTCTTTTCTCAGCACTAGAGCCTCTCGACGCCGTACTACCTGCTCTGCCCCGCTGCAAAGCCCCGCCGGGTACGTCAAAAATAATCGTCCCCTTGGTGCCCCTAGCATTGAGTTTGGATGCGTAACTTTCACCTACCAACCCGTCACACTGGCTGGCCCGGACCATCCTACTCGTTTACGCAATTCAGTTTGCCAGGCCCCCGCCCCCCTTCGCGGGCGTCCGCTTTACCGCAGTACATAGCAAGCATGCCAAATCCCTGTGCGCAGAAATCGCTACTCTTTTACTAAACAAAGACGCAATAGAACCTGTCCCTCCAACCGAAATGAATAAGGGTCTCTACAGACCTTATTCATTGAACCCAAAAAAGGCGGCAGCTTATGACCGATCTTGGACTTGCGAGTTCTCAACCGGGCTCTGTTCAAACTCCTGTTTGGAATCCTCATACAAAAACATATCTTAACTTGCATCCGGCATCTAGATTGGTCCTCATCGGCAGACCTGAAGGACGCGTACCTTCACGTCTCAATTCTGCCTTGACACCAACCCTTCCTACGGCTCGTGTTTGACGGCCAGGCGTATCAGTACAAAGTCCCCCCCTTCGGCACGTCTCTGTCCCCTCGCGTCTTCACGAAAGTTGCAGAGGCTGCCATTTCCCCGCTCTGAGAAGCTGGCATTCGCATACTCAATTACCTCGACGACTGGCTCATTCTGGCCCACTCCCGAGAGTTACTATGCGCTCACAGAGACTAGGTGCTCAGGCACCTCAGCCATTTAGGGCTTCAAGTCAGACTCAATGTCAGTACGCCTCACCAACGAGCGTGCACAGTCAGTGCTAAAATGCCTCGTCGCCTTCAGGCCGGGCACGGCGGTAACTTTAAAACCTTTTCAGAAGCTCCTATGAGACCACTTCAGCACTGGCCCCAGACTCGAGTCACGAGACGAGCATGGCACCGCGGCACGCACTGTGTGAACATCACCCCTGCCTGACTCTAAATGCCAAAACCCTGGACAGACCTCTGCTTTCTGCGGACAATGGTCTCCTTGCAGCAGATGTCCTGACACGTCCTTGCCACGACGACGCCTCCAAATTGGGTTCAGGCACCGTGTGCAACAGGCATGCAGCCGCGGCCCATTGGAAAGGGGCCCCGCTGTGTTGGCACACCAATGGCCTAGAGTTGTTGACAGTTTTCTCTGCCCTGTGGAAGTTTCTCCTGTTAGTTCGAGACAAACATGTCCTAGTCAGGTCAGACAGCACCACCATGATAGCGTACATAAATTGCCAAGGCGGCTCAAGTTGCTGCGCGCCACTCACATCCCCGGCAACCTAAATGTGATAGTGGACGCGCTGTCACGACAATGCTTTCCAAGTGGAGAGTGGAGGCTTCACCCCCAGACAATCCAGCGATATGGGAATGGTTCGGCAAGCTCCAGGTAGACCTGCTTGCCTCCCAAGAGACCTCCCACTGCCCGCTCTGATATGCCCAAACAGAGGCTCCCCTCGGGGCAGACGCAATGGCACACAGCTGGCCTTCGGGGCTGCGCAAGTACGCATTTCCCCTAGTGAACCTTCTTGCACAGGCAAGGTCAGGGAGGACGAGGAACAAGTCACCCTAGTGGCTCCCTATTGGCCCACCCAGGCCTGGTTCTCGGACCTCGTACTCCTTTCGACAGCCCCTCCCTGGCGGATTCCCCTGAGGAAAGATCTTCTTTCTCAGGGATGGGGTACGCTCTGGCATCCGCACCCAGACCTCTGGAACCTCCATGTCTGGCCCCAGGACGTGACGCGGAAGATCTAGCTGGTCTAACACCTGCCGTCATAGACACGATCAACCAAGCCAGAGCCCCCTCTACCAGGCAACTTTACGCCCTGAAGTGGCGCTTGTTCGCTAATTGGTGCTCTTTCCGGGCTGAAGACCCACAGAGGTGCACAGTTAGGTCAGTGCTTTTATTTCTGCAGGAGAGGCTGGAGGGGAGGCTGTCCCCCTCCACCCTGAAGGTGTATGTCACCGCTATCGCGGCCCACCACGACGCAGTAAACGGCAAGTCTTTGGGTAAGCACGACTTAATCATCAGGTTCCTAAGAGGTGCCCGGAGGTTGAATCCCTCCCGGCCAAGCCTGTTCCCCTCCTGGGATCTCTCAGTGGTCCTCGCGGGTCTCCAGAGACCTCCCTTCGAGCCGCTAGAATCAGTTGGACTCAGGGCCCTCTCTCTAAAGACGGCCCTGCTGATCGTGCTCACCTCCATCAAGAGGGTCGGGGACCTGCAAGCATTCTCTGTTAGCGACACTTGCCTGGATTTCGTTCAGGCAGCCACATATGTGATCCTAAGACCGCGACCGGGCTACGTGCCCAAGGTTCCTACCACACCCTTTAGAGACCAGGTAGTGAACCTGCAAGCGCTGCCCCGTGAGGAGGCAGACCCAGCCCCTTCGTGGCTGTGTCCAGTACATGCTTTGCGTACCTACTTGGACCGCACGCAGAGCTTTAGATGTTCTGAGCAGCTCTTTGTCTGCTTTGGCGGACAGTGGAAAGGGAATGCTGTCTCCAAACAGAGGCTTTCCCACTGGGTCATGGACACCATTTCATTGGCCTATCACACCCAGGCTGTGCCCCTACACGTACACGGCTCAGCACATGGCGTGATTGGACCCCTAGTGTCGCTTCTTCGACACAACGTCGAAGTGAGCGACAGACTGGGAACTGACGTTCCCTGATGGAGGGAACAAGACGTCGTGTCCTCCCGGCCACGTCGCTGAGCCAAGCCACTGTTGTGGACGGACCATTTCCAGCTCCTCAGAAAAATCCTGAATGAACTTGACATATTTCCCCGCTTTTATACCCATATGTCCAGGGGCGGGGTATGCAAATACTGTCTGCCAACTTCTCATTGGCCTTTTTTCATAGATCAGAGGCATATTTGGCACTCAAGAGAGACCCCTAGTGTCGCTTCTTCGACACAACCTCTCGTTCCCTCCATCAGGGAATGGAGGTTGCATACGTAACCTAGACGATTCCTATATAAATGTTGTCTAATGCATTTATTATTAAAATGTTTACTACAAATGTCAACTCCATTAATATAGATTAAAGGATCTGTTTTGGAAACATTGCAAGATTGCATGTGACTTCTCATTAACATGAGTAAACCTTGGGGAATTGCTCCCATCACAAAATACAATTCTTTATATTTAATAGGAAAAGACCATTTACTCGGCCGGATTGATCTGAAAGATCAACTAAGAAATGTATTCCTCTATCCTTCCAAGATTTTCCATTAACTGTGATATAACCATTATTCCACAAGATTGTCTTGTGTGAGGAAAAATTATGCACGTAGCACAATTTCCAAGCTTTTAGAGCTTGTTGATAAATTCACAGGTAGATTGTTAATTGAGTAGTCACATGTTAACAGGAAACACAGGCCTCCATCTTTCTTAAAAAAATATATATTTTATAAAGAACCATATAGAGTCTGTCTTGAGTAGTCTTAAGTTTTAAAAAATCCAAATGCAAAATTTCCATTAATTATGGAAATAAATGTATCACCAAAAGCATTAAGTGCATTATAAATAAATTGATGCTCAATTGTGTCAAATGCTTTGTGGCAATCTAAAAACACCATCAGTGCTTCAGATTCCACCAAATTTGAATAGTCTAGCAACTCCAAAATTAATCTAATATTCCAATTTATATGCTGGCCAGCCATAAATCCATTTTGACATTCGCTAATAATTTCACTTAAACCTTTTTCAAACATTTTGCATTTGTATTTACATACGATAACACTTTTTAATCCATGTTTAATAGTGTTATGGGGTGCCAATTATCTAATATCAAATTATCTTTATCAGGTTTAGGAAGTAGAGTTATTAATCCTTTTTTCATGGAAGTCGATATTTCTTTCTAATTGATACATTCCTTATACATTTCAAATAAAGGATTTTCAATAATATCACAGAAGCAGATGTAAAATTCCACTGAAAGTCCATCTGTACCTGGTGACTTATTTTATTTATTTATTTTTTTCATTGAACTAATGGCTGTAACCAACACATTTTTCTTCAGTTCCTCAAAGCAGAGATCTCAACATTGAATAGAAATAGATTAGATGGAGTGTTTAAAAAACAGAGCATTAATATTTTTGCTGCACAGATTTATATACTGTAACTGAGAGTATACGGATTCTACATATTTTGCAGTCAGTTTTAGATTTCTAATAACTACATCATCAATTTTAAGGGAAGATATATTGTCTTTTATAGTTTCTCTTTTCTAAAGCAAAAAAGTAACTTGTATTTTTTTTTCACCTTTTTCTAACCACTTAGCCCTAGAATGAACAAATGCCCCTTTTGCTGTATTAATATATATTTGATCAATTTGGGTTTTTACAGTCTCCATCCTAACTTCTTCATCCTCTGTAAGAGAGTCTTTTTTTTAAGACACAGTCCAATTCAGCCATAAGTGTCAATTCCTTATCCAAATTACTTTTTTTAATTTGTTTACTAAGATAAATAGCAGACTACCTATCTTTAAATTTAAATAATTCCCATTTATTAGTGTTTGTCATTTTTTTATACTCAAAAACCTGCCGTGCTATTAATTGAACTTGACTGAATAAACCCCTCATTGTTAGGCAACTTTTAAATTCCAATACCCTTGTATACTATTATTCTTAAATTTACAATAATTTTATGGTCTGAGAACGGTGCATGACAATATGTAAATTCTGTCACATACTGAATACACATAGGGTTAATTAAACATAAATCAATTATTGATTGGTAGGATCTAGAGGAGTTACTCCAAGAGTAGGACATTTCATTAGAATTTAAGAATCTCCAAACATCCACTAAAGAGAAATGCACCGGGATGTCCAATTCTGTGAATTGTATCTACATAGAAGCAGAGGTCTACTTGGAGTGAGAACTTTTCACATTCTGTTTAATATTTTCTCCTTCTGTTTCTTTGAGATTGATTAACCTCAAATTCCACCTCCTGCTGTAGATTTCGGCTTGATCGCACTTGTCTTGAACCGTTCTGACAGCTTGCTCCATCTGCAATACTTTTTTATAATTTGTCTTGACATGTGTGGACAACTCCTCGCCCACAAAATCAACCGTCTTTGAAATATTGACATCAAATTTTGGGGAATCTATTGTTCCAACGTCGCCAAGCGATCAGAGAGGCTATTAATGGCACTGAGAATATCAGCTTTAGAGACCTCTGAAACTTCTCCCTGACAGGGTTTTTTTGACGTAGGACTATTAATTGGAGAGTCTGAAATGAGATCTTATTTTTCAGATGTCTTCGCTACTCAAAATTGTGAGGAAAGTGATTTTCTGTTTTTGCTTTTTGGCATTTCTTTTAGTTTAGCATGATGGCTAATCAGTACAACTTTTAACTAAATAGTGAATAGTCCACTTGTTAATCAACATGAGAATTTGTGTATTCCCAGTTTTATGAGAGTAATATGTGAGTACCTCATGGTTCACATATTCGCCCAGAAACTGCAAACTCCTTGAAAATATCTCAAACCCACACAACCATTGAGGTCGCCATCTTACGCACCCCCCAAGTGTCCGAGTGTGGTCTAACTTGCTCTGATGGCATGCTGACATATGCCAAAAAGACTCGCTATGGTGAGGCAGCCGTCCCAAATATTATTAATCATTTTCTGTCTTGTGTCTTTAAAATCTCCCTGCACGCCAGGGACGTCATTAGGCCTATTTCTGAAGCTACCCCAAAATGTTCCTAAGCCCCCCTAAATGATAATAAGAACAACAATAACAATTCGATTTATCAATAACCGTATCCTCATTCATATTTAGAATTAGACGCAACAAATGATATATATATAATCCAGCTACAAAGTCGGAAGTTGGACAGAAGTACAAAGAGTCGTTGTGCTATCAAAATGATGCACCGCAGCGTCTCGTTGCATTGGTGTGAACTGTGGCAGCTTTCAGAGCGTTGCAGACCGGAGCGCTGCAAGTAACTGGAGGATTCATCTCGTCTCGTCGTTACTCTAGTTTAGTCTGAAGTTGAACTCGCTATGCACCCTCCCGCCCACACACACACCGATACACACGCTAATGGTGAAAGGAAGATTGGTAAGTGTCGTGATACAGAGTGAAATTGTAAGTTGTTTTTAATTACCTGCTTACCTTTAGCTAAGTTTTCTTGAGGTAAAGGAAAGGGGATATTTTGGTTTGCTATGGAAAACTGTAGTCTAGCTAGAGTGAACAAGCAAAATACAAGAAATGGTTAACTTAGCAAGCTAATGACAACTCTTTATTCTTTGCCAATAATATAACCTATCTCTATAATAGGCATATAAAACAATATCAATCCCCATAGAATGTTGTTGTCACTGAAAACTAAATGTCATACTGTCCCTGTTAATGCTATTACCGTTGTATCCTTCAATTCATTGAGCAGATGAGATGGATATTCGAAGATATTTTAGCAGAGAGAAAGAGAAGCAGCCGCAGGAGATTGGCAGGCCAGTTGATTCTGAGGGAGCCGGTGATTGAGGTCAGTAATGGTCTATAGGTCTAAGGATTGTTTTGTTTTCTTCCAACAATAAGCATTTGTTGGCAGGTCTAGGCACTATGCACAGCCTAAACTAAATTATTTAATTATTTATTATATATGCTAGCTATAACAATTTAACTTTCTGCATTCATTGGCTGTGATAAATTAAATAAATACGTAGATGTTACCTAAATGTAGGCTAAAGATGAGCGAATGCCCACAGATACACATGTGAAACTAAAATGAAAGCAACCCTTAAAAACAGAAGGCATTTTTTTGATGCTCCACCAATGAAGTAGACAATAAACAAAAAGTAACTGTTGACAGTGGTTTTGAAAATGATTTCATTCTTAATTTTCCTTTATTTGAATACTGCCTTTTTGTTGTTACTGCATACATTGTATACATCATTTGGCAGAATAAATCATCTTTAATTGAGAAACGCTCAAACCTGTGTTGTCAAATTTCACTATGACCTTAAAATTCTGGTTCTTGGGTTAAACTGTATGCAAGCCAAACTACACAGCAAAATTACACTCAGATTGAACCAATCCACAGCGCAGTTACAGTAATTAGAGTAATTAAATAGCATTCTGTGGACAACTTATCTTATATAGAGAGGAATTAGATATAGTATGCTATTACTTTATCATACATTTACATGAGCAGACAGATAGCATTTAAGTCATTGCTTATAGAAAAACTCATCAGGAGCAAAGTCTGGCCTAAGTAAATTCCCCCATGCAGCTCTGATGTGTCTAAAAGCAACATTACAGTAACTTTACTTTAACAGAGTAGAAATGGAAGAAGAGGATATGTCTGTCACGTTTTACTTGTTAACATCTTGGTTTCTTGACTGGTTGTTGACATAAGTGTAGCTATAGATGTGAGTGCAAAGATTTAGCAAACGCAAGTTACAAATACCCTGGGGGCTAAGCCCCCCCTGTCTTCCAATCCTAGTGACGTCCCTGCTGCACGCTCCATATTGCATGCTGCGTTGCACAGACCGTGCTGATCAGGTATGTGCGTAAAGTTCATATAATGCTGCTCTGCTAATTTCTCAATTAACAATTCATATCAATGAGTGGTGGTGGCATAGTGGGCTAAAGCACATAACTGTTACTCAGAAGGTCACTGGTTTGATCCCCATGGCCACCACCATTGTGTCCTTGAGCAAGGCACTTAACTCCAGGTTGGTCCGGGGAGATTGTCCCTGTAATAAGTTCACTGCAAGTCGCTTTGGATAAAAGTGTCTGCCATATGCATACATGTAAATGTAAATATCACTATGTAAATTCTACCAAGATGGATCTAATTTCAAAGCCGAATACAACGGCACCAATCTTGCCACATTTTGGTTTTGCACCCAATGAAAAAGGAGGGGTGAAAGACACAGACACAGAGGTTTGTCGAATATGGAAGAAAAACGTTATAGTGAAAAGTGCCAACATCACAAATCTAAAGAATAATATGAGGACACATGACCCCACTGAATTCGCCAAAGTTCTGAAGGCAACCGCATCCGCAAATGCTTCTTATCAGTTGCCTATTACAGAGGCTTTCAAACAGGTAACTAAATATAAACTGGACAGTATCAAATGGCGCACACTGACTGACAGCATAACATGATATATTGCAAAGGAAATGCAGCCTTTTAATACAGTCGAAAAAACTGCATTTTAAGAAATGCCCCAGAACTTTGACAAGCAGTATGAATTGCCAGGAATTCCAAAACTGCAATCCCCAATTTATATAGCAAATGTATATAGCTTAATAATACATTACCCCACAACTGACTGGACTCTTGAGTCAAAGTGTTTGGAAACAAGATACATCCCAGAGAACCATACAGCTGATACACTTGCAGAATCTCTGAAGTGTATATTAAGAGATTGGGCTTTGGATGAAAAAAAAATGTCCTGCATAACCACAGATAATGGTCAAAATGTCTTGGCTGCAATAGGCAAACTTGGTTTGTCATGGCTGAATTGCTTTGGCCATAATCTCCATTTGGCTGTCACAAATGCCATAGCAAGTTGGAAGGAACACACAGCCCATACCCTTGGACTGTTAAAAGTTTGGTCAACACTTTCAATATGAACTGGCTAAAGAAGAGAGCCCTGAAAAATGTACAGACTGAGGCCAACATCCCCCAACAAAGTTTAGTTCTGGTGAGTGATTTATATTATATATGTTATATATGTGTTATTTGTCCTCCAGGATGTCTCTACACGATGGGGTACCAAGTAAAATTATTGATAGAGTTCTGGAACAACTACCTGCAATTAGACATGTCCTGATTAATGACAGAAAACATGGACACCTAAACCTGACCTGGCAGGACGTATCGGTCCTTGAGTCCATTAATGTAGCACTGAAACCCGTTGCTGATTTCACAGTAGTTCTTTTGTCTTCTGTTAAGCCTGTGCTGGAACTTTTTAAAGGAGAACACTTATCCCCTGACCCCAAGGACACAAATCTTACAACTGTAAGATTATATATGCAGAAGAATTCCACCAACATGATTTGAAACAAGGAAAAAACAGCCTTTCAGTTTGGAATGTTTCAACGTCATAAATAACCGGCCATCACAAGAACCCCTGCCCAGTTAAAGCAGACTTTTTCTTCTGTGCAAGGTTACCATCAGATTTGCACAACTTAACTTAACTCATCTTAATATACCTTGCTAGATAATGCTGAAAATCACTTTGAACTGTGGTAACGTTTGTACCTGACAAATTAATGATTATAGACTGATGGAACTCTTTAAAATGTGTGTAGCGATGTGCAATCACCTATAATTGATAAATATATTCTTTAATTCTGTATGACTCATCTCATTCTACCAAGAATGGTAACTATAAGGTTTAACTTGAAAAAATGCAATGATGTGTAAAACCAATATGATTTTGTAACCAGAGATTTTCATTGTTTGTTACCTACATGTATAAAATCCATAAAAAATGTCATATTTAGTATGCAAACATTTGTTTGGTTACATAGAGAAAGTCAATTCATGTCTCTTGTACCGTTTGCAAGATATAAAGTTCATGATTAAATATGCACTATTTTTAAGCGGGAAATGTTTAAGAGTCTGAAACAAAGGACCATAACTCAACTGTCAGAAAAGAAGCCCAGTTGACCATATGACTCGGAAAAGTCACTTCTGATTGCCGCAGGACACCTTCTGGGGATGCGGCCAATTTCAGTTCAAATAGTTCCAAACAGGAAGAACACGCTCTCTTGTCTCTTCAACTCGGTCTCTTCAGCTGCTCTTGTCTCTTCAACATGGTCTCTTTGGCTCTTCGCTCTTCTGCCTGCACTTGCTTCATCTGGTCGCTCCACTGACGGCCAGGTCCTCCCATGTGAGATCCAAGGGTAGGAGTGAGAAGGCCTTGCTTCCCAGCTAAACTAATTCATACAGACAATAAACTCGATCATAAAGAGATCAAAACATCGACGGAACAAACTTTCTTTACTGCCCTTACTGCTGTCTGTGGTGCCTTTTTCTCATGATATCAAATAATGTATATTTCTAAGTAGGAAAACAATTTCACTCTTCACAGAAAAGTACATAATATTAAACAAATAAATAAATTAAAAAACATAAATTGTTATGTAGGCTATATATGGTAATACAAGATAAAGTGTCAACGTGAACATTACTACACTCATATTAATGCTTAACAGTTTATTGCATGTTATGAATTAGTTTATTAGTTAGAATAATAATCATGTATTAACAATTTTCATAGTAGCATAATAAAAGGAACTATAATGACACTTATTAATTTAAATACATATTTAATATGAAGTTACTATACCATTGAACCCATTGATTTACTACAGTGATATTGTAGTAGTAACCATGGTTAATTGTGTGGTAACTATGGTTTAACTAAATACCATGGTTAAACTATACTGTATTACTGTAGTGAAATGGTTTATTTTTGTAAGGGTAAATAAAACAGAAGTCTAATCATTTTCTGTTTAGGCAAAAAAAAATTATAATAATAATAAAGACTTGAATAATGACTAAAAATATGATTTATAATTACCCATTTTATCCAAAGTAATAGCAAAAAAATTTATTTAACAGAAGTATCGGTATCGGTATTGATGATATTGGACTTGAAAATATTGGTATCGGATCAAAAAGAAAATAAGTGGAATCGCCCATCCCTAATTAATTAAATAATTTGGGTAATCCGATAGCAAATCAGTGTAGACTCAAAGAAGGATAAATGGTTCTTAAGATATTGTCAACAGACTCCATAAAGTTCATCTTCACTGTACTGATCAGTCATTTCACATTCTGTCACTTTTCACCAACCTGTCTCATGTATATATGTGTTAGATTAGATTTATGTTTAGAATAGTAATAAAGTTTGTGTGTGTTCAAAGAAGACTTGACTGTGGTATATTTTGATAAATAATCTCATCCCTGATTCTACAAGATTTCGCTTCAAAGCTTTACCTAAATACAAGTTATATTATTTTCAAAAAGTCATGAGAATAATATCAGTCCAATAAGTGAATTAATCATAATTCCTTACAGTAGAAATTGTGAGCTGATACAACGAGACGTTGTATTACAATTTCAATGGTGGAGAATCTATTAAGACAAATAATCTAGTTATTTGTCATTTATCTCATTTATAATGGTTGTCGAACGCGACTAATTCCATTATGCATTTCATTACCTAATAATGACAGTTTAATTTAGTTCATAGCTCACATATTTCAAGACTCCTAAATTTAGCATACCAATTTACCCTATATATAATGTTGGTAAAATGCGTGCAAAATGTGCATTTTGAGTGATTGAGTCCACATCTCTAAATTATATATGTAACACCCTACACAGCAAATATCTAGAAAAATGTGTGCTGTTCTTGATGAAAAGTATAGCCCAGCTGCACTTCAAGAGCTCCTGAGAAAGGCCACTCTTCTTGACCCAAGATACAGGGGCCACTTGGCAGAAGCTGCAGTTGTAGATGACAGCTTTTAAAGGTGATAATGAAGATGACAGAGGAAAGACATGGAAGTAAAAAAGTAAAAAATTATTTGATCAGATAACCTAAAAAATTGCTTTATGTGGTAACTGGTTTTATTCAATATTTAATCAAATAAATACAGCATAATATCAGTAAATCAACATGACTGTTAAAGGGGTCGTGTCAGCCCTGTCTGTCGATCTATTGATGAGTTGAATATTTTCACTAGCAGTTGTTATATTTTTTTATTGTTCATACGGGTCTGTATTGAACAAACTGTTAGCCCTAACAACTGTATTGAACAAAAGTTTCCCTAACACAATTCACACATTACATCAGGTAGAAATCACTGCTTAATTTAATAAGCAGCCCTTTACTTTTTAGTGTGTAACAGAGCATTGGCAAAGGATGATGGGTCTACACCTCCTGCACATAAAAATAATAGACTGTGTGATCTACTGCAAAACAGAAGAGCTCAACTTCCTACCCATGAGAAGCCAAATAAGGTGCATGTAATGCTGAACTGACACGGTACCTACAGGAAGAGGCACTAGATCCCTCAGCAGATGCTCTGATGTGGTGGCAAGACAACCAAACAAGGCTCCCTTTAATCTGCAAGTTGGCAAGAAACTACATACATGTATGTGCAACAAGTACTGCTTCAGAAAGAATATTCAGTACAGCTGGCAATATAGTGACCTCAGTGTTAGATGAGTCTCAAGACGCTCTGCCCTAGGGTCACCCTCACTCTGAGGGACAATGCCACCTCTGCGCCCTCCTTCGTTCCTTTGTCTTATGTCTCAAGGGACCACATGAGGAAGCATGGTGGGCTGTGAGGTAGAGCTGGAAGAAACTGAGGAAGATCTCGATCTTCCCATGCATGTGATGACATCTGGCCCTCTAAGAATGAGCGCGGTGTGGTCGTATTTTGCAGGTCTGACTATAATAATGATGCTTTGTCCCTTGTGGCATCGGAATCGGGAGAATGGTCCATGGAGGATGCTGCACCCCCTTCCCCCGGCGAGGGTGAGGAGCACGCATTGGCCATTGATACGAGTTACTCTGTCATTATGCAGGCAGTCGAGGAGCTCGGCCTTGAGTGGTCGCCTCCTGTCGAGCCGGAAAATTCTCATCTGACTGAATGATTCATGCACACCATCCGCTGTGAAAAGACCGTGATTCGGAAAGCAGTGTCGTTCTTCCCTGAGGTTCACACAGAGCTTAATGAGACCTGATCGGAGGGGCTGCCATCATCAAGCATATTTTAGCATCTTTGTACTGTGACGCAAATATCGCTTTCAGTCCCCAGCGGGAAGAATTCCCCTGGAAGTATAGCGTTTAAAGGAAACTAGAGCACCTGCCTTTTCTAATATGTTTTGTCTCGCCCTTCCCCGCTATTCTCGCCGGGAATGAGTCAGTTTTTATTGCAACACTTCCTTACCTCTTACTAACACTTACCTTGTAGAGGCTGCTTGACGTGCGCTGAAGGCTGAAAAAGCTCTTTCTTCATCTCCATCCAAACTCAATTGCCAGAATAACCATGGGTGATTGGAAGGAGTGGTAAAATTTAGGCACCTCACGATATGATACGATTCTGATTCTGCGAGTCACAATCCGATTCCAAAACGATTCTTGATCTGCATTTTTTCCTTATTAATTATTCTGCTGTGCAAATATAGTAACTTAAAATTTTGACCAAAATTGGGGTTCTTATACTTTTTGTTGGTAGTTACAGCCTTTGTATGGCAGTATTGTCATCTTCAAAATGATAAACACTGACTAGATTTCTTTAATTTTATTGACAAAGTGGCCCTTTACATTCAGTAAGAACAAACTCTGAACAAAACATGGAAAAGCCATCAAATTAAATCATCTAGGTTACATATGTAACCTTCGTTCCCCGATGGAGGGAACAAGACGTTGTGCTGAAGAAGCGACACTTCTCTTGAGCACCGAATATGCCTCTGATCTAAGAAAAAAGGCCAATGGGAAGTTGGCAGACAGTATTTGCACGGCTCAGCGACATGGCCGGGAGGATACAATGTCTCGTTCCCTCCATCAGGAGGGCGACCACGTGCAAAGGCAACCAGCTGTGTCAGACTGCACGTACCCTTCCCCAATGCCCCATAAAAGTCGTCGGAATCCTTCTGGTTACCCTAAACAGAGGAACAAGGTGACGCTTGCCAACCTGGGAACGGGCCAAAACTAGCCGGGCCTCTTTTCTATCTATGTTTCTTCGCATAGAGCAATAAATGGCTGGGACACTTACACGCATCGAAGGAAGGGGGTCTAACCCAGTTTCCTATTCTTTCAGGGGGAAAAGACCCTGCAGAGAACACACTTGCCCAGGAAGGGGGAGGTAAGAGTGGTGAATACGTACATCACATGGGTTTTTAGGCAACAAGTGGAAGGTGGCACGGTGATAGATCCAGCCTCAAGGAGGGAGGAGTAGCTACAACACGGCGACCGGAGGGCAGCTGAGACTGCCTAAGAGAGACGCGGGTCCACTCGCAAAGGGAACGTACTGCGGAAAATACACACAGGGGGAATCCAAGCAGGAGTCCTGATCTTTGGAGCACCTATTCCAGTACAGGGTAGATTAAGTACCCGCAGTGGATCGGGTCGGCGAATTCCTCCGCTGAACTGCGGACCCAAAGGGTTAGGGAGGAGTCCTCCAGGGATCCAAATGAGTGGGATCTCCTGGGAGAGAAAGTGCACAGTTTTACCTCGGCTGAGGGAAAGGGTGCTAGGTGCAAGCGATCCACCCGGTCAATCCGTCAGCATGTACCGAGTTCTACCTGCTTGGACCTGAGAGAACACAGGATGAAACTGACTCAAGCCTGAGAATGTAAAATCTCGCAAAAGTATTATGTGTTGCCCAACCCGCTGCTCTACATATGTCTGCCAGGGAGGTGCCTCTGGCCAGTGCCCACGAGGACGCAACACGGCCTGGGTGTGATAGGCCAATGAAATGGCATCCACCACCCAGTGGGAAAGCCTCTGTTTGGAGACAGCGTTCCCTTTCCGCTGTCCACCAAAACAGACAAAGAGCTGCTCAGAACGTCTAAAGCTCTGCGTGCGGTCCAAGTAGGTATGCAAAACACGTACCGGACACAGCCATGAATGGGGCTGCCTCCTCCCGGGGCAGTGCTTGCAGGTTCACTACCTGGTCTCTAAAGGGTGTGGTAGGAACCTTGGGCATGTAGCCCGGTCGCGGTCTTAGGATCACATATGTGTCTGCCAGACCAAACTCCAGGCAAGTGTCGCTGATAGAGAACGTTTACAGGTCCCCAACCCTCTTGATGGAGGTGAGCGCGATCAGCAGGGCAGTCTTTAGAGAGAGGGTCCTGAGTCCAACTGATTCTAGTGGCTCGAAGGGGGGTCTCTGAAGGCGAGAGATCCCAGGAGGGAACAGGCCTGGCCGGGAAGGATTTAACCTCTGGGCGCCTCTTAGGAACCTGATGATTAAGTCGTGCTTACCCAAAGACTTGCCGTTTACTGCGTCGTGGTGGGCCGTGATAGCAGCAACATACACCTTCAAGGTGGAAGGGCACAGCCTCCCCTCCAGCCTCTCCTGCAGAAATAAGAGCATTGACCTAACTGCGCAAAGTTGTGGATCTTCAGCCCGGGAAGAGCACAAATTTGCGAACAAGCGCCACTACAGGGTGTAAAGTTGCCTGGTAGAGGGGGCTCTGTCTTGGTTGATCGTGTCTACGACGGCAGGTGGTACACCAGCTAGATCTTCCACGTCCCATCCAGGGGCCAGATGTGGAGGTTCCAGAGGTCTGGGTGCGGATTCCAGAGCGTGCCCCGTCCCTAAGAAAGAAGGTCTTTCCTCAGGGGAATTCGCCAGGGAGGGGCTGTCGAAAGGAGTACGAGGTCTGAGAACCACGCCCGGGTGGGCCAGTAGGGAGCCACTAGGGTGACTTGTTTCTCGTCCTCCCTGACCTTGCACAGCACCTGTGCAAGAAGGCTCACTGGGGGAAATGCGTACTTGCGCAGCCCCGAGGGCCAGCTGTATGCCAGTGCATCTGCTCCGAGGGGAGCCTCTGTTCGGGCATACCAGAGCAGGCAGTGGGAGGTCTCTCGGGAGGCAAACAGGTCTACCTGGGCCTTGCCGAATCATTCCCAAATCAGTTGGACCGACAGGGGGTGAAGCCTCCACTCCCCACTGGGCGTGTTGTCGTGACAGCGCGTCCGCTACCACATTGAGGTTGCCGGGGATGTGAGTGGCGTCAGCAGAGAAGCGTCAGAGGAACAGGAACAGGTGTGTGACTCACAGCTCATTGCATACACGACCATCGGCTCCAAAGAAAATTTCTGAATGAACTCGACGTATTTCCCCGCTTTTATACCCGTATGTCCGGGGGCGGAGTATGCAAATACCGTCTGCCAACTTCTCTTTGGCCTTTTTTCATAGATCAGAGGCATATTCGCCACTCAAGAGAGACCCCTAGTGTCGCTTCTTCGACACAACATCGAAGTGAGTGACAGACGGGGAAAAACAGTTCTCAATCAAAACACTTTAGTTTCAAAATTTTTTTCAGTTTCTTTTGTTTAGAACCTTTTAACAAAGGAATCTCTTTCAAGCAGAAAAATAATGGTTCTCCATCAAAACACTCAATGTTCAGCTTCTTTGGATTAGAGCCTTTAAAAAAATACAATAAAATAATAATAAAGAAAAAAATAACAGACCACAAGTTAAATAAGAACATTGATAAATATACAACATTTACCATAGTTTATCAATTATTATTCTGTCATGTTTAAGTTTTTGTGTGGGAACAGCAGTTAGTCCACATGTTCTGTTGGAAGTGTGCTTCGGTGTGCTGTAACACTATCTCCTGCAATGGAGAAGACTCTCTCTGCAGAGACACTGGTTGCAGGAATGCATAAATACCTCTTTGCCAAATTGGAGAGCAAAGGAGATGCCACCTGGTCCTCAGAGAGAGTGGTGGAGTACTCCGATATTTGGCCATCTCCTCTTCAGCTCTGGCATAAATTGACTGATGATGCAGTGGAACTGAAGCATCAGAGAAGGTCAGTTCCAGCAGACTCTGTAGCAAAGATAAAGCCCTCCTTTTGGAAACAGAAGGACATTGATCTTGCTTCTCTGTGATTTCAAGCTGTGGACTGTTGGCTTGTTTCACTGTGCTGTCTTCTGGATTTTCATACACTTTTGCCCCATCTTTTTGCTGTAGGCAAAAACAACAGAAGCAAGTAAACAACAATATTCAGATAAAACAAAAACATTACAGATAATTAAATTATGTCAATGTAATCCACACTGAAACATCATAAACTTTATACACATTGATTAATAGTTAACAGACATCTATTTAAGACACTGACATGAAATAATTACACAAATGCCTTGTATTATTCCACTGTTGTAAATAATTGCAGTTCTATGCTAAAATTGTATTAATTATGCAATTTATTACACTGATACAGTTTAAGAATTACGTCTTGTGATGATGAAGCCTCAGCAATCACTCTTCTGTATGTTTCCTCTCTCTCTTACAAAAGAAAAGAGTCCCTTTAAGCATAGGTCAAGAGCAGCACCTCTGTGAAAAAGACTGGTCTCCTGCTCAGTGGTGTACCTTTTGCTGAGGTCCTCATTGATGACCCGATTTATCTCATCGATCACTGATATCTCTTCAATGTTATCTTTCATGTCCTGGATCAACTGAGCATGCAATGGAGAAAATAAAACACATTGCGGGGGTGCCCTCCTCTGACATGTGCAAAGTGGCATCTCTCATAGATTTTAAGGCCTTTATAACATCCTCAGCACATGAAAATACCTGTCACCGTCCCTAACAGCCTTGACACAGCCAGTCATTTTAGTGCTCGCTGAGAAGCCAAATTCAGCATGTGGGCATAGAATATCACGTGTAGAAACTTCGCAAGCTGTGCTGAAACAGCCATGTTGGAGGCATTGTCTGTCACCAATACTAAGTCTTTGGTCATGATTTCCCATTCTTTGCAATGTTGTGTAAGTAGTTCAGGAATATTCTCACCATATGGCTTTCATACATGGCTCGTGTTTGCTGAACAAAAGCCGTAATCTTCCACTCACCGGTAATGTAGTGTGCAGTAACGGTGACATAATTTTCTGTTGCAATTGTTATCCATGCATCACATGTTTTTTCGCTTCGCCCATTCAGAATTTGGTGGAAGCTTTGCTACTTGCTCAAGGGTCTTTTCAATGCAACTGGCAGTCGAAACAGAAGGCTGTTGTTTCTCCAGCTTTGGGTGGAATTGTGTAATATGTTTCCTCATGTTAGTCATATTCCCGAAATATTTTAATTTGTCGTGACATCGTTTGCACACAATATGGCTCTTATCAAATTTTTCCCTTTATTTTTACAAAATCCAAAATGTTCCCACACAATCGCTTTCAAACTTGATGATGCAGGTATTATTTTGTCCATCTTTGCCCAAACGAAGCGATTTCGCTAGCATACATGCATCAATAAACATTTGTTTCTCTGTTTCTGTCGCGCGCTTAGCCACAGTTTGAATTGAATTCAGAATCTATTCTTAATTTTTGAGAATCAATTCCGAATAGTTAGAGAAAGAATCGCGATGCATTGCTGAATCGATATTTTCTTCCACCCCTAATGATTGGTGTCTATTGTTAGCTGGCTTGAGCCTGTACACTATTTATAGTAATAGCATTGTGCACAAATGCGTGACATGCTTTGAGTGAGAAGCTCCTGTGAATCCAAAAAATGAATCCACACTCCCCACAAAATGCACACAGCTGGATCTCGTTTTTACACGTAACTGTATTACCTCAAATATTCTTGTTACTCCATTACATGTCTCTGATCATTACTTTGTTCAATTTAACATGACTCTCCCATCCATTGTAAAACCAACTCCACCTTTGGTTTCCTTTCGCCGTAACCTCCGTTCCCTCTCACCCTTTCGCCTATCCAATGATGTCTCTGCCTCTCTTCCCACAATAAATGTATTTTCCACGCTCAATGTAAACACTGCCACAGACACACTTAGCTCTACCCTAACAACATGTCTAGACAACATCTGTCCTCTCTCCTCTAGACCAGCACGTACTACACCACCCAGCCCCTGGCTGTCTGACGTAATTCGCGAACATCGGACCGATCTCAGGGCAGCCGAGAGGAGATGGCGGAAATCTAAAGATCAAGCCGATCTAGGTAAATATCAACTTATGCTTGCAACTTTTTCAGATAATGTTAAAGCTGCAAAAACATCATATTACCAGACCAAGATCAACAGCACCACAGACACTCGTAGCTTGTTTAGAACATTTAACTCGCTTCTCTGCCCTCCCCCTCCACCACCTGACACATCACTTACAGCAGATATCTTCGCCACATTTTTTACTAATAAGGTTAAAGCCATCAGCAATACATTCACAGCACCACACCCTGTCAAACACCCAACTCCTGTATGCAACTCTTCTCTCTCTATGTTCTCTCCTCTAACTGACACTGAGGTCTCTAAACTCCTCCTCTCCAACCACCCCACCACCTGTTCTCTTGACCCCATTCCATCACACCTTCTCCAGGCCATCTCTCCGTCCATCCTACCTGCACTTACACACATAATTAACGCATCTCTCCTTGAAGGCACTTTTCCCACTACATTTAAGGCTAGAGTAACCCCACTGCTGAAAAAACCTGCACTTAACCCCACACAGATAGAACACTACAGACCAGTCTCTCTCATCCCATTCATGGCAAAAACACTTGAAAGGGCAGTTTTCAATCAGATCTCTGCCTATCTCTCACAGAACAAGCTGCTGGATGACAATCAGTCAGGCTTCAAAAGTGGTCACTCCACTGAGACTGCCCTGCTGTCTGTCACAGAGTCGCTGAGACTGGCGAAAGCTGAATCCAGATCATCTGTTCTGATTCTGCTGGACCTTTCTGCAGCCTTTGACACAGTCAACCATCAGATCCTACTTTCCACCCTCTCTAAACTGGGCATCACCGGAACTGTGCTTGACTGGTTCAACTCCTATCTCTCAGGTAGGTCTTTTAAGGTAGCCTGGAGAGGTGAGGTATCCAAGCCACATCAGTTACTTACTGGGGTACCTCAGGGATCAGTGCTTGGGCCACTTCTCTTCTCCATATACACAACGTCATTAGGACCCATCATCCAGTCACATGGTTTCTCTTACCACTGCTACGCTGATGATACGCAACTTTACTTGTATTTCCAGCCCAACGACACCACAGTGACCGCTCGAATCGCTGCCTGTCTGGCTGACATCTCAGCCTGGATGAAGGAACACCACCTGCAACTCAACCCAGCCAAGACTGAACTCCTTGTCTTTCCAACCAACCCTGATGTTGAACACAACATCACTGTGCAGCTGGATCCAACTACAGTGTTGCCTTCCAAAACGGTCAGAAATCTAGGGGTAACCATTGATGACAAGCTAAATTTCACAGACCACATCTCAAAGACTGCAAGATCATGTAGATTTACACTCTACAATATCAGGAAGATAAGACCTTTCCTCTCTGAACATGCCACACAACTGCTTGTTCAGTCACTTGTCATAACTAGACTGGACTACTGTAATGCTCTCTTTGCAGGCCTTCCTGCATGTGCTATTAGACCTCTGCAAATGATCCAGAATGCAGCAGCACGTCTGGTCTTTAATGAACCAAAGAGAGCACGTTACACCACTCTTTGTCTCTCTCCACTGGCTGCCGGTTCATGCACGTATTAAATTCAAGGCCCTGATGCTGGCATACAGAACAATCACTGGGTCTGCTCCAGCATACCTAAAAACATTTATGCAGAGCTACACTCCCACCAGAAGCCTGCGGTCGGCAAATGAGCGGCGCCTTGTTGTACCAAAACAAAGAGGCACCAAAACACTTTTCCGGACTTTCAGCTTTATCATACCACGTTGGTGGAATGACCTCCCCAACTCAATCCGTGAAGCTGACTCACTCTCTATATTCACAAAACGGCTAAAAACACATCTTTTCCAAGAGTATTTAACCAGCCGCTAAAAAAAAAAAAAACTAAATGTATTAACAATTCTTGTTGCACTTAAATCGGTTTTGTATACTATTGTGATGATACTGAAACTTTGTAGTATGGCACTTTTCGTACCACTGTCTCCTTAAGATGATTCGCTTATGTTCTTCCTCTTTTGTAAGTCGCTTTGGATAAAAGCGTCTGCCAAATTAATAAATGTAAATGTAATGTCTTATGAACGGCTCGCCTCAACACACGCACAAAACACACGTGCGTTACCGAGCATTTTGTTACTGATGCAACAGAATTCTATCCTCCATGTTACAGTGCAGGACACGCCCATTTAGCGCTCCGAGTTAGTAAATCTCCTTGTGAGAGATGCAATAGGGGTCGTTCCATGTACGAGAGAATGTCACAGCCATTATTTTCTCATCAAAATGCAGAAAAATTGTGTCCTCCGCCCTATCTGCATCTGTGACATTTGTATTTAGCCCTCTTTGGGTTCTGTTCATATTTATCACATAATTCTCTCTCTTATGTTTGCACGCTCATAAACCATACCTTAATGTACTTATTAACTTTGGCTCAGGCCAAAGAGAATTTGCCTTGCTTCCTTATTTCACGCACAACCTCTTCCCAAAGATGAGCCACGTGCTATCACAATTAGTGTCAAATATAATGCGTTATATGTGTCCTGTTAGGTGAATCATGGGCATGACAGATTGGGTGCTAAAAATGATCGAACATGGGTATTCGATCAAATTTGCATTCGCAACTCGTTCAGCAGCGTTTTGCTCTCAACAGTTCCATCACATGGCATGTCTGTATTACATGCAGAAATTCACAATCTCCTCACGAAAGATACGACAGAGATTGTTCCGAGCTGCCACGCCGCAAAGGGTTTTACAGCTGCTACCTTTTCTTTCCGAAGAATGGTGGCAGGTTTCAGACGACTTTAGATATGAGACACTTGAACTATGGGCTTGCAAAATACCCATTCAAAATGTTAACTCAGAAACAGATCTTATCGCACATCCACCCACAGGACTGCTTTGCGACAATAGATCTAAAGGACACATACTTTCATATCCAAATTGTACCACGCCACAGGCTGTTCTTGAGATTCGTGTTCCAAGGGATGACAGATCAATTCAAAGCCCTTCCCTTCGGATTGTCTCTGACCCCGCCCACGTTCACAAAATGTGTTGATGCGGCACTCTCCCCTTTGATGAACAGCGTGCATATTCTAAATGACCTCAATGATTGGCTATTACAGGCCGATCAGATGCTCTGCTATTCGACCAGTGTTGGGCAAGCTTCTCAAAAAATTTAGCAAGCTAAGCTACAAACTACTCAACAGAAAAATGTGTTAAGCTTAAAGCTAAAAGCTACACTTCAGACAAAGTAGCAAGTTACACTACAAGCTACACGCCAAAAGTAGCATGTTACATTTAAGCTACTTCATATTTAGATGATGCATGACGCAGATGCATGGAGCATACCGTCATAGACGAAGCATCTAAAAGATGTATGCACATGATGCTTATCAAAGCCTTGGAACAGTATATTACAGTTTAGTGAAATACAGTATACAAGTATACAGTGTGGTGCAATATGTACCGATATGTGCACGTAAAAACAAACAAACAACCATGTAATTCATATTTTCAATATGAAAATCACTATTTTACATGTTATTTTTCAGAGTTAGACAACCTCTACAAACCCATTCCTATTTAAACATAATTTCATTTGAACATTCCTGTATAAAAACTCAACTGCGTACATACAGTATACCATTAATCTATATATGTATATGTACATCTACAGTATATCTATATTCATCTATACAATACAGAGATACAGCAGCTAGACACAGAATTACAGAAAATATCATCAGAGGACAAATTTCTCTCTCTGTCTCTCTCTCTCTGTGTGTGTGTGTGTGTGTGAGTGAGTGAGAGAGAGAGAGAGAGAGAGAGAGAGAGAGAGAGAGAGCACATCTGGGCAATAACAGTGTGATTTCTGATGGTATCAGATGGTAATACCATGATATTTTGATATACAATTACCATATTTATATATTTGCATGGTGCTTCAAAGTACTTCAAAGAATACCATGTTACTACCAGTGATGCCAGTAACGCGTTACTCTAATCTGACCACTTTTTCCAGTAACGAGTAATCTAACGTGTTACTATTTCCAAACCAGTAATCAGATTAAAGTTACTTATCCAAGTCACTGGGCGTTACTATTTTTGTCATTTTCCTTAGTAAAAATATACAGTATATTTTTGCTTTCTTCTTGCGTCTTGGGGAGTGAAGTCACGTATGCGACAAGTCAGGTTTTCAGCATGAGGACAGATCATGTGCACCACGCATCGACACAAACGTAAACAACAATGGAGGGAGGAGAGAGATGCACGTTTTCTAGTTGGAAATACAGTCACTATTTTGAGTTTGTGTCAGCTAATGATGGAAATATTAAGGTTCGTTGTACACTCTGTGCTGGTGGCGACAAAGTGCTATCTAGTTACAAAAATACTACGTCAAATTTGAAGAAACATTTGGAGTCGCAGCACTGCACAGTCAAACTTACAGAGCAAGTCCCACCAGGTGGTGCGAAGCAGAGAGCAGGAGGTCCCCCACCACCCAAACAGCAAAAGCTGGACTTTTGTGCAAATCCAGTAAGTGGGGGAGAGTTGAAGAAGTTAGTCGGGCAGTATGTTTTAGAGGAAATGCTGCCCTTAAACACGGTTGACTTGCCCTCGTTTCATGCCATAATAAACAAGATCCGTACTACTGTCAATGCCGAGCTGCCTCACAGAACAGCTTTTTCTTCTTACATGGAGAAGGAGTATGCAGTGATGGAGAGAAATCTGAAGGCCGCACTGAATGAGGTTGACTTTGTGTCAACTACCGCGGATATTTGGACTGCTAACAACAGAAGTTATATGGGAGTAACGCTCCACTGGATCAGTAGATCCACATTAGAGCGCAACAAGACTGCATTGGCATGTAGGAGAATTCGCGGTAGACACACGTATGATGTTATTGGTGCAGAAATCGAAAACATTGACTCTTCATACGGACTACTCATCAAAGTAGTTGCAACAGTGACTGATAATGGATCCAACTTTGTCAAGGCGTTTAAAGTTTATCAGCCTGTCACAGAGTCCGATGATGAGATGGAGGAGGGAGAGTCCACCCCCACAGATGATGATGATGATGATGTCACTTTTTTAGATCTGTCAGAAATCCTCTCAGCTGAGGATGAAAGTGATGGCCAGCTGTCTCTTCCCCCGCACCACAGGTGTGCTTCACACACCATCAACCTCATTTCCACAAATGATGTGGAGAAATATTTAACTTCCAATGCAGAGACCAAGGCTGTGTATAGGAGCAGCACTGCAAAATGCACAGCTCTTTGGACCAAATCAAGTAGATCTACCCTTGCATCAGAAACAGTGGAGGAAGTCAGCAAAAGAAAGCTCCTGGTACCAACATCCACAAGGTGGAATTCCTTTTTTGATGCTGTAAAGAGAATTGCAGAAATCCCCATGAGTGAGCTGAATACTTTGTGCACCAAGCTGGGAGTTAAGTGCTTCAAAGATAAAGAGTACCAGTTCCTGCATGAGTACTGCACCGCCACGAAGCCTCTGACTGCAGCACTGGACATTTTACAAGGCGACTGTCATTATGGGACTTTACTACCCACACTTGAAGTTCTGATGCAGAAGACCCTGGCTGTGAAAGATGCCCTCTCCAGGATGACTGAAGGCCTTCCAGATGCCATAGTGCAGGTATGTTCCATCTTTTAAGCTAGTTAAAATTTCTTGCATCACACTATTCATGAACATGGAACAGAATATTCATTGCAAGCCTCCGAGAGGGATAAATCATTGCAAAAGAAGATTAAAACAAATACAAATTTCAGTAAGTAACCTATAACAAAATTAAATCCATAATATTGATCCCACATTAAGCATGGTTTGCAAGTAATTCAATTACATAATAAATAGTAGGCCTTAAAGTAGGCCCTAAAGTAGGCATAAACATATAAATTATATTTTTCAGGCTATCCAGACTCGTTTTGCCGGTGTGCTAGACGACAAAGATGCCCTTCTCACAGCTGTCAGTTGTCCAAAATTCAAACTCCGATGGCTGAGAGATGCAGGTAGGAGGGAGCGAGTAAAAGAGCTTCTGACAGCAGAGTGCCGCCGCTCAATTGCTCCTGGAGCACAGAGCCCTGCCAGTGTGCCCACCACATCTGCCAGCCAAGGTGAGATGGACTTTTTCACTTTTGAGGCAGAGCCAAAGGAGACCTATTCTGCAGAAAATGAAGTCATGGACTAACTGAGGTCAGCCTATGACCTTCAGATTCTGCATCAGTTTTCAAACATAAAGAACGTTTTCTTGAAATATAACACTCCAACCCCATCAAGTGCTCCTGTGGAGCGGCTTTTCAGTCTGGGAGGTTTGGTGCTCACACCTAGAAGAAATAGACTTTCTGACAAGAGGTTTGAGAAGCTTCTGTTAATGAGGTACAACCACTGGTTTACTTGCCCCACTCCACTGTTTCACTCATAACATGTGATTACAACATAAGATTAGGCCAAAGTAACAAAAGTAGACATGATATCAGCCTACATGTGGTGTTATACACTTGTTTTGTAAAAACCATTCCTTGCTGCTCTAATGCTGTGAACAAAAGGTTCAATGTTCATAAAACATGCTAAAAAGAATGTAATAGTTACATTTATAAACAATGTAGATTATAAATAGTAAGTTTTGCCATAACAGTGTTAACATGTCAGGTCAAGAAAGTCTTTATTTTATTTTTTATAAAAAACAAGTATTTATGTCAAGTGAAGTCAAGAAAGACTGTCTTTATTTAATATTTTACAAAAACAAATATTTATGTTAAGTGAAGTCAAGAAAGACTCTTTATTTTATTTTTTATAAACATGTATTTTTTCAGGAAATAGTTTTTAAGTTCAACTTAAAATGCCAAGAGATACATTGTTGATGTTACTGTTAAAAAATGCACTTCCAATAAAGTGAGTGTTGGCAAAGCAGGTTGTCATTTTTATGTTGAGGCGGCGGGAGTGTTGTCGGCAGCTGCTGAATGTAACTAATAAAGTAACTTGTAATCTAACTTAGTTACTTTTAAAATCAAGTAATCTGTAAAGTAACTAAGTTACTTTTAAAACAAAGTAATCTGTAAAGTAACTAAGTTACTTTTTCAAAGTAACTGTGGCAACACTGGTTACTACCATGGTAAATTGATATATGGTTACCATGTTCATATACTATTGCATTTTACATGGTGCTGCAATATAATTAAAAAAATACCATGTTAATTTGATATATGATTACCATATTCATATAGCCTACGATTGTATTAACATTCATTATGTATTAACAGTCCAGGTAATGGTACATGTCTGTAAAGGAGATTAAGGGAAATGAGGAGGCGAGAAACGGCTTGACAATATAAATAATATTTTTGATATAAAACTGAACAAAAAGACACAAACACACGGTCAGCTGCCCGTAAATGATCTCTCTCTCTCTCTCGCACCACCATCCGCAGTCGGCCTTTATCCCTCTCGGAGGCTTGATTAGCCTGATAAGGGATCGGGTGTGTAGAATCAGTCACAATGTCCAAAAAACATGGTAATGCCATGGTACTTCATGATACATTGATCAACATTGATTGTAGATCCACTGCAGCCAGTGTTATCTTTATTTTCCGTTTTATAAAATACTCTGTGAACTTATTGGCAAGTGAGACCGTGCACAAATGTTCCAGAAGCGCGAGCGCGAGCTCTCCGAGTCTTTCTGAGACTCCTTTCCTATCACGTGTGACCAGTTCATTTTAAAGAACTGACTCAGATGAGCAATGAATTTGTGATCGGACATTGACGTAATGTACAAAGAGACTGAACATGATCCACCGGCATCATGCTGACAGGTGAGGTAACATAAATAAAATTATACAGTTATGATTGTTTTACTACAAACTTTGAGACTAAACAAATGATTTATCAGCTAACATAGCATACACACATACAGCTACATACTACTGAACTATACCAGACAGTTTACTGTTGCACTATTGTATATTTTGTAGGTCATATGTTGTACTATGATCAAGAAACCAGCGTATTTGCTTAAATTGATACTGTATAGCCGACTTTTAGTATAAAGAGAAGATCTTTGAATTTATTTGAAAGTTACGAAGCATATAGCTTGCCGTTCATCAGCGTTAGCAGGCAAGATCAAGTTATCTAAAATTACACAGATCAATCCTTATTGCACTATATTTCACATGCTTTGCAGTTATGTAAGATTATCTGTTTAATAAGAAGAATGCAAATTCAGGGTCGGTTTTTATCCCCAAAACCGAACGAAGGTCCCTCCAAGAAACAAATGCCCTGCCGATGTTCACTCTAGTTTTTGCTCAACCACTATCAAATTCCTGCTTAGCCAGACAGGATTCAGTAGATAAATGTTTTAGTTTTTTTGGGGCTTACTCTGAGTTTGTGTAGGAGTCTGTGTTGTGCAGAGAGCCGGACATTTGCTGGATTCCATCTCTAAGATAAGGTTACTGTGGCAAGGCAAAGGGCAGTGCCGGGTCGTGACACTACCGCTACACACCTAATCAGGCTAATTAAGCCCTTGAGAGGGACAAGAGCAGAGACGGCAATGCGACAGAGAGAGAGATTTACGGGTAGCTGCCTGACACCTGTGTGTGTTTGTGTGTTTTTGTTCAGTTTATTATTAAACTATTATTATTATTGTCAAGCCTGTTCTCGCCAGTTCTCCTTTCCATTAATCTATTTACAGTTACCTAGTGTTGCAGACTGCATGTTTACATGGAAGAGAAGCGATGACTTAGGCAAGTCTCTCAGGAGCGTGCATAAACGTGACATCCTTTGGATTTTCCAGCCAAAAGCGACGAGATGCTGCTCACTTCAGAGCAAATGGGTGGAGCTTATGTTTAGCTCCCCCTCACTAGACGTCCAGCGAGGAGGAGCTACAGGTAAACTCGTAAGCACGTGCAGTGAGCGCACGCGCACGGCACCACTTGGAAAGATGGCGGACAGTCACACGCAATTTGACGTAATGGCAGTATGTAAACACTGAACTTTAAAGATAAACTGAACTTTGAGACATGTATAAAATGTTTCCTTAGACATATCTCGACATTAATATTAATGTCAGCTATTTTAGAGTCCCTGAATGTTTAATCGTGCATATGTTAACGTTAGCATCACAAAACCGAGAACCTAAATACATATTATTTGTGGTTCAGTGAAGCATTTTAAGTTTTGTCTCAGCTAATGTTAACACTGTCTATTATAACCGATTCATTTCATATTATTGGCATTAACACGTGGACACCACTTCTTGCTAAAGTGTGGGCAGTGTGTGTATTATGATAAGTATAGATATAGATTTATATATCTGTATAATTAGTTATTTACTTTTTGCTGATATATGTAAATGGTGAGTGTCTGTTTAACCTGCACAGAAGCATCAGACAATACAGAAGAAAGGACATGATCCCCTTCTCTCTACTGAGAGATGCACAGTGTGCTGCAGAAAATACCACTGTGCCTACTGTAAATTGGTGTTTAACCATTTGAGTGAGGTACAGAATCATGTAGTAGATCATGTTCGAGTTGCAGTTCATCACGAAGGTATGTGTGTGAATTATTGTAAGTTTCTTATACGGTTCAATTATTGTTTGTGTGTGTAAATCATGTTTGAAAGTTATGAACCCTTTAGTTTTTTGCATGTTTTGGCCTCTCTCATTTCTCCCTAGAGTTTGAAAGTAAGAACATATAATTCCATTTAACATTTCCTTGCATTGTGAAACCGTTGGGAAGTCTGAATCCCAAAGGTTCACATACTTCTGCACACAAGGATACTTCATGTATTAAGTGAATAATTGAAATATATCCAAACTATTTGTGTTTTCTGTTAATCGTGCCATATTTTATCAGAAAATGTAGCGTAGATGAAGACATAATGAAGTATGTGTAAAATATGAAAAACAAACTTCCAAAGGGGTTCATAAACTCAGTTTAATTCAATCACTATATGTAATTTGCCAATATGTAGATTGCTCAACAAATGATTAATATTCCTTAGCTCCACAGTTATAGGTTATTTATCTGATGAACATTTATTTTATTCTTGTGTATTGCTCTTTTTCCCCTTCTCTTTTTTGTCCTATTGTATAAGTCAATCTAAAAATTGGCAAATTACATGTATGGTCATTTAATTTCTTATTAAATTCATAAACGAGTAAAACTATGGAAATTCTCTTTAGACGAGGGGATGTAAAAACCTCTACAGGGGCACTGCACTGTATAAAACATTGTAAACAAGACAGTTTATCAAAGTTATTCTTTCTACATTTTAGATTTTGTCATCATAAAATGCAGTCTAGACTGCAAACAAGCAGCACATTTTCACTGCTGCTTCTGCACGTCAACATTAATCAGAAGGGATGCTATGATTAAACATATTACAAGTTGCAAAAATACTGCATCTAGACAGCCTCTACCCACAGCACCAGCAGCAGCACCACCACCTCCATCTCCAGCAGCTCCACCACCTCCATCTCCAGCAGCAGCACCACCACCTCCATCTCCATCAGCAGTACCACCTCCATCTCAAGCAGCAGCACCACCTCCATCTCCAGCAGCAGTACCACCTCCATCTCCAGCAGCAGCACCACCACCTCCATCTCCATCAGCAGTACCACCTCCATCTCAAGCAGCAGCACCACCTCCATCTCCAGCAGCACCACCTCCATCTCCAGCAGCAGCACCACCTCCATCTCCAGCAGCAGCACCACCACCTCCATCTCCAGCAGCAGCACCACCTCCATCTCCAGCAGCAGCACCACCACCTCCATCTCCAGCAGCAGCAGCACCACCTCCATCTCCAGCAGCACCACCACCACCTCCATCTCCAGCAGCAGCACCACCACCTCCATCTCCAGCAGCAGCACCACCACCTCCATCTCCATCAGCAGTACCACCTCCATCTCAAGCAGCAGCACCACCTCCATCTCCAGCAGCAGTACCACCTCCATCTCCAGCAGCAGCACCACCACCTCCATCTCCATCAGCAGTACCACCTCCATCTCAAGCAGCAGCACCACCTCCATCTCCAGCAGCACCACCTCCATCTCCAGCAGCAGCACCACCTCCATCTCCAGCAGCAGCACCACCACCTCCATCTCCAGCAGCAGCACCACCTCCATCTCCAGCAGCAGCACCACCACCTCCATCTCCAGCAGCAGCAGCACCACCTCCATCTCCAGCAGCACCACCACCACCTCCATCTCCAGCAGCAGCACCACCACCTCCATCTCCAGCAGCAGCACCACCTCCATCTCCAGCAGCACCACCTCCATCTCCAGCAGCAGCACCACCTCCATCTCCAGCAGCAGCACCACCACCTCCATCTCCAGCAGCAGCAGCACCACCTCCATCTCCAGCAGCACCACCACCTCCATCTCCAGCAGCAGCAGCACCACCTCCATCTCCAGCAGCAGCACCACCTCCATCTCCAGCAGCAGCACCACCACCTCCATCTCCATCAGCATTACCACCTCCATCTCCAGCAGCAGCACCACCACCTCCATCTCCATCAGCAGTACCACCTCCATCTCAAGCAGCAGCACCACCTCCATCCCCATCAGCACCATTGTCAGTAGTAGTATTATGCATCCGGCAGCAAGTCAGGGTGACTTGCACACACTGTGGCATTCAAATAAATAAAAGGAACTTGCAGGTTCACATGAACAGAAAACACAGGCAAAGGGTAACTGAAATTTCAGCTAAACTGCACCTGTCAATGCATTGATGCCAAAAATTGCATCTTTGCTGTTGATAAATCATTCTTTAAGCCTTGCTCTCCTATACATGTTCAGAAATAACCATGGGGTGCAAGCCAAAACCTAATCTGTGAACTGGATGAATGCAAGACAAATGTTGAATTTGCAGTCAGGAGTGGAATTCTTCCTTATGAGTGCATGCATCTAAAGTCTTTCCTCTTCTGCCCTCGAATGGATATCATTTTCATTAAACACGCATTCATCATTTTGGAGGAGGAGGTTCTGTCAGAAATGGATACTGCAATGATATTTGGGGACGCAAGGAAGCAAAGTTGCTTAAACCGCCAAAAAGCAGCTGCTGATGCAGGTGTTCCACTTTCTGTTGAGGTGACTTTTGGAGGGCCTCCTTCTAAAAAGTCATTTTCAATATATGAGCCAAAGATATCACAACACAGCAGAATAGCAGCATATGATTCTAAAAAGAATTCCTGGCACTGCCCATGTGCCAAAGCAAGACAGACATGTCTCCATTAAACAACTGCACCACCTTCCAGTCAATCAGAATCCAGTATTTAGACTGACCATGGTATAAAACAATATGATCAACTTTGTTTTCTGCTTACATGTGACTGCTCCAGAAGATATATTGTTGTATAATAATTAAATGTGTTGTGTTATTGTTTTATCATAGAAACTTAGAAAATCACATTTCACCTGGCCTTTGGACTATGTCCTTACTGAGAGACTGTGAGGTACAGCTATTAACTTCTTTGCATGTAAACCATATTTATCAGCAGTGGACTGTCATCATATAATACATTCAGAGTACACTATACTATATGTACAATATGCTCTTATTCCACTTTTAATTAACAGGGTGCACCACTTCAGCTTGGAGGGACTGCCTGGGATATTCATGTTGATGGCAAGTGGTTTTATAATTGCTATACCATTGTCTCTGTGTGTGCTAAACACTTTGATTTTTCAGCAGTGAGTTTTTACCAATTTCTGGTTATTTGTTCAGCAAAAAGTGTTGGAAACACAATTAACATTTTATGCTTAAGATTTTCAATTGCCATCTTTTATCAGTCTGACGTGCCTGTAATCAGGAGGTGGTGGTGCCATCAGTTACTACAGGCATTTCCTCTGACAAGGTATGATACTGATAACTATACTTGATGTGTGCATTCCCAGTATGCAGGTCATGTGTAATAAATAAAAAATAATGCACACTGGAAAATTTTCCATTTTTCCAATTTTATTGTTTTGTCACTTTTTCTTCAAAGCCAACAGTCAGTCACCAAGCAAATGATCCAAACGGATCTAAACATCATGGAGGTCACCCCATCTGTGCCAGACGTCATGGAGGTCACCTCATCTGTGCCAGATGTCGTGGAGGTCACCTCATCTGTGCTAAACATCATGGAGGTCACCTCATCTGTGCCAGATGTCGTGGAGGTCACCTCATCTGTGCTAGACGTCATGGAGGTCACCCCATCTGTGCCAGACGTCATGGAGGTCACCTCATCTGTGCCAGATGTCGTGGAGGTCACCTCATCTGTGCTAAACATCATGGAGGTCACCTCATCTGTGCCAGACGTCATGGAGGTCACCCCATCTGTGCCAGACGTCATGGAGGTCACCTCATCTGTGCCAGATGTCATGGAGGTCACCTCATCTGTGCCAGACGTCATGGAGGTCACCCCATCTACGAGAATCCATGTATGTACAAGGAATATTTATGTATTGTTTGACTATTGTTTGTTTATGTAATAACCTTTCCTGTTTCATAAAAGTGTTTGAGCAGCACTTGACTAATTATATTATTATTGAAATGTCATATAATTTTCCACAAAGGACTCGGCGGACATGATTCTGCTCGCCTGTGACGGTGGAGGAGAACCGAACCCACTTTGCTGGGAAAGTTCAATTACCACAGGTCATAAGGATTGTATGAGAATGATGCCTTGTTGGCCATAACAATGCGGGACCTGTTAATTGACACTATTTTCTATGAAGGTGAAATGGTTGAGGACAAAATCCAGGCTCCCATCCTTTTCACCTTTGAGAGAATTGAGGACAGGGAGTTTTTCATGCAGGAAAAATATAACAAAAGAAATATTTGTATGTCTTGCCTGCACAACCCTCACCTTCAACAAACTAACTGATGGAGTAGATCTGGGTAAATATTGTTTTGTAAACTTAGTTTTGTATTGTCTTGTAGATTTAGGGTTTGTAAAATGTCTTGTATTTTCAACAATTAAAGTTTTGTGGGGAAAAAAGGTGTTTTTGAAACTTAATATACTATAATTCAGTTTTGTGTCATATATCTTATACATTTTGTTCCTAGATTGAAGATTGATTTTTATGTTAGCTGTACATTTTGCTAATAAAGGTTAATAAAAATAAAATAAATACAGCAACACTTGAGGGCAGTGAAATATGTGACTAATAAATTGTAAATTAAGTAACACTTCCAGTCTACTAATAAATGTTCCTGGAATGGTTGCCTTGCTACTAGTCTCAGAGCACACTTGTCCTCTTGATTTGTTCTTTAGTGTGATACGTGGCTGGTTTGAGACTACTGGACAGGTTACTTATTACCATTTGATTAATACAGTGATTTGATTAAGATGTGGACTGAGTCCATCCAAACTGATATTACATGCAAATTAAATTCACAACTACACTGTTGTACATGCATTAATTTTTCTTTTTGAGGTGGAGATCCTAAGTGTATGTATTAAAGGAATAATCGAGATAAGCAAATAGGTGATCATTTTATTTTTGTATCACACCTGCAATGGCAACTCAGTTCCACTTTTAAAAGCAAATAGCCTTAATACGATGGGGAAGGGAAAAAAGCAGGGGTGCACAGATAGTCTAGTCAGAAACAATGCCGAAAAATCATGAAATCATGATATTTTGACCTAATCTTTGCGCATCAACAATAAAAAAAAATCATCATTAGGTTAAGTTCGATTTGACGAAGGTGTTGCATTTACGTTAACAGCCATTAGGTGGCGAAATGAGTGGCACTTCACTAGATACATAGAGGTGGACCTCTAAAGACCAATCAAATGCGCCGCTTTGAAGCATGTGACCCAACTGGGAAAAAGCTTGAGAGTGGCTCATCTCGCTCTTCTCGTGAGCTTCTGTGTTCGTCATCCAGAAACATCAACAGAGTCTCAACATGGCGAGTAATAGCACAGGCTAAGAGCGGGGCTAGCGTCTTTCTACTTCAATCCTTCTGTTAAAGCCTGAGGAATAGTATGCAGCAGTCCTCAAAAATTTCTCAAAAAGAGTTTGAATAATGGAAATGCGAGGGATTGATCAGATGTTCGACTTCCAGCGGTAAATGGCACATATTTAAAGACTCGAATGACAGTTTCACTGCTAACACCATTAGCCATAGCATGTTCATACACCGAAGCCTCAAATTACAACCTTATAAAGTCAGTTAAACACTAAAGCATGAGCTTCAGATACATAAATATAAGAATGAACAGTAAACATGAACAGTTTTTGATTCATTTCACACCAATGCAATGTAACTTAATAACTTAGATTTACCATTAAGAGCTCATGAGTCATTTAATACAGTATCATATGAATTATAAAACAGCTTAACACTGTAAAATACTACTAAGTCTGGCTATATTGAGAATAAGTAAACCCATTAAAACGTATGTTCAGTATTAACACAACTGGCCCTCATGTTGGTGATTTTCTCAATATAGTTGGTATGTGTATGTCAGTCTGTATTGGATTTGGGTTGTTGAATTCAAACATATTAGATCTCTATAGAAATCATAGTTCTAGATTATATAAAATGATTATAGGCCGGTACTAGTGAGCATGTTTAGATCTGAGTGAACTGGCATGTTGTTCCATAGATGATACACATTTAGTCTCCTGTGTGCTCTGCTCTGTTGGTCTCTGGCAGACGGCTGCTCACAGAAATAGATCCTGAAGCTGGTTTCTATTCCTGTTATCTGTTTTCACAGGCTACCAAATGATGGCTTCATCTTGCTGCTGTTGTTGCTGTACACCCCTGTCGGCCTGTGTTTGATGCTATTACGAATATTTATTGGTGTCCACGTGTTCCTAGTGAGTTGTGCACTCCCTGACAGTGTTGTAAGAAGGTAAGAGCCACATTGGTGAAAAAAAAAAACACAGGCACAAATCAGATTTTTTTCCCCCTTAGATCTGATTTTATTTATTTTTGTAATATTGTTCATGTGACATTTTATATGTAATGCATAACAGATACTGGTCTCTTAATAGCCAAGTCTGCTAAATTGACCTGCCGCCTTATAACAAACCCGGGCAGGTTCATCCCTATTGCATGTATATTACATGTTAACTGAATTATAATAAATATGTAAGGGATAATGTACTGTCTGCCAGTTGTTATGATGCGAAGCGGAGGGGTCTTGTATCACCTTGAAGGTGTTTATTTTGCAATAACAACTGGCTGACTGCACATTATTCTGCTTATTACACAGCTACTAAACTAATAAATAAAAACATGAACGATTCATATTGATTTGGATTTATATTAATTATTCTGTTGGTGTTTATTTTGTGAAATTGTCCATCTGACTCCACATTATCCAGCATTTTACAAAGCTACTTTCCAAATAAACAAATAAATGGACATTGAACATTGATTTACATTGAAATTATATAATTATGTTACAAGTAATAAATAGCTAAACAGCTGAAATCCACCTCCAGTTTACGTCAGAGTTTTTTGGTGTTTATTTTGTAATAAATGACCATTTGACCGCTCATTATACATTGTGCTTATTATAAAAAGACTAGTTGCCAAATTCATAAATAAATGCACATGTAACATTGATTTGAAATAATTTTCTGAGATTACTTGTTGAGATCACACAGTATTCTGAGAATCAGGAAAGATGACTCGCAGTAAACGGGTTAGCGGTCTGATATGTCTTAGAGGCCGTTTACACAACAACGTTTTCAACTAAACACGGAAAACTTTTTATGCGTTTTGGCTGTTCGTTTACACAACAATGGCGTTTTGGGGCCTGAAAATGCCAAATTTTGAAAATGTGTTTCAAAGTGTACGTTTTTGAAAACCATGTCGTTATCATCTCCGTTGTAAACATAAAAAAAAACGTGAATTTGTGAAAACGATAAGATCATGCACATGTGTATTACGTTTTCAGTCTATAGGCATGCACATGAGACATTCAAAACAACGCGAGACATTCAAAACTACAATGGATGACTACAGGACTGTGTTTGTGAGTCTCGCTTCTGAGACCGTCAATCTGCGCATCTTATCATGTGGCTCATTGTGCATGACACCGCAGAGACTCACAGCATGTGGAGGCTCATTCTACTCTCTGCGATCCACGTGCAACTTACCACGCGCCGCATTGAGAGCGAGAACCACTAATCGTGACCACGAGGAGGTTACCCCATGTGACTCTACCCTCCCTAGCAACCGGGCCAATTTGGTTGCTTAGGAGACCTGGCTGGAGTCACTCACGCCCTGGATTCGAACTCCTGATTCCAGGGGTGGTAGTTTACGCCTATTATGTTGCCTATTACAAATTTGTAAAAGTAGTGATATGATGATATTTATTATGAATCTATTTCTGCCTAAAGTACAGTTAGTTACTATATTAAATTCAAGGGTGGTGTTGTAGAATTATGTGCCGAATTAAAATGTTTACCTGTCTTGCAAAATGCTTCTCTGGTTTTCGTAGCGCTGCGTGATTAAGATCTCAAACCGGCTTGCGAGTAAAAACGCACTTGCTCCGTATCCAACTACAGAGTCATACAGGTGCATTAGCAGGAGGTTCTGACTCCGCTTGTCTATTTGACGCTGCATATCCAGATACTTCAGATGCGTTGAGCAACTTTAGTTCAGAATAAGATGAACCGCAGCACAAATTTGTACCAACCCGTATAACGGAGAACTGGTAGGCTAATATTCAGATTCTAGATAAACGTTTTTATGCAAAGACGAACGTGACGATTGATTTGAATATATGACTGATAAACGCCCCCTATTTGTGAGCTAACGAACCCTTTTCTTCTAATTTGTTCTCAGCGCCCCCTAGCATCCTTTGAAAGCTCCCGTTGAGAACCCCTGCTATAAATGAACATAATTTTATTTTGCTTACACTGCGATAGTGTGTGAAAGTACAACATAACAACAAGCACTATTGATCCGCCGGTCTTCTTATTTCATCCCTACATTTACTTCAGTGATCGCAAGGAGAGCATGAAAGCACGTTCATGAGACATCTCATCTTTACCAGAGAAGCAGTATGTTACGTATTGTGTTTACATAATGTGTTATGATTTGACTTGATTTCAAATGCAAAAAATTAGTCCAAAGCTCCGAAATATCCCACGATCCACAACGTGAAGTTTAGTGAACTTTAATAGGTATCTTGTATACAAGTTATTATTAACAGTGATTTATTACCAGTAATTTAACAATTCACAAATTCGTTACACCTAAATGTATTACAATAAACTGAACTAAGAATATTTCATTTTAATTAATAAAAAATGCCAGTACTTGCATTTCTTATGTTATATTAAATATAATAATAAATTATATTTCAACAGTAGGCTACATGCTCATATTATTTGGAGTCCTCCACATGGATTTTAAGGTATCAACGTATTAACTTTAATTTCCATGACAATTGATTATGAAAATGTCTTAAAATTGACATCTCTAATCTGCACTTTTTTCATGTTTTTGAGGCATTGATATTAGATGTCAACCGATATATCGGATTTACCAATATTGGGGCCGATAGTTGCATTTTTTTAACTATCGGCTTTCAGAAAAAATCAACTCCGTTTCTGATAGTTATTGTTTGGTTTATTTTCCCCGTGGCTGGCCCTGGAAGGTTCTACAGTCTGAATTGCTTGTTTCTACAGTATAACGGCACCCTCTAGAGGTTAAATAAAAACAATCACTGACTGTACATGGAGTTTGTTGTCCAATGTGACTAGGCTATTTATAGAGACAAATGCTTCAAAAGCTGGATTAAAAGCTTTGACAGAGAAAAGCCAAGGTATGGACTATGTGTACAATACATACACACTTCTTGTCATGGTACAATAAATCAAAAATTTAAAACAAAGAAAGGTGGTTTGATGATTCATTTGTTTATAACTAACCACTGCACTGGAGAATTTGGAAACTGATTACCTTTTCTCTTAATACATAGTTTTGAATAATAAAAAAAGTCGCTTATGAATTTGTGCAGATCCATTTTAAAAACAATTTTTACAGGGTTGTGGGGCGTCCAGTTGAAGTGCTTTTGTTTCGAAGTGAATATATCAGCAGTAGAGGTCAACCGATAGTGGATTTTACCGATAACGATAACTAGGTTGGGCCGTACTTGCCGATAACCGATTAATCAACCGATAGTTAAATAATTTAAACATTAAAATATGATATGTCAAATGTGTGTTTCTTTAGCTATAACACTTTGCAAGTCCAATTTGTTAACAAGGATTTATTAGCTAGCTTACATGAACTATGTGCATTGTATTAATATTTGAGCAATACAATTGCACCTTGATCATTCATGTTAGTTCATAGTGTATTACTATTAACAAATAAAAACCTTAATTTAAAAATGTATTAGTACATGTTAATAACAAACAAACAATGAACAGCAGTTATTAACCTTAGATAATGTTACATATAGAATTTTATTGTATGTGTCATCATTTCATATAAATCCAAACAGTCATGCTTAAAAATGGCCAACTTTAAATATCTACAACGCCAGAGCATTGAAAGGACATAAATATTAGGCCTACATGTACAGTCTCACACTTCTGCTTCTATTTTATAACACTTGATGATTATCTAATCAAAATAACAAAATATGTATTAAAGTGATGATGAAAAAAGAACCGAAATCGAATGCTTTTCTGGTTTTGTTTATATGTTTCTGTTGGCTGTATGAACATATCAGTTTGCTATCTTACGTCTCTAGCTTTAAATATGCAACTTCACTGCATAATGAATGCATAAAAGTGACCAGCTGGATATAAACTAATGCAAATATATTGTAACAACTGTGACATTAAACATTCGGGTCAGACTTAGGTTTATTTTTGTCAGTGTTTTAACCACTTGAGGTAACGTTACTACTAATGTTAGCATCCTCTCAGCCTCGAAGGCAAACAAACATACTGTTGTGCTGTTCTTTCTCTACTAATGCAGCATCCAGTCAACAAATCAATCAATTTATAATGATATGACATCATTATATGTACTGTATACATACCTTTTCGCTGTCTGTGCTTTAAACGCGCATCTGATATCAGCGCTCTCCACCGTGTGCTCTCAGTGCAGAGCGCGGCATCACGTGTCGAAATAAACAACACGAGGCATCAGTGATAGTTTTTATTACACCTCTAGAGGGCGCTCTTGTACTGCATGATGCCAGCAGACCCTTCTCAGCTCTCTCCTACTGTGTAATGAATGACAGCGCGCACTTCTCAGCCGCTCCAGCAATGGACGCAAACAGGAAAAACTATCGGTATGGATTTTTGCCGATAACGATAGTTCCACCAATCAACTATTGGTGCCGATTAATCGGCAAAACCGATGAATCGGTCGACCTCTAATCAGCAGCATTAAATCAATCATTAAAGCCAACCTTTTGCTGCCTGAGTTTTTCCTTTTGCTCAGCCATTCTCTTGCTTCAGAAGACCAAGCTCTTGGAAATTACATTGAGTAAATGCAAGTGCACAGGTATAGCTTTGTAGTTCTCTTTTGTTTTTTTTTACTATAAAGTTTCCCAAACTTTTCTCCGTTCTGACAAAATTAACTTCTGCCAAGATTCTTCATTTTATGACATAGTTCTGTACAAAAAACAAACAAACAATAAAACCTTCAGAGCATTGTAAAATGCAATGCCATTCTAAAATTACCTTTAAAAAGACTAGACTTGATCTCTTTTTCTCTCACCCTTTCTTGTATTCCATTCATAGATTTATCCATCCATCCATCCATCTTCAACCGCTTATCCGAAGTCGGGTCGCGGGGTCATAGATTTATATGAAAATTAAATAATGAATATTGTCTGTAGTGATGAAGGATACGTTCTCTATTTGGCTTAGTTAGGCAATGTTTTATGTTACTGCTGAACAAACACATTTGACCTGTAATATTTTTATTAGCATTTTCATTCATTTCAGAAGGCTTTGAAGAAGGTACCAGTGTGAGAGAAATTAATGAAAGTATCTCAGTTGAAAAAATAAAGTTCAGCACTATTTTACATTGAGTGGAAAGTTTTCTTTAATATTCGCTGATTAATCGTCTGTCGGCCTGTTTTCCCATCTTAGTTATCGGTTTTGTCGACATCTGATTAATAAATTAACATTTATTAATTAACAGCCTATTAACAGTATATCTAAATAAAGGGCCTCTGCCATCCTTTAGGAAACACTCCACCTACTCAATATTCATTAATACTATTTTACACATGTTATAATAATAGTACTTTTTTATAATTAAAATGTTACTAATATTTTTCTACAACACTAATTTCAAGCAATTAAGCATATGCCTTGAGATCAAAAAGTTCTTGAGATCATGAGAATCACTGGGAATGATGACAATGACTGTGTTCTCTGTTGTTTCAGGTTCATAGTGAGAATGATGTGCTCCGTGCTGGGCCTTCACGTCAGGCAGAACAGCCTGCGTTTATGGGACAAAACCGCCCGACTGTACGTCTGCAATCACGTTACACACTTCGACCACAATATTATTAACCTTCTGACCTCCTGTAACACGGTGAGCGAGTGTGTATGTGTGCATATGTGGCAGTGTCTGTGTCAGCATGATGTCATCTCTTTCTCTCCTCTGCTCTGCCCTTGAACTCTGTGTCTTTCAGCTTGTTGGTTTACTCAGTTGTTACACACACAATGAGGTCTGCTTCTCCTTTCACAGCTGAGTGGACTTAACACTGGGCCACAGGCCAGTGATTCAAGGTTTCATTCTGTCTGTTTGCTCACTTCAAACCATTCACTTAGTTTGGATGCAGGAGTGTCTTGTATTCATCTCTTACCTTTAGGGCATGCTTTTCTGATTGATCTAATGTATCTGCATGGGTTGTAGAGGAGTTAGTTGCACTACCCTAGTTCAGATCACTAAACAGATACTTCATTGATCCTCGGGAAAAGTGGTGTATTACCGGGCACACTGTACCTTGCTTGAATCGTGGAGGTGAGCATTTCTATATAAATATTAGAGGTCGACCAATAGTGGATTTCACCAACATGAAACCATCTATCAGCTGACTAATCAACAGACGTGCCGGTGTAGACATGGTGTAAAAATGTATGTCCTCATATGTTGACAGCGGGACTAAGTTTTGAAATTTAAATTACACCAAGCTATAAAAAGTCAGATTTTTAAAATCAAATAGTTTATTAGTGCAGCTCCTGAAGAGCATGTGAAGATTAACCTCTTCTGAACCAGACTTGCTGAGATGCACGCGCCGTCTATTGTACTGAAAGCCCAGAGTGTTCTGAACTGGTATCAGTTGCTTTAAATGAAATGAAATTACTTATAGCGAAGACAAAATGCAATGCTCACGTTGTTTTTAACATTTTGTGGAGATTTACAACATTAAATAGAATGCATGTCTATTCAGACACTGAGAAAGTCCAAGAGCTGAGAAGAGTATCCACTTTAGCTGCAATAGTAAAAGAATAATGGTTCACATTATTCACGCAAGTTTAAATGTTCAACTCAAGCTAAAAATTTGACGCATTGTTGCGAAAGCCTATCAGCATTGAGATTGTCTGGATGTCACTGACGTACTGACGTAGTAGCAGAAGAAATCTGGAAAAATTAATGAAACAATTGTTGTAGCAGTGTGCGGTGTGCGGTGCACCCAGAATTGTATGACACAACGTCATACATGTACAGAGACCGGACGAATAAAGACATCGCTTGGAGGAAAGTGAGTGAGGAAGTTGTACTACCTCGTAAGTTCTGAAAATATGCGTGTCTACTTGATTCCACCTATTGGTTGTACTTTAATATGAACCAAGTTGTAGAAGCCCCTCCTCCTGTCCTTTTCCAGAAGAGAAGGGGGAATACTATTGTGAACGCGAGTTTAAACACACATTTATAATCCAGCGGTCAAACTCGCGTTAGCAATTCGAGCTGAAAATTTTCTTTGCATTGTATGTGAACGCACCATAAGAAACTACTAATTCCTTTATATTCCTTTAAATTTACATTTTCAATCCATTACCGTGCTTAAACTAGCAACATGTTACAGCTGATCTCCACATGATCTTACAGTGTTCCCTTGTCTCTGTTTAGCCTCTGCTGGAGGGCCCCGCTGGGTTCTTGTGCTGGGCGAGGGGTTATATGGAGCTGGGTCAGGATGTAGGGAGCAGGTTGGAGCTGACAGAGATCCTCCGCAGGTACTGCTCGTCTCCTGGTGCTTTACCCCTCCTGCTCTTTCCAGAGGAGGACACCACCAACGGCCGTGCTGGCCTCCTCAAGTTCAGGTATTTTAACATCATGCTTGTTGTTAAAACATTAATTATTTCGCCATTCAGTTTGGAAGTTGTGCTTGGATGGTAAACATAGACACCACCAAATCTGAATTTGTAATTGCAAAATTGTTATATGCTGTATATTCTGTCTGGCTGTCTAAGTTGAAATACAGCTAGAAATGTAGGGGCTCAATGAAGTGTTTGGACTCTTCATTGGAAATGTCACCGAATTCGATTTGTTACATTTATTTCAAAGAAAGATGGCACGTGCAGTTTTTAAGTAAAACATTTCACTGAAAGAAGTTGATTCGATTTTAATTGATAAAACAAAAGATATATGGTTCAAAATAAAGGTGGACAGTATTTGGACACTTTCTGATTGTCAAACGAGGAACATGTCTTTGTTCATGTGCTGAACTTCACATGTGGTTACCAGTGTGAACTTGAGGTGAAACGGACTTCCACTAAAAGTCACTTTGACACCAGCTGGTTAAAAGTAATTGTAATTGCTCCACCATGACAGTTGTTGACTGAAAAAAGAAAATCCGCTCTAGCGCCCCTTGCGGTAACACAGAGAATGCAGCACATACTTGTGTTGGATTATGAATTGAGCACGAACACATTTCAATATGCAAAGATCCTATGAATCCAGCTTGCGTTGCAAGGTGCATTTGCGTTTGCGTACTTGTGTGAAGTATGTTTGGGCCCTTATGTGTACTTAACAGATTAAAGCAATAGTTCACTCAAAATTGATAATTTTCAGTTCAGGTCATTTGTATTTGTATAGTGCTTTTCAAAGCACATACCTTTAGCAGAAAATATCCATAATCTTCATTGTGCGTTTTGATGAAAAACGTGATTGTAGATTAAGTCATAAAATATTGTTTGTCTTTAGGACCCCAAGTGAGCCAAAGGTGACAGTGGCAAGGAACACAAAACTCAATAATTCTCTCATCATATACTCACCTTCATGCCATCTCGAACTTGTATGACCTTTTTCTATGGAACACATATGAAGATATTTGAAAGATATTTGAAGATTTTTGAATTATAAATGTAATCAATATGACACAAGCGATGCAATAGTTTTGTGGTGAGAACAGACCAAAATGTAACTCCTTATTCACTACATTTTGACATCTGCTGTCTGCTTGGCACATTCATGAGAGAAGCTTGTTCACTCCCAGGGCTCCAGACTGCAACTAAAATGGTCGCATAAAAATGATTGATTGCGACAATTATTTTAAATCTAGTCGCCACTGGCAACAGTCGAATTCTGTGCGTCAGATATGCGGTTTTGTCAGAGTTATTGAAACATCTTCAGAGTGCACACCATTGTGTCTTGTGCCACTTTTCAACCTTTCTATTGAGATGAGCTCACTGCACGCAACAACAAACATAGCATGACGCATGATGTCCGATGAGTGAACAAATTACTCTTTTAAACTGGTCTTATTAATGAATCGACTGAAAAGATCTCAGGGTTTGAACTCAGGAGCTCAGGTTAGCAGTTTGAATCAGTCACTTTCTCAGCAAATCAGCTGTCAGTGAGTTCACAACTGGGAGTGCAGACATTTCAAAATAAGAGTCCTATGTGTATTTCAGGCTTCTTTATATTTAAAATGTATTTCATTTCGGTTCGTTCTGAGCAGAAACAGTATTTTTTTTTGTTCCGGTCCTGGCTATGAAGACATTTATAATGAAAGGTAAATGAATATCTGAATACTAATATATATATATACAGTGAGGAAAATAAGTATTTGAACACCCTGCTATTTTGCAAGTTCTCCCACTTAGAAATCATGGAGGGGTCTGAAATTGTCATCGTAGGTGCATGTCCACTGTGAGAGACATAATCTTAAAAAAAAATCCAGAAATCACAATGTATGATTTTTTAACTATTCATTTGTATGATACAGCTGCAAACAAGTATTTGAACACCTGAGAAAATCAATGTTAATATTTGGTACAGTAGCCTTTGTTTGCAATTACAGAGGTCAAACGTTTCCTGTAGTTTTTCACCAGGTTTGCACACACTGCAGGAGGGATTTTGGCCCACTCCTCCACACAGATCTTCTCTAGATCAGTCAGGTTTCTGGGCTGTCGCTGAGAAACACGGAGTTTGAGCTCCCTCCAAAGATTCTCTATTGGGTTTAGGTCTGGAGACTGGCTAGGCCACGCCAGAACCTTGATATGCTTCTTACAGAGCCACTCCTTGGTTATCCTGGCTGTGTGCTTCGGGTCATTGTCATGTTGGAAGACCCAGCCTCGACCCATCTTCAATGCTCTAACTGAGGGAAGGAGGTTGTTCCCCAAAATCTCGCAATACATGGCCCCGGTCATCCTCTCCTTAATACAGTGCAGTCGCCCTGTCCCATGTGCAGAACACCCCCAAAGCATGATGCTACCACCCCCATGCTTCACAGTAGGGATGGTGTTCTTGGGATGGTACTCATCATTCTTCTTCCTCCAAACACGGTTAGTGGAATTATGACCAAAAAGTTCTATTTTGGTCTCATCTGACCACATGACTTTCTCCCATGACTCCTCTGGATCATCCAAATGGTCATTGGCAAACTTAAGATGGGCCTTGACATGTGCTGGTTTAAGCAGGGGAACCTTCCGTGCCATGCATGATTTCAAACCATGACGTCTTAGTGTATTACCAACAGTAACCTTGGAAACGGTGGTCCCAGCTCTTTTCAGGTCATTGACCAGCTCCTCCCGTGTAGTTCTGGGCTGATTTCTCACCTTTCTTAGGATCATTGAGACCCCACGAGGTGAGATCTTGCATGGAGCCCCAGTCCGAGGGAGATTGACAGTCATGTTTAGCTTCTTCCATTTTCTAATGATTGCTCCAACAGTGGACCTTTTTTCACCAAGCTGCTTGGCAATTTCCCCGTAGCCCTTTCCAGCCTTGTGGAGGTGTACAATTTTGTCTCTAGTGTCTTTGGACAGCTCTTTGGTCTTGGCCATGTTAGTAGTTGGATTCTTACTGATTGTATGGGGTGGACAGGTGTCTTTATGCAGCTAACGACCTCAAACAGGTGCATCTAATTTAGGATAATAAATGGAGTGGAGGTGGACATTTTAAAGGCAGACTAACAGGTCTTTGAGGGTCAGAATTCTAGCTGATAGACAGGTGTTCAAATACTTATTTGCAGCTGTATCATACAAATAAATAGTTAAAAAATCATATATTGTGATTTCTGGATTTTTTTTTTTAGATTATGTCTCTCACAGTGGACATGCACCTTCGATGACAATTTCAGACCCCTCCATGATTTCCAAGTGGGAGAACTTGCAAAATAGCAGGGTGTTCAAATACTTATTTTCCTCACTGTATATGTGTGTGAAGATCTCTAATGTGTCCGTTGAGGGTTGTAATTCATTCGAAAAATCATGCATTTGCATGAATGCAATCCCATTCATAATTGTATCCTGCTCTCTCTTCTCAGCTCTTGGACTTTCTCAGTGTCTGACTCCATCCAGCCTGTGGCATTGCTGGTCAAGAGGCCTTTCATTGCTGTGGTAAATACATTTAAACCCTTTTCGGTAATCTACACTTGCTGAATGATCATGTGCATGACTCCTGCGGTTGCAAGGTCTTACTCATATTGGAGATACTTAATATATAATATGTGCCTCTTTTGATCTGACTGTGTATTCATATGCATCTAACCCATACAGCACCTACAATTACAAGTCACTTTGACATGTAACCAACCAAGCATTTAAAGGTGAAAACACAATAATCAGTCTGCAGAATTTGTGTCAAGAGTTTCCAGATCCTTTTTCATCCTTGATTTCCCATTGACGCACACAAGAGAGCCTTTGTGTGGCTCATTAGGAGAATATTTATAGCAGCACTGATAATATGTGACTCACAGTGCAATAGGAGGTGGCACTGTCAAAGTTCTGCTGATCGGCACTTGGTGACCTCTGGGTCCTCGCTCCCATTACAGCATTGCAATTCAGAAATTAAGTTTCATTTGTCTTTTGGTGAACATTAGAGTATGCACAGTTAAATTCAGAAGTTTACATGCACCTTAGCCAAATACATTTAAACTCAGTTGTTCTCAATTCCTGACATTTAATCGTAGAAAACGTTCCTTGTTTTAGGTCAGTTAAGATCACTGTTTTAAGAATATGAAATGTCAGAATAGTTGAGAGAATTATTTATTTGAACTTTTATTTATTTCATCACATTCCCAGTTGGTCAGAAGTTTACTTACACTTTGTTCGTATTTGGTAGCATTGCCTTTAAATTGTCAAACATTTTCCACAAGCTTCTCACAATAAGTTGCTGGAATTTTGGCCCATTCCTCCAGACAGAACTGGTGTAGCTGAGTCAGGTTTGTATGTCTCCTTGCTCGCACATGATTTTTCAATTCTGCCCACAAATTTTCAATCAGATTGAGGTCAGGGCTTTGTGATGGCCACATTTTGCCACAACTTGGAGGTCTGCTTGGTGTCATTGTCCATTTGGAAGACCCATTTGCGACTGAGCTTTAACTTCCTGGCCGATGTCTTGAGATGTTTCTTCAATATATCCAGATAATTTTCCTTCCTCGTGATGCCATCTTTTTTGTGAAGTCCACCAGGCCCTCCTGCAACAAAGCACCCCCACAACATGATGCTGCCACCCCCATGCTTTATGGTTGGGATGGTGTTCTTCGGCTTGCAAGCCTCACCCTTTTTCCTCCAAACATAATGATGGTCATGATAGCCGAACAGTTACATTTTTGTTTCATCAGACCAGAAGAAATTTCTCCAAAAAGTAAGATCTTTGTCCCCATGTGCACTTGCAAACTATAGTCTGTCATGTTTATGGTGGTTTTAGAGCAGTGGCTTCTTCTTTGCTGAGCAGCCTTTCAGGTCATGTCAATATAGGACTCGTTTTACTGTGGATATATATACTTGTCCTTCCTCCAGCATCTTCACAAGGTCCTTTGCTGTTGTTCTGGGATTGATTTTCACTTTTCGTACAAAACTATGTTAATCTATATGAGACAGAATGCGTCTCCTTCCTGAGCGGTATGATGGCTGCATGGTCATATGGTGTTTATACTTGCGAACAGATGAACGTGGTACATTCATGTGTTTGGAAACTGCTCCCAAGGATGAACCTGACTTGGCTTGGCTGATTATTTTTTATTTTCCCATGATGTAAATTAAAGAGGCACTGAGTTTGAATTGACTACAATTAGAAGCTAAATTAGGTTTGACATCATTTTCGGGAATTTTCCATGCTGCTTAAAGGCACAGTTAACTTAGTGTAAGTAAAATTCTGACCCACTGGAATTGTGATATAGTCAATTCAAAGTTAAGCAATCTGTCTGTAAACAATTTTTGGAAACATTACTTGTGTCATGCATAAAGTAGATGTCCTAAATGACTTGCAAAAACTATAGTTTGCTAATATGAAATATGTGGAGTGGTTACAAATTTGTTTAAATGACTTCAACCTAAGTTTATGTAAACTTCTGACTTTAACTGTATGTGATCCGTTCCCCCAGATAGAATAAAGTATAGCGAGCACATTGTGTTGTATTGACAGGACTTACACTGACATTCAACTTCAGCATTCTTTCTTAGTCACATTACACACTTTCTTAGTGTTTTATTTTATTTTTTACCTGGAGTCTACATATAGATTTTACTGAGCTGTCTTTGCAGGTAGCATTTACAGTATCATATTGAACAAGCCATGTTGGCCACTCTAGTTTTCATAAATGGTCTTGCTGACTGGGGAGAGAGCTTTGCTTTGTCAAAGTTAGAGTACGTCTACATAGTTGATCTCTAAACTCTGAATTCAAAAGAGCAAGACAAAACTTGTTTTTAATTATATTCCCACTTTTAATACTTTACTGACACTTCAATCATTTCTGATGCTGTGCTCCCATTAACATTAGCAAATGACCTGCAAAAAGTAATTGTCATAGACATAGTATAACATGTAACTCATGTTAGCTGCCTTGGTTAGAATCATTAAGTGCCTGAACTTCAATATAAATATATTGTGTTCTAGTAAACAAGAAGAACACGATATATAAGGTATTTCTCTTTTCTTTTCAGAATACACCAGAGTCTTCATGGCTGGCAGAACTGTTATGGGCCTTTTTTGTACCATTTACAGTGTACCATGTAAGGTACTACATATTACAGTCTCTCCTTTTTTAATTGTATAATCCGCTATTGCTGCTATCGACAGGCCTGGTAATACAACACTAAGGAAGCTTCTTAGTATTCAATAGCATCATATGTACCAAAGTTACTAGAGCGACTTTCTGGGACATGGTCCAATACATGTAAATTGTTTGCTTGACCATTTTTTTAAATTTTTTTTTTACCTTTATGTATTTGTATTGCAAAAAAACACTAGTATTTATTTTACTTGGTTCAGTCACGGCGGCCATCTTTCTGTCATGGCGCACGTAAAATTTTGGTTATACAGATGTTTACGGAAACCTCAATATCTCAGCTCAGGATGGTCCTAGCTCCTTGCAACAAAAAACGATCTCTTGAGCACATTACAAGGTACATGTACATATCTAAACATTTTAGACTGAGACTTAGAACTTCAGTCCTAATGTAATGATCAAGATTGCTGAAAGTTCCACATTTAGGGTCAATTTATAATGGGAAGCGTTCAAGTCTCAGTCCTACATGTTTTGTATGGGGTACCTAGGTAAGTATAGTGTGCGTGCAGAACATTTCCGGTATTAAACTTCTCTTATTAAATTTTTTTATGGGTGCGAGAATGGGTGAAATTTTGTAACATTTCCCCTCACTTTCAGGTTGATTATCTCTGCTGGGGGACCAGATAGTAGCCTGAAATTTTCACAGATATAAGTCCTCTATGGTAGCATTCTCTGTAAAATTTTGAGTTTGAGATTCCACTAGCTACAGAGCTAGGACCTCAAAATGGTGATATCAGAGAGTATTATCAGGTTCTTCTTTACATCTGCGTCACAAGACTTTGAAAAACATGTAGTGATGAAATCTGTCCCCCTGATCCTACAGAATAAAGAGCAGTGGTGGTGCTCACCCTGCAGTCTGTGTGCGTCCTAATTAGTGGTCGACTGATAGTAGATTTTTCCAATACTGACAACTAAGTTGGGAAGTACCTGTTGATAACAGATTAATCAACCGATAGTTTTTAAAATTGGTACTGAATGAAACAATAACACCCAAAGTAAAATAGTGTCAGCCCATATTCTCAAATGTTAAGTCAAATTAAAATGAGGGGGGAAAATGCTTCAATAGACAGTTCACATGGTGTTACACTTGCACTGATTCCTAATACTCCAGAATCAAGCTTCATAATAAGAGTGAAATACCACATTGTTTTTTATTCAGTACAGTTGTATGGAGAGTAGCAACATACATAGATAGCAGTGGTATTCAGCTGCACTTGGTGGTGAAGCTGCTTAGAGTTTGAGCACAGGCCGAGTGCTGTTCAAACAGACGGAACTCAACAGAATGGAACCGAACGCTGGATCAGATACACATTTCCAAGTTGAATATCTTTCCTGACAAAGCATTTAAACAACTCATTGCTTAACCTGATAAATGCTTATAAAAGAGTAAGATGCAGTGGCCAAAGACCTCCACCAACTGTAAGGGGCTGTTCACACAGAACTCTTTTGCAACCATCCATTTGTTTTTCTATGGAAACTCGCGCTAGACGAACGTCTTTGTTTCCCTTTGTTTTTGTTTATTCAGCTTCTCGTATAGGAGCGCTGTTTTTTAGATGTGTCTAATTAAAAAGAACTTTAAAATCATATTGAGACACCTGCTTTCTGTATTTGTTGTGCTGTGTCTAGCCTTTTTTAGTGCAAGAATGTGATCGACCTGAAGTCATAAATTTATCTGAAGATAAAGATTTGTATTGAAATCAGATGCGTTTCTGATTTGTTTAAACGTTTCTTTCGGCTGCATGAAGATATTAATTAGCTTTTTCACATCACTAGCTTTAAATATGCAACTTAGCTGGCTAACGAATGCATAAACATGACCAGTTGGATATAAACTAATGCAAATAGATGGTAACAATGGTGACATTTAAACATTTAGGTAGGACTTGCGTGTATTTTTGTCACGTTGTTCTAACTGCTTGAGGTTAGCTTTAGGTTAGCATCCTCTCAGCATTGTCAGCAAACATGCTGCTGTTCTCTACTAATGCAGCATCTAGTCAACAAATTAATTTCTTTATAATGATATCACAATGTGTACTGTAGTGTAATATATACAAACCTTTTTGTTGTTGATGTTTTAAATCTGCATCTTAAGTGTTCCGCTCCATGCAGAGTGTAGTTTCAGGTGTCAAAACAAACACCACGAGGCATCAGTGAAGTAATAGTTGTATTCACATCTAGAAGGTGCTCTCATACTTTATAACGACAGCGGACCCTTCCCAGCCGCTTCAGCACTGGACGCAACAGGGAAAACTATCGGTGTGGATTTTTGCAGATAACCGATATTTCCAGAAATATGTTATTGGTGCCGATTAATCGGCAAAACCGATACATCGGTCGACCTCTAGTCCTAATGCCCCAGTACAGTGACGGGGACACTATACTGTAAAAAAGCACTGTCTTTCGGAAGAGACGTTAAACCGAAGGTCCTGACTCTCTTATTAAAAATCCCAGGGCACTTCTCGTAAAGAGTAAGGGTATAACCCAGGTGTCCTGGCCAAAATTATCTTTGATGGGCTCCTAATAATCGCCATCACTGAATTGGCTTCATCGTTCTACACTCCTCTCCACAATAGCTGGTGTGTGGTGGTCAATTTGGCTTACTATGGCTGCTGTTGCGTTATCCATGTGGATGCTGCACACTGGTAGTGATTGAGGAGATTCCCCATATACTGTGTAAAGCGCTTTGAGTGCCTAGAAATGTGCTTTATAAATGGAAGGAATTATTATTATTATTATTAGGCTTTGTAAATATTCTTCCACCTCCCTGGTACCAAGAACATCATTCCAAGATATCTACTGAGGACAAAGTGTGGATTCCCATGAACAAAGTCTCAGAAAACATAATGAGAAGTCTAAAACAGGAAAATGCTCTGCAATGCACACTATACCTTTTTTTACTGCATGCTAGATTTAAAAAAATATGATTTTATTACATACATGAGTAATCTAATGAAATACATCTTTTGATAGTCGTGTAAAATACAAAGAAAGCCCAAAGGTCCTGATATATTACAGTATGAAAATGTGGATAATAGTCATTGAAAGTAATGGTCACAATGAAAACAAAAAAGTTATTAATCTCAATGGTTTTAAAGCGGCTCCTTTCCTTTGTGTCAGTTTAGGATATTGCCGTCAAAGGCCAAAGTATACTTCGGTTTGTCCACTGAACAGAACATGCAAAGTATGCATGATGCAAATTTCGTTCATCTGCGCGTACTGTCGTGAAGTCACCAACAATTCTATGACTGGGTTATTTTATAGATTTTGTCATTCTTTTAAAATAGATATATAAATAAAATTGTACAATATTATATATAAAATAGTTATTTAAAAGCACGTTTATGTATAAACCGTTTGATTATCGTCATTAGGCGTCTTTTTCTGTCTTTTCATTTTGCTATTGTTAAGAAAAAACTAAAAGTGTTTGTAAGGGTTTTGATTATGTATTATCTGACTATTGCAATAGGTGTTATCTGTTTATATTAGGGCTTGTCAATCGGTTAAAATTTTTAATCGAATTAATTACATGGTTTGTCCTGATTAATTAATCGTGATTAATCGCATATATATTACATATATTGAGAAAGCCCCCTCATATAACAATAAATAAGTATAATTATGATTATACATAATTTATATCAATATATAATTATACATAGTTATCTCTTAAATATTTAAAAAGTTGATATATATTTTTATAATATATATATATTATATATATAAAATAAAAAATATTCAGATAGTGTGTTGCGTCATAACATAAAATGTTTAGTCACTGTTACAAGTTAAATATAGTTTAATACTCAATCTTAAACACATCTTGAGATCTCTTTAGTCGGATTTGCGGTTCCATCTAGTGTTTTGAATGCAAGAAGCTAACGCATTGTTTGTGTTGTTCTGCTACTTAAGTGTTTTCTTCACTGTATAAACTGTGTGCGTTGCTCATAGAGCTGAAATTTTACTTACACTCTTTACCTCTGGATTGTAAACAGGTGGTACTACAACCTTGCATTTCTCAGGAATCTTCCTTATTATGGTCCGGGGGCATGTGGATTTATTGCTGTTATTTTTTTTACCACGTTATTTTTTGTCAAATTAACGCACTTGACTTAACATGATCAATCGACAGCCTTAATATATATAATATTATATATAATATATATATATATACTATATATATAGGACATATATATTATATATAAATAATAGATGTGTAATATAGGAAAATAAGAAGGGCACCCTGAATTCAGAAATGTTCCAGCTTTTGTTCAGTTTGCAAAGTTTGTCACTTTACAAACAATTTAGATGTCATTTTTTTAAATACTTCTTTCTCCATCTTTTCAACAGATGGCTTTCCACAATGTCTAAAGAAGATGGCGAAACATAATTCAAGAAATTTGCCAGCATAAGTCCAGAGGGTGAAACTCTTAATATTTTGTGTTATTAATTGCCAGTGGAATTAAATTATGATGAAACCCTTTTGCAAATATTGCATGTTGAACTGTAGTGATTACCTCTAAAAACAAAATAGAAAAACATTCAAACAAATTTCAGGAACGATCATTTCATTGTCTGCTGACATGACTTTTCGTCTATGAAACCTACAGATGTATTGAAACTTCTTGTCCAAAGCTTTCAGGCTTGTTTTGCTGGATTGTTTGATGTAATGTCCATTGTTTCCCTCTGTCAGCTTCTGGCGACTGAGCTGGGTGTGATCTCCACACAGATCACTAAAGCAGACAAAGCAGAACACATCAAAAGAAATAGACACACTGTCCCTCAGACTGCACACTCAAGTAAGCATGGATTTTATGGTGAGAAATGAAATAAAAATGCAAAAATTTAAAAATGTGTTGTCTCTCTGCCAATGTCGCTAGTCCTGGGTATTGATACACATTTCCCAATTCGATTCAGATTCACAAGCTCTCGATAAAATTTTGATTTTGATTCTATATCGATTCATATGGGTATTTTTCGGTTATTGTGTACATTTTGCTTTGGTATGAAAAAAATCTCTCTCAGCTCAAAAGTACAACTGGAAAATATAAATTTTACTAATTAGATTTGATCATTAGTTTTTCATCATATTGGTCACATTTGAGCTTTTTAAACATTTACAAATCTTTGTATTCCATCAATAAATATGTCTTGAAATGTTGTATATGTAAATATATATATATATATATATATATATATACATACACACACACACACACACACTGATCAGCCGCAACATTAAAACCATCTGCCTAATATTGTGTAGGTCCCCCTCGTGCTGCCAGAACACCACCAACCCACATCTCAGAATAAAATTCAGAGATGATATTCTTCTCAGCACAATTGTTCAGAGTGGTTATCTGAGTTACTGTAGACTTTGTCAGTTTGAATCAGTCTGACCATTCTCTGTTGACCTCTCTCATCTACAAGTTGTTTCTGTCCTCAGAACTGCTGCTCACTGGATGTTTTTTGTTTTTGACACCATTCTGAGTAAATTCTAGAGACTGTTGTGTGTGTAAATCCCAGGAGATCAGCAGTTATAGAAATACTCAAACCAGCCCATCTGGCACCACCAATCATGCCACGGTCTAAATATCTGAGATCACATTTTGATGTTTGATGTGAACATTAACTGAACTAAATTAACCTGAACCATATCTGCATGATTTATGCACTGTACTGCTGACACATTTGGCTGATTAGATTATGGCATGGATGATTGTTGGTGTCAGATGGGCTGGTTTGAGTATTTCTGTAACTGCTGATCTCCATGAGTGGCCACCAGAGAATCGTCAGACTGGTTGGAACTGACAAAGTCTACGGTAACTCATCTAACCGCACTTTACAATTGTGGTGAGAAGAATATCATCTCAGAATGTCTTTCTGAGATATGATTTGGTGCTGTTTTGGTGGCACGAGAGGGACTTGCACAATATTAGGTAGGTGATTTTAATATTGTGGCTGTTATATATACAGTTAAAGTCAGAAGTTTGCTAAATACATTAAAATGCAGTTTTTCACAATTCCTAACATTTAATCATAGAAAGCATTCCCTGTCTTAGGTCAGTTAGGATCACTACTTTATTTTAAGAATGTGAAATATAGTTGAGAGAATTATTTATTTCTGCTTTTATTACTTTCATCATATTCCCAGTGGGTCAGAAGTTTAAATACACTTTGTTAGTATTTGGTAGCATTGCCTTTGACATTGGGTCAAATGTTTTTTGTAGACTTCCACAAGCTTCTCACAATAAGTTGCTGAAATTTTGGCCCATTCTTCCAGTCAGGTTTGTAGGCCTCCTTGCTCGCACATGCTTTTAGGTCAGAGCTTTGTGATGGCCACTTCAATACTTTGACTTTGTTGTCCTTAAGCCATTTTGCCACAGCTTTGGAGTTATGCTTGGGGTCATTGTCCATTTGGAAGAACCATTTGCGACTGAGCTTTAACTTCCTGGCCGATGTCTTGAGATTTTGCTTCAATATATCTACATCATTTTCCTTCCTCATGATGCCATCTATTTTGTGAAGTGCACCAGGCCCTCCTGCAGCAAAGCACCCACACAACATGATGCTGCCACCCCCATGCTTCACGGTTGGGATGGTGTTCTTCAGCTTGCAAGCCTCACCCTTTTTCCTCCAAATATAACGATGGTCATTATGCCCAAACAGTTACATTTTTGTTTCATCAGACCAGAGGAAATTTCTCCAAAAAGTAAGATCTTTGTCCCCATGTGCACTTTGCAAACTGTAGTCTGTCATGTTTATGGTGATTTTGGAGCATTGGCTATTTCCTTGCAGAGCAGCCTTTCAAATATTGTCGATATAGGACTAATTTTACTGTGGATATAGATACTTGTCTACCTATTTCCTCCAGCATCTTCACAAGGTCCTTTGCTGTTGTTCTGGGATTGATTTGCACCTTTGATACTAAACTACGTTCATCTCTCGGAGACAGAATGCGTCTTCTTCCTGAGCGGTATGGCTGCTTGGTTTCATGGTGTTTATACTTGCGTACTATTGTTTGTATAGATGAACATGGTACCTTCAATCATTTGGAAATTGCTCCCAAAGATGAACCAGACTTGTGGAGTTCCAATAATTTGTATGGCTGATTTCTTTTGATTTTCCCATGATGTCAAGCAAAGAGGCACTGAGTTTGAAGGTAGGCCTTAAAATACATCCACAGGTACACCTCCTATTGACTCCAATTAGACAATTAGCCTATCAGAATCTAATTGCCTAAAGGCTTGACATCATTTTCTGGAATTTTCCAAGCTGCTAAAAGGCACAGTTAACTTGGTATATGTAAACTTCTGACCCACCAGAATTGTGATATAGTCAATTAAAATAAAACAATCTGTCTGTAAACAATTGTTCGAAAAATGTCTCTTGTCATGCACAAAGTAGATAAATGTCTTGCCAAAACTATCATTTACTAATATTAAATCTGTCGAGTGGTTAAAAAATTAGTTTTAATGACTTCAATCTAAATGTATGTAAACTTCTGACTTTAACTGTGTGTGTGTGTGTGTATATATATATATATATATATATATATATATATTAGATACATGTTTATTGTTTACATGCACAATTTGTTCTGTTTATCAGTATTTACATTGATACGTAGAGCATGTGCTAAAACCTTTCTCTTTAAGATTACTGGCAGTTCAGTCAGTGAGCGCATATTAACAAGAGAGGATGTGCTCTATTGTTACCCAGTCCTAGTTGCCTCCTTTGGAAAAATGTCTGAAACAATTATGAAACTATATTTTCTCATCTTTGTCCAGATTTGGGTGCCAGACCTCGTACAGTGGCACAGAGTTTCCTGGGCACACCTACAGGGACTGAAGACTTGCGTGTAGTGCGTATGGCGCAGCAGGTGAAGGAAGTGCTGCCTGATGTCCCCCTCTCTATCATCACCAGAGATTTGTGTACGTCACCACTAGGAATGCTCTGCAAAATGCAATACAGTACCTAGCCGGCATAATCACAGACAAATAATCCTTAACTGAACTAAATTAACCTGAACCATATCTGCATGATTTATGCACTGTACTGCTGACACATTTGGCTGATTAGATTATGGCATGGATGATTGTTGGTGCCAGATGGGCTGGTTTGAGTATTTCTGTAACTGCTGATCTCCTTGAGTGGCCACCAGAGAATCGTCAGACTGGTTGGAACTGACAAAGTCAACGGTAACTCATATAACCGCACTTTACAATTGTGGTGAGAAGAATATCATCTCAGCATGCCTTTCTGAGATGTGATTTGGTGCTGTTTTGGTGGCATGAGAGGGACTTGCACAATATTTTGCAGGTGGTTTTAATATTGTGGCTGATAAATATATACAGTTAAAGTCAGAATTATATTGAAAATCATGAAAGTATGAAATCACTATAAATATTCATTCAGACAAGCTTAATTTGTTCAAATCTTCCTTGTGTTTACTGAAGAAAAGATAAACAATCACATTTTTGTGTTTCACTCCAGGGAAATTTGATACAGTTGAAAGGCAGCAATGTCAGAAATTAGCTTTAAGGAATGATATTTGCCTCCTGGAGTTGGTTTTCAGGGGCTTTTTTAACCTTTATGAAGGGATTTTTAATAACATGTAAACATAGTGTGCATTATCTTTTTGTCAAAAATGAATTTACTTCATTAAAATAATCATCTGAATAATTACAGTAATTAAATATAGCAGTAAGCTTCCGTAAATATCGTCCATGCACGTATGAAAAATACATGACCAAAATAACCAAATTTGAAAGATTTGTGGATAAAGTTAGGTGTTGGGGTCACATTTCAAATTTTGTTCTATAGTTAGGATTAGGTATAGCTCCGCCTGGCATGTGCAAAATTAGAATGTTGCATTGTCTATGTGTACTTGGTTTTCTATGTTCTTTCTTATACAATATTACATTTATCACTTTTCATTTATTTACTTATTGTCAGGAGCATCTCTTGATGATACAAACCAAATTGTGTGCAAATCAGACAAATGGCCTGGGGCCAGGATTTGGAAAGGCACACACCTGTCTATGTAAGTTCTTACAGCTAACATTGCATATCAGAGCAAAAATTGCCTGCAGAGCTCAGAGACAGGATTGTGTCGAGGCACATATCTGGGGAAAGCTACCAAAAAAGTTTTGGCTGTATTGAATGTTCCCAAGAGCACAGTGGCCTCCATAATTCTTAAATGGAAGAAGTTTGGAACAACTAGGACTCTTCCTAGAACTGGCCGCCTGGTCAAACTATAGGGGGATAACAGCCTTGGTAAGAGAGGTGACCAAGAACCTGACGGTCACTCTGGTCGAGCTCCAGAGATCATGTGTGGAGATGGGAGAAACCTGCAGAAGGACAACCATCACTGCAACACTCTACCAATCTGGGCTTCATGGCAGAGTGGCCAGACGGAAGCCTCTTCTCAGTGCAAGACACAAAAAAGCACCTTAAAGTCTCAGACTGTGAGAAACAAGATTCTCTGGTCTGATGAAACGAAGATTTAACTGTTTGGCCTCAATTCCAAGTGTCATGTCTAGAGGAATCCAGGCACCTCTCATCACCTGCACAATACTATCCCAACGGTGAAGTGTGGTGGTAGCATCATGCTGTGGGGGGTGTTTTTCAGTGGCAGAAACTAGAAGACTGGTCAGGGTTGAAGGAAAGCTGAACACAGCAAAATACAGAGATATCCTTAATGAAAACCTGGTTCAGAGCTTTCGGAACCTCAGACTGGGCCAAAGATTCACCTTCCATCAGGACAAAGACACTAAGTATACAGCCAAGACAACACAAGAGTGGCTGAGGGACAACTCCCTACTGTCCTTGAGTGGCTCAGCCAGAGCCCGGACTTGAACCCATTTGAACATCTCTGGAGAGATCTGAAAATGTCTGCCCATTGATGGTTCCCATCCAACCTGACAAAACTTGAGAGGATCTGCTGAGAAGAATGGCAGAAAATCCCCAAATCCAGGTCACTGGCAAAGGAGCTTTAAATAAGTACTGAGTTAAGGGTCTGAATACTTATGTCAGTGTTATATTTGAATTTTTTATTTTTAATAAATTTGCTAAATTATCGAAAATCTGTTTGTTGCGTTGTCATTACGGGGTATGGAGTGTAAATTGATGTGAAAAAAAGCATTTTGGCATAAGGCTGCAACATAATATGTGAAAAAATAAGGGGGTCTGAATACTTTCTGAATGCACTGTACAGTGCTTACTGATGCAAAGCAGATGTCTTTGGTTTAAGCTGTGCCGTTTCAGCCAGTATGGATTGCGGTTAAATAACCCCTTTCCTTTGTTTCTGTGCAGTGCAAACAAACTGTGTTGATACAACCATAACCAACCTGCTGGAACGCAATGACCAGTTCCACTCAGAGGCTTCTGTGGCCACAGCATCAGTTCCTGCCAAACCAGCAGCTTACTCCACCCCATCTGCTACAGCATCCTCACCTGATCTAAAGCTACAGGTGCCCCTTTCATCACTGCATTAAAAGATGCTGAAGCAAGTGAATCCTCAGAGCCAAAATTAACTTTGTCCAATATTATATCGCCAGATAACACGTAACTTTTTTTCAAATTTCTTATCTTAGCATGGGAAATTTGTTACTACCAATGGTGCTCTTCAAATTGTTAGTTATGGCTCTTTGAAATGAATCTATCGATTAAAGTAGTTTTAGTATTGCAACCACAAATAAATGTACCTATAATTAAAAGCTGTGAAGCATTTTGTGTGTTCGAATATTCACATTAATACTCCTGTGTATTTATTTAACAGCCAGCTGCCAAATCTTTTGAGAAAACACCAGTAGACAGACACATGTCCCTACAGGAGAGAAAAGACGCCTTGTATGAATATGCAAGAAGGTAATTGTGAGTTTTAAAAATAAAGTATGGGTGTTTGACATGAAATACTTTTGATATATGCTATACGATTTACATTTTTAAAACTATTTAAAATTGCATTTTGCTAATTGTTTTTATAATTATCATGCACATCATTTTTTGAAACCTCAATAATGGAGTGACTGCATGGAATAGTTGTACTTTTTAAAATTACTTTGTCACAAACACCAGGAACAATTAAATAAATATTCCGTGTTCAATACAACTTAAGCTCACTTAACAGAAATTGTGGCATAATGTTGAATTCCACAAAATATTAGTTTGACTTGTTTCAAGGCAGAAATGATGTAAACATTATACATTATACAATTATTTTAGTTTGAAAACATCACATACCTTATCCGTGTAAAGTTATATTCAATATTAAAATCATGTAATCCAAGTATTGAATAAAAGTAACTACACAGAAAAGGTTAGTAAGTGATTTTAGTGTTAAGTTAAGTTAGTGTTTCAAATCGTGTTAACATGTATAATATTTGTGTCTTGTGGCTATCCTTTTGAAACAGTGTGTATTTTAGCGTTTATGATTTTTAGCGCATATGGCCCCATTCGCTTCCATTGTAAGTGACTCACTGTAACAGTGGCATGTTATACGTCAACTACCCAAATAGAGATGGGCATTTGAAAATATTTGAGCTTGTTTACATGGACACCAGAAAGACGTTTATTGCAAAAAAGCTGTTTATGGCTGGAAAGTTTCATTCCTGTTTACATGCTCTGTGAAAGCAGCTTTCTCCACTGCGATGTAATTTCCTTGCAATGCTTCTGTAAATAGCAAACATGAGATCTGAGGAAGACTTTATCCTCTGTTGCTTTGCTTTATATCCAGATATTCCAGAGTTGTTGCAGTGTTTGTTTCCTTAATGTTCTATCACGACCTGCAGTTGAATTGCGCTACAATAGTGAGGTTTCCCTCTTACATCTTACTCTGGGATTCCCCCAATGTACATGTGCATATATACGGCCAACCTGAGGGACAGTAGGCAATATTTGAAATGGTTGTGTATAAATGGGTATATTTTATCGTTTTTGTTTTTCCCTTTTCCCACTGTACTCCCAGAACTTTTGAATTCCGCTTCGTTGACTTGTTGATATGATTTAAGTCTAAATCGTACAACGTTAGTTATCCAGTCCGTTCACGCACATGCACACATCAAAATGCTGTAAGGATGCCGATAATATGTTTACATGGCATAAAAAGCTGTGTTGTTCAAGAGAAACCCAGGTGTGTTTCCTTTTCCGTTTATCCGTTAAACAGTGTAAGGTCAACAGCATTCTCCTTTATATGATGTTTCAGAATGCCGCTTTGTGCAAAAACCCTGGAATAAACCATTTTCTTAAGTTAATTTAAAGGTGTCATTGTTTTTCAGATGGAAATGTTATCTCACAATATAAAATAAGTTCTATCAGCATCCACTGGCTTTGTTGCACAAGATATTTTACTCCATTTCTGTTAGTTGAGTTGTAATCTGATTCTTTTCTTTCTGTCAACCTCACCCACAGACGATATATTGAAAAAGGACTGAACAAAGAGGACGGTCTATGACTGCGGACAAAGACACACCTGAGGATTTGTTTAGGAAAGACGGCTGCTTAACACAAAAAGAAGAAATTAGAACATTGACCTAGAACGAAACAACATGTGTTCGCCAAACATGCTGAGAGAAGACTGATTTCTGTCAGACTGGATTTTTTTTTCTTTTTTTCTCTTGCATGGCAGTCATGCATGTCTTTTAATTTCTCTCTGCAACAGAAAATAATTATTTTGGTAAACCGTTTCTATTCAGACTCAGTGACCTTGGCACACTTCATATTATTTTTATAAGGTCCAGACCAGGGGTAGAGAATGGGGTTCATAGAAACAAAACACATCTTTAGGTTCATTGTTGTTAAGGATTTGTGTTGATGCAATTTCAGCTTTTAAAGACATTAAAGATCGTATAGAAAAAAAAAAAATGTGTCACTTGTCCAGAGATGTATTAAAGACTGTAAAGTGTATCCGCTTTAAACCTATCAAAGAGAAATTTGATATTACTTTTTATTGCATTATGAGTTCTCATCTTCTAATAGACATGCGAGAGGGGCTGCAGTTCATTTTTAAATGGCCATTCGACGCAAATACGTTTGGGAAAATATCCCTGCATCTTCTCCCTGAAAACAAGAAAATATATTTGTAAGTTCTTTGTTATGTTAGATCCCCGCTGTGAATGTCGAGAGCCGTTACAGCTTCCTGTTAAACCAATGGCCATAAAGTCAATATAGTGACGCCTGCATCTGTAAGCGCCAATCACGACGATGAACACACCAAGCAGCCAATGAGAACGCTGGACCAAACATACAGCAGCCAATGAGATTGATGGAAATGTAGTCGTATTCTCCAGACTGGATAAATAGGAGCACATTTCAAATTATGATCTCATTGTCGAGGATTTTGTGTGGCGGGCTTGTCTCGGTTACTTTTGTGTTTTTTAACAAACAAGTGGTTCAAAATGAGGGAGATTGTGCATTTACAGGCTGGGCAGTGCGGTAACCAAATTGGTGCCAAGGTAGGAACCGAATATATATATGTATATGTGTGTATATATTTTTTATTAAGTTTTATTTATTAAGTTGTAGTAGTGCTTTTAGGGATGAAAGCCAATCCGCGCGGCTGTTTCAACTGTTTAATTTAAGTTTCCAACAGATCGTATTAACGTTTTGGGCGTTTGAATCTGCGAAGTCTTAAATATGGTCCTTGCAAAATTTAAAATAAGCAACAAGTTATCTTGCGTCCCTAAGACTCGAAGAGGTATTTGATTGATTTATTTTTTATTTTAGAAGAAATTGCGGTGTATGAAAAAAATCGGGTCGTTATGAGTGAACTAATGTAGAAACAATGCGTTAGTTTTAGGGTGTTGGCCGCGCCTGACCGGCGTATTGTCCGATTCGCAAACAAATCTGTTCTTTTAAAACGATTCGGTTGAATTATTTGGTTGAGCCGATTCGGTTGACGTCACCCATTTGTTACATGAAGCTTTGTCAGTACACGGCGCGATATTTTATCCATTAACATTCAGAGACGTCGTGATCGTAAATTCAATGTAGTGAAATGGGTGTTTGACCAAATAAACATTTTTAAATTGTCACGCTTATGACCGTAATTAATTGGCGAGTCGGTCTTTGAAACGACCTGTCCGAACGAACCGATTCGCTAGAGTGACTCGTGTCATACTGTGGCCGGTTGGATCTGGTTCAGCTCATGGAAAAGTGCGGGAACGCCAATATGACGCGAAAACATTCATGTTCTCACGGTGTCGGGTTTCGGATATTTTCATGTCATTTGAGCGATGTCAAAAACCTATTTTCGTGATGTAGTGGGACTCATGCCGTTTCTTTTATTCGCCCGGTGGTGTAAAATGGCCCCGTTGACTTTGCGAACTCCATTTTATAAAGTGTGGAGCGCATGTAACTAGAAGCTCAAGCCCATTGAATATCATCTTGGTTTTAATCCCATCTATTGACTTTTACAGTGCGCTCGCAGTTGTGGGCGTTGGTCAAATTTCAGAGTCCTACGTTTAAAATGGGTGATTACATCTGTAGAAGTATAACTGTGTTCCTTCTGAATGCATTTTATTTCAGTTCTGGGAAGTCATTAGTGATGAGCATGGAATTGATCCTACAGGCAGTTATCATGGCGACAGTGACCTTCAGCTGGACAGAATTAATGTATATTACAATGAAGCCTCGGGTGAGCAGATATTTGACGCCTTTTGTTATTATCTCGTCCATTGACAACAGTAGGTTATGTTAGGCTCCTTGCATTTGTCATGATATTCTGTATTTGGGTCTTTCAGGTGGAAAATACGTTCCACGTGCCGTGCTGGTGGATTTGGAGCCTGGCACAATGGACTCTGTGAGGTCTGGTCCATTTGGTCAGATCTTCAGACCAGACAACTTTGTCTTTGGTAAGTTTCAGTATTTGGTAGCTGTATGTTGGCCCAAACTAGTACCTCTGAATTTGGGGGGGGGGGGGTGATTGTCCAGCACTATCCGGGAATTAATTTTGAATAGATTTTTAATGACTGGTTTCCGGTCTGATATGGGTTTGTTTCCTCTGGCTTGGCTGTAACTAGACAATTTACTTTTATTTTAGGCCAGAGTGGTGCTGGAAACAATTGGGCTAAGGGCCACTACACCGAAGGAGCTGAGCTGGTGGACTCAGTTTTGGATGTGGTTCGCAAAGAGGCAGAGAGCTGTGACTGTCTGCAGGGCTTCCAGCTCACCCACTCCCTGGGTGGTGGCACTGGGTCTGGCATGGGCACCCTCCTCATCAGCAAAATTCGTGAGGAGTACCCGGACCGTATCATGAACACTTTTAGCGTGGTGCCCTCTCCCAAAGTCTCGGACACAGTGGTGGAGCCCTACAACGCCACACTCTCTGTCCACCAGCTGGTGGAGAACACAGATGAGACGTACTGCATCGATAACGAAGCTCTGTACGACATCTGCTTCCGCACACTCAAACTCACAACGCCCACTTACGGTGACCTCAACCACCTAGTCTCCGCTACCATGAGTGGTGTCACAACCTGCTTGAGGTTCCCCGGCCAGTTGAATGCTGATCTTCGTAAATTAGCGGTCAACATGGTACCGTTCCCCCGTCTGCATTTCTTCATGCCTGGCTTTGCTCCACTGACCAGCCGAGGCAGCCAGCAATACCGTGCACTCACTGTCCCCGAGCTTACCCAGCAGATGTTCGATGCCAAGAACATGATGGCTGCCTGTGACCCACGTCACGGCCGCTATCTGACTGTCGCCGCTGTATTCCGTGGCCGCATGTCCATGAAGGAGGTGGATGAACAGATGCTCAATGTTCAGAACAAGAACAGCAGCTACTTCGTCGAGTGGATCCCTAACAATGTCAAGACTGCTGTCTGTGACATCCCACCCCGTGGCCTCAAGATGGCTGCTACCTTCATCGGCAACAGCACGGCCATCCAGGAGCTGTTTAAGCGAATTTCGGAGCAGTTCACAGCCATGTTCAGGCGCAAGGCTTTCCTGCATTGGTACACTGGAGAGGGCATGGATGAGATGGAGTTCACTGAGGCGGAGAGCAACATGAACGACTTGGTGTCTGAGTACCAGCAGTACCAGGATGCCACTGCTGAGGAGGAAGGAGAGTTTGAGGAGGAGGGAGAAGAGGAGCTTGCTTAAGTTCACCATTTTCTGTGTTCAGTGTTTTTTCTTTTTCAAAACTTTACTTTTGTCACTTGTTTTTCTTACTGCATTTCCTGTCACTTACAAACTTCAGTTGTACTGTTTAATAAAACAAAGTAAAATCAATTGTCTGTTTCCTTGCAGTTCTTTTAACTAGGGGTGGTGTAAGCCAATATGAATTAGAAACTTACTGAAACATTTTGGATGCAGTTTATCTGTAATATGTGGAAAGGGCCCTTACAAAAATAGTTTATGGTAGGCTTTGCAGCAAGTTCTTGTGTAATTGGACAGTTAAAGGAATGTTATGGGTTCGGTAGCAGTTGAGGTCAATCCGCAGCATTTGTGGCATAAATTTCTACTCTTTAAGAATAAAAAAAAAAATAAAAAAAACCTGAGGGTACAGTGGGGCGCTTGCAATGGAAGTGAATTTGCTGATTGGAGGTTATAAAGGCTTTAGCATTGTAGTTTAAATCAGCATTTTAGGATGTTCTGCTGTAACAGAAGTTGTAAAATGGAGTGCATCTAAAAGGTTGATAAGCAATTATCGCACTAAAATATTTACTCCTGTTTGTGTCTTGTGGCTATACTTTTAAAATGGTGAGTTTACTGATTAGCCCATTTCCATTGTAAGTGCCTCTCACTGTAACCCAGATTATTTAAGATGGACCGGTATACATTTTTGTGAAAATCCACATGAGGCCACAAATGTGGGCAATTGAGTGTAGCTTGTATTGAACCTGGAAAATTCCTCTTAACCGAGGTTTTCAGTTGAAATGCGTGCAAGCCATTGCTCTACTTTTAAAACGGAGTATTTTGGTGTTCAAATTTTTTATTATTTCAATATAAAGAGGTGGTGTACATTTTTGTCGTTAAATGCCACAAATACTGTCAATTGAGCGTAGGTTGTATTAAACCTGGAATATTCCTGTAAGTAGCACTGAAAGTTCTAATCTTAATGGGTTTTGTTGCAACGTAGCAAGTTCTGTGCCATTTACTTGAATTGCAGTACAGCTTGCACATTAGTCCAGCTTTGAGAAATGGTTAAAAGCTGTTATGTTCAAATTAGATTTACTGGTTTTGGCCAATTCAAGTTAAGGCTTGAATGTAGACAGAAAATTATTTTTATGCCATCAAGAAGGTTTTAAAAAGTGCAGTTTTATATATTTTACAAACACGGTTACAGAATATTCCAGAAATCTGGAAATACTACAAGTGTACAGATATGTAACACAAGGGGAGTAGCATTACAAAATACTGCTTTGGCAGAACGAATGTACGTACTGTGATTTGAAAAATTACATGTAAACTTGCAGTCTGTGGCTGCATTGGGAACATTTGAAAGAATCTTTTATAACTCCATGTTTAAAAATGACAAACTTGTGTTTCATGCGGATGTCTGTTCCAAAGTTCATTGCTTTTATGATATAGGAAGTGCACAGTCATTGTGTTCCTCTTAACCACAGATTCATTATATTTATATTAAAGCTCAGGCTACAATCACAGCTCTGTTCTGTCTCTGAGGCCTTTGGCTTCATGATAATTCTATATTTTCAATGACCTAATCAGAGAGTAAACTCAGTATAAGTATATGTGCTTAGACCACAGTAGCATCAGATCCAAATGAGAATAAATAGCAATATAAAGTGATTAAAATGTTTCAGTCCAGATTCATGTGATTCTTGGGTGCTCCTTTGCTTTCTTGTTTGCACAATGTTATGAGATCTTGTTGTTCAGCTGCCCAGGATAGTGCTCAAACTGTTTTTCAGCATCCTCACTAAATGAATCACCTGGAAAATATAAAAACATTGTTTAAATGATAAGATGGTTGGCTTAGTTGTTGGTATGTCAAAGGTCATCTCATTCCCTTCAGTCCTTAACACAATGGGAAGGGCCCAGTGAAAAGTGGCACATCTCACCAAGATGACATTTATGCAACCAGACACGGTTGCCATCGTATTTGCAGTTGCACCGCATAGCGTTGTTGGTGAAGTCAGTCTCAGCTACCTCAAAGTTGGGGTTTATTACGACCTTAAATACAAACAGATCAGACCCATGCTGGAGTGATTATCACAAAACCTAACAAATAAAATGTTCTGTTCACTATATATGACTACATGTAAGAAATGTGTAAAAATGGAAATGCAAATGTTTACTAGAAACACATTGCTACAAAAATCCATTTACTGTATACATACAAATGTGCAAATCCTTTTTCTGTGTACCAGCATTGTACAGTAATATCTTTTCCCAGTAAACTTTTACCTACTGTTGAAATCGGTATCTAAAAAGCTCAGTGTGACACACATTATTATATTCAGCTAGACAAAACTGACATTCTTGTGAAGTACAGTAAGCAGTCAGTGTCAACAAAAAAAAAGTAGAACAAAAATAAAGTTTGTATATAACAAACATTTCCTGGGTTGACATCTAAACATTTTAGTAGAACATTTACTTTTTTGTTGGCTCACTCAATGACAAAAAAAAACTTGGTTTTGGTGGCACTGGCCAATTTACTGACACTATAATTAGGTTTGTAGCATGAATGAAATGTTTTGGGTGAGTTAATACATTTTGCAGACATGCAACAGAGTTGTGATTTCCCATAAAACAGTTAAGACAACTGCACGTACAGTTTAGGGAATGTTAAGACTGTTTAAAAAAAATTAGCCAAAGCAATTGATAAAAACTGTAAAACACATGTTACGCAAGAAATTGCAAGAAATAACAACTGTTATTTAACTGAGTCAGTAACTGGAATCTGATAAGAATTTAAATATAATGTGCTACCCTACTTTTTTTGTAAAAAAAAAAAAAAGTAATTTGATTACAACAATTTATAACTTTGTTATTAGATTACAACCAACACTCAATGTTTATTAATATTTTTAAGCATTGTGACACATTTCAGGATACCGCCGCAATGTGTCCGGACATTTTACCTTTACTATTCTCATTGTAGAATAGTATTCATCGATTATTGTCATTACCGTAACACATTCACAGTACCGTATTACAGTAAAAAAAGATGCGGTTGTTCGATTATATTTTAAATAAAAAATACAATTAATTACCCAGTACCAAGAGTGTTCTACTGTGATGTGTAAATGCCTTTCACATTGTGGTAATGATTATATCATAATGACATCTTCATTTCCCATCGCGGTAATGAGAATTGGGGGTAAAATGTGCGTAATTGTCAGGAAAATACGCAATATAAATAAACTTAATGGATCCAAACAAATAGGCTTCATTGTCTATCTGAAAAATATATATAATTTCACATTTCTTTTGATTTTAAATTAAAATAGGACTCTTTCCAAAATTGGACCTATTTTCATTACATGTTTCTTGAGAATATTGCAGTGGTTGAGTGAATCTCACAACAACTGTATGAGTCAAGAACATGTATGGGTCATATTTCATTACAATAATGTTAGAAAAATATTTATTTATTATCTAAATTGTAAATGACAGTGTGTATGCATTGTAGTATTTGTTGTTCTACCATTATTTTATGCTGATTTTAATTTAAAAAATCAATGTGTCCAGACATGATGCTTTTCAAGTCTGTATAACATTTTTTTTTCTTTTTCATTAAAGTAATAAACTTGGTGGGAAATGTTCTTGCTTGTCACAAAAATAATATTGCAATGCAAATAGCATGAGCGTGGGTCAAATAGTGACACCGTAGAGAGATCTTTAAAGACTGCATTCTGGACCTTTGCTTAGTTAATCATAATCCAATTGGGTCTTTCCCAGTAAAACCCTTCCTCCACCCTCTCAATCAAACCCAATCCTATTACTCTACTGACCCTTGCATTCCTAGACTTCCTCGTGAACTGTGATTGCTCTGACACATCTCCATCACTAGAGGACAGCACTGCAACATCTTACCGCTTAATCTAAAACCCAGACAATGGGGTCCTGCGGGACCAAAGTCTGGTGAGGTAACACAGCACACCAGCCAAAGACTATCTACCCTATGGAAATACATTAACTAGGTGCCAAAGTAGTAATTCTCTCTGGACATAATGTCAAATACCTGTAGAATGTAGTTTCCTGGTTTAACATCTGTGATGTCAATCCACTGGCAATCAATATCATGTCTGTACAAGTCCCAGCAGCCCACTGTGATGCCCTGCTCGCCAAAGTTAGCACATTCATATTGCTTCAAAGCACCTGCAACAAGGGAGGTAATATCATTTCAAAACGAAAGTATTGGATAACAACAGATGTGTCCAATGGTTAATGGTGTCCAATAGTATTAAATCAAGAATGATAAGGGTGACAGGGCAAGTTAAAAGTATTGGTAACCACAGTATATTAGCATTACAACTGGTCTAGAAACAAATATCAATATTAGACACCTACTACACCTAGTCGTCTAGGGAACCCTAGTGGAGTTTGAATAACTGCCGTGAAAGCAAAAAGACCATGGTTCTCCTGTTGGGGTCATATCCCCCCCACCCCCTATTTGTGGGAACATTAAGAGTTTTACAATTGTGACATTATATTTTGACCTCCGTCTTACCTTCATGGCAGTTAGTGTCCTCCAGGCAGAAGCTTGCTTTATGTCCATCTGCCACTTTGGTCCCATTTAGCGACAGCAGGTCATAATGTGTGAAGATGTCCATACTATGATAGTGCCTGATAAAATACAGTAGGTTACACGCACAGTCTGCCTACTATGCCAAACAATTATCACATATCATTCAAAGAAAGTGTGTATGAAGTTCATTTTTAAAGTCAAAACCTATTTTATTTCTACAATGTGACATATTTCAGGCTGAATAAATAAATCACACACAATAAAAAAACAGAACTGTGTATTAAAAGGGTCCATTTTTTTTTTCCAAATTGTTTCAACCTACCAATATCTGACATTTAAAATGTCCACATTTCATGACACATTTTCAGTTATTCTGAATCCTAAGTATTGCAACCTACAATTCTATAATTTCCATAGATGATGAAGGACATACAGAACACAAACAGAGCTATAGGGGTGACGGAGGAAACTGAATCTACGGTGTGAACAACAGACTCTCAGCCGCTGGCCTCAGTGCCAAACCTCCGTCTGTGTGTCCTTTCAGCCTGAACACAGCAGGTTTCCTCATCATCATACTCTCAGATACAAACATTGAGAAACCTGATTTCTGCTTGGAAGTTTGCTGTGTAAATACAGGCCATTCAAACAGGGGTTGTAAACTATTTAGTGCGTATTCATATATCAACTGGAAAATGCATGGTGAAGAGAGAATAAAATCCACTCTCCCCTTATTTATTAATAAAAAATAAACAGGGAGAATCATACTTAAAGCACAAAAGCCACAACACTACAGCCTGACTTGGGGTGATGCTCATTAAAACCAATCAAGAAAATGTCCTTGTAATATTTAGCCTCAAATCAATACAATATATGACAATATATATATATATATATATACCGTATATATAATCATTACTGTAACACGTCCGTACATTTTTCTAGACTTTTTCTATTCCCATTTTTTGAGTTTGATGATCCATAACACCATAACACATTCCCAGCACAGTTTTAAAGGTGCAGTATGTAAGATACAGAAACCCTTGTTATTAATGACACCTGTGGTCATTAAGCGAACTGCAGCCAGCTACCTGTTACACTCCATAGGGATGCTAGCAAGCGAGCATCGACCAAATCAATGATCTAATGTACAAAGAGACTGAACATGTTCCACCGGCATCATGCTGACAGGTGAGGTAGCATAAATAAAATTACACAGTTATGATTGTTTTACTACAAACTTTGAGACTAAACAAATGATTTATCAGCTAACATAGCATACACACATACAGCTACATACTACTGAACTATACCAGACAGTTTACTGTTGCACTATTGTATGTTTTGTAGGTCATATGTTGTACTATGATCAAGAAACCAGCGTATTTGCTTAAATTGATCCTGTATAGCCGACTTTTAGTATAAAGAGAAGATCGCTGAAATTATTTGAAAGTTATGAAGCATATAGCTTGCCGTTTGTCAGCGTTAGTAGGCAAGATCAAGTTATCTAAAATTACACAGATCGATCCTTATGGCACTATATTTCACATGCTTTGCAGTTATGTAAGATTATCTGTTCAATAAGAGGAATGCCAATTCAGGGTCAGTTTTGATCCCTGCCGATGTTCACTCTAGTTGTCGCTCGACCACAATCGCGTTCCCGCTTAGCAGGACTGCATTCAGAAGATAAATGTTTTTTTTTATTTAGTTTGGCTTACTCTGAGTTTGTGTAGGAGTCGGTGTTATGCTGGATTCCATCTCTAAGATAACGTTACCTAGTGTTGCAGTTTGTTGTCGCTGTTGAATAGGTAAAGTGAAGCTACATCTGAGACAAGGCTCTCATGAGCGTGCATAAATGTTACATAATTTGGATTTTCCCGGCAAAAGCAAGAAGGCTTTAATCTGCAAACTAGGAAGTCCAGGAAGGGCATTTTTTTTAAGTTGCGTTACAAGCCGTTCACACATAGGCAAAAAAAGGTGACTATTACTTGAAAATTGTTACATATTGCACCTTTAAACAAACTATTGAGTAAAAAAAAAAAAAGATGCTGTTAAACAAAGATTTTTTTATTAATATCTGCAAAAATAAAAGGCAGTACCAAGAGTATACTGTTACGATGAGATACATTACAATTAATATATATATATATATATATATATATATATATATATATATATATATATTAGGGCTGTCGATTTAACTCGTTAATTCAGTGCGATTAATTTTACAAAAAATAATGCATTAAAAAAATTTACGCAATTAATCGCATGCCCACAGACCATAATAAGGAAGATTCCTGATAAATGCAAGCTTGCAGTACCACCTGTTTACTCCAGAGGGCAGTAAGTGAAATTTCAGCTGTATAGGCACGTTCTTGCGTTCAAAACACTCGAAGGAGCGCAAATGCGATCTAAGGGATCTCAAGATGTGTTTAAATATTTGTATGTGCAATTAATTTATCGGGACACCATGTAATTAATTTGATTAAAACTTTTAATCGATTGACAGCCCTAATATATATATATATATATATATATATATATATATGTATTTCACATTGCAGTAATAGTAGTAGTAGTAATGAGAATCTGAGAATAAAATGTGCGTAAATGTCATGAAAATAATGTCACAATGGCCCTAAAATCTGCAAACTAAATTTTTTTATTTGTTTATTTTGTTTAAACCTTGACGGGGTTCTTGAGAAATACCTCATGGTATTTTAAATGCACATAAAATTCTGAAAATTATCAGACTTGATTGACCCAACCCAATTAAGCCAATTTTTCTGGTTTAAATAAAAAATTAAAAACTTAAATAATATTTTGCATTAAAAAAAATTAAGCCAGTACTTAGAACCAAAAGATCTGTTGTATTGCGACATTATTTTAGAACACATTTTATCCCCCCAATGCTTCCAAACATTTTACTTTGACTTTTCTCATTGTATTCTACGGAAGCGTATTGCATTCACTTGAGAAAAAAAAATCTACTCTGTTTTTCTGAATTAACGAGTTAATTATCTCAGAATTACGAGATAATTTTTCATGGAAAAAAGTTTTTGCTCTGTTTTTCTGAATTAACGACTTAATTATCTCAGAATTATGAGATAATTTTTCATTAAAAAAAATATTTTGTTCTGTTTTTCTGAATTAATGAGATCCCTCAAAATCCTGCCAGGAGCTCTATTTTTTCTATTTTTATTTTATTTTAAGATGATGCATCTGAAATGCATTCAGGCTGGCTACGTGGTGACACAAGAGACAATCAGGCAATTGTTGAAAATACTGGATCCTCTGTCCCTAAGTCTGAGCGAATTCGGGTGGCTGTCCCATTCCTTGATAACACCGCATCAATAAAGTATCCAGCGATGACCTTGGGATCACTACTTGTAGAGTATGCATGTAGCCATATCACCATTCGTGAAAACCCGTCGATTGCACCATTGATGCAGATCCCATATGGTTTGAGTTTATCATATGAATCAACATGCCATAAAAAGTTCGGGCCTGGATTATGATACAAACGTCGCCGAAGACGATTCCGGCGCCTCAGTTGCACTCCATGGGGATCCAGTATTTTCAACAATTGCCTGATTGTCTCTTGTGTCACCAACAGAGCAAAAACTTTTTTCCATGAAAAAGTATCTCGTAATTCTGAGATAATTAACTCGTTAATTCAGAAAAACAGAGTAGATTTTTTTTTCTCAAGTGAATGCAATACGCTTCCGTAGTATTCAGTGATAATTCTCATTAACGCAACACAGTCACAATACTGTATTGCATTAAAAAAAGATGCTGTTGTACAATGATTTTTAAAATCTGAGAAAATTAAGGCAGTACCAAAGGAGTACAGCTATGATGCATAAATACTTAAAGAGCCCATAATATGTTAATTTACAAGTTCATCATTTTATTTTGGGGGTCTACTAGAATAGGTTTACATGCTTTAATGTTCAAAAAACACATAATTTTTAAAATTCTGTACATTGCTTTTCCTCTCTTCATAATCTGTCTTAAGCGCTCTGATTTAACTCCTGTCTCTTTAAAGCCCCCCTTTCTGAAAAGCCCAGTCTGCACTGATTATTCAGCTGGCTCAGTCTATTGTGATCGGTCAACCACGTGTCAGCAATGTACCCTTACTATAACTGAGTTTCAGGCTTCCTTAACAGCTGTAAACACTATTATAACTATGGAAATAGTGGCATCTGTTTTTCCCATACCAGTTTGAGTCCGAATCCAATAATGAATGTTTGAAAGAACAAGCTGATCAACCCGAACCACCTTCGCAAGCACAACTTGAGCAGGACATTTCACAGTGGTAAGTTTTAATTTTGTAGCTTTCTTACATGTACACTGTTGATTATTGTGAACCTAACAAAGCTTAAAGTAAAAGAAACATAGTGCATCTAAGTTTGTCATAATTTGCTGGAATGGCTGTAGCCAAACTTTTTTTTACCCAGGCTATGAACGGAGAACAGAGGCTTATTCCCGGTTGGACATAACCGGGTTTATTAGAGAGTTAGTAAGTTAGCCGTGGACTACTGTGAATAGCGGCCATTACATTACAGCTTGAGATCGACCATTTCGTTGCACAGTTTTAGGTAAATGTCGGACCACAGATGAAAAATAAACCCTCACCGAAACAATATCATTACATAGCAATTATAGTCATTATTATTTTTAGACATTTCCGTTGAAGCAAAAAATTGTGGGTTGTGAGTGCCCACGAAGGATACACCTCATGCAACCTCCGAATTCCTCCGAACCTCTGAAGGGTGCTTTCGAAGGCTGAATTCGAAGAGTCTTCCACAATTTTCTGAAACAAGACAGCCTTGGTGACGTATGCGGACAACAAATGCGACCTCCGGAGAAGGCAGCCTTCCAAACGAGACACAGCAGACATCAGAAAACGGTGATGCCTGGGCAGCATGTGAAGTGTTGGGGATCCAGACCAGAGTGCCCATCTCCTTATTGGACACCGGTTCTGGAAGTGCACTAGCTCCCCACAGCACCAACAGACTGCCCAGATTTCCCTACCACACCCATGGGACTTGGCACACCAACCTGGCAGGGATAGTGGAGAGAGAGAGGGCTAGCAGAGGGAAAAGATTTGGGAATGGTACCACCCATGTAGTCCTCTGCCGCATCATCCAGTGGTGCCGGACAGTGACACTGGACCCACTCAGACATGCCATGAGGAAGCTAGGAGATGAACTGCACCTGTGTCACCAGATCTATGATGTCCTGGGTGCCACGGGTCCCCTCAGCTAGCAGTCATTTCCGGAAGGCATCTCTGAGCTGAAGGTGAACGGGCTGTGCCTTCCCAGTCTCAGGGAACAGAAGTGTTGGCTGTTTTGGATCACGACCGACCCGTTGCATGATGGCTCTCTTTAGATTGGCATACACAAGGAGTTTAGCGGCGGGGAAGCCATTTGTAAAAAGCCAAGCTATCGAAACAACACTCTTTTTGGACCGAGAAAATGACCAAAGGAATAAAGTCTGAAACCAGAATATGGATGTTAAAAAGAAATTGATGCATATTGATACTCATACAATGCTGGTTTTATCATATCCATAATCAAGCTGTTAGTATGACCAGCATATATCTGGTACTTTGATTATAGTCACGGTGATATCTGTTAATCTGTAGAACCTATTAGTGTTTCCCTTTGGCCGTATAGTGTCTGAAATTACAACAACTCATAAAAAAGTAAAAATTATAAGGAGAAACACAATAAGGTTTAAATGGATAATATGCAGGCAGTACAAAATATTTCAGTGCTTAGAACATGCTTTACACTTGAAGGTTAGAACCATGTCAATCAGAAATCACAGTAAGATTGACAATAGCAGCCCTGGATCATGTCGATACATCGATACATATGTTCACATTTAAATCAGTGACCATCATTGTGAACTCTCACTGACCCTGCAGGTCTAAAGGCTTCTGCTCCGGTTTGTAGGAAGAAATTTATGGCTGTTCATGGCCTGTAGCTTTAGAATCAGATAATACCACTAGCACTCAGTTTTAGTAAGGCCATATGGGCACATGGGGCTGCATCTTGACAAGAATGAACTGAGAGAAGCTTCAGTGAAGCTACCAGACACTCAAAAGAAGAACAGAGATCACAGATCAAAACAAGCAATCCATCCTTGCCGTGGCCAATTTGACTGTTAGTGAGTAAACAAATTTTTTATAAATTTTCCTGTCTTAGTTCAAGCCATGATGCTGTCATTCTCCAAATACCATCACCTTACACTATATGCATAGACTCTATGCAAGTATTCAAACTCTAACGCGAATGTTTTGCCAACAGGCCGCAACGGACCGCATTGTGCAAACTTATGTTGAATTTACAAACTCCTGTACTAAAGGGGGCAGAAGAGTAACCTTGAAATGTCTGTGCAATTCTAACAATTCAACATCTGCCTTATATAACCAACAACTTTTACAAGCTTGTTCGGCCGCTATCAAATTACATGGTAGCTCAACTGATAGAGCATTTGCCTTGCAATGCAATGGATCGGTGTATGAGCCCTAAAAAGTCGACACGTGAGATGAAAGTGTCCTAAAAGCACCAGAAAATGACGTGGTTGCTTTAGTGTTTTTTATTTCACATTTGCTTTTTATGACACTAATGGTTAAGGTTTAGGTTACAGGTTTATGGTAGGGAAGTAGGTTTTGTTGATTAAAAAGTCGATAGACCAGTGGTCATGAGCCACATGTGGCTCTTTGTTAAAAATCAAGTGGCTCACCGGGTCTCTCACCATTCACCAACACATGAACGTTTAAAACTTTCTAGAGAGACTTTTCCAACAGAAAGTGTGGGTGCGATTGCAAAGCTTGAAGTCAATGACACTGTTTTGATTTCCTTTCTCCCAAATTTTACAGCCTACTTCTAGTGAACAAGGTTTGAAATGAACACCCGCCAAATGCAGATTTTTCATGCCGAGTATTTTGCTGATATACCAGTCACTGTGGATGTGACCTGTAAGAATTGTTGGAGTGATATATTACAATAAATTAGACACAAAGACGTGCGTTTGATGAAACGTGATTATATTTTGAAGATCAGACGAAAGAAAAGTCACCGATGCGAGTCTGATTTGATATGCGAGCAGTGAGCTTTGAGTGCAATAAAAGCGCTTCTCCAACACACAAACATTCATAGAGTTCTGGGACTTGTTTCCCAATAACTATTGATCTTAGCTGTTAAGAGGATTTTCTATGGGACCTTGTCTTGTGAAACAAGCGCATGTAAAGAGATATCACTCCGTTTCATTCAACTGAAAACTGTATGCAAAAATAATGTAGTCTATGAGAATGCTGCACATGATCTCCGATCATCTTGTGAGGTACTGCGAGTTTAGCTCGCTCTTGCACATTGTGAACGCAACTCTGCAGGTTCAGTAATATATACAGGTATCTTTGTATTAAATAAACAAAGACGAAAGTGATTAAATCATAAAGGTGATACAAGACAGGTTCACCTTGATCCTAAAATTGAGTTCTATTTTTTTTTTCTTTAAGGCAGCATAAATATGACCAAAACAGAATACAAACACATTTGATAAGAACACACATTTTTTGGGAACACAATAATTTTTTAGGATTATTTATTATGAATTATTATAATTATCTTTACATTTATAATTGTCTTTAGTTCTCAACTTTAGTATGCTAGTAATTTTCACCTGTTGCTGCATACTGACACTTGCGTGATGGCAAATGGAGCTGCTGGAGACGGTAAATGTTTGGATTTGAGTTGGTGGTTATATAGAGGATGTTTTTATCACTTTGTTATTTGTATTGCTTTTTCGTTTTTGTATAAAGTGCAATTTGAGTTTAGAAATGTCTTTTCGTGTTTCAATAAATTAATAAAATTTTTAAAGCAAAATCAATAAAGAAAAAATATTCACTGATCTTGGAGATTGATCATATAATCGTATATTGATATTTTCAATGCGATTATCATTCAAATGTTTTTATACATATTGTCAAGCCCAAAATGGAAGTTACATTTTTCATGAAGTAAAATGTAATAATTTTATGGAGTCTTGCACAAACACTTGTACTCAATTCCATATTGCAACATGTTACCTAATAATATTTGCATATTTGTTTGTTTTTGAGTAGTCTATGGGCAATATAAACATTTTATTTTATTTATAGTAAATTATTAGTTTGTGGTATGGCTCTTTTGAAAAAATGCATCAACCAAAAATTAAAAAATTGGCTCCTTAGTGAAAAAAGGTTCCCAACCCCTGCAATAGACCATTAATGTTATAAACCTATTTGTTTGGGAGAATATTTAACTTGCTTTTAGCGCCATCCAGTGGACATTTCACCTCGGAACTGCTATGATACGTTTAAGGAGCCATGTAATATTTTTGAAATTATTTTGCCAGTCACATAATTTTCACGAGATTAGGCTCACTACTTAATACTCCTATCTCATCTTAAAATGCAAAGATTTCTATAAGCCATTCTTATGTTGATTCTCCATACAAGTGTAAACATTGCAAAATATTGCTCAGTTTTGAGCATTCCGACACAGTAACATTGGCTCAACTAATAGCATGAGTTTGTTGTGGGACTAATGGCAGACTGGAGTGTTTGGGACACCAGTTTAAAAACAATTATTTTTGCAATTTTGTTTGGTGCTCCTAGTGGAAATATACAGTACTTGATCTGAAAGTGAAAACCGACCATAGAAAATACAAAGCATATTTACGTTGAGTTATGAATTGCTTTCCAATACATTATTGGAACAGGTCTATATACTTTTGCATCAATTTGTTTAACTTTTTTAACTAAAAATAAAAATATGGTTTCTTCTTTATTTGTTTTAACACTGATGAATAGAATAAGTAGATACAAACAAATTTTCTGTTGACTATTTCATTTTCTATTTAAAAATTGATAAAGAGAAAGGGGAAATTGGCTTAATTTTCTTTTTCTTTCATTGTTTAAAAAATTTATTTACGGCTTGAAAATTTTATATGCACATGTAAGCGGCACTGAAACACCCCTTTTATCTGATTGGTCAACCCACCCTGTCTTCTGTACTGCCTTAATCCTATCAGCCAGAGTTGGGATTGCTCTGCAAATTTGTCTAAATTTTCACTAAATATTGTCTCGACCCGAACCACCACTAACTGTAAACTCTGCATGCCATATGTATTAGAATCTTGCTGCTTGGCACATAAGAGATCGCAAGCCACATCACTTGGGACTGGGAGTTGGTCTATTATATTTTATTTTTATTTTTAATAACATTGCATGATTTAGTAGTACCTATGTATTCGTGTCCCATTGATAAATGTAATTAAAAAAGAGTTATGTTGCTTTGGATAAAAGCAAATGCTAAATTAATGTTCAGGCATCATGAACATGGATTGGAGTGGACATAAAATTCAAATAGCTAAGATTTGGACAAAAGGCGTCCCGATTGGACCGTTGGGATGTGGATTGTCCCTGTAATTGGGACGTTGTGGCAGGGCGGATGGCAGATGGCTGGGCTGGGTGTGCAGAATCACGGCACCGCCCTCCGCCCTGCCACAGACGTCTATTCACCCTATCTCCATAAGTGCAATGTTAATTTCTGCAAGCCGTAGATGGCTGATAGCGTGTGCTGCCAATGGTATTGCCTCATCCTGGATGAACATTTAGTAAATATATAATTGAATGTCAAAAATAAATTAACTTGTGTTAACTCATATTAACTCGTGGGGCTTTTATACAAAGTGACGCAATTTTTTCAAATGACATTTATCAATGGGATGCGGCACTACATACACTACAAAATCATACAATGTTATTAAAAATAATATAATAGACCAAGTCCCAGTCAACATATGGCCAAGTGATGTGGCTTGCGAAATCTCTCGCGTCATCCATTAGAGGCACCTCGCAACAACACCATGATGTGCCAAGCAGCAAGATTCTAAGACATATGGCATGCATAGTTTACAGTTAGTGGTGGTTCGGGACAATATTTAATGAAAATTGAGACAAATTTGCAGAGCGATTCTAGCTGAAGGCAGTGGGTTACAGAAGATGGGGCAAGTTGACCAATCAGATGAAAGGGGCGTTTCAGTGCCATTCACATGTGCGCATTAAATATTCAAGGTGAAAATATTTTTAAACACTGGAGGAAATTTTTTTTTTGCCTTTCCTGCAATCTCGTTTATTCCTTTTGAAATAGAAAGTGAAATAGTCAACAGGAAATGTGTTTCTATCTGCTTACTTTGTTTATCAGTGTTAAAAAAAAATCACATTTTTAGTTTTTCATTTTTGGGTTAAAAAATAAAAAGGAATGGAGGCAAAAGTACATGGACCGGAATGCAAAGATGCGTGAAATAGAGCTTGCGGATCTAGAAGCATCTGCGTTCACATAATTGCGTAGAGTATGTTTCAGGCCTTAAACGAGTGCTCCACATCCAAGACAGAACACACAGATGCCCAGCCAAGTAAGTGAGACCTGGAAATCAGCCATAACGACAGCATTGGTGTTTACCTATGGCATTCGTGCCACACCCAGGATTGGCGGCCGAGCCTTGGCCGGAAGTCAGCCCTGCCGATATTGTGGATCTGGGAGGAGAAACGCAGCAGGCGACGGTGGCCGTACGGCCAGTTGGCTTTAGCAGCAGATTTGGTGAGACATTTCTCCTCTGCAGCACAGTACAGCATGTGTAGGGGTCGGTCTTCGATGTAAACAGTCTGCTCCACCAATGGGGCATTCAAGACCAGGTCAGAAGCCGCTAGGGATTGTGGGAGAAAGAACAAGATGGCCACAATGAGACGAGAAATGTAAGGAAGAAAATCTGCAAATAACTAAAAGCAGTCCCTCTGAGGTGAATTCATGATAAAGTTGCACAAGTTGATAAGGCGCTGATACACTCATGGTAATGTTCCTGTTATTCACTTTGAGTTAGAAAGAAGTTTGGAACAGTCGAGCAGCAGTATACTGTTTTACAGACTTTACAGACTTCATGTAAAATGTTATCTAATGTGACATTAAAATGTGTTATCAGTTACTACATTCCTTATTATTTGAACAGAATCCACAAGAGATCAGTGAAATACTGTAAGATGTTAACAAATATTTCTTACAGACTTGCATGTCACTCACTGTCTGAGCAGATGACGCCAGCGGAGAACTGCGCTCCAGCTCTGTTGCAGGTGATGACAGAATGATGCTGACAGTCGGTCAGAATCATCTCATCTCCAGTACATTTTACCCCGCTCAGCACCATCTCTGTGACATTACTGCTGTCCCAGTACCACGTTTCCTTAATACAGGGGAGTGCTCATCAATATGTGAATGAATATGGTACATTACAGAACTCAAAGTAAAAAAGCAAAGTAAAAAAAACCAATGCAATGAATGGTAATGTCAGTTTTAAACTTAATCTAAAGGTAACGTGTTTAATTTCCACACACTAAACAGAACTAAAAAAACTAAAATACACGTGGGGTATCCACTCCACTCACTTACCATTGGAAAACTGTCCCCGCCCCAAACTCACGCCATTGGTTGAGCCAAAGTTACTGTGTCAGGATGGTCAAACAAACCAAGCAATGTTGAAAATGCCACAGACCCACACTTTTCAGGGAAATGTATCTACAACATCCTCTTTGTAGTTGTTTATGGTCAAAACAAGTGATAAAATCAGCCAGGGCTTAATTTAGATTAGGTTACTGATCTAGAGTTATCAAACAGAATATGTAACAAATGACATTTTACAGAATGTATTCTGTAATCTATAGTTGAATACACTTTAAAAGTAACCCTTCCAATCCTGATCACAGCTAATAAAATATTAAGATAATTCTGAGGTTTCAAACATATAGAAAAATGTAAATCTTTTGATAACCAGTGCTGTACAGTTTTAACCTATTAGCTATGGGCCAGATTAATTCTTAAAAGACTATATAGCCTCCAAAAATGTAAGTTATGTTAATTTCTATACCACATGTATCAATAACTCACCCAACATATCACGCTGCTATGCTGCAATACTCCATTAGCTATAGTCCCATGGTACCTCTTTTACTCACAGTGATAGCATGCAGGCAGTAACTGAGGCCTAACTGTCTACACGCCACCATGGCTTCTCTCGTTGTCCAGTTGTCACTGCATACAGTTCCCCACCTGGACTTGACCTGAACCTCCACACGACCCTCGTGATCCGTCCTGCCCCCCATCATACGGATCTGCACACAGACCCCCACTGCAAGGGCTTAGCATGCAAACTAGACTAACGAATATTAGCTGGCTATTCTGATGCTTAAATTACAAAGTTCCATTTTATCCGATAGTAGACATTTTAGTGGGTTATACGGATTAGTCCCAGAGGCAGGCCAAGAGTTTGGTGGGTTGTTTGGTATATGCAAGGAAAAGAAGTATTAAGTTTAAGATGTGGAAAGCATGTTACAAAAAGCTCCTTTTTGTGCCCATATGCTAAGCTAATTTTGCATTGCTCTGATTTCTGTGTCTGTGCAAGACATCTCAGTATTGCTTAGGTTTAAGGAATAGTGCACTCAAATGAAATTTCTGTCCTATTCATGAATTAATTATATTAAAATAAATCTTTAATATTTGATTCTTTTGAATCAGAAAAATCAGTTTGAAAAATGGTTGAGAAACAAATTTACAAGCAAAGAACTCTGGACAACACATGTTGTATCTTCACTAGGTAATCTTAAGAGAAGAGACTGCTTGCTAGGATTGCCAATTGTGACGTCCCATATTTTGGCTGAAATGTAGCCTTTTGTCTAACATATTAGCACTCAAAATGCTCAAGTGTCCTGTATTTGTGTGTCGAATGTTGGCAACCCTAAAGCTCAAGTTTTGTGTTTTTGGCAATAAACTAATCTAAGTTTTTCTTTAATGCATCCAAACAGTAATTTAGCAACCAGCATGTTGCTATGTAGTTGCTAAGGTGTTCTTAGTATTTGCAGCACAATTCTATGTGGCTAGAGTGTTCTGGCTGGTCTTGGGGCATTGTATAAACTTAATTTAAAGTGAACTATTCCTCTGAATCTGCAGTATTAGCTCAGCTCACGAAAGCAACAAAAGGTGAGCAATTCTGCCCAAACCTGCTGTCAATACAGTTTTGATCTCTTGGAACTGCTCCTCAGGTAACTGTCTAAAAAAATTGCTTTCAGATTTAGCAACTGAATGAATTAATGAACATTTCACATTTTAGATAATGAACAGAGGACTCTCCTCAACCACCACCAGTGTGCAGAATCCACCTGGATGATGCTACGACAGACATTGTGTCCCAGTATGCTTGCATCACACCAGCTGTTGATGGACAGGAGAGAGTAGAGTTATAGGCCCATTCATAAAGATTATTAGGAGGCCATTATTGAAAAGGGTCAACGGAGGAATTTGGCCAGTACACTGGGGTTATACCCCTACTCTTTACGAAAAGCACCCTGTGATTTTTTTATGACAACAGACCTTGGTATGAAATCTCATTTTAAGAACAATGCCTTTTTTTTTTTTTTTTTTTTTTTTTTTTTTTTTTTTACAGGAGAGTGTTCTTATCACTATACTGGGGCTTAGGACCAACACAGACAGCAGGTGAGCACACCCTGCTGGCTTTACTAACACCTCTTCCAGCAGCAACCTTTTTCCCCAGGAGGTCTCCCATCCAGGTACTGACCCAGCTCATCCCTGCTTAGCTTTAGTGGGCAACCAGTCTAGAGTTACAGAGTGATATGGCTGCTGACTAGGAAGGAGTTTTCATGGCTCATAGTTCGTGGTCTGGCCATTTCAGAGTTTAGCAGTTAAGCAGACTTTATCCCTTTTCTTTGTGTACATTCATAATGTTCAACTTAATTCCTCATCTACCCCATGTGTGTGAATGTGTTGTATATTATATAGCAGTTGTCTTACTCTCAAGCCACTTCTGGCATGTCCCATCCCCAGCTGTCTGCACACTACCATGGCCTCTCGAGACGTCCATCCGTCCCCACAGATCAAACCCCAATCCCTCACCCCACTGCCTAAAGAGAGCAGCAACTCCACCCTCCCCTCCAACCTTGTACGTCCCCCTGTCAGACGGATCTGTCAAGGGTTACAGGGCAAGAGAAAGCATTAAAGGGTTAAAACATTTGTACAGTTATCATAGTTCTGAAGCTGTGCTGCCCTAGGTCTTGGAGAATCTTAATTACTTTTGTGGTAATGTATTTTTTATTTTTTTTTCAAACAGCCCTGATCAGTCCAGTTGGCAGCAATGTTAGCTCCTTAACTATGCTAAAAGAAATGTTTACACATTAACCTGTCTGTTAAATTAGTAGTGTATTGTATGTACGATACACACAGTGGAAAAATTGTAAAAGCACATAAACATAGTTGAAATGTAAAGCACATTGATGAGCACCTTAAAGGTTTCCTGTACATGAACTAAAATGATACAAGTTTGAGAAAGATTGGTTGATTAGTTTAGCTGTTGAGTGATAGCTGAAAGATTTAAAGCATATGAACAGATTTTGAAGAATGTGATTTTTTTTAAATAATACATTATTTATATATTACATCCAATTTCACTGGATTTTAATGAATTCTACTAAAATCATCATGTATGTATCAGACCGTTTTATCGTATCCCATGTAGGGAACATTGCAGATGACGGAGGCATCCTCCATGTGTTTGCAGTCTTCAGCAGTGATGTTCTTATGTGGGCAATCCCACAAGCTCTTCTCATCTCCATGACACTGAACCTCATTCAGGTAGATGGGACCCATGCCTGTGAACAACAGACCATCTGAAGATTACAACTTCTTATCAGCCCAAGTTCACTTTTATCAAGGGACATAAATAAAGCTAGGTTAATATGAACCCACAATCAATCAATCAATCACTCAATCAATCAATCTACCTATGGATCAGTAATTTAACCACACAATCGCCAAAGCAACCAACCAGCCAAATAACTAATCAATCAACAAAACAGCCTACCAATCAATGGATCAATCAACCTACCAAACAACCAACCAATTAAGAAAGCAACCAACCAATTAATCAACCAGCCAACCAACCGACCAGCCAACCAACCAATCAATGAATCAACCAACTATCCAACCAATGAATCAATCAACCAACCAACCAAACAACCATTCAACAAACCAACCAATCAATCAACCAAACAACCAGTCAGTCAGTCAGAGAGACCAACAAACAAATAAATCAAACAATCAATAAATCAGTCAATTACCAACCAATTTACCAATCAACCAATTAATCATCAATCCATCCATGCTCACCTTGGCCCATTCGTGCTCCAGTCAGAGCCTCTTTAGCAGTGCCGAAACCCAGCTCTCTACACACCACGCTGGCAGACTGCAGGCTCCAGCGATCGTCACACACTGTACCCCACTCACTCCCCTTTAGCACCTCCACACGACCCTCACCTGCCTTTGCCCCACCCTTCAGACGCACCTGTGACTGGGAAATGAGGAGTGCCACAGGCATTAGTCTTCATTTCAAGCCATTAATAAGTACCTAATACGCAATGTTTCCAGTGTCATTGATATATACTTTACAACTCCTGATTGATATTTCTGATTAAGACAATAAACAAATATAATATTCACTGATTTATAAATATAATGGATGCATTAGGTCATTAAGTTGACAGAAGTTCCTAGCTTCTCAGATTTAAAATGAATTAATTTTCTATTTACCATTGGATTGTGCTTGACTCTGTGTGCTTGGCCCTGTGTGAACAGGGACCCTGGCACACAGCTGACTGCGACCGGTCCCCCACCAGGACAGGGGGTTCTAGAGTTTGCTTTACTGAAGTTCATAGTGCACGCTGACAGATGAGCCTCATTTCCTGTGCAGGACACAGAGTGGATCCGGTACACACTCTGGGGACTAGAGAGAAACACAGATGAGAGACAAAAAAACAGGGTGCCAGGATCCAGCCACAAAAACTAGTAACAATACCAACAGATGAGGCAGGATCCTTACAATAAGCATTTCTTTAAATGGCTGGAATATATAAGAGATAACATTTTGTAATCTACATTTAATAAAGTTATTGGGCACCAATTATACAGGTAAAACGATTATCTTTATCAATTCCTGCTTCAGAGACATTGAAATATTCAGATTTTTTGTCTGTTGGACCTGAACAGTCTGTGCAAAGTTACAATAACAACACCTCAGTATATTATGCCCCAAATTTCATACACCAGTACTTTTTTATTTAGTTTTGAACAGTTCACAGTGCTGAGAGAGGGAAGCTGAATGGAAAGCAAGACACATTTTTAACATTTTATCAGCTTGCTGTGAAATAGTGTCCAGTGTGCATACACACTGCATGCTGACATTTCTTTTCCACCAAGGGCCAAGTACAATCTGACATAATCTCTGCTATAGTCTTGCAAACCATAGCCTGACCTGCGGCCAAAAGGACATATTGCAGCTTAAACTGGCCAAGAACCACCCACTTTGACCCACATGTAAAGTGATCAATCACAGTTTGTTATGTTATTACACACCATTTTTAGAGGCATGGATACCTGGATATACCATCATAACAAATATTGGTGTGGGAATTTTATTTTTTTATATAATAATTTTAAGAATGGAATAGCTGTCTCCATGAACAGTTATACAGAAAACAGACCAAGAAATTTTGGAAAATGCAGAGTCTTAGTACATTCCAAAAAAGTAGTAGTAAGTACAGACTACTTCACAGACATAACCAAGAAATCAATGCAAGAATATACAGTTCTGCTTGTCGGATATATAATGTCCAAAGTGCCTCAAACTAAACTCTGAATATTTTATATCAGTAGCCTGGCAAACTTAAATTTTGACAGTTTCTTACCCAAAACTAATGTATTACTTCAATAGACATGGATTAAACAACTTAAGTCCTTTTGAATTAAAAAAAGAAAATGTATGTCATTTTCGGAGCCTGAAAGCTTTGGACTCCATTGACTTCAATTGTATGGACAAAAATACATTTTACAGTACATCCAAAAAAATATTTGTGTTCAGCAGAAAAAAGAAAGTTAACGAGGGTGACAGCACAAATTTTCATTTTTGGGAGAACTATCCCTCAATTATCATATTCCTTGGGATACTTCACCAAAAAAACTCTTAATTTACTCATCCTTTTATTCTGCTGAACACAAATGAAAATTTTTTGAAGAATATCTCAGCTCTGTAAATCCTCACAATGCAAGTGAATGTAACCAAAACGTTGAAGCTCCAAAAGGCACATAAAGCTGCATAAAAGTAATCCATGCTACTCCAGTGGTTCCAGTGGTTTCTTCAGAAGTGATATGATAGGTCTGGGTGAGAAACAGATCAATATTTAAGTCTTTTTTGCTTCTTTATTTTTTACTAGAAAGTATCCTCCCTGCCCAGTAGATGACATAAGTATGAAAAATGTGAATTGCCAAAAACAAAATAATAAGAAAGTGAAAGTGGAGATTTAAGGACATAAAAAGGAAATAATTTTAAATGTATTAGTCATTTTAAAGGTTTTTCTTTTGGCGTGTCTGATCATCTAGCACACTGCACTTTTTGCTTTATTAAGGCCAGTCATTTACGTTAGTTAGATTGATTATAACAAGTTTCAGACTTTCACGCAGGGGATGAGACAACCATGAAAAGTCTGCTATGAAGTATTATAACTGCACTGAGTGGCAGTATGGGTTGAGTCATGGAGGTTTAACACTCCTGAGAGAAAGTATTCTTTACTTTCACACGTGTGTGTGTGTGTGTGTGTGTGTGTTTGTGTGTGCCTCCATGCATGAAACCAGGTCTATCCAGGGAAACCCAATGAATTCAATTTAATGATAAAATACATTTTATTGACACTTAAAATATTTGAAATACTGGAGAATATGATCCAAATAACTTTACAGATCTTTATTGTAAAGTGTTTAAACAATATTTTCCATGCTTGTTCAATAACCATAAACCATGAACCATAAACAATTAATGAACATGCACCTGTGTAATAAAATTATTGTGGTCACACATGGGACCCTATGAAAGAAATAACCCAATATCTGTTCCCTTCAGTTTTTTTGGCTGGATGTTGTGCATGACACATTATTGGTCATTCAGTACTGCAGTGAAAAAAACTAACAGTAAATGGTCAGAGATTAAAAACTTTACAAAAATGTAAAATGTTTTCATCTGTTTAACTACATTAACTTAGTCAATAGTCAATGATGACTTCTCTTTTTGCTTACGTCTCAGGTTGATTACATATTATCAACAGCTCAATGTCTGTCACACTAATGCCTGGCAGGCTGTTGGGCTCATTAATATATATTACGCTTTCTGCGTTCACCCAAACTGATATGCTGAATCAAAACAGGGACTGTGACATGTGAGGGCTAGCCAGTGGAATTATCGCCTTTTAAGTTAGTTCCGCCCACTGCTGAAGAAACCATCCAGTTATCATGGTTGCTGCGCCACTGATTCCAACACAGATAGAGGAGTAAACCCTTGCAAAAATTTATTTTTCCAACAAAGTAGCAGTTAATATGCGGTGAGTTTGCATCCCATTCGCCTCAAAAGGTTTGACATGTTGTACTTTCTGAGATGCTATTCTGCTCAATACAATTGCACAGAGGGGTTATCTGAGTTACCGTAGCCTTTCTATCAGTTCGAACCAATCTAGCCATTCTCCGTTGACCTCTATCATCAACAAGGTTTTTCCGTCCGCAGAACTGCCACTTACTAGATGTTTTTTGTTTTATTTTGTATTGCATTTATTCCATTCTATTTTTATTACATAATGAACCATATACCCTATTTAACCATTTGATTATATTGAGAATTTATTAATCACAAGTAGTAAGGTAAGAGAGAGAGAGATTGTAGTTATGATTTTGTTATTATCTTTGTTTTATGGTTTATAAAAGTAACCATGATTGGACAACACATCTACCTCATGAATTTACTTCAATGGAGTGCTCTTTTGTGCCCTTTTGTTTCTGTCTGTGCTCTGTGCTAATGTTCCACAGATGGTGAGCCCTGGCATTCCAGCAAGGTTTAGGAGGAGGCCTCTATTCCTGAGGAGGAGATAACACCTATACATTGCATGTCAAAATAACTCATGTCTCTGAATAATTTACAGTTATTGTGCCCTCTCAAATGTGACTTTGCCATAGTTGACAACAACCTCAAAGAATTTTAATTGCTCTCCTTGGTACCCCTTTGACGTAAAGAAATAAGGAGCAGCCATAATTGATAGGTAACCTCTGTAACTGACCATAAGTTGTTTCAACCAAGGATGAGACCTCGATTCCTGTTGTGGCTAACAATTATTGTGCGCACGAAGACAGAAACAGTCCAAATTTGTAATATGTTAAAATGTTGAAGTAGTTGACCTACCAGAATGCTAGAAGTTGTGGTACGATGACACCCTCAATGTAATTTGCATATGACTATAATTGCTTTTGAAAGTTTGTAAAACTTCACTTCGACTTACTGTCATTGTGACTGTTGTATTTCTTTTCTCTCCCATTTCTACCCAATTTGGAACACCCAATTCCCAATGCGCTCTAGGTCCTTGTGGTGTCGTAGTGACTCAATCCGGGTGGCGGAGGATGAATCTCAGTTGCCTCCGCACTGAGACCGTCAATCTGCACATCTTATCACGTGGCTTGCTGAGTGCATTACTGCCGAGGCATAGTTTTAGAGACTAAAATTAAAGGAAAATAAATTCAATAATGATTTGGATCATTTCTTGTTCTCTGCTTTTTCAAATCGCTGATGTCGTGCTCTTAATACCTGTTCTCCTGATTTTTATGTGTGGCGGTCTTGCCTGTATTTTGTTTTTACAACTGGTTTGATCTGTGACCAATTGAGCTTAATGAAATGGGAAGCCAAGTCCAAATCTCCAATAAGGAGGATGAACTAAGCCAGCGTAAATAATATTGTTCAGATGCCCTGATAGCTAAGAAGTATACTGAAACAATCAAGAAAATGGTTAGTCAGGGATTTAATTCAGACTTTAAAGTAGAACAACAGCTTGAATGGTTGGAAATGTGTTCAATCCAGAGGGAAAAATTGTAGAGGTGGTTGAAGGAGTTCAAAAATGATGGCAGTACAAGACAAAGTTGTTGAGATTTCAGGCATAAATGGCTGTTACAATCTGAGTGATTTAGTAAATGGTTTAGGAGTTGTTGTTTGAACAATATGAAGAAATAAAAAAGAAAACAAATCCGCCACTGTGGTGCCAGTCCTGAGTTCTCTTCTGAAGGCTCAGCTCACACACCAGATAAAAGCTCCACCTCTCTTACCATGAAGTTAGGGAAATGTTGAACAAAACTGAAGCCCCACCCCCCAACCCATGTGAATGAAACTGATGTTACAGTTACAGAAACTGATAAAGCGAAAACAACTACAGGTGCAAAACCTATAACATCGATTTAAAAAAAAATACTACGCTAAATAAGCTTTGTGCTGCTATTAGGCCAATAAATGATCATCAGGGTAATTCTATAAGTGAAACAAATAATGAAATGGGTGCAAGAGGAGAAATGGGAGAACATAATAGAATGGCCTCTGCTGAAAAATATAGTTTGATGTTAGGTCTCGATCAATCTGAATTGCATAACCCAAATCGGCTGTTGTGGATTAAGTTTGAGACCGTAGCTAGACAACAGAACTTGGGGATATGTGGCATTTGAGATTTTGTGGAAAATCTGGTTCCCATTTCCAAATTGGCTGAGGTAAAGCAGCTTGATTTCTTTCCTCTCATACCAGCTAATTGGGGTGAATTCTGTGATGCTCTTGAGGTTACAAAGTTTCTGTGCAGGAGATTTTAGGGTGGGGCTCTTTCCCCTGGACCAGTGTCACAGACGTGAAACAAGCCCTAAATGAAAATCTGCTCACTTATGCAGAGCGTTTCTATGTTGAATATGACAATTACTGTACAGCAAATAAAGTGATATCATGTTATGACTCATCTCAAGAGATAGAGACAACAATATCTGGGTAGACCAGAGATGATCAACATCTTCTGTACACTGTTTCAGTTGATATCCCTTCCTGGAAAAAGTTTGTCACATTGTGTAATCTCACTTGGCCACGTAGGCCCAATAGAGAAAATGTTAAAAAAAAAAAGGCAAGGCATTTGTTGCTGCTGTGGAGGAGGAAGAGATTCCACCTGATGCAATTTGCCCTAGATGTGGCATTAGTGGATATGTTTTTGAAAATTGTAGGTTAAGCTCAGTAAATGTCACAAATGTGGAAAAATAGGCCATATCCTGAGAGTCTGTAGATACAGAGCACAAGGACATAGGTGGGAGGGTGGCAATAAAATGGAGGGAGGGAAAACGGAGGATAACATGAAAAATTTTATGCTAACTGATTCCCAGCTCTCGAAGTTCCAGCTGTTATTAGAGGAAAAAGATGAATAGGGGTCAGCAGCCTCCAGCTCTTGTGAAAAAACGGATTCTCATCCTTTCGTTCATGCATCGTTAGGAGGCCGGCAATCCATTTATTTGATCGATAAAGGGGCATCAGTTTCTATCACTAATCTTCCTATTCAAACTTCATCAGAATCTATGTATATAGAAGGGTTGAATGGTAAAAAAAATTATATCGATCAGTCCCACTTGCCCTCAAGATAGAGGATTTCCTAAATGTATATTGGTCAGAATTCTGGGTAGGGAAAAACACAGTTGGTACAATAACTGGTGTTGATATTTTGAAACAGCTGGAAGCAAATATTTTATTATCACAAGTGGTTGGCTGCAATTAAGTACTCTGCTTATCTCATGTTGGTCCCCACCAGGATGACCTAGATTATTCAGTCGCAGCTGTTACAGCTGTAACAGAGAAGCCTCCTGAATGGAAACTTTTGATTTCTAAATACCCTGCTGTGTGGGCTTAAGTTAAATTCAACTGTATTCTTAATAAAGTGTCACCAATCAGCATTCCAGGTCCTATGTGTGAAGCTAAACGTCAATATCCCCTCAAAAATTATGCTTGTAGAGGAGCAGAGATAGCTGTATTTGAACTAAGAAAATGGGGGATTATTGTTCCTTGCAAATCTTCTCACTAACTCTCCCATGTGGCCTGACATTAAGCCTGATTGAAGTTGGTGCTTGACAATTGATTATACTGCACTAAATGTAGTCTCAACTAAAGTCCACTCCCTAGTGGCCAACCCTACAACAATTGTCAATGTGATAGGATTTCAGCATGCTTATTATACTGCTTTGGATATTTCTTATGGATTTTGGACATGTGCCATCGCTGTAGAGTATCAGCCAAAGTTTGCTTTTATCTGTGGGGGTCAACAAAGAACATGGACCAATGTACCACAGGGGTTTTGCAGTTCTCCTACATTATTTCATCAGACTCTGGCTTCTTTTATTGATTCTATTCGAAAAGCTCTGAGAGATGATTGATCTATTTTTTTTTTTTTTGCACTATGTGGATGACATTCTCATTGCCAGCCCCACCAAGTTTAAGCACATAGTTGCTGTTCAGACTGTTTTGAAAGCTCTACAAAATGGGAGCTTTAAAGTGAATTTTAAAAAGCTCAGGTGGCATCATCTGAGGTTACCTATTTGGGACAGTTAGTTGGCATTCAGGGTCAACACATAACCCCTGAAAGAGTTTAAGTAATAGTCGAATTGCCAAAACCACAAACTGGTTTGAGCCATGTTCTGAATTGATCGACTGGACAGAGGAAATGGAGAAAAGTCATTTGTGAGCATTAAAGAGACAATTGCTTCAACGCCTGCATTGAGACACGCTGATATTAACAAGCCTTTTCATATGTGGATTTGGGTGGGTAATAAATCTTACTCTGCAGCATTAGGGCAACGCGTTCCAGAGAGAACTTCATATGGAATAGTCGGCTATTGCTCTACCCCTGTGCCTCCTTCTATGGCAGGATAGCATTCCTGTTTGTGGATTTGTGACTGTGCATAGTGGTCTGTGAGAGTTACTGAGGAAGTGGTAAGTCACCAGAGAGTTGTTGTACACACACGATACCAGATTTTAAAGCTGCTCACTAACACTCGTTTGGGCTCCATTTCAAATCAGAGATGCGCTAAATGGGAAACTGCTTTACTGAACAAAAATACTGACATTTCACTGACATAGTGACTCTGGAAATATGGTCAACCCTGCTTCACTCCTACCTGATGAAGGAACTACTCATAACTGTGAACATGCATTGCGACATGACTCTTTGAGCCTTTTGAACACAAAACCCTTGGCAGATGCACTAAATCTCTTTGTAGATGGTTCCAGCTTTCACAATGAAGGAGTTTGATACACAGGCTGGGCTGTGGTTAATGAAAATTTCTAGACTCTCACTTGTGGATGTATTTCTGAGGGTGGTGCTCAAGTACCAGAAATGATAGCCCTTACACGAGCATTGCAGTTTTTCAAAGGGAAACGAGTGAATGTGTACACAGACAGTAATTATGCTTGTGGTATAAACGTAGGGGATTTTTAACCACTGCGGGATTACCCATTTCTCATTAAAAGCTTTTATGGATTCTTGCTCTACCCCAACAGAGGGAGCTGTTATCAAGTTGACAGGACACTCCAAAGACAACTCTGTTGAATCTTAAGGAAACAACGCAGCGGATCTGGCTGAGAGAGAGGCTGCTCTTGTGAAAATGCACACAGACAGTGCAGAGGCTCTCTCTCACTCTCTCTTGTTGACACAGATGGTGGGGGTGCACCTGAAAAATACATTTTTGAACTCTATGCTGTTGATGATGGTGATGAGCAGGAACAATAGACAAAATTAGGGGCTCAGTTGAAATCTGATGGCCTATGAAAATGTAATTATCGCATTGTGTGCCCTACATCTGTCCATGCTGAACTTATGTCACTGTCTCATAATTTGGCTCATGCAGGTCCTGAAAAACAGGATATTGATTTCAAAATCCTGCTGGTTGCCGAAAATGAGAGCTGCTTGCAAAGGTTTTTGCAAAAGATGTCTGATAGGTCTAAAGGCAAATTCCCCATCCAAGCTAAAAAATTCCATTAAGACATGCACCCCGGCCACAGGGCCCATGGACACGTTTGTTTGATTTCATTGGTCCTTTATCTCCTAGTGGAGGCAGTATATGTATATATATATATATATATATATATATATATATATATATGATTGATTGTTGATCTATTTTCAAGATGGGTGAAATAATTTCCTCTGAGAAACTGAACTGCAGATGCCACTGTCAAAACATTGCTCCATGAGGTATTCCCTAGATGAAAAACATCATGAAAAATGTCATGAAGTTGATAGGAGTCAGACAGCATTTTCACATACCGTTTAGACCGCAGTCTAGTGGATCTGTGAAGCGTACAAATCATACTTTGAAAACTGCTCTGAGGAAGAGAGTTCTGGAGTGGGGGAAGGGATGGCACACGGCCTTGCCAATGATTGTGTTCAGCATGTGGGCGAGCCCAAACAAAACAATTCATTTTTTCAGCCCTTTCAAAATCATGACAGGCAGATACATGCATTTTGTTAGACAGAGGATCTTTAGGATCAGTATGGAGACATTGGTCACAGGTGAAACCCATTGGGGAGGGTTTCTAATTTTCCTATGGGTAACGTTAACTTTCTTTCCTGTATTTTGTGTGACTAACTGCATTCTGGAACCAGTGCCTTGTGTTTGCAGATAGCGGGACCAGAAGATGTACTTAAGCTGCTAATACTCCAGGTGGAATTCTGGAAAGTGAGGCGGGCTTTCATTCGATTGGGCCTCCCGCTCTCACTACTGCTGCTATTCATTATTGCTTTATCATTCTTGATGTGGATCCAAATTTCTCTCTGGACAGGTTGATCAGTCTTTTACTACCAATTAGGATTGTGTGAAGTTCAAGTATGCCGTCCAACATGGGTTAAATACCCATGTCTAAATTCTCCTGAGGATAAAACATTAAATCCAGCAGCCTATTACAAGATTTTTGATTCAATTGGTAAACGTAAATGTTTACGAATGGACGGTGTAGCAATGGTGACTCACTGGATTGGCCCAAATTATCCAGAGAGTACCTACACGTTGCAGAAAAGCCGATGGGTGAACCGAGGAGAATTAGATGTCTTTGATCCTAATTTCACTACTCTTAGTTGGATCTCTAAAGCCCTAGCGGAAAAAAACTCTAATGCATGTAATGTGACCTTTGAATGTACAGGCCATTGTGTAATCACTCAGAAGCCTGTCAAATATAACAACAGATTGAAAAGGTCTACCCCAGGGAATGACAGCCAATATGAAATAAAAGAAGGCAGGTTAATCAAATTCCCCTGCAACCTAAAGCGCCATATCTTAGACACATCATGTCTTACCATGTGCCTGGAACAAGACACAAATTTGTCCAACATTGCAGTGAAAGCAGTGGTTCATAGCTACATAGACAAAAATATCTTAGCACATTACATTCCTACCTCGATCTGGTACGAAAACATAGTGACAGATACATTTCTAATGAGATGGAAGGTACTTAGGCCAGATAAAGTTCATGTTGTTAGATGGGATGTAAATAGAACGTTTGTCGCAATTTGTGATCGACTGGGTAGAATTGACAAAACTTCAAAAGATGGCTTTGATCTGAATTGAAGTAAAAAAAAAATAATTACCCCTCATTAATGCTCTTTCCCTATACTGGTTTCTCTATACCTTTCCTCTGGATAAAAGGGACATTTGTGCTAAAATCACTGAGAAGCTCACTGGAACTAGAGGTATGAATGTCCCAACCCACCTGTGTAATGTTGCAAGATTATAATTGGGGTAGTTTCACTGATGTTTATATACAATATAACATGGCAATATAATTTGCTAACAAATCTGTGATTAAAATAGAATAAATTCATGATCACTTAGAGAGGAAATATCAAAACCCCACTTCTATGGTTTATAACACCACTGTTTGGATGCATTTGAATATGTTTCATTTGATTAAGAAAATTGTCTCTTGTATGATCCTAAAAAATCATGTGCCCCTGCCAATTAACAATCTTGAATAGAAAGATTATAAACATTACCAGGTTTTTATGTGGCCCCAAAATTCAGATGTAGCCTTAGGTTTGATGGCAAGAAAAACTATTTTTGCAATTTCTATGAACAATTCATTTTGTACAAGAAAACTACATCAGTTTTCCCCCAAAACTGGGAAATGTGCGAAGTTCAGAATTGTTCATTCTATTGAACCTCAGTGGAAATCAAAAGGCAGTTGTGCCCATGCTAACTGTGCAGTAATTGACTTGTGTATCGGAAATAATGGACAAAACTGAATATTACCCCAAATTAAAATCTAAGCTAACACAAAGAACCTACAGTATCTCACAAAAGTGAGTACACCCCTCACATTTTTGTAAATATTTGATTATATCTTTTCATGTGACAACACTGAAGAAATGACACTTTGCTACAATGTAAAGTAGTGAGTGTACAGCTTGTATAACAGTGTAAATTTGCTGTCCCCTCAAAATAACTCAACCCACAGCCATTAATGTCTAAACCGCTGGCTACAAAAGTGAGTACACCCGTAAGTGAAAATGTCCAAATTGGGCCCAAAATGTCAATATTTTGTGTGGCCACCATTATTTTCCAGCACTGCTTTAACCAGAGCTTCACAGGTTGCCACTGGAGTCCTCTTCCACACCTCCATGATGACATTACGGAGCTGGTGGATGTTAGAGACCTCGTGCTCCTCCACCTTCCATTTGAGGATGCCCCACAGATGTTAAAACGTTTGAGGTAGTTGACTTACCAGAATGCTAGAAGTTGTGGTATGATGACACCTTCATGTTTGTAAAACTTAATTTCGATTTCCTATGTATCTAGCTGTTGTATATTTTTTTCTTTTCTTTTTTTTTTCTTTTTTTACATGGCATTATATTGTTTATTACCATATTATTGAACATAAGCCTATCATTGGCCTGCAATCCATTTTAGAATTTAATCAGAGGTAGACTTGTTTTAAGGGTTTCTCTAAGGACACATCTATGTACACATGAATCAGATGGACACTTTTGGAGAGTCTCACTTTGGTTGCATCGCGTCATAAACACAACGTTTTTGGAAGCTCTGTCAAGTTAAGTGTAGTTTGAAACTTAGAAAAACACCTCTCAAGACTGCATTCGGAGTTGTGCTCTTTTTGTTATTAACAATCTTAAAACATAGAAACACAATATAAAATACAGAATCAATTACTCACATTAAACCCCTCACCCTGAATATTTCCCACACCCGACACAAACACACACTACTGTGGTTAACAACAACTAGAACATAAAAATACAAATAAATAAATAAAATTTAAAAAACATAAAAAATGTATTCTTTCAAGCAACATCAATAATACACACACCCAACTAAACTACAAATCCCTCTAAACATCCAACCCCTGAGAACCCTACAAAAAAGCCAATCAAAAGAAACATCAAAGTAATATTTAATTCAACAAAAACACACAAACATAAACACATACATGGCAGCTGCCTGTAGCTCTCTTTCTCTCTCTCCCGAGCTGCCGCCTCTGGCAACCTTTATCCCTCTTGTCGTCTTGGTTAGCCTGATTAGTGGCCAGGCATGCATCATCACGGCTCAGGCCCGCCCTCCTCCTTGCCACACACCTCTTCAAATGCCGCCACCCCACCCATCTCCCCGCACCACTCCCTAAACGAGGGTGCCACAGCCGACTTCCATCCCCTGAGGATCCCCTGAGCCAATCATGACTCTGTATCCTGGGTGAAACTTTTTAAATATCTATCCCAAATGTTAATAATGTCCCATCACCCAGGATACAGAGTCTGGGGTAAAATGTAAATTGAGTGTCCAATACCTCACAAATAAATCTCTGAACCCTCAACCAAAATTCTTGGATCTTAACACATCCAAAATAAACATGTGATGTGTCCCCGTCTTCTGATTGGCACTGCCAGCAGGTGGGTGTGTCTTTAAGACCCAGCCTATACAATCTAGAGGTTGTTCAATAGAATCGATGCAAAATCTTAAATTGCATCAGACGGACCCGTGCATCTCTAGATGTAGACTTGATGTTTTTTAGAATCCTAGCCCACACTCCCTCCTCCAAAACCAAATTCAAATCTTTCTCCCATAATCTCTTGAGGGAAAGCGAACCTCCGTCCTCCAAACTCTGAATTAACAGGGAGTAATACACCGATGCCACATGACCTTTTCCAAAAGCAGTAATCACAACTTCCAGAGTATCTTCCGCTTAATTGGGTCTATACTTCTCCCAAAAATATGTTACTGAACAGGTGGCACAGCTGTAAATATCTAAAGAACTGAGATCTAGGAATCTTAAAATGTTGAACCAAATTTTCAAAAGATCTCAACACTCCACCTAGGTCACCGAGTGTATTAACCCCCATCACAATCCACTTTGACCAAAAGAAAGGGGACTTATTCATATTTAATTTTGGGTTCAGCCATATGCTCGAGGCTACATTTAAATAAATGTCTGAATTAAATATTCTGGACACTTTTGTCCAAACCTTATGAAAATGCGAGACAACAGGGTGTGACTTAACTTCTCTGGTTAGTTTGATAAATAGGCTTTGCAATGGCAAAATAGGGGCAAGGACTTCCTGTTCAATACAAAACCAGTGAGGGGATAAATTGAAAAGCTGTTACTGGACAGTAATCCTGTTGAGGCAAGGCATAGATCTAGTGGGGTCGAGATGAATAACAAAATATCATCTGCGTAGAGCAAAAGCTTATGTGACACACCTCCCACCATCACCCCTGGAAAATCATCCTGCTTTCTTATTGTGGCTGCTAATGGTTCCAGGGCAAGACATTTACATTTACATTTATGCGTTTGGCAGACGCTTTTATCCAAAGCGACTTACAGAGCCCATATTACAGGGACAATCCCCCCGAAGCAACCTGGAGTTAAGTGCCTTGCTCAAGGGCAGAATGGTGGTGGCTGTGGGGTTTGAACCAGCAACCTTCTGATTAGCAGCCCTGTGCTCTAGCCACTACGCCACCACCACTCTAAGACAGAACAATAATTGGGAAAGAGGGCAACCCTGCCAAATTAAATAACTTAATTCACAATAAAAAAGTATTTCTGAACTCGTATATTCCCAAAACCTAAAAATATAATCCCATTCTACCATATCAAATGCCTTTTCAGCATCAAGTGAGATGGCAGCGACTGGAGTCTTTTGTCATTGACCACATGATATTGATGAAATGCCTAGTTATCAGAAGAGCTACAACCCTGAATAAACACCACCTGATCTATATGTATAAGAGATGTCATAACTTTACTTAATCGGATAGACAAAAGTTTTGACAAAATTTTAACGTCTAGCTGGATCAGGGAAATTGGATGGTAACTCTTACACTCGCTTGGATCTTTGTCCTTTTACTAATCCAGGTTTGTGTCTTGGTTGGTGGGAGCTTTCCATTCTTTAATTATTCCATATAAACTTCTATCAAAAGTGGAGCCAGTTCTGTATCATAAGAAAATTCAGTGGAAAAGCCATCTCACCCCGGAGACTTGCCTTCAGGTAAGGCCTTAATTACCTTGTCAAACTCCTACAAGTTTATCTCAGAATCAAGAGAATTTGTTTACTCATTCATCAGTTTAGGGAGATCTAGTGGTTCCACAAAGTTTCTGATATCTTCAGTAGAAGAAGATGTGGAACTATAAAGATCAAGATATAATTATTTAAAAGCATTATTAATATCAATGGCAGATGTAGTGGCTTGGGAATTTGGCCTATAACTCCCCCTGGTGGAGACTTGGAAATATCTGCCTAGTAGATTTAGTGGTGGCAGGTAACCGGCTGGTTGATGATTACCATGATTGTGCTTCCAAATATAAGTGCAACGCTCAAATGACGGAGTGTGTTGCTCTTGGCGTCCTGGTAGCCTTTCCCTAGTGGAGTCGTGTGATTTGGGGCATTTATTCCGGTCTTGGTTCGATCAGGTATGTGAATTTGTGAAACGTGGAATGTGATGTCATATTATCGGTGTGTAATTTAAAGCCTATGTTCTGCAGTTATTACACAGTTCGAGTGCAGCGAGAGCCTGTACAGTCGCGGTAAAATTATTAACGCAGTGAGTATGATCTCTTTCTGGTGGATCGTTTCACATTTATAAAATAAACTTAAATCCCACGGCTGTGTGTATATGCGTGCAGGGCGGAGGGACGCGCCTGACAGACGCACTTCCAGCTCTGAGCGGTGGAAGCGTATCATTAATGGTAGGACACACACGGACCCAGATCACGCTGCTGTTTTGTTTCTAAGTTTGAATTTTGTTACCTTTTTGGTTTTCTTGTTGTTAAGGATTTTCTCTTAGTCTTGATTTTTTTCTTTTTATTTTATACATGTGTTTTGTGGACGAAGTGCTTCCCAAAGGGGGAGTTTACTGAAGAACTCGTAAATTGTTTATGCAATAATTTGAGGTATTTACATTTGCCCTCGTGGTTGATTTTATGGAATTTTTTGTATATTTATAATTGAGGTACGCGCTTGGGGGGTCTCCTGTGGCCATTGGTAGAAGGGTACTTTGCCCACCTCTCTATTTGGGGTGTACTGTTTAACACTTGAGTTTCTTTTTAGTGTGTAACACCAATGTGTGTGTGTGGTTGTAGTGAGTAGACTACTGGTTGGGGTGGGTCAAGATTCCTTCTTTTGCTGTTAGTGCCTTCGACGACCCGAGTGCTGTCCTCAGTGTTTGCATCTTTGTTATTTTTTTTATTTTTAGTACCTTTTTCTTTGTGTGGGTAATGTAAAAGGCAAATGTATTGATGGTACTTGATGATTGTCATGTGGATTATATTTTAATATAATAAACAGTTGTTTTAATTACTGGCAGAACTGTCTCAGTCCTCTCTGGGGAGAACGAACCTGGGTTTTGTTACTCTGATTATTAATATATCCTGGGGTGAAAGTCCCTAGGTGGCGTAGTTGGCTACATCGTAGATATCAGTTGGCTCCCCGCCTTACCAGTACCGCCACACAGAGGTAAATATTTCACCACTAGCAGATTTCACTGAGGTAATGGTAGAAAAAGACTCTCTGTCCTTTATATATCTAGCCAAAATCTTCCCTGCTTTATCCCCTGACTCAAAGTATCACTGTCTTGCCCTGAACAGCCAAAGCTCCTCCTTCCATCAAAATAGTATTATATCTGTGTTTGAATCAGGCCATCAGATGACATTCAGCGTTTTAGCTCTACCTCAGCATTTTTAATATTCCCTTCCAACTCCCAACTCCAATTTTGGATTTTTTGATGAATGAAACAAACTGTATGATCCGACCCCTTAAGTGCCTCCCAAGCCACAGAGAATACTGAGGACCATTTAGTCTCCATATAAACATTGATTTCAACCTTTATCATTTTGTTGGAGTTCAGGATTTTGCAAAAGGGATACATTAATGCACCAACTATATGATTTCTTTTTCTCAGTATTTGGCAACACCTCTAAACTCACCAGGGCATTATCTGAGACTAAGATGTTACCAATTGAGCAGTCAACAACAGATGAAATGGACAAAAATATATATTCTAGATTCAATCTTATGGACTGAAGAATAAAATGTATAGTCCCTACCAGATGGGTTCAAAAGTCTCCAAATATCTGTAAGACCAAGATATTACATATCCTGTGAAGTACTGATGTTGCGCTGTGGCAGGGCAGAGGTGGGGATCGGATCGTGATTCCGCACACCCGGGCCCTAATTAGGCTGATGAAGCCCAAGAGGGATAAAGACAACAGGACACGGCAGTGTGTCAGAGAGAGAGTTATGGGCAGCTGCTTTTTGTGTGTGTATTTGTCTTTTTGGTTAAGTTTATCATTAAATTATAATTTATATTATCAAGCCGGTTCTCGCCTCCTCCTTTCCATTGAACTCTGTTACAGGAGCTTACACATTTTTGCTTCATTATGATCAAGGATAGAGTCCATCAAAAGATCATCAACGTTAGGTGCGTAAATATTAGCCAAAATTAAAATTTGCCCCTGAATTTCTACAAAAACAATAATGACTTCCTAATTTATCTTGAATCTCTTTGAGACATTTGAATTGTAGATGTTTACTTATCAATGTAATGACTCCCCTGCTCTTCCTTAAGCCAGCACTAAAGAAAACATGCCCACCCCATATCATCCCAAATTTTTCAGCTTCCTGCGGGGAAAGATGCATTTTTGAAGAAACACAATATCATATTTCTTACATTTAACAAAATAAATAACCTTCCTTCTTTTTATGGGGTGCCCCAATCCATTCACATTCCAAGTGGAGAGAAACAGTCCACTCATATTAACATTTTGACATATTAGAAAAAATAGATTGTGTGTCAAAAATAAAGTTATGAAAACAACTTTCCAACTTTCCAAACCCTGAACCAAACACAGAAAAAGAAAAATGTGCGCATTAACCCCATGCACGACAGCACCAACCAACGTCCATCCCTCTAAACTCAAACAGTCTGTGTACGCCTAATTTGCCGTGGGATTGCTCAAGTCCGGTGATTCTGTACAAATTTTGTGAGACAGAATTACACAACAGAAAATAATCTATAAAATAAACTCCAGCCAATAGGTGGGATAAACACAAATACATGTAGATTCATCCGCATAACTGTTCCAAATGTGTGTTCTTCTAAAACAAAAGAATGTGTGTTCTTCCAAAACAAACTCCAGCCACTCTAACTGTTGTATCTTAACGACTTGTGATGCGTATTGAATTTACAGAGAACAATAAGTAAAACCTCTCTCATTTGATTTTTGCAAAACCTGACTCTAAGTTGTATTCTTCAATATCCATATTGGGGACCCAGCTGTCACCCCTTACAAGATATGTATTTCGCACTATTACTCACACACTGCTTTATGATATCCAAACACTTATTTTAATGCATAATTTGAAAAAGCAATAGATTTTAATGCTTGTATTACAGACTAACCTACATTTACACACTTATTCAAGCATGATTAGCTTCTATGGTAGTTCACCTCATAGAGTGTTAGACTATGAACTCTGAGGTCTGCGGTTCGAGCCAAGCAAAACACGCAAGCTGACACATGACACTAAAGTGTCATAGAAGTGATACAAATGTGGTTGCTTCTAAAAATGTTATTTTTTTTCGCATTTTGTTTTAGGACACTATCGGTTAGGTTTAGGTGTTGTTGTAAGAAAAGGAATGTCTGTTTTGTTCACCTCTCATTTAATTTTATGTCATTATTGGTTGAGTTTAGGTTAAAGTTTTATGTTATGGAGGTCTGTTTTACTCATTAAAAACATAATAAGGCATGCTATTTAGTTTTGCAAAAATCTTGTGTTCATGAGATCAAGCTGGACAATCTGCTGTGAAATATTGCCTCAAAATTGGCACAAATTCATATTTCTGGTAATGCAACAAGGGGTGCTGAAGTCAACTGATTTTAGTAATAGACTTATCTCTGTGTTTCTCATGTAATTTTTCTCCAATATCTTTTGCAATATTGGATTACACAGTTAATACTGATCCATGGCATTCAATAGTTAGGCTTTCATCATCACTTACGTATTTATTTCACCAACAAACTCTGGTTGAGTTTAAATGGAATGGAATGACCCATTAAGAACATCACACCTGATCATTCATGATGATAAAGTCAAATTATCAAATGAATTAGATTTGCTACTAAATGATACAATACTACAAAACTGGCAGGACAAATCAGAAATACAAGAACAAACAGCATAGCTCAGTATGAAATGTTTTGGGTACATTTTTCACTGGCCCACATAATAAACTTCCATGTCTCTCACACATTAAAAACATATGGTCGACGGCCCAGAGGCAACATATGGGAATGATTTAACATTGAAGGATCATTATCTTCATAATCACTCTTCATTTCTACTATGACACTGCATAAAAAAACACTGAAAAATGACATATTTATAATAGACAAGCCGTAGCACCCATCTAATACTGGGTACTGCAGTAATATATCATTTTCCACAGCCATATATCAATTAGGACTCAAGTGTACGTGCTCACACAAGCAGCCAAGTAATTCATGATTACATATGCAGACTTGCGTAAGTGGACTCTTATGAAAGTTGTCATTTTGGTCACATTATGGGAAGTGTATGATAATATATTCAAGAGCGTTTGTGGCATGCACAGACCTCAGCAGGTACAATTTTTTTTTAAAGAGTAGCACTTATATATACTTAACTAGTTCTTTGTTTTTTAGTATTAAATAATTTTTGTTGTTGTTTTTTTTTTTTTTTTTACAGATAATAGCCTATTCTGTTATAGGTTATGCGGTCTTGCATTACTCAACGGCAGTTACAAACCTCGGACCACAAGGGGGCGAAAGAGTTTTTTAGGCACCACGGAGTTGGAGTCAACATGTCAACAGTTGAGGAGTGTGTACTTTTGGATTTACTGAAAAGATGACAGAAAAATATGTTTGTATAATCTAACTTGTTCGGCAAGACTGTCCTCAAATTGCTGCTCCGGCATGAAAGGTTTTGATTGAAAAAAGAAAATCTGCTGTACGGCAAAACTGAGAATACAGCGCGTACTTGTGTTAGGTTAAGAATTGCACTCTGTTACACGTTTCACAATGCAATGCCGCGTGAAATTGAGTTTGTACAGCAAGATGCGTCTGCGTTCATGTTCTTAAGTAGATAATGTTTGGGCCTTTAATCTGTTGATGACTTACAACACAATACATAGAGTGGACATTTTATCTGACCTGTGTTGGTTTAGATTTATAGTTCTGCACTGGTGTGTCAGCATTGTGCACAGCAAACATTTTAAATATGTTTCATTAATAAACAAGCAATGTCATTTCTGGATTCTAAAGTATTTATTCAATTATTGTAGCATCAAAAATAAGTTCAAAGTATGTGAACATGTTGAAATGTAGGCTACATATTATTTATTGTTCATTTTGCAGGCAGAAATAAATGAGGAAATGACTGTATGCTTGCGCTTCAGTCGCTTAAATAATAATACACTGAAGGGGTAGGTTTACCCGTCCCTTCAGCCTATTGATGAGTTGAATACATTTACTAGTAATTGTTATAATCAAAAGGTAATCAAAGCTTTTCTAGTCATGCATTTATTCCGGTTATTTTATAATTATGAATGTTGCAGATCATTTATGTATTTGTATTGAATGCGAGAGAGAAAGAGAGAGAGAGAGATTTTAGTTATATGATATGATATTTTGTCATAATAGGTGACTATGTGCATTAGTAGGCCTTATGAGCATGGTTTTTGTCGTGCTCTGTCTTAATTTTCTGCAGATGGTGAAAAGAAAAACTGCATTCCATTAAAGTTAGGGAGACGACCTCCAGTCCTGGGAAATAGCTAATGCCTACCCATTGCAATGTCTGAATCATTCAGAGTTTGGATTATTTATGGTGCCCTATAACACGTGACTCTGCCATAGTCAAAAACCTCAAAGGATTTGAATTGCTCTCTTTGTTACCTTCTCGATGTAAAGAGGAGTAGTCATAACTGATATCTAACCCATGACATCTACATATAAGTTCTGTAAAAACCAATGATGGGAACTTGAATAATGTTATAATATAATAATAAGTAATATAGTAATATGACACCTCTAATTCAATTTGCATATGACTATAATTGCTTGTGAATGTTTTTGAATGGTTACTTTTCCTTTTTGTCTAATGTTTCTTTCTCTTTTTTGCTTCTTTTTCTTTTCTCCTGTCTTTCAGATCTTCTGGATTCCATTGACTGTGTTCTGTTTCCATAACTTATGAAATATGATTGCTTACTCTACACAAACTGTCAAACATACAGTCAAATCATTGTGCCGATTTGAAAGTTGGCGAATAGAAAACAAAACATTATTTCAGTCACATATTAAATTAATATCAAGTAATGGCCTGGAGAAAAAAAGCTTTTATACTCTATATGATGTAAACAGATATCTTCTGTTGTGTTTCATTTGTAACTTCATGAAACACAATAATAAAAGGCCTGATGCTCCATGACGCGACTTCGATGCTCTTTCAATTCAAAAGGACATTTTTGCTCCCTCAAAGGGCACTGCTGCAGAAGGGAACGCACTTGAAAGCTCGTTCCAACAAAGTGAGAAAATGAATAGGCCCTTCCACCTGCTGAAGGGCACATTCATACAGTAATTCCATGTTCCCTTCTGAGTACCCACTTCAAGGGCTCTGTACCTCAGAAGGAGTAGGGCATAGAGAATCACTTGAGATTGGACTAGCGGGTGATGTTAATGGCATCTCCGCTTATTTATTTTTTAAAATACTCTCACTATTTACAAAGAAACCTCATAATAACACATTATTACTGTTATTGTGAGATTATAACAAGAATTTCATTTTGTTTTATTTAACAATTGTAAATAAATTATTAAAATGTTAACTTTTTTTCTGGACGTCCAGAAGGGCACCTCCTGCCAACATTCTGTGCGGTCTTTTAAAAGGTTAATATGAAGTCTTCATCTGTCATATTTGAGGGAATGAAGAAAACTACTTTATGTGGCTTTGCCAAAATCACTTCATAAAATAGTCCAGAAAACGTCAAACTGCATTTAAAATGATGCAATCGTTTGAATATCTGTCTAAAACACAATATATATATATATATATATATATATATATATACAGCTTTCAAAAAACAACAAAAAGAACATAAATTCCACTCAAAATAGTCTAGATCATACAGACATTTGGAGAGAGAGAGAGGCAGCCAGCAGTAAATTAGATAGTCAGCTTCGAGGAATTCTAAACTGACCGTGTTGCTTTCAAAACCCTGTTTAGTTCAAGAGCAAAGGACAAAACTACTACAACTGTGAATAAACTGTTATGAAATATTTACTTTATATCCTGCTATAAAATAAATACAATGGCCTCCAAAAAGTATTTGACCACTTTAATCACACTTAAAAATGTATGGATGTCATTGCATAAACATCAAACTAAAGAAAGAGAGCACAAGCACTCTTCTTCACAAGTTTGTTGAGGTTGAACTGACTTCATAAATCCATAAAAATCGCAGCTGGTTAAAAGAAACGGCAACAATGGCTGAGAAAAGTGAAATTCTGAGAAAAGCTTTGGACTGGACATCAATCACTGAATTAAACACGTAACATCATTAGGTCAAGTGACAACAGTGTAGAACATTACTTTTTGAAACATATCAGGGGGAATTTACTAAGAATGAATTGCACCCTGTAATAGCACATACTGTCTGCACGTTTTTATGCAGATTTACCATATGCAGATCAGGCAACGGCACAAACGCCCCCAATAAATGTGTGCTGAACGCAATTTGCGGTTTTGGGCGCTATATAGAGCAGGATACAGCAGACCACCATTATCTGACACACTTTGACAACACTGAACAGCATCACTGACAACTGTGATCCAAGCACCTGAATCATCTCTTTAACATGCTGAAAGTGGATTCCAAACAGTATTCATTAAGTAGTAACCTATTCCAACCATATTGGACTATTCCATTCCAACATAGCCATGCCCTTACCTGTGTGGTATGCTTCTCATAGTTCTCTCTGAAGGGAACCCCATCATGCCACATGCCACACGAGAGTTTTTGGTGGTCCAGCCAGTGTTACAGATCTGTCCCCATCCTTCCTTAAACTTCACCTCAATCACCCCCTCTGTGATGGGCATGCGGCTGGCATGGGCACTGGAGAGAGGATGCAGACGAATCTTCTCCATTCTGTTTTCATCCACCTGCATCTAAAACATAAAATGTGAAATAATATGATTCTCAAATGGTTTTTCTTCAGGACTCAAGACCCAACACAGCTTTGGATAAAAGCTAAAGGACTTAACTGTACCAAAATTGTTTGTACATAAAAAAGTAAAGACAACTGTCCTCGAAATCAAATGTTAGCATGAATTGCATGGGCCCCAAAATATGTAAAGTTATTCTTTATGAGATGATCTGAATAGGAAAACTGACCGTTTGTTTTCTGAATATCAATAAGTTCATGCTCTTTGTAACCAAGAAGCTATATGTAATTGTAGTCTGGGTCATTTTTTCTTTTTCCTTGCGTTTTTATTAGGGACAGTAGCAGAACAGACCTGTGGCCCAATTTTGGATCACAGCCCATCAGTTGAGAACCACTGATAAAGATTATGTACTGGCTTTAAGATTGTTGTGTATGTGACAGTTTGTGTACATGCATGTCTACTGTGATGAGAAAGTGAAATAGCACTTTCTGATAGACATAGAATTCTTGTTTTATGTATTCAGTTTCAATCGAAGTTTCATGCAGCATTCCGTATGTTTTTATTGGCTGTGTCTGTCTCTTTGGCTTGTGCTCAATCGAGTCATGTCATATGAGGGTTTTGGATCTCTATGGTGTGCGTCCAGACCACTTTCATTCTGCTCTGGCTAGAGTGCAAATTCCCTCAACCATGTACACAAACACTTCCAAATGTCTGGCCAGCAGAGGACCTCAAACCACTCACCACTGAGCCCCTCTAACAGTCAACAAAGTCAGCTGAGCACCTTGCCATAAGACCATCTGCTGAAAGCTGAATCTGGACCAAGACTGGCTGAACTGCCAGGCAAATCAGCAGCAGTAAACCACATCTGTACTAGTCAGTGCCAGAGGTTAAAAAAATGACTTCCCTTGCATAAAATCTAGAGTTCTGGCAAACTAATCCTAACTCTAACCTTATCTACCCGAGAGAAACCCAGCGTGTGCACGATAGAGGCCTGTTTAGCGAGCTACAGTCATGTATACCTTTCGAGACTGAATAGCAGCCAGAGAAAATAATAGTTTTGATATTTTAAATTTGAGCATTTAATGTTTTATATCTGTGTTTACAGACAAATGTGAAAATCGCTCACAAAAACTTGAACCTCCCCTCTGTCTTGCCTGCACTCGACAACAGTTTCTCAGAAAAGATGGATGACGTGAGCTCTACTGACACCACCTTCACCCCTATTGGTAGTCGCTGCTGAAAGTTGCTCCTTATTAGCAAAAATGTTAACTTTACTGGACACGGCCACATCCAGTCACCAACGGTCGCTGTCGCTCATGACACTGAAAGTCGCCTGCTCTCATTGAAAATGATTTAGATCATGTCGTGTTGTCACAGCATGTGTGTAAACGGGGCTTTGGAAAGAAAATCATATGGGTTTGGAACAATTCATTTTTAAAGAGTAAATAATAATTTACTCATAATTTTCATTTTTAGGTGAACTATCCCTCTAATGTCTGGATTATATGATGAGTGTAGTTTTGCACCTGGCCTGTTCTACTTTCATTTGTTTGACCTCTGACTTCATAAATGATGTCTCTCCTCAAGATAGAACTTCAGATTTTTGTTAAAAGGGGAAAAAATATCAGTTTTGTTTAATTGAACGATAACATACTCATTGTGTTTAAAACATTTTAAATCTTATGAAGGAATATAGTTAATATTCTTATTATACGGAATATTCATTTTGAAGTGATATTCAGATTACGGTTTCCAATTGATCGATTAGATCTGTCAAACTAGAATTTCTAGAAATCTAAAGAAATCCAAAATAAAGTTGAACATTTCCTGAAGAAAATGTGAGTGGCAGTTGCCTGTGCTGCCATATTGCAAGCGTGTTGCGAGTGGTTGCCAGCTGGTTACTAGGGTGTTCTGGGTGGTTGCTAGGTGGTTGCTTACTGGCCCAAATCAAAAGAGTCGCCGCCAAGTTTCTATGATATTCTGGCTCTAATATATGGATAGGGCCATTGGGATTTTTCATGCTCTGGACTGCCAGTGTTAAAAGAAGTGCTTTCTGTTGTTTATTTGTGCGTCTGTGAGATTTTGTGTGGTTATGTCATCAGTCTGCATGACAGATTAGATAACTAGATCTCTAAACAACAAAATAAAAACAAACACAAATCACATCCAATGCCAAACAAACTTGCATTTCTTCTAACCAAATGTTGCTTTAATTATAATTTCAGAGTTCTTTGGGAAGAACATTCTCCTTGTTAATCAAACTTTGGAGAACATTGGTACATCTGGATATGAAATGTGTAATTTGCAACATTCCTGTGAATAGATCTGATGGTGTGTATCAAAGCATCGACTCAGTCAAGATCCTTCAGGACTAGAACACAGAGAAACTGAACTCACGAACTGAGCAACAGCACTTCTGCACGTCTCTCATCTCCAATCCTCCCGCTTTATAATCCGTTCACACTGCAGTAGAATACGGTTGTCAGTCCTGTTTTTGAGAGCTGCGCTTGCATTCACACACAGTTTGAATCCTCCATTACAATATTAGGGGCGGTCGCAAGGGTGCTGTTATGTGTCCAAAGTCCGAAAAGAAATGTACATAGTCGTCTTGCCATTGTGACATGTTTGTGATCCTTTACCTCAATAATGTTGGAGTCTGTGAAACCCGGAATTCTCTCGTCCTTACAGACGACCCCTGCATCCTCCTGATGGGTGCAGTCACTGTTCCCCCAGCCGCGAGATACACATTTCTCGATACTGTTTTCACTTCCTCCACACATGACATTATCCAGCCAGATTTTGCCTGCAGAAACACAACACTTTACCAGCCAGGTCAGCTTACAACAGGACTTTCACATAAAGAAAGCCGACTTTCAGGTATGGGGAAATAAATCTTTGAATAAACAGCATAAACTCATTCATATATGTGGTTTCATTGCTGGCCAGAACAGTAAATTTACATTTACATGAATTATTAATAACTTATAACCCTCATGTTCTGTTTGACCCAAAGGCCCTTATACTAGCTCAAAAAGCATGCTTAACTTTGAAGTATGAGTTTGATACTCATAATGAACCAAATTTCAGCTTCATCATGCTTTGAAAAATGTTACAAAGGTCTCAGAGAACCCATAGAAAACCCAAATAAATGCAATGAATGTTCATATTTTCTGATTTCTTAAAATCCTTCATAAAATAGTTCTAAGCCATGAAACCAAACCAACCAGGTGCAACATGAATTGGCAAACTTTGATTTTAAGCAAAAAATTATTTGAAAACTGGACAAAAAGAAAAAGATACAAGCACTGTTGGCTTAGTTAGTCAAAAAAGACTTAAGTGAAAAATAATAAAATCACGCTTTATTTTTACTTTCTAAAACACTTCACAGAAAAGGCTTGTATTTGATTTTTTTTTTTTAAATCAATATAATGTCATAATATCATTAGGGGGCAAACACCCTTCAACTATCACAAAACACAAATAAATGTATACATGATTAAGGTAATTCATGTTTTAAATGTATTCTAAATATAATCTTTTTTTAGAAATATGTAAAACACAAGTAAAGAAATTAAAAGTAATTAACAGATTATCTGAATTTTAAATGTAATGCACTGTAATGTAACGCTTTAATGCTAAAAATGTAATTCAATTGCAAGAATTAATGACTTTTAATGAGATGACACCCACCACTGGGTACTAAACTGTGTACTTTAAAGGGATAAAAATTGAAAATTCATTTATTTGCCCTCGTGCCATCCCAGATGTGTATGACTCTTTTTTTTTAGAAGAATATGTCAGCTCTGTAGGACATACAATGCAAGTGAATAGGTGTGGGTGAGAATCAGATCAATATTTGAGTCCTTTTTCCATCACTTTCACTTTCTCCTTCTTCTGTTTTTGGTGATTCACACCAAATTCACTTTGTTTGCCGCAATTCACAGAAATGTTTTAGTTATTTCGCTCATCGAATTCAAAGTAATGTCTATATTTTCTCTTTGTTCGTTGACTTGTTAGGGGGCGCACACCCTTCTACTATCACAAAACGCAAACAAATGTATATTGTACATTAACATAATTCATATTAGTTATAGGTTTATTACAAATATTTTTATATTTACATACAATATATATAAATACTTAGAGAGTGCAGGGAGGCCGATTGAATTACATCATTCACAGTGCATCATGGGAGACGATAGTCACTACAGATCTCTTTTGGCATACTTTGTTTGCCGCAGTTCTCTGATTGGTGGATTGTTTCCCTTTGGAATGCATTGGTTGTGCACTTCTTTACCATGAATTTTGCTATTAAACACAATTTAAAAAATGAAGTTGGAATAACGAGGACTGATGGCTGTAACAAAATCTTATACCATCGATTAACAACCTCAGGGCTCACGATGGGTCTGGTATTGTTAAAAATGTATTTGCCTATGGCAAAAATGAATGGGATTTTTACTTCCAGAAGTAACAGTCTATTCTGTATTTGTATTTATTTTACTGTATGTTTTGGCAAGGTGTTTTAGTTGGAACCCCACATAGAAACAACCTCACTATATTGGACAACAGTCTCATTTCTGAAAAGTATATGCTACATTGTGTTAGTCCTACAACAGACATCTCCATAATATAATCTCCAATAATATCTGTTATATCTAATAATATTCAAGTCAGAAGAACATATTAAAAGAATGCAGAGGGAAAATAAATATTTAATTTAATAATTACCTTTATAATTTTGACTTTTATGATCAGTACATCATTGGGTCTGAGGCACCAAACATAAAGGACGTCTCAGAACAGAACATGAGGGTTGAGAATCAAGTGCTGATTCTATCAGTCTGAGTCATTTTTAACTCACCTGTGCCCGCTCCGTATTTGGCACTGTGCGACCAGCTGGTTGCCTCCACGAACCCTAGGTGGCGGCATAGAACATGAGCATTGGACAACGTAAAGTCGTCATCACAGATAGTGCCCCACTCTCCATTGTAAAACACTTCCACTCTCCCTTCGTTGTGCTTGCGGGGATATCCGGCCAGACGAATCTTGATTTTTCCAGCCTGAGAGGGTGAGGTGGTCTGGCCTAGACATAAGGGAAGCCAGACACCCCAAAACATCATGGCAACCACCATATCCCACAATCTCTCTCTCAGCATGGCTTTAGAGTAATAGAGCGGGAAAAAGCTAAAAAGAAAGAGAATCCTTTAATAAACAAGATTTGAAAATGAGCTTGGGGCATGACACTAAAATAAAACAAGTTTTGAAGCACCCATATGCAACACAGCACACACATAGCACAATCCCAAAATAGTGCCAATACTATTTTTTTTTTATAGATATATTGGCATAATTGATATATACAGTAAAACTTATGAAGTCAAAAGCTGCAGTAGTTAACTGTGCAAGTCCTCAAGACATTTGAAGAGCTTTGTTTAGCTGTTATCTAAACTTTGTGGGATTTAAACAAATATGTCTGGCCAAACCAACTTGGATCCTACACATCTGGTCTGAACTAAAGCAAAACATTCCTCAACATCTTTAAATAACTTGAATAACTGAAATTACAGAATTATAGAGCTGTGTTGGTAACACTTTACATTAATGTTCCCTTTCTTAAAGGTTCATAAAAGGGTTCATTCATGACTAATATGTGAATTATAAATGCATTATAAATCTTTGATATGCAGTTATAACACAATTAATAATTATACATTGCTGCTATACTTGCCAAATATTGAGCATTTTACATTAGTAACTATAAAGTGTTTTCACTTTCTTTGTCACATTGATGTCATAAGAATGGTGCTACTCCGTGTGTTGTCCCAACTTACCAAGTCCAAGTTAAAGTCCTAAAGTTCTCTGCAAACTCACTTTTCAGGTATTCATGCTCATTCACCGCATATATTGTATATATATACAATATGTAACATTTTATATAACATTCAATACGTTTATATCTTTATACATCTTCCAAAAATATTTTAGTGCACAGATTTCAAATAAAAATGATCAAATAAATACATTTGAATAAATGAATTAAAATGATCTTATTAGTGTGCATTACAGCCCTAACTGCAGGGTGTCCCCATCTTACCTGAATCCGAGCGGCAGAAAACTGCAGAGAGCTTCAGATGAGAGAAGTGGTCTTGGGCTTTCAGTTCAGATCTCACAGTTTGATCGGTCAGTAGAAGTTCAGCGTATCAGGAGAAATCAAGAGAGAGAGAGAGAGAGAGAGAGAGAGAGAGAGAGAGAGAGAGAGAGAGAGAGAGAGAGCTGGCGGGATGCAGGGGTTGCTCTGGGACTGCAGTGTGTTTGACTGTCTGTCTGATTACTAGAGACAGACGCGGGGCTATGTTGAACTCAGTGAATGGAAATATCCTGGTCATATCCTCACGGATTCTGGCAGCTGTTAGTGTTTTTGCTTAATATCTGGATTAGACTAGACTGAGGATTCACGTGCGCAGGGAATGGGAGAAGTATGGATTTATTCCTCTCATATAATAATTTTATAACATCCTCTCTATTTCACATACATTTTATATACTATATTTTCACGAAAATATAATGCCGTTTAAATCCTGTTCTTTAAGGTGATCTAAATAGCATCTGCCTGCCAGGTACATCACCTGTGTAATGGTTTACAGTGAGTCACCACCAACAGTTCAACTGTCACATAGCAAACAACGCCATCTCTTGGTTATTAGCACATGGTACATAGAAGATGGATCATTGAAACAATATTGCTGTATATACTGTATATATACACTGGCGGCCAATAGTTTGGAATAATGTACAGATTTTGCTGTTTCGGAAGGAAATTGATACTTTAATTCTCCAAAGTGGCATTCAACTGATCACAAAGTATAGTCAGGACATTACTGATGTAACAAACAGCACAATCACTATTTGAAAAAAATAATTTTTGATCAAATCTAGACAGCAGCATCACTCCAACACCTTATCCTTGAGTAATCATGCTACATTGATCATTTGGTACTTGAAAATCACTTGCCATTATATCAAACACAGTTGAAATATATTTGGTTTGTTAAATGAAGCTTAACATTGTCTTTGTGTTTGTTTTTGAGTTGCCACAGTTTTACAGTAAGACTGGCATGTCTTAAGGTCAATTATAAGTCCAAAATGGCAAAAAAAGAAACAGCTTTCTTTAGAAACTCATCAGTCAATCATTGTTTTGAGGAATGAAGGCTGTACAATACTTGAAATTGCCAAAAATACTTTTTTACAAAAAAAGATTTCAGACAAAGGTGAACACTACAGTCTTCAAAGACAAGGGACAACTGTCTCTAACAAGGACAGAAAGAGATGTAGAAGGACAGATGTACAACTAAACAAGAGGATAAGTACATCAGAGTCTCTAGTTTGAGAAATAGACGTCTCACATGTCCTCAGCTGACAGCTTCATTGAATTCTACCCGCTCAACACCAGTTTCATGTACAACAGTAAAGACAAGACTCAGGGGTGCAGGACTTATGGGAAGAATTACAAAGAAAAAGACACTTTTGAAACAGAAAATCAAAAAGAAAAGGTTAGAGTGGGCAAATAAACACAGACATTGGACAACAGATAATTGGAAAAGAGTGTTATGGATCTTAACCCCATTGAGCTTTTGTGGGATCAGCTAGAATGTAAGGTGTGTGAGAAGTGCCCGACAAGACAAGACACATCTATGGCAAGTGCTACAGGAAGTGTGGGGTGAAAGGTCACCTGAGTATCTGGACAAACTGACAGACATTGTGATCAGTGGAATGACACTTTGGTGAATAAAAGTACCAATTTCTGTACATTATTCCAAACTTTTGGCCGCCTGTGTGTGTGTGTGTGTGTATATATATATATATTATTTTTATTTTTTATTTTATTCTAATTTTTTATGTTTCAGGAGGAATTTTACATTTCAATTCTTTAAACTTATGTAAATCTCATGACAAGCTTTAAAAACATTAAGGTATATTACAATATATAATAGCTATTCATCTCTTCAAGATTTATGTAGTTTGTCTTTATGCATATAGCTTTGGTGGTTGTTTGTTTGCATCCATATGCCTCTCTTGAAATTGTTGATCTTGTTGTTTTACAATTAATATTATAGTGAAATAGCCTAACCTTTGTAACGTTGGTAGGCAGGATTGTAAGCAGATGATGGTGATGAAGTGAAGAACCCAAGTGCAGTTTATTCATAAACATTAACGAGAACAAAGCATAAACATGAACTAGACTAGACTTCACTTAACTTGACTTGACATGGAAATGACGTTACACCACCATTCAATACCTGACAAAGACACAATGGAAAACATGAGGCTTAAGTACATGGACATGGAAAACATCAACCAATGAACAGACAGAACTACTGTATAAACAAGATAACAAGACAATGACTAATGACATAACAGAACTAATAACAAGACTATGGACCAATAGGAACAAGACACATGAACATGAGGGAAACAGGAATAAATCACATTACTTGACATAGAAACAGGAAATTACATGATATGGAACTGCTTTTCAAAATAAAAGACATAAACACAAAACATGAACAGTACCAATTTCCTTCCGAAACAGCAAAATCTGTACATTATTCCAAACTATTGGCCGCCAGTGTATATATACAGTATATACAGCAATATTGTTTCCATGATCCATCTTCTATGTACCATGTGCTAATAACCAAGAGATGGCGTTGTTTCCTATGTGACAGTTGAACTGTTGGTGGTGACTCACTGTAAACCATTACACAGGTGATGTACCTGGCAGGCAGATGCTACTTAGATCACCTTTAAGAACAGGATTTAAACGGCATTATATTTTCGCGAAAATATAGTATATAAAATATATCTAGACGTGACAACCTTAAAGATGTAGTCATGGAATTTTTTTTTAAATGTTTTACATTCACTTGCCTAATGGTGTGTTCACATGTACTGTAATTACACATTTTATACTTGTAAAAACTTTTCACGTTTATGTCATCTAGTAGGAAGCCCCTACTAGAAATCCTCCCTCTGGAAATCTCCAGAACTACCCTGAAGTCTAAATTTATTTTTTCACAAAAAACATCTTTTTCACAAAAACTCCACTGACTCCACTCCTGATTACACTCAAACAGACAGCTGGCAGACCAAATCACTGAGCTATTCACCAACCACTTGAGAAAGCAACGTGCCACTGATTTTACAGCCTTTTCAATGTGTAAATGTTTTAAGTAACAGTGGTTAAGATGAACATGCAAGTCAGTTGAATTGATTGCTTGGACGCCAGCGAGGTTTTAGCGCAGTGTGTGGACTTTTAAAACGATCTCTGAAAATGTTACTTGAATTACACTTTATTCTTATGCATTCATTATGCATTGATGTTTTGTCTAAATTTCATTAGTTTGGAATATTTACCGCAATGTGGAGTCATTGAACTCTCAGTGGGATGGAAAATGAGAATACCACTCTAACTGTTCTACCACTCCAAGTTTAGGAGGAGCCATCAATGGGGCTAGTCCTATTGACACGGGGGCACTGGCCCCGCTTCCACCCATAATGTCAGCAAAAGCAAACTGTTGTGAACTTTTGTGAAGTCTGTGAAAATTGTATTTAAAGCCACAGTGTGCGAAACAGCACATTCTTTTTGGTGTGAGATGTTGGAATTTACAGTGAAGGGATTGAGTCTGTCCATATGACTGTACCTCATCACTCCCATCACCTTCCTGCCAGCTAAATTTAGTACCGTCCCATTTTGCTCTCCATTCCTTCTTTAATTTAGAGTCAATCAGCCCATCACACACTCCACTGAGACTCCACTCCTGATTACACTCAAACAGACAGCTGGCAGACCAAATCACTGAGCTATTCACCAACCACTCGAGAAAGCAACGTGCCACTGATTTTACAGCAGACAGGAAGAAGTGACATTAACCTTCCCTTCTGAATTAATCACTCATGAGGTAAACGTATCTTAAGAATTCAGTGCAATATATGTGAACTACTGAATGTTCTTTAAACTGTGTAGAGCTTTATCACTTTGATAGCCACAGGAAAAAAATAATAATATATATATAGACCGGGCTGGACTGGGAAGAGAAATCAACCGCGATTGGGCGATTGGCCCAAAACTTGTTGAGACTTGTTGAGGTGTCACTGTCCTTTTCTGCATATCGCAGTGGCGTTTTGTGGTTCATTCTACATAACGCGGCGGCTAATTTTTGTTTATCGCGGCCCATTCAGCACATTATGCGGCCCGTGAAAGTTTTCCCACCGGCCCGCTCGGTTCTCCCGCTGACCAATCCTGCCCTGAACGGTGGCAAAGTGCATCGGCCGACCAGGAAAATGCCCGGTATGCCAGATTACCGGTCAAGCCCTGTATATAGAACATGTAGAAAATACACTTAGATGTCTGTTTGATTGATTATGGTTTCCTGAGCTTTACTGTATTAAAATGTGTTGTTTTTTCTGTACTAACAATTAAGTATAAGTGTGCTTCTTCATCTTCAGGCACTTCTAACACTGTAGATTTAAAGAAAGTAAAGATTTATAACAAATAATTTTTCTTTGTATCAAATACAAATAGTGCTATATGCTATATACATCCATTTAGAGGCAGATACTATTAAATACTGACATACAGTACAGGAGCATCATTGCAGCATGTTTATTGTGTTTATTTAGAGTCCCACAAACACCCTACACCAACCCCTAAACCTAACCTTAACCTTCCCTGTTTGTTGAATTACAGTATGCATTCTACATGTATTTTATACTTATAAGCTGCATATTCACATAGAGTACTGAGAACCTATAATGGATGTATTTTGCATCACACTAGCTATTGATATACTTTGATTTTAGCTAAGAAAATCATTGTAATCATAAAAGCACATATAAAGGAAGAATAAGAAATCAGCCAACAAAAGGCTAAATAAATACCTTGGCTTGTAATGCCAAACAAGTCCATAACAAGTCAATTACAAGTGTAATTATTAGTCATGAATTACTGTCTAATTTCTGATCCATAAACTAAAGAGTTACCTTTTTTATGTATTATTGTAAGTAGTATTAAAGGAAATATCAAGAGTTGAGACAGGAAACAGATAGGAAAAAGTGTGACAAAAGGTCAGAAACAAACCCAGGTAGTCTGCACAAGAAAAGCACATCCACACAATCAAACCCTTGGACATGAAATGGCCTGAAGTTGAAGAAGCACTCAGAATCTTCTGAATTGCCACTTTATAATAGCACTGCACTTGATTTGATACCAACTAGCAATACATACAAGCAGTAGTGGTTTTAACCACCACACAAACCATGCAATTGCGTGGGGCCCCGGATGTCAAGGGGCCCTGCCCCGGTAGCAAAACTCAGCAACTGAACTGAAACTGTAAACTCTGCGTACATTATACAGTTCATCTATATATTCATCTATACAATACAGAAATACAGCAGCTAGACACAGAATTACAGGATATAATTCAGATGCCAAATTTCTTGTTCTGTATTTGCATGGTGCTTCGAAGTACTTCAAAGAATACCATGTTACTACCATGTTTATATGATATATGATTACCAAATTCATGTAGCCTACCATTGTATTAACATAGTGCGTCCAGGTACATGTCCAAAAAACATGGTAATACCACGGTAATGTTTTATATTTTATTGTGTAGGCCAATACATATTTTGATATTCTTTTGGTTGTAAAATTGATTTACCTGCAGAATACATTTATAAGCTGCAAACATGTTGATCTTTATAAAGACCTTCTTCATCACTGGCAAACGTTAGGATGCATTTGCAGGTTTCGCTACCATTGATAGTAGATCCACTGCAACCAGTGTTATCTTTATTTTCCATGTTATAAAATACTCTGTGAGCTTATTGGCAAGTGAGAGTGCACACAAATCATTCAGAAGTGCGAGCGCAAGCTTCTAAGTCATTCAGATTGAATCGCAAACCGATTTCCATTCACAGGTGACCAATTCATTTTAAAGAACCGATTCAGATGAGCGATTCATTTGTGATTGGGCATCTTTATTTTTGATAGTAAACACCAGGTACAAGGCATGATGTAGCGGTATACAACAGTTAGTTCCGGTCCTCAAATCTGATTGGACGAGAGACGTTCCATGAGCACTGATGGTCTGACAGCATCAGCACTCGGACACTTCACTGTGTGTGTATCACTCCGCTTGTGTTCATGGTGTTCTAAACTAAAGTGTAAGCATAGTGCATATGTGTTAAAAGTTACTGCCTTTATTTTTTAAATTACATATGTTAGCCAGCAGGTGGTGGCAAAAGATAATTTTTGTGTGTAATATGAGCAGTTGGTGACGTAAAGTTATTGTTTACATAGAACAGCACTACGCGATTGCTCTTATTACCACTACATTAATTAAGCTAGGACATTGTTTTAAAGGCTTAAAATTAACAATTTCAGGATTAAGGCTCATCGCAGCTGAGAGACACAACAGACTGTTTGATTACAGAACTCGAGGCACTTACCGAGTTTCCACATTGGATACACACTGTTAAAATGGCGGAGGACATCACTGTTTCTATAGTGAATAACTCTTGCACGCTACTGCGCAATAGGGAGAAATACCCCCGCTTGGATACAATTTTTCCACTGAGAAAGCTGACCTTCATACGCTGACATCATCTCTGCTTGGGAGTGGCAACAGGTGATCGCACACGCTCCGTCACTCTCTCTGTCTATTGACTTGTTAGGGGGTGCACACTCTTCAGCTATTACAAAATGCAGACAGATTTATGTTTTAAATGTGCTCTACATATAAAACATTATTTGAGAAATATGTGTAACCCAAGTAAAGTAATTAAAAGTAATTAACTTAATTGAAAGCCAGTGACAGTAATCTGATCAAAAATTTAAAATGTAATGTGCTACACTACTTTATGTACTAAAATAATAAGATTACAGTAGGTAATTACTTTGTAATTAGATTACTCCCAACAATGATTATAACATTATTCATGTTGATCATACAATAACTTAAAAAATACATTTAATTAAGCACCTACTGTAGTAATACAATAGTAATCACCAAGAACAACCTAGTAACCACATGTCAACATGCTAAAAAACAGTCAGTAACCACAAAGCAACACCATTAGCATCGTGGCAGTGAGATTTGCCCACACAACCATCTCTAGCATTACCTCCAGAAAATATAAAAATGTAGCTATGTCTTGAGTTGTTTAGGCTACTGCTTGTCTTTTTGACTTTGCTCCATACTAAAATTACACTGCTCAAACATCAGAAGGAATAATTCACTAAACGACTCAAATGAGGTGTTACAATAATTTCCATTAAAGTGCTTAAGAACACTCATCATCAGAGGTCAAAAATATCTGTAGAGGTTTGTTCACAAAAAAGAAACGGTGAATGACAGCAGCCAATGACAGCTCCCTTGCTGCAGTCTTGCATTTCCCTCAGCAGTGTGAGGGGAATGAAGACAAGCCAATCAGAGAAGCTGCCGGCTCCCCACCGATGACCTGTTTGCACTTAAATTATGGGTTCGGGCAAGATGACTTCCTGCAGAGTGACACCGCTGTTTCTGTAGAGCAGCAGCCAACACTTCATGTTGAGATGAATGAAGGGGAGAGAGACCACAGTTTGGCTTGTCAAGCTGTTTTAAAAACGTTTGAGGCAGCACCAGAGGACACATTTGCAGAAGCATAGGTACTGCAGTGTGAGATTACCTCACCTCAAGGCCTCTCAACAGATGTCAATCAAGTCAAACTGCCACAATGCATCTTTCAAGAGAAGGCAAAAAGACTGCATTCTGGTAAAACCTAGCATAATAAAAATACAAAAACAAAAATCATAGAGCCTACACTAACAAAAAAGTACCATACAGTACCATTTGAAGTACCATGCAAATACCTTAAATGTATGAATTTGGCAATCATTCAGTACCATGTTACCATCGGATGGCAATTGTGTTTAGATCTCCAAAAAAGCAACGATAAATGGATGCATGAACCACTGCAGTGAAGCGAGACTGCTGGATATGTGCAGTATTAAAAACTGAAGCACACATCTTATCTCTGGTTGGTGAATGACATCTTTGCAAACTAATAGGAAGTTTTATAGGAAGAGTTTAGCTGGCTAGTTAAGTTAGAGTATTTCTTTACATTTACATGTCATCATTATGAGGCTTTTATCCAGAGCGACTTACAAGTTAGGATCATACCAAGCAATTTGTCACACCAACAATATTTTCAGTTTTGCACTGCCAAGATTTCAAATTAGCTGGAGTAGTATGGAAGCTTCCACAGAGGAAAGACACACACAAAGTTTTTTAATCATAATAAAAAAGGTAAAGTACCATGTCTGCAAGTCACGCCCTTACAGTGTTAACAGCATCATTAATAATAACAGAAGCGATCCAATATTCCCAACCTTGCCACGCTGAGTAAATAATTGTGACCATCTCAATTACGATACACTTTCATTGCCTCTCTGCCAAAGAAGCTCTGTATCAACAACACGCCACTTTGGGTAAACTTTTGATCTCCTTTGAGAATATTTATTTGACTCGCTGTCCTTTTCTGCATATCGCGGCGCCGTTTTGTGATCTGTTCTGCATAATACGGGGGCTCATTTTAGCTTATCGCGGCACATTTGGTCCATTTTGCAGCCGACCCACTGACCCACTCGGTTCTCCCAATGGCCAGTCTTTCCCTGACCGGCCCCAAAGTGCGTCAGCCCAACAGGAAAATGCCCGGTATGCCAAATTACCAGTCCAGCCCTGGTTACCAGACATGATCATATTTTTTATCAAGAAAATTCACATTGGATCATTATTTCTTTTTTCTAGAAAGGCCTTTGATATTAGGGCAAAAATCATATTCTTAATCAATTTTGTATTTTTTTCCTGTAAAAATATCTAAAAATCCTTAAAACCATGTCCTTGTTTTAGAAACAACACTGCATAAGATATTTAGGATTTTCAGAGAATGCATTTTTAACATGTGTATTTTTGTCTTACTGTACTGGCAGAGTTTTTATAGTCAAAACAAGTGAAAAAAATCTACCAGTGCTGAAAAAGTAATCCAAAGCATTTAGAATACATTATTGACCTTGAGTAATCTAATGGAATACATTACAAAACACATTTTACAGCATGTATTCTGTAATCTCTAGTGGAATACATTTTAAATGTAACCCTGTCAAAACCTGCTGTCCTTAACTAGATATTACAGAAGCTGTTGTTAGTCAGTGCTCATTGATTGCACTGTTTCATGCCTTTTCCACATTATTAAGCCAACAAAGACGTCTGGCTTGTCTCGGCTTAGAGAAGCAGCCGACCAACTGGAGCGTCAGAATCCTAGGCCCTGTCATCATCAGATCTGTACAGACTGAACACGAGGCACAAAATCCTTGCACACAGACATCAAGACTGCACACAAAATGCAACAACAATGACAATCAACAAAATTATCTTCAGATTCATGCCACGATGTATGCTGGGTGCCAGTGTTGAGTTCTGTACAATGTGGACACCCACGATACATTGTGGCATGAATTTGAAAATGAGTGTGGCGTGGGGATGTGGTCATGTGTCGATCTGCGGAAGAGAGAGAGAGCGGCAAGGCCGTCCCCACGTCACAATTTATTGTCACCATTGTTGCGATTTGCATGTTGAGTCTTGATGTCTTTGTGTATCATTGATCACTAAAGAGCTATATCCCTCAGAGAAAGTATGTGCTCACTTTGTTACAACATCATTGCATTTACCCATTTTCATTACTAACAAATTATATTTCCACAGTAAATGCAAGCTTCAATTTAAACTTTGACTTCTAATCCATACAATTTAAGTGATGTCTCAATGAGATACACTCTGTACACTCTCCTGAGTGACTGGAGAAAAGTATTGAATTATTAACCAAAGTGTCTAACCAAAGTAAACACTAATCACCATAATGCTGACTTCAAATGAAACAAAATGACACCAGCAACACTAAATAAAGACAAACCTCTTTTAATTCATAATAAAGAACTTTTGCACACATATCAAAAACAAAATAATGCTGTAAAGGTATTAATAGAAAGGAGGAGGTGAGAACCAGCTTGACAATATAAATAATACTTTACTGAAGAACTGAAACAAAAAGACAAACACACAAAGGTGTAAGACAGCTGCCCGTAAATCTCTCTCGCACTGCAGCTTCCAGTCGGCCTTTATCCCTCTGAGGCTTGATTAGCTTGATTAGGGGCTGGGTGTGCAGCATCACGACCCAGCCCCATCCTCCGCCCTGTCACAAACGTCTTGGTTACTGTTGTAATGTCCGTTCCCTGATGGAGGAAACAAGACGTGTGTAGATGTTGTGACACTTGGGGTCGAAATTGGGAGCCCCAAACACCTCTGATATTTGAGAAAATGCCAATGAGAATTGGCGGGTGGAATTTGCATGCCACTCCCCCGGACATACGGGTATATAAGGAGCTGGAATGCAACCACTCATTCAGGTTTTGCACTGAGCAGCCGAGACAAGGTCCCGGCCATTTCAGAGGGTAGTTCAGTGTTGTGGCAAGAAGGACACAATGTTTCGTTCCCTGATGAGTTACATTAGTAACCATGATCCCCATCTGTTACTCAACGTTGTGTCGATGTAGTGACACTAGGGGTCCCTATGCAAAATTCCACAACTACTGAACTGTGTTACATGGACTGGCAGTGCGAGATGGGCAGAGCTTTGTGTGCCTTGTAGCCAGTGCACCAGGCCGTCACGTAACTACCCACAATGCACTCGTAGACATCAAATGGTCCCCTGCACCTCGGGGACAAGTCGACTGCTCAAAGAAATAAGGACTGGCTGACCCAACCATGGCCTCTTCTCTTTTTTCTACCCAAAATGAACAAAATCATTCAGAGTGGGAATACATCACATGGTCATGGAAGCAAATCATGTGGAAGGGTTCCGTGGTAGATCCTACCCAAAGGGGGTGGAGTTACTACAAACATGGTGACCGGGGACAGAGAGGCCTCTGCCCAAGGAAGACGCAGTTTACCAACAGGGTAATGCCCTAGGGGCGTGCAGCGAGATAGGATCCTCCGCCTGGCCCTCCACCAGGGGAAGGAGTGGTGCTCTTACCAGCTCCTGTGCAGCTGGTCTCCAACTTCCTGGACTGACAGTCTTGGGGGCATTTGAAGCATTTCTTAGGTTTTTGGCGACCGGCCATGAGACAGGTGGTGTCTGCTTTCTGCGGTTGGCTCCACGCCGAGGCCGGTTTACCAGGGTAGACTGTGGCGGAACAGACGGGGTGCGGGATCTTGAGTCACGCCGGGGCAGGATGTGTTGTATGGTCCCAGTCTGCTTTTTGACCGGTGAGGATTGCTGGGTGAAATCCTCTACGGTGTCGCTGAATAGGTCAAACTGGGAGACAGGGGTGTCAAGGAATCGTACCTTGTCAGCCTATCTTGACTCGAAAACATTGAGCCAAACGCGTCATGAGATGAGCCGGCGGTCCCATCGCAGAACTCGCTGGGGCAAACAAGCGTGCTGGGGATTGGGAAGTCCGTGATGGGTTTCCCAGCAGAGCGGCTCACACAAATCCCCAAATCGCTCCCAGTGCCTCGAACCTGTAGGTTGAAGGACCGCGGTTGGGAGCCTCGTTGCCATAATCAGGCTCTCGCAGCAAGAACATGACCCGTCAAAGAACTCTGTCCACGCGTGGATGGCATCCAACACTTGAGCGATAGTGACACAGCGATAGTGGCCGTGGGAAGCTGAGAGGTAACGATCGCAACTAGGAAATATACACAAACGGAAAAGTTTTCTTTAAAAATAGGCTCTCCGTGAGTGCCACTCTTTTAGAAGGGAAATATACTCTTTTAGGATGCTGAAGTGCCCTGGGGCGTTCTCTGCACCCAACCGTTGCAAGAGGGGGAGAAGCCACTGTAATGCACCGTAAATCCAACAGCTTCACTGGACTCAGAGATTAATGGATCGGCAGAGTAATTCAGCTCAGTGAATACAACCGCTCGGCTCCGAAGAAGAAGGCCTTCTCTCAAAGACCAGAGATGTCTGTGGCTCCAAGGAGCGACCCCTAGTGTCACTACATTTACACAACTTTGAGTGAGTGACAGAAGGGGAACAGCATTTATACTACAAGTCATTAAGTATCTGTGACAAGGAGGAGAGCGGAGCTGGGCCGTGAGTCTGCATGGCTGGCCCCCAATCAGGCTAATCAGCCAAGGAGAGAGATAAGGTACAGCCGGATGTGGCAATTCAGGAAAGAGTGAGCCACACTGCCACAGCTGCTGTGTGTGTGTTTGTGTTTTGTGTCTTTAAAGTTTTCTTAAATATTACTTTGACTGTTCAGCTGGTTCCCACCTCCTGCTTTTACAGTATCCAATATTTTGTAAACCTTTTTGTCTGGCACTTTACTTTGCATGTGAAATATTTTTACTGTAGCATAATAATAATAAAAAAAGGTAACACTGTGTTGTGGTTCCCCTAGGATTTTTTTTCAGCAGCAATGCTGTTGTGCATGCGTACATGAGCCCATAACACTTATTTACATGCATCAGTGGAGGAATAGCTTAAAATGACCTTAGAATCATTATAGATGTTTTATTCATGCTCAACTTGTCGAGTGTGTTTACTGGAGGCTTTTGACTCTTGAAGGGCTCTGGGGGTTAAATGTTCAAAAACATCTGAAAATGTAAAACAATCTCCACAAACTCTCATCGAGGTTACTTTTCTCAATTTTTACCTCAAGTTTTATTCCGATCGAATGATTTTTAAAGTACAGTATACAGACTAATTATGGTCCTCCGCTTCACTTGTTTCCCAGCAAGACGAGGTGCAATCATGTGATGAATTACATTCATGTTGTTGTTCTTGGCAGATACCTTTAACAAAAACTTTAACAAGTAGATAAAGGGCAGTTCATTCAAAACTAAATTTCTGTCATCATTACTCAACCTCATATCTGTAAGAATTTATCTCTTCTGTGAAGCACAAAAGGAGACGAAAGGCAGAATGTTAGTTCCAGTCACCATGTACTGTCACTGCATTTTTTTTTCTCCATACAATGAAAGTTAAAGGTGACTGAAACTAACATTCTCCCTAACATCTCCTTTAGAGTTCCACGGTAGAAAGAAATCATAAACTTTTGCAAGTGATGAAAAAATTACTGTAACTGAGAGAGAACATGAAGAATAAAGTGTCCACATCCAATTAGTCCTTTAAGGAGTGTGTCACTGTCAGAGAAATATGCCTGACATTCAACAATGATGCAGTTAATATGCAAAAGAACGTAAAGCCATGTTTCTGTTTTTAATGTTTGATGTTTTTAAATTCAATGCATACAGTCCCAACTGTACCAACTTCTTGTGAATGTGCTTTCTTTGTTTTTTTGTTTTAATTTTAATTTTAATAATATTGCATATGTTGTCCCATTGAAATGCTCATTCGACTGGAAGGTATTGATTATGAGTTGATCTGTAGATGTACTGGTGTTCACAACAAAGGTTATAACATTTATAAAAAATTAAAAGTTAACACCTAATTTATATAGGGCTAAATTATTCTGACATTGTGAATGAATTGGGACTTCATTCATTGGTTTTGATGATTCAAGTTCATTCATCTCTTGAAATTTGAAGGCACACAAAAAAGTTGTTTTTGACAATCAGAGAGCATTAGGAGGAGACCAGATTTTACACAAAAGGAAAACTAGCTTTGTCCATAATTCCCAAAGTTCCAGGCTTTAAAGTCCTGGATTCTATTTTGCAATTACTGTACCATAGTTTGTTTTTTTATATAGTTTTTACAGTGTTGTTTTTAACAAGACCAAGGCAACCTCAGGTAAAATCATGCATATGACACACAATGTAACACAATTTTTGTTGCTGGGTAGTAAGTGTTATTTCCTAATTGCTTATGCCTCAAAAGTATAGAAAATGGCTATTATTACCTACAAACTTTGCTTTTATGACCTGGACAGTTATATTTTGAAATGTACCTATTTCTAATGAGTAAATGGGCGAATTTGTGTCTTTTTGTTCACATAAAGTCAGAAAAAAACAACATATGAATCCAAATTAACATGTATTTATAATAAAGTAATACAAAAATGACTACAAAAGATTGAGAAGTGAGTAGTTTTTAGAGATTTACGATTAATTAAGTCTCCCATCATATTCTCATTAAACTGTCCTTGGTAGCGGCGTTCAAAGTCCAGTATATCCTGATAGAAGCACTCGCATTGCTTCTACGCATCCGAGTACTCTCCCATGTTCTCCTTGAATGTATCCAGATATATGCATCAAGGATATGGACTTTGAGGGACTTCCTACAGCCCATTGTGCCATAGTTCTTCACCAGAGTCTCAACCAGCTCCACATAGTTTTCCACATATTTTTCAACTTCACAAAGGTCCTGATACATGATAGCAGGTGCATTCTTGCCAGTCCAACGTTTGAAAGGGTCCACCATGCAGAAGTAGCAGTTGCTTGTGTGGTCAGTGTGTTCCTGCAAAATTCATGGAATAGCGAACTTCATGGCTCTCTTTTCCCCTCTGTACCATCCTACAAAAATACATTTCATTTTCGTATGGAGGTGGAGTGAATACCTTCGAAACGAGGTGGGAGCTGGGCAAACTGAATCGCGTAGCCGAGTCGGATTGTCCTGTCCAACCAGCGTGACGGGTTTGGCAGCGAAAGCCAAACGTCCAAACACAGCGCGAGGGGCACTAACAGGACGATCGCTTTTGACATACTGGGTGGGGCTTTGCGGTGGGGGGGAGCTGGTAATTGCGCTTGAGTGCTGAGAAAAGACTCAAAGCACTTACCTTGCTCCGTGCACCCGGCAGGGGGTGGGTTAGAGACCAAGAAAGAGGTCCTGGAAAGGCGTCTTCAGAACTCGTCAGTGCTGGCGTGCCGGAGCTGAGCAGTCGCGGGTCCGGAGGTGAGGGAGCTTCTTCTGTAGAGTTTTGGGGTCGGGGTGCCGTGAGAATGGTGCACACTGGTTGGATAACCCAGGGAGTGAGGAAATCGCACTTCAATTGAGAATGTGGGTACTGCAGCTCGAAGGCGGTGCGGCGAATGAAACAAGAATTCTCCTTCCCGCCCTCCACCGGGGGACGGAGTGGTCTTGGTACACATACAAATGGGCAGATCAGTTGGTCAATTGAATTACATTATGGAATATCTGAGGCTGCAGTCTTCAAGATAAGAGTAATTACTCATTGTCTGCATTCAGCAATTAGTATAGAGAAACAACAACCCTGCATCCCTTGAGGATGCCTATTTTTCCTCAGGTTAGGACAGTGTACCCACAATGCCAGTGATAAATAGTCATGTATTGACATTAACATCATCCATTCACCTGGAAAGGCAGTGTGTACTGCTCTCCTTCAATAAAACGTCACCACGTAGTTGGAGGGGACATTTGGACTTTTTGATCCTTTTGATAAATTTGCTTCAAAATCTACTGTCGTTCCAAAGAATTGTCATTTTAAAAGTTAGGTACTCAATCTATTGCTTAAAAGACTTATCCAACTCCAAATGAAGGTGTTGTATCTAAAAAGTCTATTTCCCAACTAATTATTATTTGTCAAGTCATGTCATTAAATGATTTTGAAAGTTACTATTACAACTGTCAAACCATTAATTATGTTGCTATAATGTGCCCCTACTCTGGACCAACCAATAAGAATGAACAAAAGGTCTCTCCCTCTCATTTATCCCTCAGTTGTCAGTTGCTTGGACAAATAGTTATCTAGATAATTTGGCACACAAATTTTGCTCTTACTAGCAAATTAAATTGGTCAACTTGTCTCCAGGCTAATGATAAATACTACTGAAGACCCACTGAGACCCAAGTATAGAGATTTATTATAAATGTACTTGTTTAACCCTTTATTGTGTATTTTAGAAAGCTGTTGGTTGTCTTGATTTTTAGGCATATTTTGATGATTGAATTTTTGTGACTTCAAAAAACAATTGGAAGTCTATAGCCCCGTTCACACTTGCAAGCAGGTAAATTACAGGAAAATCATTGTCTTCACTGGTAAATGTACCACATGTGCTATTCACACATACCATCAGGATGGAATTGTATAAGTAATGATACAACTCATTACAGGAAATTGCAAGAGCAAAATTTACCAGTATTTTCAGAAAGGTTGTGCATATACAGGAAAATCCAGGAATATTCCAGGTAAAGCAAGTTTAGCTCAATAAACAGCATTTGTGGTATAATGTTGATTACATAAAAAGCAATGACTTGTCCCTACTTTTCCAGTGAGGTTCCAGTGAGGCACTGACAATAGAAGTGAATGGGGGCCAATTTTTTAAGGGTTTAAAGGCAGAAATGTGAAGCTTATAATTTTATAAAAGCACTGACATTAATTCTTCTTTTAAAACTTGGGTATTATTTGAGCTGTAAAATGGTTTAAATCGTCCTTTACAGCAGTTTTAGGGTTTACAGCGTAACATCGTCATGGCAGCAAAGTTGTAAAATTGGCTATAATTTAGCACACAATTTTTTAATAAGCAATTTTCTAACACTAAAATCGTGTCAACATGAATAATGTTTAAATCTTGTGGCTATGAGTATTTTAACGTTTACTGACTGGTCCCATTCACTACCATTGTAAGAGCCTCACTGTAACCGCAATGTTTCCTTTTATTTTTTAAAGAAAAGAAGGGACAAGTTGAAATTCAATTGTGTGGCAATCAACACTATGCCACACATGCTGTCAGTTGAGTTTAACTTGTATTGAACCCTGAATATTCCCTTAAAGTATGTACTAAATTATTCTGATTTACTGTCTTCTATTAAATTAGTATTAAATATATAATATTCCAATTTCTCTGTGTATTATTGTACTGATTTTACAAACATTCACCCTGCATGACAAACGTTATATGGCCCCTAGATAGAGCTATAGTCTACGGATTGATTCATGTAATGCTCGCTCTCTCTCTCTCTCTCTCTCTCTCTCTCTCTCTCTCTCTCTCTCTCTCTCTCTCTCTCTCTCTTCCGCTTTCTCTGTCTTAATGGTTTTGGCAGAGATAATGTGAGAATTAAAGATAATCAGTGTTTATGCCCATGAGATTGTATTGCATTGTATTTCTGTTTATTAGTCTCTGTGCCACAACATGCAGACATTGGAGTCTAACTCAATTACACAAGATATTATTATTCTACACAACAGCATACATAGTGTTCAAGTTCCACTCACAAAAATAACTTTCAAGATCAAAACACGATGTTGACTTCTCATTTTATTTAATGGATTTTTAAACATCAGTACCCATAATCCTTCATTATATTACATTGTGATCATATCCTTTGATGGGAATTAATTTTCGAGAAGTTGATCTTGTCCGAATGTGTGTAGTGTCTCTTTAAAAGGCAGGGCCATGTGGCTACACCTCCACTCCCTTTCTTGTTCCATAGATGATCTCACTGTGGCATCCCTTAGACAAATGATGTGAGTCTCCATGTGGCGTCTCTCTCTCCCTCTCTCTCTCTCTCTCTCTCTCTCTCTCTCGCTCTCTCTGTCTCTCTCTCAACACCCCCCTCCAAACCAAGTCTCTATCTCCCACTCCACAGCTCTTTTCTTCAACAGTGGTACTGCAGCTGAGGAAACTTGATAGCACTCTGTCTCCCTCTCTTCTCCTCTTTTCTTTCTCTTTCTGTCTATCCCTCTCTCATTCTCCAGCAGCGATGTAGTCCTCTCAAACTTTGGCAGATCTTTGGCGATGAAGCCTTGATAGACATCCATGACTCCTGGACCTCAATGGATTCATTCCTTGCTTCTTTTTGAGGTCTTTTTGTCCTCTTTTCAGAGTCACCTCTCTCTTTGTTTCTTTCATCTTGTGTTTCCTTTGTATTTGGACCATGGCCATGAAGGAGACTGTACTCCCTATCAGTGAGGTTACCAGTCCGTACCCGGAGGTCGTGGAACTCAATGTTGGTGGCCAGGTGTATGTCACCAAACGTTCCACCTTGATCAGTGTACCTGACACCACCCTCTACACCATGTTCACCCGCTACACCCCACAGGAACTTCCCCACGACAACCGAGGACGCTTCTTCATCGACCGCGATGGTTTCTTGTTCCGATACGTGCTGGACTTCCTTAGAGACCGCCAGCTAGTGCTACCAGAACACTTCCCAGAGCGGGAACGTCTACAGCGGGAAGCCGAACACTTCCAGTTGGGGGAGCTGCTTAGAATTCTCGGCCCACATGTCGCCAAACAAGGATCACTTAACGATGAGGGCTGCCAAAGTGATATCGAGGAAAGTTCCCAGAGTAGCGAGTTGGTGACTCGAATGGGAAACAGCGCCACCAACTACGCAATTTCCTCTTTCACCCTAGAAAAGAGGTCAGGGTTCATTACGATTGGTTATCGGGGATCATATACGATGGTTAGGGATAACCAAACCGACACAAAGTTCCGTCGTGTGGCACGGATCATGGTGTGTGGCCGTATCGCTCTGGCAAAAGAGGTGTTCGGGGACACGTTGAATGAGAGTCGAGATCCGGACCGTCCGCCGGAGAAATACACCTCACGCTTCTACCTAAAGTTTACTTACCTGGAGCAAGCATTTGACAGGTTGAGCGAAGCTGGGTTCCAGATGGTGGCCTGCAACTCGACTGGAACGGCCGCATTTGTTAACCAGTACAGAGATGACAAGATCTGGAGTAGCTACACAGAGTACATCTTCTTCAGTAAGTAGCTCTTGCATTTCCTTCTCTGCTTCTTAATTTCCCTGTAGTTCCCAGCCTTTTCCCAAGGGATTAGTTTCATGACCAGAGTTCATTTTCACACAGATTTGTTTAATAATTTTTGTTTTTTGAAGAAAATGTCCTTTAAATTTAGACAATATTTCATATTCATTGTTTTTAGTAAATTTTACTCTGAATAAAATGGCATATCATTTTAGTCAACAAAAATAACATTTTAGTTGACAATAATGTGCAAAATGACAAAAACATGGATGAAACTGTTCAGACCAAGCTTTAACCAAATATTCAAACATTTTGAAAAAGATTATAAACTACTTACAATTACGTAAACATGGATCAAACATGAAATGAATTTGTTTAATATGTAAGACATTACAACTCAACATTAGTAAAAACTGTCATGAAAACCTGAGCTCCTGAAATAATAGTATACAATGAATATACTAAAGTATACACTACTTTTTAGGAGTTACTATGTTGTGAATTCCTCACATTTAGACAGTTTAGGAGAGAGGTCGACCGATAGGGGATTTTGCCTATAATGATAACTAAGGTGGTGGAAAAGGCAATAAACGATGTTTTATTTGATAAATGGTAAAAGCATTTCTTAGTCTTTTCTTACAGTGATGGGCACAGACACAGGGGCTGCAAGAACCCAAAATGGGTCAAATCCCAGTTGCATGTTTGTTGCAAAATCTCAATCATAACAAATAAAAATACATCTGAAACAAGCCCAAAATAATCTTACTCTTATTTTGAAATGTATGTGCTTTCAGCTCACAAAAGGGAAATAAAACATGCACGCTTTAAATAATTTACAATGTATTACAATAGAATCACTATACAGTAAGCATTGTCATTTGTCTGAGGATTAATAATTGTAGATCATCAGCGATCACTTGTCAATTGCATATGTGTCCTTTTTAGAACATTTCACATTAACAAGTGTGATTTAGTCCATAAACAGGGATGGTGGCAGAGTTTTGGCTCCATTACAATGTTCTACATGTAAATATTCACTAAATTAAGCATATTTGTAACCTATATATTTACCAGATGAAGGGTTTTCGCACAGAAAAAATTAAATACTGTCAACTATCAGCATCGATTTTCAAAAAGCATATATCGGCACGATTTTTGGGTAAGAACGATATATGTTGACCTCTAGTTTAGGATATCGTGTTATGCGTAGCACATTTTTAAGGAAACTGCATATTCAACATACGAATTACGTAACCCAGCGAGCAAAAAGTCGTCTAGAACACGTCTAAAAGACGTGATTGTTAGACATCCAGAAGACGTCCACACAGGAGCCAGAATGAAAGTTTTTTATACGTCTTTTCTGGACATTGTATTGACGTCATTTTAAGACGTGCTACAGACGTGATTGTTAGACATCCAGAACACGTCCTCACAGGAGCCAGAATGAAAGCTTTTATACGTCTTTTCAGGACATTGTTTAGACGTCAATAAAAAAACCTGATAAAGACGTAATTGTTAAGACATCTAAAGGCAGCCAGAATAAAAGTTGTTTTAGACGCGTTTTCTGTAGTAGAAATGTCAAAGAAGACTTTTAAAGACCCATACTGACATGGAAATCCCATCTGTGCATATTTGCAAGGATCCAACTTTAAAAAATGTTTACTTCAAAACAGTGGCAGTTAGTTCTCACTGAGAAAAACCCAGTTACATTGTTAATGGTTGTCGTGTCATGAAACTGCAGACACAGACCTATATTTTAAAGAATATTGATAATATTGAATATTCAATTGAATAACTAGTGTATAAACTAGTCTTGCATTTTTATATCTTATCAATATAATTGTAATAAACTGCTTACCATTTTCCTGTAAACCAAACTGATCACTCCAAGAAATCAATTACTTAAATCTCAAAATATATTTTTATTACTAATTTTACCCAAACAGAACAGGAAGTATAAATGAACACAATAACATAATAAAACGTAAAAGCCAGAACAGTAAAGTTATAAATAAAAGTGCTATAAAATGTTGTTAAAACAGTAATCAATTAACAAAATGTGGCTGCTATAAGGTCCACAATATATTTATTTATAGCCACCACCCCCGACTCTCCCGGGGGCATGTTTCAGGTGATCAGATGCAGCAGACTTTATTTGGGCCTCTGTAGCAGCTGGGTCCCATTTCATGACAGCAGCTACAATCAAAGCAAAAAAATCCACATGTAAAATAAATAACTACAAACGCCACTGTTGTGGTCTAGCTTGCAGCAGAGATACATAGTATACATAGATGAAAATTTGAGTACTAGAATCAATTAAATGAAATAGTTATTAAATCACAAATCAAGTCAAATTACATCAAGCCTGAGATTAAGCATTCCACACACACACACACACACACACACACACACACACATATATACACACTTTTTTTTTTAATTACCATAATATGAAGCTTACCTTTTATTGCTGAAAACAATTTCTTGTCTTCAATTCTAATTTTATCTTTTTTGCCCTTCCCCTTCATATTGAATAGGGTCATCAGCTGATTGGTGAAAAGCCTAATCCAATCCAAGACAAAAATAATATGCAATTATTACACACACACGTAACATGATTGTCCATGCATGGTGACCACAGGCTGTGTTTCTGCTATAAGTTGACTTGAACTTTTTTCTGCAGGAATTCAAAATAAATGACAAAAAACAGTGATTTTGATAGAGCATTGGCATTATGCACAGCCATACTATTTTTACCTTCGCCTGAATACAACACTATACAATATAACCATACAGATCTCTACATACATCAGACCTCTTGCTTGGCTGAGATGGACATAGGGCTGCATAAATTAGCCAGCGTCAGCCTTAGGCTGGCTACATACTGGCTGCGTCGCATGAGCCTGGCATTTCTGTTGTGTGGCGGCTGCGTGGCGTTTTCTATGTCTTTGCACACCAGAAACGTGTCTGACGCTGCGCTGCTGCTGCTAGCCTTGTCTGTACACACGTATGTTTCCAATTGATTTACTGCACTCAAGCAGTAGTACATTTCATGTTAAACATAAATATATACTGATTTGATTTGAAGACAACTTCGGAAGTATTGACGGCAAAATAGGCAAAGCCACGGTGCCGCTGCAAAATAGCCTCGGGAAGGAATTTCTTTTGGTGGAACGTGCACTTTCAAAAGTTGGTTTAGTCATGCAACAGAAAACTCAGATTGGACTGATAGTCTAGCTAGCTGTCTGGATTTAGCCTGCATAGATCGGAGGAGCAGAAATCGACCAGAGCTTAAATTCATTTTAAAGAAAATAAAAGAGTGAAATCTGGTGGAATTTCCGGCGGCAACTGAGAAATCCCGGAAGTGGAACGTCGTAGATATAGACTAACTGTACAGTAACAATCGTCTTTCCGATGAAAGACCGTTTTTGTATCATAAACTTTTGCATGCATGAGTCCATTGGATGCTCTCGCTTGTCCATGAGCCCCTGTCTGCCTTCTCCCTCTCTTAATCCTTCTGTTATTGTTGTTAGAAACAAGAGATAGGGCTTTTTTTATTCAACGTAGGGAATAAAACACAGGGAGGTAAACGGCTGCATTTTATTTTAATGACAGTCCGTTTAAATAAAAGTGCATATGACATCTCACAGGTGGCTTTGACTTACAACTACATATTTAGCCATTTTCATAAAAAATACAATATACAGTATATCTTTTAGCACCATTTAGCCAAAAAAAACAAGATATAATTTATCCATATTGCCAAGCCCTAACGCACAGTCCTGCTCCTTACTTAAACCATCAACTAAACCAAACCCCCAAATCAACCACCAAATGAAAACAAAATGGGGACACAAGAAAACCAAAGCAGAGCTGAACTAACATGATCAACTGTTCTGGTCAAATGTCTAAAGACCTGTGTCTATTAAGTTAATGTGTAAATAAATACCTGTCCATCACTTTGTGCGTGCAGTCCTTTACATCTTTCCCCCCCACTCTTGCCAGCTGACAAACCTATAATTAAAAAACACATAAAGTTGAGAACATTGTACGGATAGAAAAAACTAAGTTCAACCAGTGGGGTCCGGTTGTTTGCTGCCCTGAAAAACATTGTCAATTTTGACAATTATACGTCTTGTCTTGAGATAATTGAAAGATTTGTTTAACTCAAATATCACATAATTTCCAACACATTGTATCAGCAGGTAAAATACAAAATGCAGATAGAATTTGCTGGATCGATATTGAAATGTATCAATATATAAGATCTCTGCTGTATTACTGTGTTGCATATATCTTCTGGCATAAAATGCCGACTGCAGACAGTGGTGTGTCTCCTTATAACGAAATTAACACGCCTAATCTTTCGGACCCATATCACCCTGACTGACTCGCAGCTCGGCACACAATAAAAACTCCTGCTGTTCGGATGTTGCCATTTCTGATATTTTAACATTCCAACATTTTAATTAAAAGAAATATACTAAAGTTTGATCAAAAATACAAATTTTATTATAATAACCGAAACTTAAGTTACCTAAGAGATCACCTACTACTGCAGATGTGTACTGAAGTGAAAAGCGGAAATGATTAGACCTGTTTTCCGGTTAGAACGTTTAGCGCTCCGCATAACCCCCTATTGGAATTAGAGGTTGAAAACTTCTTACCAAGGTTTCAAATTTGTTTTTATCCAGAAGAGAAGCTCCCTCTCGAACTCTTCCAAGGTGTCAATCTTGCTTATCTCAATTCTAGAGGTAGGTACGCTCCTCTGGAGTTTTTTGACCTCATCAGTGAGAGTCACCAGCTTTGTTAGCACTATTTTCTGGAATTCTGTCAATAATGAGAAATTAAGAAAAAAATGATTACTCACTATAATCATGGTTCTCTGGTAACAGCAAGGCATTTCAGCCTTTCAGTAAAAGAGTGCTCTCTAGCAATCCCAGAAAAATGAATGACTATACAATTAGTTACTTAACACTTTATTCAACAGGGAAACCTTAACCCTGTATTTGACAAATCAGTTTCATTAAAGAACAATTTTATTTAAGAGATGGTTCTAGACTAAATGTCATAAATGCCAAAGCAACAAGATGAAAACCTGAAGTCTGATTTACTAAACAGTTACATAGAGAATGCAATGTTATAATACATAAGTAATTAGTCTGGGTGTCACATGAAAATATTCTTGTACTTACTCGCTTCTGACATGGGGAATGTGGTTGGCACAGCCCTATTGTAAATTGACCTTGCGTCTGAAAGACCTAAGCAGGAAAGAAAAAAGTGTGTGAAGCAATCAATATATTTAGAACACATGTGCAATGTGCCTCATTGAGTGATACAACCAATGACATTCACCATCTATGGACCTGCTCTCCACAGCTTGGGACCTGGGTACACCTGAGAAACCCAAACCACCAACATTAGTCAGTCCAGTAGCAATAGTATTCCTCATGCTAATTTGATATTCAATAAGACAAGCCAAATGTAACTGGCAATACTCACAACTACTTGAACTGTCCCGGCCCACGGACCTGGATGAACCTGTGCAACCCAAATGTAGCCATTATCAATAGTGCTAATGACCTATGCTGTTTTGATATTCAATAAGACAAGCCAACTGCGACTGGCTATACTTACAACTACTTGAACTGTCCTGGCCAACGGACCTGGACCTGGACCTGGACCTGGACGAATCTGTGCAACCCAAAATTGAAACATCCGTTTGTCATGATCAATTGTGTTAGTTACCTGCATGCTGATTGATAATCTAAAAATGAAATGTTAAACTCACCACTAGTTGACCTGTCGCGGCCCACAGACCTGGGTGTACCTAAGCAATGCAGAGCAGAAACATCAGTCAGTCATGATCAATTGTGTTAGTTACCTGCATGCTGATTGATAATCTAAAAATGAAATGTTAAACTCACCACTAGTTGACCTGTCGCGGCCCACAGACCTGGGTGTACCTAAGCAATGCAGAGCAGAAACATCAGTCAGTCATGATCAATTGTGTTAGTTACCTGCATGCTGATTTGATAATCTAAAAATGAAATGTTAAACTCACCACTAGTTGACCTGTCGCAGCCCACAGACCTGGCTGTACCTAAGCAACGCAGAGCAGAAACATCAGTCAGTCATTATCAATTGTCCTAGTGACCTGTCTGCAATATTCATCAATGAAATGCTATACTCACGACTAGTTGACTTGTCCTGGCCCGCAGACCTGGGTGAACCTAAGCAAAAATGTCAGTCAGTCATGATCAATAGTAGGGCTGCACAATTAATCACATTTTTATCGAAATGGCAATATGAACTAGTGCAATATCCAAATCACAGGGGACGGGGGCGGTGGCGGGGGCGCAATATTTGTTAAAGGCAAAATACGTATCATACCATTCTAAAATAAAGTATTGTGGTGCTGCAGAGACATCCCGGCCTACAAATCGTATTTCGTGATAATGTGATACTATTAAATCGTATCACATTTACATTTAGTATTTTACAAAGAGAATAATGATACAAAAATTATCATTCCCTCCAATATCGTGAATCATATCACAATCGCAATCAGTCAAAAAAATTGCAATTAGATATTTTTTCCTAATATCGTGATCACAGTAGTGATTACCTGCATTGCTGATTTGGTATTCTAACAATAAAAAGTAAACTCATCACCAGGGCAGTTGGAACGAATTCTTAAAGTTAAATATAATTGGAATAGTAAAAAAACAATACTATTTGAATCCTAAAATTACAAAATGCTTTTCTCATGTCACGTTTGATGAACAATTCAAGTCAATTCAAGTTAGCAAGAGTGAGAAACACAAGGCAATGTGAGGTCTTTAGATCACGGAGCTAGCGTTATGTACCGAGGAACGTTAGTACAGGGGGGAGTGACAGGCTGCGGCTGGGATTCGGAAGGATGGGAAATAGCTTTAACATTAACTTTAAAATTGTCATCCACCGAGCCAAAATGCTTATGTTATCATTAGTCAGCTAATAACTTTTTCCTCACTACATTGCGAGTTAAAGAAGCTTAGCTGGGAGCTTCATGGAGACAGCTGAAGTTAATGTTAGCTGCCCTGCGGCTGTCAGAGTTAGCTTCGACTTCATATATTACCTAATAGCTGTATTCTCAGTAACATCACAATCAGCAAGAAACAGGTTGCATATTAACTCACTAAAATGGTAGTGACATCACTGCTTGGCTTAATTAGCAATTCCGTTAGCATCGTGGCTAACGCTATTGTAAGTTTATGACAAATCTTTTCTGCTGTGCTTTCGAACATGCTGTAATTGTGCTAACCGAGCACCAGCCTTTACAAGAGAGCCGCTTCAATACACTTGTTAGATAATGTTTCATTACAGGGTTGACAATGCATAATAGTGATATACAGGCTGCATTTGAGCAATAAATATTCAAATAGTAAAAGAAAACTGAAATTTGAATGGTATTAAATTGGAAGATTGACAGCTCTACTCACCACTATTTGATCTGTCACGGCCCACTGACAACAAAGACAGACATGGTTTAATACAATTACAAATACTTAACTTAAAATTTGAATCTGGTTAAAATGTGCATGGTCATCTTAGCAACAACTCACCATTCTTTGACAGTTTAATTGGTGGGGTGGGAAAGACCGGAATTATAGGACTGGCATCTTATCAGTAAGAAAGGGGTATAAAACAAATTAACCTACAGTTTACTTAATTTTGTACTGAGCACAGGCAACATTTCAATACACATTAAATGAATGCCACAAGAAACATTTCTGTACCTCCTTTCCTCTCTTCTTTATCCTCCGCCTCAGACAGGTCAGACCCTTTGAATATTAAAACACGTTACAATTGTAACATGAGTTTGCATGTTTTCACTATTCAACCAATGATGGGGATGTACCTTCAACAAAATCTTCAAAATTTTTAGTTTTTTTCATCCTCTTTTGCACTACAACCTCTTCGTCTTCATCTTCACATTGTTCAGCATGGCTGGTTTGATCATATTCCTCACACTCATGGAGACTTTCTGCAAAGACAGCATGCATGTCATCAAAGCTTATATCAATGTATAATCCACATAACTTCTCACATTTGTTTTACCATTGTATCAAAATATAAGAGGTTACCTGCGGTAAATTTCACTTTCAACAATGGGAAAGTTTCCCAGTCCTCCTTAGGAGCCACATGGTTGTCAAAACAATATTTTGCCCTCGTCTTTGGCCATCGAAGGGTTTTCTCAGCTACATTAACCCAGGCATCAGGGATGGTCCCCTCCATTTCCTTCCCATTTTCATTCCAAACGGCTCTGACGAAAAGCATAACCTGCAACAAAAATTAATATAATAAATAAATGAATGTTTTATATATACATATATATACTAGTGCTGCACGATCATACGATCAATCACAATCATACTTAATCATATCACAATCGCGATGTCAAGACTATGCGATTATATGACGCAAAATGCTGAGATTTTGCAGGTAAAT